>OZ012740.1:165101930-165701930 GCA_963859935.3 Lathyrus sativus
GATAGATTCATGAGCCACATGGCTTGACATGCTGTTGTACTCCAAAATTTGCCCAACCTTTTCTTTACCTGGTTTTATGTTTCATTGCATTCTCATAGCATTAGCATTTGCATTTTGCATACCATTGTCCATTTACAGGGGATTGAGAGAGGTGTGTCTAGAAAGAGGAGGTTGCCAAAGGCTCTAAGCCTAATCAAGAAGTCTTATTCAAGCTATCAAGAGTTTATCATCATCAGAAGAAAGTCAAAGTTCTTTGGAAAAGACAGATGAATGAGTATGGTCCACCTCCTATCTTGGAAGCCATGTGAGGTTCATCAGATGATATGGGGTCCATGGTTATGGATGGAGAACATTGTATAAGCTCATTGGATGTCTTGAGGGTCATTAAGGAGCTCGTTCAAGTCATTGCATCATGTGCAAGGAGCCAGAGTCAAAGGTGATGCAGTTAGGGTTTTCATCTGGTCAACCCTAAGTCAACAGTGAAGTTGAAGGAGATTAAGACTCAATTCTAAGTCTTTATGATCATGGAATGTTGTGTTGAGGTATCTAAGATGTTATTCCAAGATCAAATCAAGAAGAATCAAGAGTGTGAGAAGTTTCTAAGCCAGGGTTTCTAAGCTTGTCAGTGTAAAATCCCCTGTTTAGTGCCTAACTTCAAGACCACATATCTCAGGATACAAGTTTCATTTCATCTTGACTCCAACTTGAAACTTGTAGAGCATGTTTATAGATTTCTTTTGAGTACTAGAACTCATCCATTGGGTTTCTAGAACTCAAGTTATGATGCTGACAAGTTATGGGTCCTCAGATGAATGTGATTTTGGTTAACAAAAGTCAACTAACTTCCAACATTTTTGACCTAGAAGGATGTTTCTTCTCACTTTGACCTAAACATAAAAGTTTTTCCTTATGATCTTAGATTTCCAAAAAGTACTAGAAGTCTTTCATCTGATTTGTAGAGCTCAAGATATGCAGCTTGCCAGGCAGGGGTGTTTTGGGAAACGTTGATTATAAGTCATTTTCGTTAAAGGTCAATTTCACAGCTTTGCACATCTCAAATGAAACTTTCTCCAACATAAAACTTGCTCCAAATGGGCTTATTTACATCACCAAACAATCATTTGTCATGTATTTGGCTCATAGGTGAAGAATGGTGAAGAAAATTCCATAGAAAAGTACTTAAAAGGTATAATTTGGATTAAATTCATAATGAACCATTTCAAGACAAGTTTATGCATTTTTTGAGTGCCTTGAATATACCAATTGAAATGACATTTTCAGAATTTGAAGTTGATGAGTTTTGGTATGTCATTTTTCAACTTACTTCACAAGGAAGCAACACATCCAAGATCAACCATTGGATGGTTTCAAGGGATCAATCTTATCCCTCTGATCCCTCCAAGCCATAAGCAATGTGTATGAATCAAGTTGGAAGCCATTTGAGCCAAGTTCAGTCGTGAATTTAGCAATCTTCAAGTCAAATTTTTGGATTTCCAATTTGCCTCAAACATGCCTTGATTGGGCCTCAATTTCATCTGCATCCATTCCATATAAACTCAGGATCCTTCACAAGCTCTCAGAAGGGATTTTGGAGCCAAATTGAGCAAGAATTCAGTTACAACAACTCAAGAGCAAGTTGAAATCGGATTCCTCATTCCAAGCCATTTCAAGTCAAATTAAGAGTACCTGAAGCTTCCTTGAAGATTGTAGAACGTTTATGGGTGGTTTTGCACAATCCTCATCACCAAATCAAGGCCCAACGGAGGCACTCCGTTAGGTAAGCTATCCTTCACAAATTCTCCATCTTTAGGTAGCAATCAATTGCCATTTTCATATATTCATGATCCCCTAGCATCATAGGTTGTTTCTGGATAGGTTTTATGCTTGTTCTTGCCAATTCTTGGATGTTGCTCAATTTTGATTTGGTTTGTATCTCATGATTTAGGAGAAATAAATTATCAAGAACCCTAGATTCATGACCAGTGAAATGTGTAGATGAGTTTAGACCAAGACATTTTAGGTTTTGATCCCTCTGTATTTTTGGTCCATCGGAGAAGACGACCGGAGCACGGTGGCTCCGGCGTCTGGTTATTTCATCAGGCATGCTTGAGTGGATGCCACATCAGGCCTTGACCATTTGACCTATCCTAATCCAACGATCATGATCTAATCTGAGTGAGCTTTGACATTTGACTGGCCACGTATAACCATCCAAAACACACCGTTTCATTTAAGTGCTGAGTGGTTTGGATCATGGGCCTTGTTGGCTATTCACACCCCCATGCGTAGCAAGCCCAACGTTTGAACTGAAATAGATTGCTATTTGATACGCACTTTTTTCTATTTCTTTTCTTTTTCTTCCTTTTTCCATTTATTTTTCTGTTTAAGTTTAATTCAATTAAAAATACCTCAAAACACCTAAAAAACTTGGAAAAAATATTTTGTTGTACTTTGGGATGTTAATTGATTTTACAAATTTTTGGATTAACTTTTAAGCCATTTTCCAATTAAATCTTGATTTTTCATTTTTGAGGTATCTTTAATTGGATTAAAATGCATATCTCTTGTATTAGATTTTATTTTGGGATGAATTTTGCATATCAATGTTTGATTTTTCTTGTGCATATCCATGACATGTTGATTGATTTTTGTGATATTTCCCCCCCTGAATTTATTACCATTTGGTTAGGGTTTTAGCTTGATCTTTAGGACCCTCCTTTTGCACTAGTTTTTAGGGTAACCCTTAGAACTTGCCCTCTGTTTGCCTAGTTAGGTTTGGACTTAGTCTCCACAATCTTGACCCCTGGTTTCTAACATCATAGGGGTTTCCTATAATTTTATTTGGCATTTTTAGGATTTGTATTCTATTTTTAGTGTATTTTATATTCTAGCCTACTCTTGTATGGTTTTCACCTTGATACATGAAATGGTTTGATTCTTAATTGAGCTTTGTGCCATGTTTGAGCCTCTAATTGTTGTGTATTCATGTCATATACATAATAAGGTGTTTGTATGTCCAATTTTGGGTTCCAATTGTGTTCATAACGTGTTTAAGTTTGGCTTTCTTTTAGGCATTTCAATTAGGGTTTTCATGATATATGTTTTGCTTTATCTTGTACATGAACTTGAATTTTCTTTTGTTAATCTTGTGATTGAGTTTGTGAACTCTCTTTTCATCTCTCTTTATGTCCAAGGACCTTGGATCACCATTTAAAGTTGCTTAATCCTTCCTTAGGAGGTATTTGAAGCTTGACTTGAATGGTGAACCACGAGGACACATTTTGTGCATCTTTGGCACAAGTCATAATGAGACTTTGGTTGAATGACATTAGGGATACCATGGTTGTTTTCTATTCTTCTCCCACTTCTCTTTTGGTTTATGATTCATCCCATGTTCAAGTTGTAGACTTTAGGGTCTGTTTTACACTTTACTTGCATTAAAGGTTGATATGAGCTTGTGGTGGTTTTCACCCCACACAATTTCCTCCCTTTGCTTGTGTGTTATTTTGCCCTTTTGTTCTCTTGTTTGCATTAAAGGTTGAGATGAGCTTGTGGAGGTTTTCACCCCACACAATTTCCTCCCTTTGCTTGTGTGTTGCATTGCATATGCATTCATTCATTCATTTCTATTTCATGTCTTATTTCATGTTGATTTCTTCTTCTCTTTCCTTACCATGTTCCCTTAGGAATTATCACTTCCTTGATTAAGGATAGTGATGATAGACATTAGGTTGAATCCTTTGCATGATAACAAATAGTACATAATTCCCTCCTTATTCCTAACCTTAGGACCATGATGCATGACAACTACTAGGGTTTGAACTAGTTTCCCTTTAGTTTGTCCTCTCTCTTTCTCATCTCAAAACAACTTCAAAATACTTAATAAAGGCTAATGAATATTGTGCACTACGAGCCTTAAGTACTTGGGAAATGGTTATTGGGGGAGTTTCCTCTTGATGGCCTAGAGTGTTTAGTGTTCACCCTTTGGATGATGTGTGACGCATTCATTCTCAGGTCATAGTCTTTAGTGCAATATGAATTACAAACAATTCAAAAAACACTTCTCATTAAAAGACACACAAAAAATGATTAAACTTCCTTTTGTCCCTTGGGACCCTTAACAATGGAAAACCTTTTTCGTAAAAAGAGTTTCGTTAACTCTTAGTTCTACCGCAAACAGGTAATGCCTAAGTCTCCAGAGGTCGAGCTGCATACACCTAATTGCTAGAACTGATTGTTAACCCTACTCGGGTAAAAACATTTGAACCAACAGGTGTTCTTATTTTCCTGAACTACGTTTGCTCTGATTTCTCATTCCAGATAAGAATACGTAGGCACAAGATGCGATGTCTTGGCGAGAAACCTTTCCCCACTTTTCATCCGCAGTTAGCCGAACTATGTTGACTCTGATTTCTCGTACCAGACGGGAATACGTAGGCCCAGAGTGGCGATGCTCTGTCGAGTCATTTTTCTTTTCTTTTGTCCCAGACCTTTAGGTAGATAGTTTCAATCACCCTCTTAGATAGACAACCAAGCGTGGATCTCGTCGAGTACGACGAACGTGAGGGGTGCTAATACCTTCCCCTTGCGTAACCGACTCCCGAATCCGAGATTTGGTTGCGATGACCAATCTTATCCCGTTTCGCAGGTTTTCTCTGCTTGTTTCCTTTCCCTCTTGTTGGGATAAATAACGAACGGTGGCGACTCTTCTGTCATTGTCGGCACCCTTTTTCGCAGTAGCGATAGCTACCGACTCTGCTGGGGACTTCTTTCGCAGTCTCGCCTTGTTTTTTCTGGTTGTCTGGGCTCCCCAACAGCTGGCAAATCTGCTGGGGACTCCGGTTCCCTATGCGAGTCAATCCTAGCGCTTGTTTGTTTATCTTTGGGGTGTAAGTACATACGTGTTGTACTTTATTTTTACTTTCCCGCATTTATTTTCAGTATTATATATCATTATTGCTGTGCTGTAGGGAGGGAGGATCTGTTGAGTGATAAGCCAGACTGATCAGTGCATCTTTATGCACATTCTCCTATATTTTTACTTAGGCGTTTATTTACTTTACTTTGATTATTCTTATGTTTTATTATGTTTTTATATTTTATTTTATTTTTGGTTTAATTTGATTTTCGCACTTTATTTTTCAGCTTTAGCAGTCTGTGCGGAAACGATCATAACTGTAGTTCTGGGAATCCGTTTGAGGCGTTCTGAAAATTGCCGGAAAGCTAAGAGAGGGAGCTACGACTTTCGTGTTGGAGTCAAAGTCAGATTCGGAGCATATTTTCCCAGAATATTCGTTGAAGTTACAACATTAGGAATTTGTTTTAGTTTTGGGTCATGTTTTGGGTCTGAGTTATATTTTCGACCCAGTTGAGTTTTGAACTGGATCCATTGTTTTTCTTTTTAGGGGAAACCTTGTTTTATTTTTAAATATATACTATTCACGGAAAAAGTGGAGAGAGAGTTTTGAGAAGAACTCATGGAAAACTAATACCTCCGGACAAATTCTGCTGTGTACGGTTTCAACACTTTGAGGTTATTATAATATCAATTTAAATCTGATTCCTTTCAATCCTTTTCTATGAAGTCATTTGCTTAATTTGATTGCAATTGTTTGCTTAATTCAATTGTTGTTCATAGAATAGAATTGATTAAGTTCGATTGTATGCATGTTCCTAAATTTAATTGCGTGTTATCGTTTGCTTAATTCGTTAATTCGTCATATTCTTAACCGTTTGCTTAATTCGGTAAACAGAAACATAATTCATTTGATGTTGGTAAGCGCTTGTCTGATTAATATCATAATCGAATAGGATTGGAGCCGTTTAGAGATTGATGTTATAATAGCCGATGATAAGTCGGAACCCGAATCAGTAGGATTAGTCGTTTTAGCTTATTTTAATAATCACTTTTTTTATAGTCACTTATTTTAAGTATTTTTTCTCTTAATCAAAATTCAAATCCCCATAAACTGTTACTTTATTGGTCAATCACTACAAGAATCATTGAGAACGATATTCTGAGTTAGTGTCGTTGTACTATAATTTTTACAAAAAGACTCGTTTTTGATCCGCGCGCGACAACGGATCAAATTGGCGCCGTTGACGGGGATTCTTGTTGATTTAGCCAATAGTATAGTTTTAGGTTTTGTTTGTTTTAATTTTCTGTATTTTTGTGTATTTTCTTGCGTTTTTGCGTCCAGTCGTTCCGTTTCGCCCGTTTCTCGTCAGACCTAGTAAAAAAATCAGGTTTTGGGCAAATCGTCTTCTTTTTTAGATCAGTTTCGTGAACTCGAAGCAGAAAAATCGTGCGATCGAAATCCCAAATTCATCATTTTTCTATTTTTAATGATTTATTTACTGTTTTCATAGAGTCGGAAAAAATCGAAAAAATTCTCAAAATTATATCTTTAAGTTATTAGATTAATTTCGATGTCATTTTATTTTTATGAATTTTTTTGATCGATTCCCTTCTTTGTGTTTGTTTTGACTATCTGAGTCTAACTATCTGCATAACTTGTTTGCTTCGTACACTGAACTTGATTTTGAAATGGCTGATAATAGAACCTTAAGACAATTAGCTGCTCCTGATATGAATTATAATACTTTATGTATGGAATATCCTGCTGTTAATGTACCTTTCGAATTGGAATTTGGTTTAATAAACTTGTTGCCAAGATTTAATGGTCTTGCAGGTGAGGATTCAAATAAGCATATGAAGGAATTCCAAATTATGTGCTTAAAACCTTCCGAACCTTCACTAGAGGACCTTGTCAAGCAAATGGCTATAAATGATCTTCAGTTTCAGCAACAAACAGATTCAAGTCTTCAGGCTTTGCAGACACAGATTGAACAGCTTGCCACTATAGTGAATGCCATGCAGCAAGCTCAAGAATCAAACCAACCACCTGCCAAAACAGTAGTGAATCCACAAGAGTTTCCTTCTAATTTAGTTGATGATACTTATTCTGAATTGTGTTTTGATTTTCCATCATTAGCAGATTTTGATGATACTTACTCTTGTGATTCATGTATCGACACTAACATTTGGTCTGTTTGTGCTGAGATTAATTTTGCCGTACAGGGTGATGTTTTTCATGTAGATGAAGTTGTTTATGTAGCTAAAACTCTTAACATCACGGCTGCCCCAACCTCATCATCCATTGAACAACCTCCCCCCTTGGAGCTTAAACCACTTCATAACAATCTGAATTATGCTTATTTAGATACGGATAAAAAAACTTCCAGTTATAATTTCTTGTAACCTTGATTCTTATAAAGAAAAAAAGCTTTTTCAGGTTTTGAAGAAACATAAGAAGAGACTTGGATGAACCTCGATTAAAGAGAGAAGAAAAGTAGTGAGACAACCCTTTAATCCTTTGTTCTCTGATGTTGTGGAAAAGAATATCACATTTACGTGCCCATTCAACACTTTTATTTATCAAAGATTCTTATTTGATCCTGAAATAAAAGGCGAAGGCACTAATACAAATTTCAAGGGCGATGGATGTAACGCCCGTTCATTTTAATTAAATTATTTATGAATTGTCGGTGTGCCTTTACGTGGGAGTGTGTCTGAGAGCGTTGGTGGGTATCCTTAAAGTATAGGAAACCATTTAATAAATCATTGAGTTTGATAATAATATAATATAATTAATAATGATGATAATTTATTAACTAGTAGTAATATTATTATTATTATTATTATTATTATTATTATTATTATTATTATTATTATTATTATTATTATTATTATTATTATTATTATTATTATTATTATTATTATTATTATTATTTGGAATATTAGTGGATGGAATGAGAGAAGGGAGTTATTAGAGAAGTTGTGGGAGAAAGGGGGTTATCACGATAAACTGCTCAGAAAACCAAAATTGAGGAAAAAGGTTGAAGAAAAGAAAAAAGGAACGTGGCTGTTGAGAGAAATGGAGAGCAGAGAATCATCCATCAAGGAATTGGAAGATAGTTGCAGAAAAGTTGCCGGAGAGCAAAACCAGAACCGGAATCGGAAGCGTGGAATTGGCCTCTATTCTAAGGTAAGGGTGGGGTTCAATTCTATAACTGTGGGTATGATCGAATTCATGTGGGGAATCGAGTCATAGGTATAGTTTTCGTTAATCGATAAATATTAAGGAAAAGGTTTCCCTATTGGGACAAGATTTTATGTAGGAATGAATGTGTTATGTAGTTATTAGTGCGATGCTCTAAGGTTTCCTTATGGACAAATACGTAGAACGAATATGTTATACGGTTATTCGTACAACTCTCTAATGGTTTTCCCTAATGGGCGTCAAGATGACCGAGTTGGTCTAAGGCGCCAGTTTCAGGTACTGGTCCAAAAAAGACAGTTACCTGGTTGTGATTGATTTGTAATTAATTATGTGAGAAGATGCCGTAATGTTGTTATTACGATAGAAATATTAAAGATTAATGTTCCCGTAGTAATGTTCCCGTAGTAACGTTACCGTAGTAATGTTCCCGTAAGTTGAAGAAAGAAATATTAAAGATTAATGTTCCCGTGGTAATGTTCCCGTAGTGATGTCCCCGTAGTAACGTTATCGTAGTAATGTTCCCGTAGGTTGAGAGATATTAAAGGAATATTAAGGGTAAATGTTCCCGTAGGTTGAGAAATATTAAGGGTTAATGGTTGTCTATGCCTGCATTAATGTTTATGTCGTTAGTTTGTGTAGTAATGTTGGGAATCGGCGCCGACACGCGCTAATTTCCCATTTGTTGAAGAAATGTTATTATAATTTTCTCCTTGGATTACGTGGAAAAGTTGTAGTTATATTACCCGTATGAAGGTATATGAAAATGTGTTGAGTTCTTATTTGTAGTAATGATGTTGTCAGTTGTTCTCTGACATGAAAATGCTGTTGAGTTCTCAATTGTAGAGACGAGGTTGTTTTTAATTGTTCTCTGCGAAAATGTGTTAGAGTCTTATTCATAGGAACGATACTGTTGGTAGTTCTCTGATATGAACAGATTGAAATGGTGAGTCCATAATATATGCAAAATGTAATGTTTCTGTTATGGATAATTGGTTGTAGGCGTGATGCCTTGTTGCACGGTTGTTGCACAGTTGTTGTTGTTGTGTTATAGTCCATAATAGTTGCATCTCATAGCATATCATTTGGCCTGGATTGGCGACGGTTGTGCCTGTATTGGCGTTATTAGGAGTGTTGGCTCCTAGATGGGTTCGGGGTGTTGGCCCTGTCCTGAGTTGTGGAGAGTTGTCTCCCGAATTATTGTGGAGAGTTGTCTCCCGAATTATTGTGGAGTGTTTTCTCCCAAAATGGTACCACATGCATATGCACAGTTGAGTCGCATTGTTGAGTTGCGTTGTTGAGTTGTTTTGATGAGTTGCCGAGATATGATGATAATGGTTGTGGTTATGAATAAAGAGTGGTTGTAGTTTATTATTACTAATATTTATGCGAACTGCTGGAATTGTAATGTTGTGATAATATTCTGACATGACTTTTATCATGCCTTATGTTATGTTGTTGATATCTCACCCTTTACGTTGTATGTTACCTCCGTTGGTGGTAATTTGCAGGTAATCCGGAATAAAGTGTAGCTTTGTCGATTAAGTTGTCGTTGGTTGCTCTGATACGTAGTACTCTTGGGGGGGGTGAACGATTGTAGTCATTGTTTTATTTATCTTCTTGTTGCTGCATTTTACTAAATGTTTTCATTGCATTGGGTGCCTTTGTTAATGCGTCGAATGTTGGTTGTACGCACTAAGCCGGAGAATCGGTAGTGCTGAATTTCGATGGAAAACTAGTTGTTTTAATGAATATATGCAAGCTGAAGTACTTGCTGAATTTTAATGGAGTTTTGTTTGTAATTTATGGTGTTACGTTGATTATCATAAATGTTGAAAGTGCATGATGTTCCGCTGCAAATGAATATGTTGCTATGTGATTAAGATGTTATATGAGTTGTTATTAGATGTTCATCCAAGATTATGTGCTATGTATCATCACTAAATGCATGTTGTCCAATTAAATGGTAAAATGTATGTTTTTGTAAGTTGAATATGTGACACCTCTGTTGCGTCTCAGTTCTTGTGCGTGTGACGGTCGTCATGCCTGCAAAATTTGTGCACTCTGATTTTGATTTTTTTTAAATATGCGTTGGGTTAGAATGGGGTGTTACATAATGGTATCAGAGCAGGTCGGTCCGTCCGGCCAAGTTGTCTAATGTTGTGTATTCCCTGGTATGCGACATGTGTGTGAAAACACTGTCGGTACATGTTTTGTTGTAGAACCTTTGTCTGCAGAAGTGAGAATGATTCAAGTGGGGGAGAAGCTTGTGCTTCTCTAGAATGCTGCAAGTGTGGAGTTGTAGCTCGGTGTGTGGTTGAACGCTCTTATAGTTTAGTAAAGATGGTTTGTACCCTATCATGATTTTCGGCTGTCTATTGACAAATTGAGGAACTGATCACCCTTGATCTCTTGTTGATAGTAGTTGGGATTGTGTTGGATGGGATAGACGTGTCTTGCAAGCTTAGGTGGTGTGAGCAATGAATTGCCTTGAGTTAAGCTAAGTGCTTAAGAATTGTTTTAACGAGTCGGCGTAGGACGGTGTTGAAGTGTTTAATTTGATGGGAATTTTTTATTTATAATGAAAGTGAGAAGTTGGCGATTTGCCAATTAATTGTGGTTGACTGGAAGTTATCCTGACAAGATAGGGGTATACAGCCAAGAAGTGAAGTTGAGTTGTGATCGACTTAGTTGCGGAAACTAATTCGATATTGAGAGCTCCATGTCTGTTGGATGGTCAAAGAACTAAATTGATTGAGTAGCTTTGAGACTTGTGTCTGGTGTGTGTGCTAAGGCCACATAGTGTGAAATTGTTGTCGTACGTCGAATTCCGAGATCGCAGCTTTTTACGGAATCAATGTTTTTACGGACGAAAGTTGGAATAGATTACGCCGTTGTGTCGGGTAATGTTAGGCCGTGATCGAGTATGCTTGTTTTATCGAATTTGATGGATTTTTGTAAGTTTTTGCATTTTTGGAGATTTGAGGATTTAAGATTCGGATTAAAATCGAAAGTCGGAGATTTCACGTTTGATGGTTCTAAATCACTAATATATGTTTGGTATGAATGAGTATGTGTTTGTTTCGAAGAAAATAATTGAATCGGTCGGATTTTCGGGCGAAAATGCTCAAACCCGTAGCAGCTTTATGCAGAAAAATTCTGTTTTGGAGAAACTTCGAAAATTTATATCTCTTGATCCGTAAGTCAGTTTTAGTCCCTGTTCGAAGCGTTGGAAAGATAACGAGATTCTCTTTCTAGGAAAAATTGTTTTGAGTCCTGTACCTGGTTCAATTATAGCAGAAAATTGAAAATGTATCGTGTGTTGATTTTTGCCGAACTCGACATGACCATTTGTTGTGTTTATGATGCCCTGTTGATATGCTAAGTGAAACTTCAGCGAGTTTTGGTTATGCTTTAAGGGAACTTGAAGTACATAAGAGGAATCATCTGATAAGTGATTTAAAGTTGGTTGTTGTTGTGGTAGTGCCGGAGTTGGAAGCTTCAATTAGTTAGTGTGAGACTTGAAATGTCTGGTGATCTCAAGAGTTTAAGGTATTTATTTGATTTGGAATAGTTGAATATGAGGCAGAGAAAATAATTGGGACTCCGGAATGGATTATGGTTTCAGATTGAATTACCATTCGGGGAAATCAAAACGTGGTAGCTTATGCATTGACTTGGAAATCCTTGCATATGCCGATGATGGTGGTGAAAAGAGTTAGGACGAATTGAGCAATTTTTGTGATATGAGTTTGGTTTGTGAAGAGACTTCTTATGAAGTTTAGCTTAGTATGTTAGACCTTACTAAGGGTATTCTTGACGAGATTCGATAAGGTCAGAACTCTGGGTTGAGTTGGTAGATTGATTGAATCTGAGGAACTAAAGTCGAAGGGATGATTTTCAGATTAATAGAAATAGTATCATGAGATTTCGTGACAGAGTTTGCGTTCTAGATATTATTAAGTGGAATAAGAGTATTGAGGTAGATGAAGTATCCATCCCGGTGCTACGAGGATGTAACCGGATTTGAGGAAATTATTTTGAGGGCCATAATTGAAGAGATAAGTGGTTGAGTTTGTATGTGCTGATTAGACTTGTTGGAAGTCGAAGAACAAACGCCAGAGATCGTTGGGTCCGATGCAACCGTTGAATATTCCATAGTGGAGATCGGATAGTATTCCCATGGATTTTGTATTGGGTTTTCCGAAGAATTTGAGGGATATGATTTTACTTGGGTGATTTTGGATAGAATGACTAATTTGGCTCTTTTCCAAACAAGTGAGATTAATCATTCTATGTTGAAGCTAGCTGAGATTGTGCAAGAGACGACTGAAAAGATACAAAGGATCCAAGAAAGATGTGTTTTGAGAGTTACGATAGTAACTGGTGTTGGTCGAGCTTGAGGTCTCGGGAGCACACTGTGTTTTGTGATCTGTATCAGAGTGGCGCAGCGGAAGCGTGGGAAAAATAGCAGGTTAGACTGTTTTACCGCTGTCACTCGTGGGAATTTACATGATGTGGTATGTGCCTAGGTTGAAGAAGTAAGTTAATTCGGATGGATGATGTACAAGTGAAAGGTAATTTGACTGTTGAGGCGTTGCTAGTTCGGGTGGATGAAAGAGAAGCAACTTCGAGGTGAAGAAATTGCTTTGGTGAAAGTGGTATGGTTGGGAGTTGTTTGATTGAAGTAATTTCGAGGACGAAATTCTTTTAAGTAGGGGAGAGTTGTAACGCCCGTTCATTTTAATTAAATTATTTATGAATTGTCGGTGTGCCTTTACGTGGGAGTGTGTCTGAGAGCGTTGGTGGGTATCCTTAAAGTATAGGAAACCATTTAATAAATCATTGAGTTTGATAATAATATAATATAATTAATAATGATGATAATTTATTAACTAGTAGTAATATTATTATTATTATTATTATTATTATTATTGTTATTATTATTATTATTATTATTTGGAATATTAGTGGATGGAATGAGAGAAGGGAGTTATTAGAGAAGTTGTGGGAGAAAGGGGGTTATCACGATAAACTGCTCAGAAAACCAAAATTGAGGAAAAAGGTTGAAGAGAAGAAAAAAGGAACGTGGCTGTTGAGAGAAATGGAGAGCAGAGAATCATCCATCAGGGAATTGGAAGATAGTTGCAGAAAAGTTGCCGGAGAGCAAAACCAGAACCGGAATCGGAAGCGTGGAATTGGCCTCTATTCTAAGGTAAGGGTGGGGTTCAATTCTATAACTGTGGGTATGATCGAATTCATGTGGGGAATCGAGTCATAGGTATAGTTTTCGTTAATCGATAAATATTAAGGAAAAGGTTTCCCTATTGGGACAAGATTTTATGTAGGAATGAATGTGTTATGTAGTTATTAGTGCGATGCTCTAAGGTTTCCTTATGGACAAATACGTAGAACGAATATGCTATACGGTTATTCGTACAACTCTCTAATGGTTTTCCCTAATGGGCGTCAAGATGGCCGAGTTGGTCTAAGGCGCCAGTTTCAGGTACTGGTCCAAAAAAGACAGTTACCTGGTTGTGATTGATTTGTAATTAATTATGTGAGAAGATGTCGTAATGTTGTTATTACGATAGAAATATTAAAGATTAATGTTCCCGTAGTAATATTCCCGTAGTAACGTTACCGTAGTAATGTTCCCGTAAGTTGAAGAAAGAAATATTAAAGATTAATGTTCCCGTGGTAATGTTCCCGTAGTGATGTCCCCGTAGTAACGTTATCGTAGTAATGTTCCCGTAGGTTGAGAGATATTAAAGGAATATTAAGGGTAAATGTTCCCGTAGGTTGAGAAATATTAAGGGTTAATGGTTGTCTATGCCTGCATTAATGTTTATGTCGTTAGTTTGTGTAGTAATGTTGGGAATCGGCGCCGACACGCGCTAATTTCCCATTTGTTGAAGAAATGTTATTATAATTTTCTCCTTGGATTACGTGGATAAGTTGTAGTTATATTACCCGTATGAAGGTATATGAAAATGTGTTGAGTTCTTATTTGTAGTAATGATGTTGTCAGTTGTTCTCTGACATGAAAATGCTGTTGAGTTCTCAATTGTAGAGACGAGGTTGTTTTTAATTGTTCTCTGCGAAAATGTGTTAGAGTCTTATTCGTAGGAACGATACTGTTGGTAGTTCTCTGATATGAACAGATTGAAATGGTGAGTCCATAATATATGCAAAATGTGATGTTTCTGTTATGGATAATTGGTTGTAGGCGTGATGCCTTGTTGCACGGTTGTTGCACAGTTGTTGTTGTTGTGTTATAGTCCATAATAGTTGCATCTCATAGCATATCATTTGGCCTGGATTGGCGACGGTTGTGCCTGTATTAGCGTTATTAGGAGTGTTGGCTCCTAGATGGGTTCGGGGTGTTGGCCCTGTCCTGAGTTGTGGAGAGTTGTCTCCCGAATTATTGTGGAGAGTTGTCTCCCGAATTATTGTGGAGTGTTGTCTCCCAAAATGGTACCACATGCATATGCACAGTTGAGTCGCATTGTTGAGTTGCGTTGTTGAGTTGTTTTGATGAGTTGCCGAGATATGATGATAATGGTTGTGGTTATGAATAAAGAGTGGTTGTAGTTTATTATTACTAATATTTATGCGAACTGCTGGAATTGTAATGTTGTGATAATATTCTGACATGACTTTTATCATGCCTTATGTTATGTTGTTGATATCTCACCCTTTACGTTGTATGTTACCTCCGTTGGTGGTAATTTGCAGGTAATCCAGAATAAAGTGTAGCTTTGTCGATTAAGTTGTCGTTGGTCGCTCTGATACGTAGTACTCTTGGGGGGATGAACGATTGTAGTCATTGTTTTATTTATCTTCTTGTTGCTACATTTTACTAAATGTTTTCATTGCATTGGGTGCCTTTGTTAATGCGCCGAATGTTGGTTGTACGCACTAAGCCGGAGAATCGGTAGTGCTGAATTTCGATGGAAAACTAGTTGTTTTAATGAATATATGCAAGCTGAAGTACTTGCTGAATTTTAATGGAGTTTTGTTTGTAATTTATGGTGTTACGTTGATTATCATAAATGTTGAAAGTGCATGATGTTCCGCTGCAAATGAATATGTTGCTATGTGATTAAGATGTTATATGAGTTGTTATTAGATGTTCATCCAAGATTATGTGCTATGTATCATCACTAAATGCATGTTGTCCAATTAAATGGTAAAATGTATGTTTTTGTAAGTTGAATATGTGACACCTCTGTTGCGTCTCAGTTCTTGTGCGTGTGACGGTCGTCACGACTCCATGACGGTCGTCATGCCTGCAAAATTTGTGCACTCTGATTTTGATTTTTTTTAAATATGCGTTGGGTTAGAATGGGGTGTTACAATGGATTCTATCCAAAGTTACTCCCCACTTTGGAAGAGGAGACTGCAGGAAATCTCTCTTTGGGAAATGATGCATATGTGATCACTTATCCACCTTGACTCCTCGGGTGTGTTCTTTCCTTTCTCTCACTCTTATTTTATTTTTATATCCTTTCATTGAGGACAATGCTTGTTTTAAGTCTAGGGAGGGAAACCTTTGTTTTATTTGCTTGTTTTACTATTTTGTGTTGTTTTGTTTTCAGTTATAATAATAAAAATTAAAAAAAAAAAATTTGCATCTTTTTGAAAGTTCTAGGCTAAAGACTAATTTGAGATTAGTTTACGGAGACTTGGGAAAAATTCACAAGATCGGTATCGTCTTAACACCGTAAGTCTCCTGCATGTGGAAATTGATTTGAATATTCTTTATGTTTTAGCCTTAAATTTTCATTCTCTGGCAGCTCTTGAGTAGTTTATTTCAGCAGTCAGCACCATCTCATACACACTTTACGCAGGGAAGCCGATGAATATAAGTGAGTGATCAAATTTTTAGCTTGAAAAAAAAAAGAAGAAGAAAAGAAATGGAATACACCTTAACGGATGTAGAGCCTTCAAAAAAAAAGTTGAAAAAAAAGTTACTCGTTGTTAGTTGGTTCAGCGGTTTCTGGTGCTGAACTTGGTAGGGCGGATTACGGTCCGATCCCCCGCGACTACAACTAAGTAAACAAAGGGTTATGCCACGTAAGTACATGAACCCCAAACAAAAAGGATGATAGTCACTAACCGGTCGCCTTGCTATGAGTGTGTGGATAACGGGCTTAATGTGATTGTGCTTGAATTAAAAAGAGAAAAAAGGAGGAAGAGTAAGTTAGGCTTTAACATAATAGCATGATTTGAGTTGACTTGTGTATTCAGGAGGCTTATGTCCGCACAATTGTGGATTAGTGTTTCTAAGATATCCTTAATGTGTAAGATTAGTACCTATCGATGCAAACTTAACCGAAGAAGACTTACAACCTGAAATGAGTAACTGTTGATGTGTTTGTGCTTTCTTTGTTTTGTTTTATTTTAATTTTGCTCGGAGTGCAAAAGTTCAAGTGTGGGGGAATTTGATCAGTGCATCTTTATGCATATTCTACTATATTTTTACTTAGGCATTTATTTACTTTATTTTGATTATTCTTATGTTTTATTATGTTTTTATATTTTATTTTATTTTTGGTTTAATTTGATTTTCGCACTTTATTTTTCAGCTTTAGCAGTCTGTGCAGAAACGATCATAACTGGAGTTCCGGGAATCCGTTTGAGGCGTTCTAAAAATCTCCGGAAAGCTAAGAGAGAGAGCTACAACTTTCGTGTTGGAGTCGAAGTCAGATTCATAGCACATTTTCCCAGAATATTCGTTGAAGTTACAACATTAGGAATTTGTTTTAGTTTTGGGTCATGTTTTGGGTCTGGTTTATATTTTTGACCCAGTTGAGTTTTAAACCGGATCCATTGTTTTCCTTTTTAGGGGAAACCTTGTTTTACTGTTAGATATACACTATTCACGAAAAAAATAGAAAAAAACCTTGGAGAAGAACTCATGGGGAACTAATACCCCTGGGCAAATCCTGTTGTGTACGATTTCAACTCTTTGAGGTTATTATAATATCAATTTAAATCTGATTTCTGTCAATCCTTTTCTATGAAGTCATTTGCTTAATTTGATTGCAATTGTTTGCTTAATTCAATTGTTGTTCATAGGATAGAATTGGTTAAATTTGATTGTATGCATGTTCCTAAATTTAATTGCGTGTTATCGTTTGCTTAATTCGTTAATTCGTCACATTCTTAACCGTTTGCTTAATTCGGTAAATAGGAACATAATTCATTTGATGTTGATAAGCGCTTGTCTGATTAATATCATAATCGAATAGGATTGGTACCGCTTATGGATTGATGTTATAATAGTCGATGATAAGTCGGAACCCGAATCAGTAGGATTAGCCGTTTCAGCTTATTACTATAATCACTTATTTCAAAACAGCTTATTTCTTTAATCACTTTTGTTAATTACCCTTTCTTAATCAGAAGCCTAAACCCCCCTTATTTCATTACTGTTATTGGTTAATCACTACAAGAATCCTTGTGATACGATATTCCGAGTTACTGTCGCTATACTACGTTTTCACAAAAAAAAACACTCATTTTGATCCGTGCGCGACAGCGGATCACAAACCCAGGTTTGAGTGCAAACATAGCATTAGTAGTGGAGATTAGTGGGGGGGCGTGCATGCTTTGCATGTACTAGTTCCCCATGAAATTCATGCTCAGACGAGATTCTCTTTGATGATTTCTGTTCCAGCCCTTTGGGCTTGAGGGGATTTTGGATCTGAGGGTTATCGACTCTGGGGACCGATCATTTGTGATTCAACTAAGTGAGGCCTCTTCGGGAGATGATGATGCCAAACCAGAAATGGTGAACGTATCATCATTTCTTGAAAGTCTGTGACGCTGATGAACGCATAGGATGTCGAACCTTAGCAGTGGATAGGTCCATACCTGTGTGAGGGATTGGGTTGTGCAGGAAACCTTGACTTTCAGACTACCTGGTTTTCTTTGCAGTGTGAATCTGTGTTCCCGTTATCAGAGTTATGTTATGTTCTTGCCAAAGCAAAGCGCTGGTTCTTCTCGATCAACAACACAACAATTTTGATCCCCTGTTGCATTTGCATTTGCATAATCATCCTGCATTTAACATTGCATGTCTATGGGTTTGAAAGGTTCTCGTCTTTCCCTTGATCCTAGTGCTGATTTGCTGTAAAGAGGGAGGTGGACAGAAAGATGATTGTTGTGTACAAGTTTCTGATACTTGAGCTAGGACCTTTATTTGGTCTGGTTTCCACGGCTGAGCCTGACATCTTTGAAACCTTCAGGAAGAATCTTACATGATATATGAGAGGATTGTTATGGTGTACATCTCTGCTTCTCTTGTTCATTGAAACTCGGATCAAGGAGAAGATCTCTCGGTAAACGCATAGACATGTTTGCATTTTGCATCTTGCATTCTTATTTACATCGCAGGTTGTTCTCGGTGGCCTCGTGTTCTTATCTTCTTTTGGTGTTCGTCAGTTATAGGATTGAGCAGCTCAGTTTCCACAAATATCCAACTCGAAGGAATCAGCGGAACGTAATGGATCATGTTTAAGCCGAATTGCAGGAATTCAGAGCTCGCATGTCCCAGTTCATGGAGTTGATGCAGAATGTTGCCAGTGGGCAGGAACATCTGAGAACTCTAGTTCAACCTCTCATTGACGCTCCCCAAGTCAATAACAACGGAGTTGGAGCTGGTGTGTTCCCTCCAGTTGGCGGATCTGTTCCACAGGGTACTCCTACTGTTGTCATACCTCCGGGAGGAGGTGCTGCGAATGGAAATGGTAATGTTGCTGGTGGAAGTGTGGGCGTTGTGCACCGAGCTGCTGGCCCTCAGTGGGAAGATCACCAGAGTGATATCTTTTCCATGAAGGATATGGAAGGTGGCTTGCCAACTGAGGCTGATAAGAGGCTTAAACTGATCGAGGAGAAGATGAAGTCTATTAAAAATCAAAGCTCTCTGGGTCTTGATATGTCAGATCTTGGTCTAGTTCCTGGGGTTAAAATTCCTCCCAAGTTCAAGGTACCAGAGTTTGACAAGTACAAAGGGATAACTTGTCCTAGAGTACACATCCGGGCATATTTCAGGAAAATGTTTGCTTACTCCGAAGATGAAAAGCTGTTGATGCATTGCTTCCAAGATAGTCTAACAGGAGCGTCTTTGGAATGGTATATGGGGCTTGAGAGAACTCATATCCGCAGCTGGAGAGAATTGGTCGAAGCTTTTGTGCGTCACTATCAGTATAGTAGTGATCTGGAACCAAACATGATACAACTGCAGAGTTTGTCACAAAACAATACTGAGAGCTTCAAAGAATACGCCCAGAGATGGCGAGACTTAGCAGCGAGGGTGCAACCTCCCATGGAGGAGAGAGAAATGACTGACATGTTCATGGCTACACTTCCCGGAGTGTATTATATGAAGTTGATAGGTTGCATGTCTATAAGTTTTTCAAATCTAGTGATAGCAGGAGAAAGAGTCGAAAGCGGTATCAAACTAGGGAAGATCCAAGTTTCTCCTGATTCTTCTAAAGATACAAAGAAGCCTTATGCTGGGAAAGGAGGAGAAACTAATGTTGTGTCTGCTCCAACTGCTGCTCAATAGTCATCCCAATACCAGCAACCCCGTGCTCCTCGGCATCAAAACTCTCGGCGCCAGAATCAGAATGGGCCTCGCAACAATTTGGAAATGAGGAATGCTCCTCTTCATCCAGTTCCTATACCGTACAGTGAGCTTCTGCCACATTTGATTCAGAACTCATTGGTGGAGCCCAAGGCTCTCAAGCCGGTGCCAGAGCCATACCCTCTCGGATATGATCCTAGTGTTCAATGCGGATATCATGGAGGACCCATGGGACACTCAACTGACGATTGCAAAGCCTTTCAAGCCAAAGTGCAGCAGTTGATTGACAAAGAGTACATTTCCTTTCCCGAAGGAAATCTGGTTGTGCACGTCGACCTCTCATCTGATTGAGTTTGAAGATGGCTGATCCTGCAGCAAGTCAAGACTTAAAAGCCCAGTTCCCCGAAGCTGGCAATCTTTGTTTTTATCATGTCATTTGTTTGTATTTGTAGTTTCTTTTCTGTTTAAGTGCAAATCTCACTTCTAAAACTGTATTGTTTTCAATTGATAATGAAATAAATATGCATGTTTTGATTAAATCCATTTGTGTTCACTTATGTTTTTAATTGATGTCTAACGCTTGTTTAAGCGGAATCCGGGGAGGATGACGAAATTGAAAGACGAAAACTTCTGATTGTATGCTTTTGAATAAAACCTGCTGATAATGTACATGCATTGTTTCAAATTCCTAAACACCGGAGATATAAGGAAGATAATCCCTTGTCAACCCCTTTGAGCCTAGTAGTAGGAGTTTCTTTCTAAAAAACAAAAAAAAAACCTCAATCTTAACCCGGGGCAGGGTAGGTGTTGTAGTACCCCAAAATTTTCCCTTTCGTTTTAACCTTAACTGGCTTTTGTTTCTTTGCATTTTGCATTTTTTCGCATATCATAGCATTTTCTCTCAAGGCACGGGGTCAAGGCATTCTGGTGGCTCAGGTCCATTTCGGCGCAAAAGACTGAACAACGAACAATGGGCATCAGAGGCCCGGGCATTTATTTTACCCAGCGGTCAAGCGGCCGATTTTATTTTATTTTGCAAAATAAGAAGGCATCACTCAGGCTCATGTCAAGCATTTTTACAGTGATAACATTCAAGAACAAGGTTCAGAAGCTTAACGGAGCTCCAAACAGTTGAAACAGGGCAAATGTGCAGGTTTCCCTCCAAAAGGCGCCAAATTCAAATTTTTGAAGGTGTTAATCGGTTAACGCATATGGTTAACCGATTAACCAATTCAAATCAGGTCAATGTGGGGTTTTTTAAAGGTGTTAACTGATTAACCTATATGGTTAATCGATTAACCAGTGCAGATTTTGCCTCTGCACGTGAATTTGCAATGTAGTGCCATTTAGGATCCAATTTTGATCACTTGAATTCAAATTTTACACCTGGGAAGGATCTAGAACCCATTTGGAATTTGATTAATTTCATTTTCCCTCCAAAATCCCATTCCTCATCCCAAACCAAAATTCACAAACTAACTTCCAAGCCTTTCCTTTGGATCCAAACCTAGGTGATATTTAAGTGATTCACTCCAAACCAAGGCAATCCAATCTACATTTCTCACTCCCATTTTTCAGAATTAATCTCAATTCTCTCAAATTTTCTCTCAATTTTCCAATTCCAAAACCTTCACTCAAAGCTCTTTTCCATTGAATTCTTTGATTCTTCCTTGGAATCAATGAACTCTTGAGCTCAAACCTCCATCCATCATCTCCATCGAAGTGATTTCATCATCCCATTTTCGTGCACAATTGGATTTGAATCTGGAAGTGATTTTGAAAGTGATTATTTGGCTTATTTTGGATTAATCTTGAAGGATCTCCATTGCTACTACAAGAATTGGTGTGGATCTTGAAGTATTTCAAACTTCTAGCCTTGGATCTGTTCAATTTTAGTTAATTCAACATTAACCGAAGCAATTATCCGCTTCGAAGGTTGGAATTCTAGATCCATAGCATTTTTGAGCTTATTTGCATGTTCATGTTGATTTTCATATTCGATTGAATTTTGGTTGACATGATTGTGGATGTTGCTGTTTAGATCTGTTTACATGCTGTTGGAATCATGATTTACTGGTTTAATTTCGTGATTAAGTGATTATGCGATCATCTAGTTGATCGAATAAGTGTTTATTTGCTGAAAATGTTGTTCTGTTGCTGATTTTCTGCTGTTGGCACAGTGTTAATCGGTTAACGCATATGGTTAACCGATTAACCATCTCAGATTTTCTAAGAAATTTCAAAGTTTCAGAGTGTTAATCGGTTAACACATATGGTTAACCGATTAACCAGTTCAAATTTTCAAATTTTCAAATGTTAACAGTGTGTTAACCGATTAACCCCTGGGGTTAACCGATTAACACTGTGACAGCAGGTCTGTTTTGCTGTTTTGCTTGCTTATTTGAGTACCGTTTCACTTCGAATCATCGTAGTTCGATATGATGCATTAAAAGTGAAATGTTTTGGGATATATGTCATTGTTTTGATTGTTTAATCGAGATTTCACCAACATTCGTGTTCTTTTCCACTTGAATGCATGCTTATGGATGTGGTTCAATGTGATGATTTTTGCATGTTCGTTTTTTTTCATCTTTTGTGCTTTCCTTCATGTTTGCATCGCTGTTGAGGTCGAGATGCGCTTGTGGCGGCTGCTGCCCCACACATTTTTTCCTCCCTCCCTCCATTCTAAGTGTGCATTTTCATGTGTGCATCTTTTGCTTGTGATTGAATTTACATGGTGCTTTCTTGTGCTTTTTGCCATGATCCCCATAGGGTTCCTAGTCCCTCCGTTTAGGATGGGAGTAGGAGAGACATTAGGTGTTCAACCCAAGCATGCTAACATTAGGGTAGATGTTTCCCCTTTTAATTCCAACTTTAGGACCACTTTGCATGACAACGTTAGGGCCGAGTTTCCCTTAGACCTTCCGTGCGTCTCTCTTCTCATCTCAAAACAATTCTAATTCATCTAATAAATGCGATGAACGTTGCGCGCTACGAGCCTTAAGCTACATGGGGAATGATGAGTGAGGGGTCTCATCTCGCTTGTCTAGAGTGTTTAGTGTACGTCCACAATGGGCGAAAGCCTGACGGGGCAATGCCGCGTGGAGATAGAGGCCCTCGGGTCATGAACTTCTTTTCCCATAGAAGAAAAAAGGACGGTATTCAAGGAATAAGCATTGGCTAACTCTGTGCCAGCAGCCGCGGTAAGACAGAGGATGCAAGCGTTATCCTGAATGATTGGGCGTAAAGCGTCTGTAGGTGATCTCTCAGAAATTTCATAAAATGGACTTTCTATAGACCCCTAATGACCAATCCTTGCGTGAATTGCCAAGGATCCAATAAGTCCGACATTGATTCCTTCAGAGGTGTCATGTTTGGGGGCGATACGCGACGCATTCGCTTCTATGTCATAGTCTTTAGTGCAACGTGAATCACAAATCAAATTAATTCACTTCACTAAAAAACACAAAACAAAACTTCAAACCTTTTTCCTTCGGGATTAATCGGAAAACCTTTTTCAGAAAAGAGTATTGTTAAGCTTCGGTTCTACCGCAAACAGGCTTTGTCCCTAACTGCTGGAACGGAGGTTTAACCTTACTCGGTTAAAACACTTAATCAACCTGTGGTTTTGGGTCGGCCCGAACTACGTTTGCTCTGATCTCTCATACCTGTTGAGAGTATGTAGGCACAAGATGTGATGTCTTGGCGAGCAACCTTCCCCCATTTCGCCCGTAGTTAGCCGAACTACGTTGACTCTGACTTTCCCATTGCACGAGGGAATACGTAGGCATAGAGCAGCGATGCTCTGCCTTTTTTTGTCATGTGAGCCTTTAGCGTAGATAGATAAACACACCCTTAGATAGACAACAAGTGTGGATCCCGTCGAGTACGACGAACATGAGGGGTGCTAATACCTTCCCCTTGCGTAACCGACTCCTAAATCCAGGACTTGGTTGCGATGACCTTGTCTTTCCCTTTTTTGTTAGGTTTTTCCGATCGTTTCCTTTCCCTCTCTTTGGGATAAATAATGAAAGGCGGAGACTCTTCTGTTTTCCGCCAGGTGTTTTTCGCAGTTGCGACAGCTGGCGACTCTGCTGGGGACCTCTGGTTCCCTATGCGAGTCACTCCTAGTGCTTGTTTGTTGCGTCTTTGGGTGTTTACTTTTGTGCAGTTTTTGCTTTTTGTACATTATCTGTTGTATATTATTGCATTTGCATTTTATTATCATATTATGTTGTTGTTGTGTTGTGGGTTGGGTTGTTCCATTGAGAGATAAGTCGGACCTGGGCTTGAGTATACACATAGGATTAGAGTGAAGATTAGCGGGAGCTTATGTGGCGTTTGGCTGCGCAATAGCTCGCGTGAAATTCATGTTCAGACAAGGTCTTTCTTCAGAAATATTCTATCATGCGCGTTTGGCGCAGTTGAGGGAATATTGACTTAGAGAAATTGTCGACTCTGAAGACCGTTCATTTGGGAAGTCAGCTAAGTGAGGCCGCTTCGTTAGACTACGATGCCAAACCAGAAATGGTGAACGTATCATCATTTCTCGATGTAACGCTGACCACCCGCATAGGATGCCGTACCTTTCAAGACTAGAACCCACATGTGAGAGGGGATGGGTTTTGCAGGAAACCTGGCCTTCAACTAACCCTGGTTTTCTTATCAGTGCGGAATTTTGATCCTGAGTGTTCCATCCAGTGTTTTACCTCACTGTTCTGATTAGAGCGGAGCTCTGATTGAATTTAGTCAACGGCACAACAGCGAGCTTGAGCATTAGATACCTTGATCCCATGTGTGCATCTGCATAATCATTCTGCATTTAACATTGCATATTTGTGTGTGTTACAGGTTCTCGACTTTCCCTTGATTCTGGTACTGGTCTTCTGCAGAGATGGAAGTTAGCAGAAAGAGGATTGTTGTGTGCAAATTTCTGGCACCTGAGTTGGGACCTTTATTTGGTCTAATTTACATGGTTGATCCTGGTGTTTTTGCAGCTTTCAGGGAGCAGTATGGTGGAATTTTAAAGTTTGTCCGTAAGCTCACGGGTTATGAGCATGGAGCTATTCATACCCTGTTGCAGTTTTATGATCCTCCACTGAGATGCTTCATGTTTCCGAACTATGTGTTGGTTCTGACTTTGGAGGAATTCACTTACATCTTAGGGGTTCCAATTCTGAACAAAGTGCCATTCTTCAGCTCCGAAGAAGAACCTAATCTGGAGAAGTTGTCTACCACTCTTTATTTGAGCGCCTCTGACTTGGCAGATCATGTTATCAGCAGAAACGGAATTTCTGGATTTACTTTACCCTTCTTGGTCGACAAAGCCCGAGAGTATGCTGAAAAGGGTTGTTGGGTGGTTTTCAGTGCTACCTTGGCTCTGTGTGTCTATGGCATTGTGTTGTTCCCCAATGTACCAGACTTTGTGGGTTTTGATGCTTTTCATATCTTTGCTTCCAAGAACCCCGTGCCTACTCTTCTATGAGACTTGTATCATTCAGTGCATTACAAGAACGAGAAAAGAAGAGGAAAGATGGTTTCTTGTTGTGCACCATTGTTGCATAAGTGGTTTGTTGATCACCTTCCTCGCTCTGGATCTTTTGTGGATTTGAGGAACTCATCTGAATGGTCAAAGAGGCTTATGTGTTTAACGGAGAAGAATATCGTCTGGTTCAACCGAGACTTGCTGGGTCGTGAGCTTATCTTTAGTTATGGTAGCTTTCCTAATGTGCCCTTGATAGGGAGGAAAGGCGGTATCAACTATAATCCTTCTCTTGCGGTGAGACAATTCGGTTATGCTTTGAAAGGACCTCCGAAAGAAGAGGAAGTGCAGGAATCTCTGTACTTCACAGGTGTAGTTGATCCTTGCATCTCATCCCGATTCGTGGACGCTTGGGGTAAGATTCACAAGAAGGGAAAGCTTTCTTTAGGCAAAGGAGATTGTAGAGCCTATGATTCCTACTCGGATTGGATTCAGAAAAGGGTTTAAGAGGCACTATTGTCGTTTCCTGTTGAAGAACCAATGTATCCCTTAGTCATTGAGCCGCCTACAACCGTCGATATCCTGAGATATACCAAGCTTTGGGCAGAGAAGGAAGACTTGTGCAAAGAGAATGAAGAGTTGAAGCAGGAAATTAGTCAGCTGAAACATGATAAGGGTGAAGCTATTTATTTGGCCAAGACAAAATCAGAATCCTTTATCAAGTTGGAGAAAGAACTTACTGATCAGGTACAAGCACGGAAGCAAGTCGGTCTTGATCTGAAAAGCACTTGTAGCATTTTGAAAAGCAAGACGAAGGATTTAGATAGAGCTTATTTGAAGATATCCAAATTCAATGAGAAATGGAATGCTACCTTGACTGCCAATAAGAGTAGAGGGGACCAGCTTCGTATTCGGGTTGATAAGCTGAAACCGCAACTCAAGGCCAAAGAGAGAGAGAGAGAGAGAGAGGTATTGTTAGAATCATTCCGCAGAGGTACGATCGAGCAGAAATACCAGGAAACTTTATCAGCACTTGAAGAGTTCAAGATTTGGGTAGAGGTGAAGAAACCCAGGCTTGAGGATGCCTTCGGCGAAGATGCTTGGGAGGACCATTGTCATTATCTCCGGGACGTGATACGCAAGAGGGATGTCCTCGTCAGAGAGTTGGTTTCCAGACCAGATCACCCAGATACAAAGGAAATGCTCAAGGAGTCTCAGGACTGGAGTAGAGATCATGGCTACTAGGGAGTTGTATCCTGGGTAGTTTCATTTGTTTTTGTATCTTGATCATCACCAGGGATGTTGGATGAGATCAATACCTCTTTGTATGAAGATATTTCCCATTTGGTTGTATTATCTCAGCTTTACTTGATATATGATAAGATTATTGTGATGTTCTTATCCATCTCTATCGTTCTTGTTTATTGAAACTGGAATCAAGGGGGAGATCTCCCTGTGCACATATAGACATGTTTGCATTTCGCATCTTGCATTTTAATTTACATCGCAGGTGTTCTCAGTGGCCTTTTGTTTCTAACTCTGCTTGGTTTTCTTCAGTTCAGGATTGAGGAAGTTGAGGAGTTCAATTTCTACAGGTATCCAACTCGAGGGAATCAGTGAAAGGTGATGGATCAGGTTCAAGCCGAATTGCAGGAAGTCAGGGATCGCATAGCCCAGTTCATGGAACTGATGCAGACTGTTGCTAGTGGGCAGGAACATTTAAGAACGTTGGTTCAGCCATTGATAGCACGGGTTGACGAAGATGGTGTTTTGCATGGAGGAGCTGGTGTTATTCCTCCGCAGATCGGTGGATCTATTCCACAGGGTATCCCTACTGTTTTTGTACCTCCGGGCGGAGGAGCTGCGAATGAGAATGGTAATATTGCTGGTAATGAAAGTGTGTGCGCTGTGCATGGGGCTGCTGGCCCTCATTGGGAAGATAATCAGGATGATGTGTTTTCCATGAGAGATATGGAGGGTGGTTTACCGAATGAAGCTGACCGAAGGTTTAAACTGATTGAGGAAAAGATGAAATTGTTTGAGAATCAGAACTCTTTGGGCCTTGATATGTCTGATCTTGGTTTGGTTCCTGGGGTCAGGATTCCTCCCAAATTTAAGGTGCCCGATTTTGATAGGTACAAAAGGACGACTTGTCCAAGAGTGCATATTCGGGCATATTTCAGAAAGATGTCTGCTTATTCCAATGATGAAAAGCTGCTAATGCATTTTTTCCAAGACAGTCTGGAAGGGGCTTCTTTGGAATGGTATATGGGGCTTGAGAGAACCCATATCTGCAGTTGGAAAGAATTGGTCAAGGCTTTTGTGCGTCATTATCAATATAATAGTGATCTGACACCAAATTAGGTACAATTACAGAGCTTGTCGCAGAAAAATACTGAGAGTTTCAAGGAATACGCCTAGAGGTGACGGGATCTGGCTGCAAGAGTGCATCCCCCTTTGGTTGAAAGGGAGTTGATCAACTTGTTCATGGCTTCATTACCTGGTGTGTACTTTGAGAAGTTGATGGGCTGCATGTCTGCAGGGTTTTCTGATCTGGTAATCGTTGGCGAGAGATTAGATAGTGGAATCAAGTCTAGTAAGATTCCGAATGGTGGTGGATCCTCGTCGGGAGGAATAAAGAAGCCGTATTTTGCAAACCCCAAGAGAAAGGAGGGGGATGTAAATGCTGTTTCCCATAAGGGTAAAGGTAGAGCTCGGTCCCGTTATCCTCAACAAGTCGCTACAGTAGATATCCCGGTTGCAGCTCATCAGCAAGCCAATGTTCAACGACCTTATGCTGCTAGGCACAGAACGGCTAATAGGCAGTTTGCGAATCCTCCGATACCGTATTCTCATTTGTTACAAAGGTTCCTGTAGTTACAGTTGGTTAAGAAGAGGACCTTGGCTCCTCTCACTGGTCCGCCACCTGCTGGGTACGATGCGAATGCTAGATGCGAGTTTCATTCAGGTGCTTCAGGGTACGATATTGACCATTGCAAAGCTTTCAAGCATAAAGTACAGGACTTGCTTGATTCCAAAGCTATCAATTTCACCAATGAGGGGCCTAATGTGATTCAAAACCTAATGCCGAATCATGGGATAGTTGGAGTCAATGCCATTATAGAGGGGGAGAAGTTGAATCTGATAACTGATGTTGAGGATTTGAAGACTTCATTGGGTTTTGTGAAGTCTAGCTTGTTGAAAAAGGGGGTGTTTCCTGGTTGTTCTGTTGACTGCTCAGAGTGTGAAGTGCAGCCTGAGGGTTGCGATCTTTTGAAGAAGGGTATTCAGAGAATGATTAATGAGGGTTGTTTGCAATTTGATAAAGCCGTGAAAGAAGATGTCGAGAATGAAGTGAGTAATGATGGAAACGAAGTTTCCACGATTTCCATTCCATACCGGACAATCAATATTTCAGCGCCTGCTAGGCCAGCTCCGGTTACCATTACTGTACCTGGACCCATGCCATACGAGAGCACTAAAGCTATCCCATGGAATTATGGAGGAGAGGTGTTCTGTAATGGGCAGAAGCAAGAATGGACAGGGTCTGCAGGCGGAAGTTCGTCGGTTGAGAACATAGTTGGTGCCGGAGGTATCACCAAAAGTGGTGGGGTTTTTTCGCCACCAGAGGTTAATGCTAATAAGAATTACAAAGGCAAGAGTAAGGCTGTGATTGAGGAGAATGTCCAACCACAGGTCGGTACTGATGATCTTTCAAAAGATGCAGAGGAATTTATGAGGCTAATTCGGAAGAGTGACTACAAAATTGTGGATCACTTGAATCAGACTCCCTCGAAGATTTCTATCCTATCGTTATTGTTGTGTTCGGAGGCACACCGTAATGCATTATTGAAGATCTTGAGTGCAGCGTACGTACCCCAGGAGATTTCTGTTAATCAGTTGGAGGGGGTAGTAGCTTATGTAAACGCCGGTAATGGTCTCGGTTTTGCTGATTTGGATCTGACTCCTGCTCGGAGGAACCATAACCGTGCTTTGCACATATCCTTGGAATGTAGAGGCTCTTTGATGTCGCATGTCCTGGTTAATACAGGATCATCTCTCAATGTGCTTCCAAAGAAGGCGTTAATGAAGTTGGATATTCAAGGTTTGATATGCACGCCAAGTGATTTGGTCGTGAGGGCTTTTGATGGATCTAAGAGATCAGTGTTTAGGGAGATCACGTTGTCTATCCAGATAGGACCAGAGATCTTTGATGCAACTTTCTATATTATGGATATCCAGCCAGCAGACAGTTGTTTGCTTGGCCGACCTTGGATACATGCTGCTGGGGCAGTCACCTCAACGTTGCATCAAAAGCTGAAGTATATTGTGGAAGGGAAGATAGTCACGGTATGCGGTGAAGAGGATATTATGGTTAGCCATTTGTCATCCTTCAAGTACGTGGAAGTGGATGGGGAGATCCACGAAACACTCTACCAGATGTTTGAAACAGTTCAGATTCAAGGGAAGTCTCCTATAGAAGCCAAGGGCCCAGAGGTTTCGATGTCATCGCTCAGGGAAGCTCGTGCTATCGTAGAATCTGGTTCGTCTCAGAAGTGGGGCCAAGTTCTTAATGTTCCCATCAAGCAGGACAAGTTCGGCCTGGGATACAAACCCTCCAGTTCTTCTCAGGGCACTCCAAAGTACAGGGGACCTGTGCAGTTCACCAGCAGTGGTGTGATATTTGACAGGATTAATGTCGTCGGAGATGATGAAGGTGACAGTGACTGCGACATGGATGCGTGTATCCGTCCATGTACTCCTGGCCAGAAGCTGTGCAACTGGACTACCGAAGATGTCATTCATGTTACTGTTGCAGATTAATGTTCATTGTTTTGATTATGTTCAGCTCTACGTTCTGCCCAAGACGTAGTGACCCATTTGTGGGGCGTTCTTGTTATTTGCACTTTATCATTAAATAAAGAATGTTTCGCATTCAAATATTGTGATCCCTGTTTTTCTTGTTTTTGTTTTACATTTATATTAAACAGAAAAATGGAAATGTGTTTTGTTTGTTGCATCGCATAATAAAAATAACATCCTCATGCAGGTCTTTTCTATCAGATGCCATCGATTCAGGTTCGGCTATGACTTCGTATGACTTTGATAATCCCATTTATCAAACTGAAGATGAGACTGACGAAGACTGTGAACTACCCGAAGAGTTAGCCAGGCTTCTCAAGCAAGAGGAAAGGGTCATTATGCCTCATCTGGAGGATATTGAAGTTAACAATCTGGGCACCGAGGATGATAAGAAAGAGGTTAAAGTGGGGGCTGCATTGGAAGACAGTGTCAAGAGAAGATTGGTTGAAATGCTCCATGAGTATAAAGATATCTTCGCTTGGTCTTACCAAGACATGCCTGGGTTGGATACAGATATTGTGGTACACCGGTTACCTCTCAGAGAAGAATACTCGTCATTCAAGCAGAAGTTAAGACGAACAAGGCCTGACATGGCAGTCCAAATCAAAGAAGAAGTTCAGAATCAGTTGAATGTTGGGTTTCTTGCTGTCACGAATTACCCTCCGTGGGTCGCTAATATTGTTCATGTGCCTAAGAAAGATGGAAAGGTCAGGATGTGCGTCGATTATCGAGATCTGAATAAAGCGAGCCCGAAAGACGATTTCCTGTTCCCCCATATCGATGTATTGGTTGATAACACCGCTCAGTATTTTGTGTTTTCATGGATGGCTTCTCTGGGTATAACCAAATCAAGATGGCCCCGGAGGACATGAAGAAAACTACTTTCATCACACCGTGGGGAACTTTTTGCTATAAGGTGATGCCCTTTGGATTGAAAAATGCAGGGGCAACTTATCAGTGGGCGATGGTCACATTGTTTCATGATATGATTCATCATGAGGTGGAAGTCTATGTTGATGACATGATTGAAAAGTCACAGACAGAGGAGGGACATCTGGTCGATCTTCTGAAATTGTTCGAAAGGTTGAGGAAGTTCAAGCTGAGACTGAATCCTAACAAGTGCACCTTCGGGGTGAGATCTGGAAAGTTACTAGGTTTCATTGTCAGTGAAAAAGTTATTAAGGTAGATCCTGCCAAAATAAAAGCTATACAAGATATGCCTGAGCCGAGAACAGAAAAAGAGGTTCGTGGTTTTCTAGGGAGATTAAACTACATTGCAAGGTTTATATCTCAGCTTACAGCCACTTGTGAACCAATATTCAAATTGCTAAGAAAAGATCAAACGGTCAGGTGGAATGAAAATTTCCAGAAAGCATTTGAAAGAATAAAAGAATATCTGCAGGAACCTCCAATACTCATGCCTCCAGTTGCAAGGAGACCACTGATCATGTACCTCACGGTTCTTGAGAATTCAATGGGATGTGTGCTTGGTCAACAAGACGAGTCAGGCAGGAAAGAGCATGCCATATACTACCTGAGTAAGAAATTCACCGATTTTTGTTGCTACCACGAAAATAAGGTGCCGGTAAAATAGAAGAGTCGCCACCTTTCGTTATTTATCCCTCAGAACGGAAAAGGAAACGATCGGAAAAACCTGACGAAAAGGTATAAGACAAGGTCATCGCAACCATTGTCTGGGTTCGGGAGTCGGTTACGCAAGGGGAAGGTATTAGCACCCCTCACGTCCATCGTACTCGATGGGATCCACGCTTGTTGTGTTTATCTGACGGGTTTATTTACTATATACCTATCAAGGCCCGTCTGAAAAGAAAAGAAAATGACTCAGCAAAGTGTCGCACTTTATGCCTACGTATTCCCGTCTGGAACGAGAAATCAGAGTCAACGTAGTTCGCCTAACTACGGGTTACGGGGAAGGTGGCTCGCCAATACATCAGCATTGTGCCTACGTACTCTCAACAGACATGAGAGATCAGAGCTTACGTAGTTCGGGATAATACGGATTACGGGAATTCAGATTCATCTGTTTTTCGAGTAGGGTTAACAAACAGTTCCAGCAGTTTGGTGTATGCAGCTCGACCCTTGGAGACTTAGGCGTTACCGTTTGCGGTAGAACTGGGAGTTAACGACACTCTTTTCCTTAGAAAAGCTTCCTTTGAATTATGGGCCCACGGGGCAAAAAGGTTTGAAGTTTATTTTCTGTCTTTTACGGAAGAACTGTTTTTTATGGATGTTTGCAACCAATATCGCACTAGAGACTATGACCTGAGAGTGAATGCGTCGCATGTCACCCAAAGGGTGTCATACTAAACATCCAAGTTGTCGAAAAGAAACTCTCCAACAACCCTTTCTCAAGTAGCTTAAGGCTCATAACGTACGACGTCAGTTAACCTTTATTACTGTATTTTAATTTGTTTTGGGATGAGAAGCGAACGAACTCTATGGGGAGACTATCAAGTCCTAATGTTGTCATGCCAAGGGTTCATCTTATGGTTGAGGTTTGAAACAGGGATCTCCTAGAAGTTATCATGCATAGGTTTCAACCTAAAGTTCTAATCATCACTTCCTTATAAAAGTAAGTGAGACTCCTAGGGGATCATATCAATGGTATACAGAAACAGGTAAAGCATCAGCCTAAACAGTAAACAGTAAACAATACAGGGAACAACTGTAAATAAAATGCATGCAATGCAAGTGAGGGAGGAAATATGTGTGGGGCAGGAGCCTCCACAAGCTCATCTCAACCTCAAGCCAAGTATGAATAATTGCAAATATAAAGGAATGCAACAATAGCAAGTCACATCAGCAACAGTCAAACAGAAAGAGTAGCAGACAACATAGCTCAACAACAAAGCAGATAAGCAGCAAACATCCAAACAGCTGCAAGCAAACTCCTAACAGCAACAATCCAATAGTCTGTAGTTTGTGTTGATACCCAAGATAGCTTCATGGGAGAACTCCATCTTCAAGCTTCAATCTTCAATAGGCTCCACCAAGAGAGAAGAGATTCAACACAAAGAATAGTGGATGGATGATGGGAAGCAGGAAGGAAACCAAGGGAATCCCTCCTGACACTCAACCAGTCATCAGAGAAAGGCATCCTCAAAAGTTCTACTCATTATGACATGCCATACATCCCTCCAAAGGAGAGATGGGCTTTCACATGAGGACTTTGAATCATAGGATGGGAATGGCATGCACACAAAGCAAGCCATGTTTTTATGAAGAAAGAAAACACTCTCTAGGGCTCTTCCTAAACCTTAATAAAGTATCTACTTGCTTACCATTCTATCAAGAAGGAATGCACTACCTAGAATCATCTAATGACCAATTACAAGGTTAACATATGAAGTTCTCTAAGTTAGAATCACCTAAATTGAAGTTAATTTGTAAAATGGGGAACTAAATGAAAATCCTTCCTAAAAATTCTAGGGAAAATATCATATCATCCTACATGTATCAAAATTCCATGGTAGAAAAATCAGAAGTTAAACCTAAGTCAAAAAGGTTCAAACTAAACCTAAAGTTCAAGGGTACATCAAAGGGATTCAATCATGAACACTCCTAAATAACTACCATAAAACCTTATTTAAAATCATCTAAAAAATCATGATAAAAATAACACAACATCATCAACATGTATATAACCAACATGTAAAATCTCAAGATCAAACTCAGAAATATGAGTGAGAAATAAAATGGACAAAATCATCACACAATTATTCCACCATTAAACACATATTAAACTAGAAAATATGAAATAAAATGGAAAATGCATGGAAAATTAAAATGAAAAGCATGATAAAATCCTAAACATCTCAGTTTATATCCATAATTTTTTTCAAAATTTATTATCAACTTTCACTATTTTTTAATGAATTAATCCTCACAAGCATTAAAACAAAAATTAAAAGAAAAGAAATTAAGAGAAATGACTGGGAGGGGTTCAGTTGGCAGTAAATCCAAGGAATATTCACGCCTGGGCCCAGGAATGGGGGTGGCGTTAGCACCTGGGCGCTGGGCCCAATTGAGTTTGAATCAGCAAATAAAAATTCCAAAGGAAGCACGCCCAGGGGGTGCACTAAGCAAGCCATATACGTGTAAAATCCTGTTGGGCCTAATGGAGGGGATGTTGATAGCACATGCATGCTAAGCCCAAAGCAACAAGTAATTCACTCACTTCTCCTAATTAACAGAAAAATACACACGCGAGGATTCGAACCTACGCACCCTTGGTCCATGAAGCGAAGTGAACAAGCATGGGATACTCACATAATTGAAACGGCTGTATTTTAGGGGAGGGGGACGTGGCGCGTTGAGGGTCCTTGGATACGAGGACTGAGTCTTCGTCTTCCTCACGCATGAACGGATGTGATTGCGTCTTCCTTATTTCAAAATGTGCAGAGGGTGGGAAAAGTGTAGAATCCGGCGAGGGTGGCCGGAGCCTCACCGGAAAAGTTCGTGAATCCCTAACTCTCTCTATACTACACCATTCCAAGTGATTTTTGAATCAAAGTTGCTTGAAATTTCACGAGGAATTCAACTACACTAACCAATCATGCTAAAAATGCAAGAATCAAGAAATCTCACTCTCAACCGAAAATGGAGTCATCCCTAAATTGTCACTAATCCTCAAATTAACTATCCAAAATCCATCTATATCCTAATTGCAACCTAACCACATGATTCTAAGCCATTAAAAACGCATAAATTGAGAGAAATTTCAAGAAGTAGAAACCTGGTTTTGAGCTTTGATTGTGGTGGTTTCAGACCTCAATTCTCTTCTAACACGTGTAGAAAGCTTCAATGATTGATGGTGAACGATTCTTGATGATCAATTCTTGATGAAACCCTCTGATTCTTAAAAATGGAAAATTCACTTTCAAGCTTTTTCTTCACCTTGCTCCAATGGCTTCTCAACAGATTTTGGCACTAGAAGCTTCCCAAACTGATCCATATCCTACTTATATTCTGTTTCACCACTTTGGAGGCCCAAACCAAGCCCAATTGTGGATTTTTGATTTTTACTTCCTTCCAAAAATTCAATGATGATATGCACATTTTTTCCTTGTTCCTTCTTCAAACTCAGTCCAAATAACTCACTTAACAATTGTGAAGTGTAATTGAATGGTTTCCCTCCCTTAATTTCAATCCATGGAGTGTGTTTGATATGTTTCTTCATTATGAAGCAATCTTCCAAATGGCTATGTTATGAACTTCAAATCAAAAATGTGATAATGCCAATCTCTTTAGAATATCAATTCCATTCAAAATGACCACAAATTTGACTTGAAAACATGTTATTTCCAATTATTTTAAGTTTTCACATTTTAATTCATTAAAATGGCCTTTATGTGAATTTTCTTCAACCAATGCTTGATATAATACATATCAATGGACTCTTGATACTTGGATAAGCTAAAAACATCATTTTGAGCAACTTTCATGTTTAACAAAAATCCATTTGAGGCTTGCAAGATGATGAAATTGACCTATGATTCAAAATGACCTGTAATGTCCAAATACCCAAAATACCCTTGACTTGTCAAAGCCATAACTTGAGTTCTACAAATCTAATCATGGACTTCTAGTACTCTATGGAAATCTAAGAGAATAAGGAACAACATTCATGTTGACAAAAAGTTCATAGGAATCATCCTTCTAGGGCAAAGGTGTCATGCAAGTTGGGTAACTTTCAAGCTTCAAATTCACATGCCTCAGATGACTGGTAACTTGTCTGGCTCATAACTTGAGTTATATAAACCCTATCAAGGACTTCTAGTACTCAAATTAAAGCTAAGATCATGATCTACAACAATCATGTTGGGGTCCGGATGAGATGACAATCATATCTTGAGTTAAATGGCCTGGAAGTCAGGGGTCCAGCTAGGGGATTTTACACTGTCAAGTCTTAGAAACCCTAGCCTAAAACTTCTCAAACTCTTCAATCATGATGATTTATCCTTGGAATAATCCTTAGAACATCTCAATGTATCAATCCATGCTCACATGGCTCTTGAATTAAGTCTCAACCTTCTTCAAATCCTCAGTTGACTTGGGGTTGACCCAGTCAAACCCTAGCTGCACCAATCATGGTTGAGGCTTCTTAATCTTGCATAAGGACTTGTCTAAGCTTCAAAATGAACTTCAACATTTCTCATGGGCTCTCTCAAGACCTTAAGTCCAACTTCATGGCCTCAGAATCATCTGATGATCTTCCCACAACTCTCAAGTTAGGAGACCTACACACTTGGCTTCAATCACTCTCTCTGAGGATCTTTTAACTACTCTGGTAAGGATATCAACCCTTGAACACCTGGATAAGCCTCCCAACTAGCTTCATAGTCTTGTATAGCTCCTAAGTGGTAATCATACCTCTTGATCTTCTGCATACATGTCAATGAAATGCAAATGATAATGCTAATGTGAATGAAATGAAACACAAGCTAGGTAAAGAAATGTTGGGCAAATTTTGGGGTGCAACAATTGTGAGTTGAGATACTCGATGCTGGAAAAAACATGTTGTGCACTCGCCTGGGCCGCTAAGCGTTTGAGACAGTACATGTTAAACCATACAACCTTATTGATTTCAAAGATGGACCCGATCAAGTATGTCTTTGAAAAGCAAGCACTCTCCAGAAGGATTACCCAATGGCAGATGGTGTTAACAGAGTATGATATTCAGTACATTTCTCAGAAAGCCATTAAGGGAAGCGTTCTGTCGGAATATCTCGCAGAACAGCCAATTGAGGATTATCAGCCGATGAAGTTTGACTTCCCAGATGAAGGCGTCATGTTTTTGAAGATGAAAGACTATGATGAGCCTTTACCTGACGAGGGTCCTGAGATTGGATCTCAGTGGAAACTGGTTTTTGATGGAGCTGTTAATTTATATGGTAACGAAATCGGTGTGATCATTACTACTCCTCACGGTTCTCATATACCGTTCGCCGCCCGATTGACATTCGCCTGCACCAATAATGAAGTCGAGTATGAAGCTTGTATTATGGGTTTAGAAGAGGTCGTTGATATGAGGATTAAGAATCTGGATGTGTACGGTGACTCAGCGTTACTCGTTAACCAAATCAAAGGAGAGTGGGAAACTCGTCAGGCTAACCTGGCGCCTTATAGAGATTATGCAAGGAGACTGCTGCCTTTCTTCGATAGAGTTGATTTCCATCATATGCCAAGAGTCAAGAACCAGATGGCAAATGCCTTGGTCACGCTATCTTCGATGTACAAAGTGAATTTCTGGAATGAAACTCCTGCTATCACCATCATGCGTCTTGATAGACCTGCTTTTGTGTTTGCAGTGGATAAAGCATGAGATGGAAAGCCTTGGTATTTTGATATCAAGCATTTTCTCAAGACTCAGGAGTACCCATCTGGGGCATCCAGCAAGGATAAAAAGACTCTAAGGAGGTTAGTTGGAATTTTTTATCTAAATAAGGACGATGTGCTCTACAAGAGAAACTTCGACATGGTCTTTCTGCGCTGTGTTGATGAACTTGAAGCAAACCTGTTAATGGAGGAAGTCCATGAGGGTTCTTTTGGCACTCATGCCAGTGGACATGCAATGGCTAGAAAATTGTTGAGAGTTGGGTATTATTGGATGACTATGGAATCCGATTGTTTCAAATACGCTAGAAAATGCCATAAATGCCAGATTTATGCAGATAAAGTGCATGTGCCACCGACTTCTCTGAATGTGTTAACGTCTCCTTGGCCTTTTTCCATGTGGGGAATCTATGTGATTGGAAAGATTGAGCTAACTGCTTCTAATGGACATCGTTTCATTCTGGTCGTGATTGATTACTTTATGAAGTGGGTAGAAGCAGCGTCCTTTGCCAATGTCACGAGACAGGTGGTTGCCCAATTTATAAAGAAGGACATCATTTGTCGTTATGGAATTCCTGAGAGAATCATTACTGATAATGGTTCAAATTTGAATAACAAAATGATGAAGGAACTGTGTCAGAGTTTCAAGATTGAACATCACAATTCTTCTCCATATCGTCCCAAGATGAATGGCGCTGTTGAGGCAGCTAATAAGAATATCAAGAAGATTGTGCAGAAGATGGTTATGACCTACAAAGATTGGCACGAGATGTTGCATTTTTCTCTTCACGGTTATCGTACTTCGGTGCGTACGTCAACCGAGGCAACTCCTTTCTCACAGGTATATGGTACGGAAGCTGTCCTACCATTAGAAGTGGAGATTCCTTCTTTAAGGGTATTGGCGGATGTAAAGCTGGATGAAGCTGAGTGGGTACGAACCAGGTTAAATTAGCTGATCTTGATTGATGAAAAGAGATTGGCAGCCCTTGTGCATGGCCGATTGTACCAGAGTAGGATGAATAAAGCCTTTGATCAGAAAGTACGTCCTCGGTGCTTCCAGACGGGTAATTTGGTGTTGAAAAGGATCCTTCCTCCTCAGACAGATCACAGGGGAAAGTGGACTCCTAATTATGAAGGTCCATATGTGGTAATAAAGGTTTTCTCTGGCGAAGCCTTATTGCTACCTACCATGGATGGTGAAGATTTGTCGTCCCCTGTGAACGCGGACGTGGTTAAAAAATACTTTGCTTAAAGAGACCCGCTGGACACAAAAAGAAAAATCCAGGCAAAAACATCCCGGCAAACCATAAAAAGAATGGGTTTGGGTAAAAATTATGGATAAAAGAAAAAAGAATGAACCCGCAAAGTTGAAAACCTAAAAAGGCGACTTTGGCAAAAATGGGTATCCCGGTGGATTGAAAACCCGAAAGGGCGGTCCAAGCAAAAGTTAGGGATTTAAGAAGCAAATGATCACGGTCCGCATTCGATCTATAAGCTTGTGAGAAGTTATCCCGAAGGAAAGAAATCAGTCTAGTTAGTCTTGTCAAAAGACGAAACATGAGGAGCATCGAAGACATACAGGTCATAGCCGAATCGACACATGGTGGTTGTCTGTTTCCACATTACCGACATTTGCATTTGAATTGTAATTCGCCTATTTATAGGCCTTTCATCAATAAAGTGTTAATTTCAGTCAAAGAGCTTTCTTTACTGTTTTGTTTGCGAAATGTCTGTTATTTTGGTGAACATTGCAGGTAAAAGCAAGAGGCTTTACAGAGCATAACGAAAGCGCTGACTTTTTCTCGAGCAGCAAGTATTATGAATGGTAACTAAGGTAACCATTTTGCATATATGACATTTGTAGTGTCTTTCTTTGCAGGTCAGTAGGGTTATACTCCGCCGATGGAGATTTCCTCAACAGTTTAAAATCGCAGCAAATGGCAGTTGTTGTCAGCTGGGTATTCTCAGCAAGTTAAGTTTGATACCTCCGGCAGAATGGACTCGTCCCAACAGGTTGAATGCAGTCAGGCATGAGCAATGAGGATGTTTGCTTCCCCGGTGAAGTGGTCCCGGAGTCCGATTATCAAGTTTGAAATGGTGTACCTCCAGCAGGACTAAGCTTTGTTTTCATGAGAAAGGTAATCCCAAGCAGAATGGATTCTTTCCCAAGCAGGATGGGGTTTTCTGGAATGCCATTCAGGGTTGATTTCCCAAGCGGATTAAAGTCAATCTCGGGCGGTTGGTTGTGTTTTTCTTGCAGGGTCGGTTTCCTCAACAGAAGGGGTTTGATTTAAGCATAAGGTCGCTTGTTTCCCAGCCGAGTTTTTTTGATTACCTAGAAGAGTTGTATTCTGGAGGGCCATCCAGGGCGTTTTTCTCAGCAGGATGTGATTTAATCCCCAGCGGAGTGAATTTTTGTTCTTGGAAGAGCAGTACTACCCAGGTTTTGTTTCGGGAGGCCATCCAGGGTTTGTTTTCCCAGTAAGTCCAGTTTACTGGCATGTGCTAACTATCCCCGGCGGGGTCGTTTCCTCTCCCAGACAAAGTTGGTTTTTTCTCTCTAGCATTTATTTTGCTGGGATGGTTCTTTTACATTTGCATTTTGCATTAGCATCCTCTCAAGTGCGTAGTATTTCCACTTTGTGTGGAGCATTACGCCATTTTCAAGCATACGCATGTGAAACATAAGCCAGGTTGTTATCTCTGTGTTTCAGGTGTATTCCCCGGAGAATTGATCTTTTTGCCTTTGGTATCCAGACCATGGCAGCTTCTGTTAGCCCGCGTGGTATCCAAACCCCGGCTTACGTTATTCCCCAACGGTATCATCAGACTTCAGCTGATTATGTTGTTTTGGGACTCATTTGGTAGTCAGACCTTGATGAGTATTTGTGATGATTGTCTCTGTCCGTCGAGTACCCAAACTCCGGTTAGTCCCCAATTGTTGATGTTTTTCTCTTTCCGTCGAGTACCCGGACTCCGGTAAAGACAGTTGTGATATTCAAACCATGGTAATGTCAGACATATTTTCTTTGTCCGTTGAGTATTCAGATTCCGGCCAATGTCGTCAAGTATCCAGAATCCGGCAAACCTCCGATTGCAGAAGTGTGTTCCTGTATCGTCGAGTATCCAGGCTCTGGAAGACTTCATTGATGTATTTTGTCCGTGCAGTATTCAGACTCCGGCAGTTTGAGATGGTGTTCTTAAACTCACGTGGTATCCAGACCATGGCAGCTCCGGTTAGCCCATGTGGTGTCCAGACCCCGACTTGTGTTATTTCCCCCTACGGTGTCGTCAGACGTCGATGAATGGTATCTTTGCAAACTCAGATGGTATTCAGGTCATAATGAATGTTTCTTCGTCCGTCGAGTATCCAGACTCCGGTCAATCTTCGTCGAGTATCCAGGCTCCGGCTATTTCGTTGAGCATTCAGGCTCCGGTTTCTCCGTCGAGTATTCAGACTCCGGTGAGTTTCCAATTCGGGTTTTATTTCTTTGTCCGTTGATTATTCAGGTTCCGGATAATTTCCATCGAGTATCCAGACTCCGGTAAATCCCCAGTAAAGTCGCCAATTTCGTTGAGCGTCCAGGCTCCAATTGTCGCGTTGAGTATTTAGGCTCCGGTTTTTTGTTCGTCGAGTGTTCAGACTCCGACAAATTTTCAATTTGTGAATCCCTTGGTCCATTAAGTACCCAGGCTACGGTCCTTTTGGTTGAGCGTTCAGGCTCCGATTTGTTTGTTGAGTACCCAGACTCCAGCGATTCGTGTATTGATTCACTGTGTCCGTCGAGTATCCAGACTCCGGTCATTCTTAAGCATTCAGGCTCCGGTTCCTTTGTCCGTTGAGTATTCAGATTCTGGTCATTACATTGAGTATTCAAACTCTGGCAAATCTCGTCGACTTATTCTGTTCGTTGAATATCCAGATTCTGATAATTTGAAGTGTTACCCTTCAGTCGATATGGTATTCAGACCTTGGCACAAATTTGATAGACGAGTTCATCTTAGGTGTCTCCTCGCCAGAGTTACTTGGTTAAGTTTCTCTCTTCCTCAACAGAGTATACAGATGTTTAGTAGATTCAACTACTTCTGGAGATTTCTATCCCTAATCAGAGTTCGCAGTTTATTTCTGCAGGAGGTAAATTTACGGGTTCTTTGGTATTCAACCGTCTTTTCCCTTGATTGTTTGAAAGTCGATGCTCTCATCCCTTCAGGTTTAAGTCGATTGAATAGGGGCAGCTGTAGTACCCCAAAATTTTCCCTTTTGTTTTAACCTTAACTGGATTTTGTTTCTTTGTATTTTGCATTTTTTCGCTTATCATAGCATTTGCTCTCAAGGCATGGGGTCGAGTCATTCCGGTGGCTCAGGTCCATTTCGGTGCAAAAGACTGAACAACGAACAGTGGGCATCAGAGGCCCGGGCATTTATTTTTCCCAGCGGTCAGGCGGTTGATTTTATTTTATTTTGCAGGATAATAGCATTTCAGAAGGCAGCACTCAGGCTCATGTCAAGCATTTTTACAGTCATAACGTTCAAGAACGAAGTTCAGAAGCTTAACGGAGCTCCAAACAGTTGAAACAGGACAAATGTGCAGATTTCCCTCTAAAAGGCGCCAAATTCAAATTTTTGAAGGTGTTAATCGGTTAACGCATATGGTTAACCGATTAACCAAGTCAAATGAGGTCAATGTGGGTTTTTTTTTAAAGGTGTTAACCGATTAACCTATATGGTTAATCGATTAACCAGTGCAGATTTTGCCTCTGCACGTGAATTTGCAATGCAGAGCCATTTGGGGTCCAATTTTGATCACTTGAATTCAAAGTTTACACTTGGGAAGGATCTAGAACCCATTTGGAATTTGATTAATTTCATTTTCCCTCCAAAATACAATTCCTCATCCCAAACCAAAATTCACAAACCAACTTCCAAGCCTTTCCTTTGGATCCAAACCTAGGTGATATTTAAGTGATTCACTCCAAACCAAAGCAATCCAATCTTCATTTCTCACTCCCATTTTTCAGAATTCATCTCAATTCTCTCAAATTTTCTCTCAATTTTCCAATTCCAAAACCTTCACTCAAAGCTCTTTTCCATTGAATTCTTTGATTCTTCCTTGGAATCAATGAATTCTTGAGCTCAAACCTCCATCCATCATTTCTATCGAAGTGATTTCATTATCCCATTTTTGTGCACAATTGGATCTGAATCTGGAAGTGATTTTGGAAGTGATTATTTGGCTTATTTTGGATTAATCTTGAAGGATCTCCATTGCTACTACAAGAATTGGTGTGGATCTTGAAGTATTTCGGACTTCTAGCCTTGGATCTATTCAATTTCAGTTAATTCAACATTAACCGAAGCAATTCTCCGCTTCGAAGGTTGAAATTCTAGATTCATAGCATTTTTGAGCTTATTTGCATGTTCATGTTGATTTTCATATTCGATTGAATTTTGGTTGACATGATTGTGGATGTTGCTGTTTAGATCTGTTTACATGCTGTTGGAATCATGATTTGCTGGTTTAATTTCGTGATTAAGTGATTATGCGATCATCTGGTTCATCGGATAAGTGCTTATTTGCTGAAAATGTTGTTCTGTTGCTGATTTTCTGTTGTTGGCACATTGTTAATCGGTTAACGCATATGGTTAACCGATTAACCATCTAAGATTTTCAAAAAAATTTCAAAGTTTCAGAGTGTTAATCGGTTAACACATATGGTTAACCGATTAACCAGCTCAAATTTTCAAATTTTCAAACGTTAACAGTGTGTTAACCGATTAACCTCTGGGGTTAACCGATTAACACTGTGCCAGCAGGTCTGTTTTGCTGTTTTGCTTGCTTATTTGAGTACTGTTTCACTTCGAATCATCGTAGTTTGATATGATGCATTAAAAGTGAAATGTTTTGGGACATATGTCGCTGTTTTGATTGTTTAATCGAGATTTAGCCGACATTCGTGGTCTTTTCCACTTGAATGCATGCTTATGGATGTGGTTCAATGTGATGATTTTTGCATGTTCGTTTGTTTTCATCTTTTGTGCTTTCCTTCATGTTTGCATCATTTTTGCATCGCTGTTAAGGTCAAGATGCGCTTGTGGCGGCTGCTGCCCCACACATTTTTTTCTCCCTCCCTCCATTCTAAGTGTGCATTTTCATGTGTGCATCTTTTGCTTGTGATTGAATTTACTTGGTGCTTTCTTGTGCTTTTTTCCATGATCCCCATAGGGTTCCTAGTCCCTCCGTTTAGGATGGGAGTAGGAGAGACATTAGGTGTTCAATCCAAGCATGCTAACATTAGGGTAGATGTTTCCCCTTTTAATCCAAACTTTAGGACCACTTTGCATGACAATGTTAGAGCCGAGTTTCCCTTAGACTTTTCGTGCGTCTCTCTTCTCATCTCAAAACAATTCTAATTCATCTAATAAATGCGATGAACATTGCGCGCTATGAGCCTTAAGCTACATGGGGAATGATGAGTGAGGGGTCTCATCTCGCTTGTCTAGAGTGTTTAGTGTGCATCCTGTTTGGGGGCGATACGCGACGCATTCGCTCCTATGTCATAGTCTTTAGTGCAACGTGAATCACAAATCAAATAATCACTTCACTAAAAAACATAAAACAAAACTTTAAACCTTTTTCCTTCGAGATTAATCGAAAAACCTTTTTCAGAAAAGAGTATTGTTAAGCTTCGGTTCTACCGCAAACAGGCTTTGTCCTAACTGCTGGAACGGAGGTTTAACCTTACTTGGTTAAAACACTTAATCAACCTGTAGTTTTGTGTCAGCCCGAACTATGTTTTCTCTGATCTCTCATACCTGTTGAGAGTACGTAGGCACAAGATGTGATGTCTTAGCAAGCAACCTTCCCCCCTTTCGCCCGTAGTTAGCCGAACTACGTTGACTCTGACTTTTCCATTGCACGAGGGAATACGTAGGCACAGAGCGGTGATGCTCTGCCGAGTCTATTTTCTTTTCTTTTTATCCTGTGAGCCTTTAACATAGATAGATAAACACACCCTTAGATAGACAACAAGTGTGGATCCCGTCGAGTACGACGGACGTGAGGGGTGCTAATACCTTCCCCTTGCGTAACTGACTCCTGAATCCAGGACTTGGTTGCGATGACCTTGTCTTTCCCTTTTTCGTTAGGTTTTTCCGATCGTTTCCCTTCCCTCTCTTTGGGATAAATAAGGAAAGGTGACGACTCTTCTGTTTTTCGCCGGGTGTTTTTCGCAGTTGCGACAGGTGTCAGCTAACTTGATCATGCGTTCAAATTGCAAAAAGGAGTGTTTCCGTTCGAAGGTCAATCACACTTGTACAGATCGTGCCTAAAAAACCCACAATGGGTGTCCATCTTCAACCAAGGAGTGAAACAGTCACAATCCCTTTAACTAGTCAGACAAGCCGATGTCATACGATTTGTTCAAAAAAAAAAGAATCAAAAGAAGAAGCCCGCTAAGTCAAATCTTGAAAACAACCGACTTAGGCAAAAATTAGGGCATCTCGCTCGACACCGAAAAGAAAAGAAGCTCAAAAGAGCCAGCCCAGTCAAAAGTTAGGGAAAAAGAAGAAAAAGCGAAAAGGATTACAAAAGAAAAATCCTCGAAAGAACAAGTCGTGTGACTCCAAGCACAAAATACGAAAAGCGAGTGACTGTCACTCCAAGAACTTGTGGTTTCCCGAACCATCACTCCTGTCATCCGACCTTTGAAAGGTAAGTGTTTGTGTTGAATTAGATGAATATAGGATTGGAGAACATCAAGGAGAATGGGTGGGTTAAAATAAACTTTGAGCCTTTATCCTTTCTTTCTTAACCGTGAACCTAACCATGTTACAACCTTTAAAAGTCCTTATTGAAGCAGGGTTGTTTCGAAAGCATACTTTAGTAAAGATCGCGTCGGAACTGACTCTTAAAAGGATTCCTCTTACAGCGTTGTATTAATGTTGACATTTTGATAAATGATTTCATCTATTATATGTCATAAAAATTTCTAGTGAACAGACTTGGATTTCGTAACTGTCATATGCATTACATTAATGTATCTTTTATGCAGAACAATTTGTTTTACTTGCGAGTAAGCGCTTGACAGCAGGAAAGTTTCCACAATGGAAAGTTTGATCAGGATAAAATGCAAAACGCCCACTCTGTTGAACCGGGGCAAGCTTTATCAAACGATCATATCATGGGAGTTAGCCATCCGGAAGACAGTTAATCCGGGGCAATCAGGTCGAGATCCGATAAATCTCTCGCAGCCAAGGGTACTGCTCCAACAATCAGCCAACCAGGGACAAAGTCATTGCAAGGCTGGGGCAGACCATCCCTAGAGCACAAAAGCTATTCTTATCCAGAAGGCAGTTAATCTGAAGCACCTCTTCGAGGGTACAAAAATTGCAGGGTCCCTTTCGAGGAAGTTTTACGGAGATCCCACAGGCTGGGGAAAAATGGGAAATAAAGGAATTGTCCCTCTCCCTATCTTTAGAGCTTATAAGCATTATTCAACCAAGGACGAATCCTTTCACGGTATAGATTCTGGGGCAAGCCATCTCGATATCGTCTCATGGCAAGCTTTTCTGGGGCAAGTGGAATTACCCTGGGGCAGTTATTCACGCGAGCTTATTCTCAGCAGCAAGAGTTGAGTATTGGGGAATCGTGTCATCACCTTATCAAATAACCTAAAACCCATTACATATCAAAACTTTGTAACCAAAATCATTTCCAAAGTCCAGTTCTTGTATGGCAAATCGGAAATCAGTTCTCACCTGATATCCCAACTACGAAATTAGTTCTCACCTGATACTCGAAGCCGGGAGTCAGTTCTCGTCTGACATCTTAACCTTTCATAACCAGTTCACGCCTGGTAGTCAGTTCTCATCTGACTCGTTTTGTAAACCTAGTCCTCGCCTGGTAGTCAGTTCTCGTCTGACCCTTTTTCAGGACCCCAGTTCTTGCCTGGTAGTCAGCTCTCGTCTGACCTATTTTGAGGATACCAGTTCCCGCCTGGTAGTAAGTTCTCGTCTGACCTTTCTCCAGACACTAGTTCTTGTCTGGCAGCCATTTCTCGTCTGACCCTGTTCGTGGACACCAGTTCTCGCTCGGTAGTCAGTCCTCGTCTGACTTGCTTTGTAGACACCAGTTATTGTCTGGTAGTCAATCCTCGTCTGATATTGTTTTGCAGACTCCGGTTCTCACCTGGTAGTCAGTTCTTGTCTGACTTGTTTCGAAGGAACCCGTCCTTGGTCGTCATTTCTCGCCTGACCTATCTAATTCAGATCCAGGGTTTGTTTTCCCCAGTATAAGTTCGATCGTATTTGGCACACCCGGTTATCCATAACGAAGTATTCTTGTGATTCATCAAGATGTTATCAACCGCGTGTTGATCCGGCCTTCGGGTTCGATGCTCTCTTTTAGTTAGCAAATGCCTGCTTAGATTAGCAGAAGATCAGCTTCGGTTGATCCGGCCCTCGGGTTCGATGCCTGTTTTATTCAACAAATGATCTTTCCGACTTAGTGTCGTTACCAGCGAGTTAGCAGATGTTTCTTCCCACCGTGTGTTGAGGCTCTTTGATTAGTAATCAGTTAGCTTGTCGCCGATGCGACCATCAGTTCAGTTTTCTCCAGAGTTTTTCTTACCCCATTAGAGTTTGCAGTTTATTTCTGAGGTTGAAAATTTTTTGGGTTCGTTGGTATTCAATCGTCATTTACCTTGACTGTTTGAAAGTTGTTTTCTTTTTACCCAGCCAGGTCCAAGTCACTTGAATAGGGGCAGCTGTTGTACCCCAAAATTTTCCCAACGTTTTCTTTACCTGGTTTTATGTTTCATTGCATTCTCATAGCATTAGCATTTGCATTTTGCATACCATTGTCCATTTACAGGGGATTGAGAGAGGTTTATCTAGTAAGAGGAGGTTGCCAAAGGCTCTAAGCCTAATCAAGAAGTCTTATTCAAGCTATCAAGAGTTTATCATCATCAGAAGAAAGTCAAAGTTCTTTGGAAAAGACAGATGAATGAGTATGGTCCACCTCCTATCTTGGAAGCCATGTGAGGTTCATTAGATGATATGGGGTCCATGGTTATGGATGGAGAACATTGTATAAGCTCATTGGATGTCTTGAGGGTCATTAAGGAGCTTGTTCAAGTCATTTCATCATGTGCAAGGAGCCACAGTCAAAGGTGATAAAGTTAGGGTTTTCATCTGGTCAACCCTAAGTCAACAGTGAAGTTGAAGGAAATTGAGATTTAATTCCAAGTCTTTATGATCATGGAATGTTGTGTTGAGGTATCTAAGATGTTATTCCAAGATCAAATCAAGAAGAATCAAGAGTGTGAGAAGTTGTTAAGCCAGGGTTTCTAAGCTTGTTAGTGTAAAATCCCCTGTTTAGTGCCTAACTTCAAGACCACATATCTCAGGATACAAGTTTCATCTCATCTTGACTCCAATTTGAAAATTGTAGATCATATTTCTAGCTTTCTTTTGAGTACTAGAACTCATCCATTGGGTTTCTAGAACTCAAGTTATGATGTTGACAAGTTATGGGTCCTCAGATGAATGTGATTTTGGTCAACAAAAGTCAACCAACTTCCAAGACATTTTTAACCTAGAAGGATGTTTCTCCTCACTTTGACCTAAACATAAACGTTTTTCCTTATGATCTTAGCTTTCCAAAAAGTACTAGAAGTCTTTCATCTGATTTGTAGAGCTCAAGATATGCAGCTTGCCAGGCAGGGGTGTTTTTGGAAACGTTGATTATAAGTCATTTTGGTTAAAGGTCAATTTCACAACTTTGCACATCTCAAATGCAACTTTCTCCAACATCAAACTTGCTCCAAATGGGCTCATTTACATAACCAAACAATCATTTGTCATGGATTTGGATCATAGGTGAAGAATGGTGAAGAAAATTCCATGGAAAAGTACTTAAAAGGAATAATTTGGATTAAATTCATAATGAACCATTTCAAGACAAGTTTATGCATTTTTTGAGTGCCTTGAATATACAAATTGCAATGCCATTTTCAGAATTTGAAGTTGATGAGTTTTGGTATGTCATTTTTCAACTTACTTCACAAGGAAGCAACACATCCAAGATCAACCATTGGATGGTTTCAAGGGATCAATCTTATCCCTCTGATCCCTCCAAGCCATAAGCAATGTGTATGAATCAAGTAGGAAGCCATTTGAGCCAAGTTCAGTCGTGAATTTGCAAGCTTCAAGTCAAAATTTTGGATTTCCTATTGCCTCAAACAGACCTTGATTGGGCCTCAATTTCATCTGCATCCATTCCATATAAACTCAGGATCCTTCACAAGCTCTCAGAAGGGATTTTGGAGCCAAATTAAGCAAGAATTCAGTTACAACAACTCAAGAGCAAGTTGAAATCGGATTCCTCATTCCAAGCCATTTCAAGTCAAATTAAGAGTGCCTGAAGCTTCCTTGAAGATTGTAGAAAGTTTATGGGTGGTTTTGCACAATCCTCATCACCAAATCAAGGCCCAACGGAGGCACTCTGTTAGGTAAGCTATCCTTCACAAATTCTCCATCTTTAGGTAGCAATCAACTACCATTTTCATATATTCATGAGCCCCTAGCATCATAGGTTGTTGCTGGATAGGTTTTATGCTTGTTCTTGCCAATTCTTGGATGTTGATCAATTTTGATTTGGTTCGTATCTCATGATTTAGGAGAAATAAATTATCAAAAACCCTAGATTCATGACCAGTGAAATGTGTATATGAGTTTAGACCAAGAAATTTTAGGTTTTGATCCCTCTGTTTTTTTGTCCATCGGAGAAGACGACCGGAGCATGGTGGCTCCGGCGTCTGGTTATTTCATCAGGCATGCTTGCGTGGATGCCACATCAAGCCTTGACCATTTGACCTATCCTAATCCAACGATCATGATCTAATCTGAGCGAGCTTTGACATTTGACTGGCCACGTATAACCATCCAAAACACACTGTTTCATTTAAGTGATGATTGGTTTGGATCATGGGCCTTGTTGGCTACTCACACCCCCTTGCGTAGCAAGCCCAACGTTTGAACTGAAATAGATTGCTATTTGATATGCTTTTTTTTTATATTTCTTTTCTTTTTCTTCCTTTTTCCATTTATTTTTCTGTTTAAGTTTAATTCAATTAAAAATACCTCAAAACACCTAAAAATCTTGGAAAAAATATTTTGTTGTACTTTGGGATGTTAATTGATTTTACAAAGTTTTTGGATTAATTTTTAAGTCATTTTCCAATTAAATCTTGATTTTTCATTTTTGAGGTATCTTTAATTGGATTAAAATGTATATCACTTGTATTAGATTTTATTTTGGGATGAGTTTTGCATATCAATGTTTGATTTTTCTTGTGCATATCAATGACATGTTGATTGATTTTTGTGATATTTTCCCCCCTGATTTTATTACTATTTGGTTAGGGTTTTAGCTTGATCTTTAGGACCCTTCTTTTGCACTAGTTTTTAGGGTAACCCTTAGAACTTGCCCTCTGTTTGCCTAGTTAGGTTTGGACTTAGTCTCCATAATCTTGACCCATGGTTTCTAACACCAAAGGGGTTCCCTAGAATTTTATTTGGCATTTTTAGGATTTTTATGCTATTTTTAGTGTATTTTACATTCTAGCCTACCCTTGTAGGGTTTTCACCTTGATACATGAAATGGTTTGATTCTTAATTGAGCTTTGTGCCACGTTTGAGCCTCTAATTGTTGTGTATTCATGTCATATACATAATAAGGTGTTTGTATGTCCAATTTTGGGTTCCAATTGTGTTCATAACTTGTTTAAGTTTGGCTTTCTTTTAGGCATTTCAATTAGGGTTTTCATGATACATGTTTTACTTTATCTTGTACATGAACTTGCATTTTCTTTTGTTAATCTTGTGATTGAGTTTGTGCATTCTATTTTCATCTCCCTTTCTGTCCAAGGACCTTGGAGCACCATTTAAAGTTGCTTAATCCCTCCTTAGGAGGTATTTGAAGCTTGACTTGAATGGTGAACCATGAGGACACATTTTGTGCATCTTTGGCACAAGTCATAATGAGACTTTGGTTGAATGACATTAGGGATACCATGGCTGTTTTCTCTTCTTCTCCAACTTCTCTTTTGGTTTATGATTCATCCCATGTTCAAGTTGTAGACTTTAGGGTCTGTTTTACATTTTACTTGCATTAAAGGTTGATATGAGCTTGTGGAGGTTTTCACCCCACACAATTTCCTCCCTTTGCTTGTGTGTTATTTGCCCTTTTGTTCTCTTGTTTGCATTAAAGGTTTAGATGAGCTTGTGGAGGTTTTCACCCCACACAATTTCCTCCCTTTGCTCGTGTGTTGCATTGCATATGCATTCATTCATTCATTCATTTCTATTTCATGTCTTATTTCATGTTGATTTCTTCTTCTCTTTCCTTACCATGTTCCCTTAGGAGTTCTCACTTCCTTGATTAAGGATAATGATGATAGACATTAGGTTGAATCCTTTGCATGATAACAAATAGGATAGAATTCCCTCCTTAATCCTAACCTTAGGACCATGATGCATGACAACTACTAGGGTTTGAACTAGTTTCCCTTTAGTTTGTCCTCTCTCTTTCTCATCTTAAAACAAATTCAAAATACTTAATAAAGGCTAATGAATATTGTGCGCTACGAGCCTTAAGTACTTGGGAAATTGTTATTGGGGGGTTTCCTCTTGATGGCCTAGAGTGTTTAGTGTTCACCATTTGGGTGATGTGTGACGCATTCGTTCCCAGGTCATAGTCTTTAGTGCAATATGAATTACAAACAATTCAAAAAACACTTCTCCTTAAAAGATACAAAAACAAATGATCAAACTTCATTTTGTCCCTTGGGACCCTTAACAATGGAAAACCTTTTTCGTAAAAAGAGTTTCGTTAACTCTTAGATCTACCACAAACAGGTAACGCCTAAGTCTCCAGAGGTCGAGCTGCATACACCTAACTGCTAGAACTGATTGTTAACCCTACTCGGGTAAAAACATTTGAACCAACCGGTGTTCTTATTTTCCTGAACTACGTTTTCTCTGATTTCTCATACCAGATGAGAATACGTAGGCACAAGACGCGATGTCTTGGCGAGCAACCTTTACCCACTTTTCATCCGTAGTTAGCCGAACTACGTTGACTCTGATTTCTCGTACCAGACGGGAATACGTAGGCCCAGAGCGGCGATGCTCTGTCAAGTCATTTTTATTTTCTTTTGTCCCAGAACTTTAGGTAGATAGTTTCAATCACCCTCTTAGATAGACAACCAAGCGTGGATCTCGTCGAGTACGACGGACGTGAGGGGTGCTAATACCTTCCCCTTGCATAACCGACTCCTGAACCCGAGATTTAGTTGCGATGACCAGTCTTATCCCGTTTCGCAGGTTTTCTCTGCTCGTTTCCTTTCCCTCTTGTTGGGATAAATAACAAACGGTGGCGACTCTCCTATCATTTCCGACACCCTTTTTCGCAGTAGCGACACATGCACACAACGATGTCGCAATGTACTCGACCTCACAAGAAGAGAGTGCTACCACCGCTTCCTTCACTGAACACCAAGAGATTGGTGTCCTACCAAACATAAATATGTATCCATTCGTTGACTTTCTATCATCCTTATCACCATACCAATTGGAATCGGTGAAACCAAGTAAATCGCATTTTTTGACTCGTATCCGATGCCGAAAAAAGAATTCCACAACCAAAAGTCCCTTTAACATATCTAAGCATCCTCTTGACCGCTGCCAAGTGAGAAACCTTAGGTCTCTCCATGAATCTACTAGCAATACCGGCACTAAATGCCAAGTCTGGCCGCATATTGCACAAGTATCACAATGATCCAATCAATCTCCTATATTTAGTTGGATCCACATCTTGTTCATTCTCACTCTTGGATAGCTGCAACCTTGCTTCACATGGTGTAATGGTCGCATTACAATTCTCCATTTCACACCTCTTCAAGATCTCAAGAGTATATCTTCTTTGATGCATGAGAAGTCTCGTTTTAACCTTTGGAAGGCTATGCCAAGGAAATACGCCATAACGCCAAGGTTTGTCATCTTGAACTCATCCATAAGTTGACTCTTGAACTTAGAGATACTCTTCTCACAGCTGTCGATAATCAATAGATCATCCACATACAAGCAAATGATGATCACAACATCATTTGCATCCGATCTCACATAATCTCCGTGTTCGCACATACACCATTTGAAACCAATGTCAACAAGAAATCCATCAATGTGTTTGTTCCAAGCACTTAGAGCTTGTTTCAAACCATATAATGCTTTATGCAATTTGTAGTACTTCATCTCATGATTCTTTACCACAAATTCGGGGGGCTTCTTGATCAGTACATTTTAATTCACATTTTTTGTACTTAGGAATTTTCTCAATTTGCTTTGTTTATTTTACTATTTTATTGTGTTTTTAGAATTAATTCTTTGTTTGTTGTTAATCTATTTTTGCAGCTTATTTTCAGCTTTATCGGTTATTTGATACCTGTCCACTGTTCGGATCATAACTGGAGCTACGAGAATCATATTTATGTGTTCTAATAGGCGTTTGAAATCTGAGACAAAGAGCTACGACTTTTATATTATAGGCATAAGCTGACACGGAGTATAGCAGGCTCGAATAATTCGTTGAAACCAGGAACCAAATTCTACCTTTAGGAATATTTAATTTTGGGCCAGTTTTTTTATGTTTTTCGACCCAATTGGGTTAGAACCAAATTTTGTGATGCTTTCTTATACCTAGTAGCAGCCGCACTACTTTTCATTACCTTCTTTTCATGATTTTACTTTGCTTTTTACGATTGTAATGGAGAACTAATTCTCACGGGCAAATCCTGTTCTGTGTACAGTTCCATCGCTTTGAGGTTATTCTAACACCAATTTAAATTAGATTCCTTTCAATCCTTTTCTATGAAGTCGTTTTCTTAATTTGATTGCAATTTTTTTGCTTAATTTGATTGTTATTCATATAATAGAGTTGATTAAATTTGATTATATGCATGTTCCTACATTTAATTGCGTGTTATCGTTTGCTTAATTCGTTAACTCGTCATATTCTTAACAGTTTGCTTAATTCGGTAAACAGGAACATAATTCATTTGATTTTGATAAGCTCTTGTCTAATTTATCTCATAATCGAATATGATCGAAGCCGCTTAGGGATTGGTGTTATAATAGTCAATGATAAGTCAGAATCTGAATCAATAGGATTAGTCGTTTTAGCTTAATTGATAATCACTTATTTTGATCACTTTTTCTCTTGTTTTATAAATAAAAACTTAAAACCCCCTGTCGCTACTGCGAAAAAGAGGTGCCGGCACAACAGAAGAGTCGCCACCTATTGTTATTTATCCCACAGGAGGGAAAGGAAACGATTAGGAAAAACCTAGCGAAACGGGATAAGATCGGTCATCGCAACCAAATCTCGGGGTTCGGGAGTTGATTACGCAAGGGGAAGGTATTAGCACCCCTCACGTCCATTGTACTCGATGGGATCCACGCTTGTCTGTTTATCTGACGGGTTGTTTATCTATCTACCTATCAAGGTTGGCTTGAAAGAAAAAGAAAAAGGAAGAAAAGGGGACTCGACAGAGCGTCCCTTCTCTAGGCCTACGTATTCCCTCGTGCAATGGGAAAGTCAGAGTCAATGTAGTTCGGCTAGCTACGGGTGAAGGGAAGGTTGCTTGCCAAGATATCACATCTTGTGCCTACGTACTCTCAACAGGTATGAGTGATCAGAGCGAACATAGTTCGGGATAAAACGGAACACAGGTTTGAGTCATCTATTTTATCCGAGTAAAGTTAAACAACAGTTCCAGCAGTTAAGGACAATGCCTGTTTGCGGTAGGACTGAAGTTTAACAGCACTCTTTTTATCAGAAAGGTTTTCCTTGAATTAAGGCCTCAAAAGGCAAAAAGGATTTGAATGTTTGTTTTTTTGTCTTTTTACGAGAAGAAGTGTTTTTTATGAATTTTTGTAATTCATACTGCACTATAGACTATGATTTAGGAGGGAATGCGTCGCATGTCACCCTAAGGGTGCCATACTAAACATCCTGACTGTTGAAGAGTGACCCTTCAACAATCATTTCCTAAGTAGCTTAAGGTTCGTAACGTACAATATTCATTAGCCTTTATTAAGTGTTTTGATTTTGTATGAAGATGAGAAGAGAGAGGACTCTACAGGGGAACTAGCTCAAACCCTACAAGTTGTCATGAAAAATGGTCCTAATGTTAAGTTTGAAACAGGGAACTCCTATACGTTGTCATGCATGGTTTCAATCTAAAGTCTATCATCACTATCCTTAAACAAGGAAGTGAGAATCCTAAGGGAGCATATGAATGGGAAGAGAAAACAATGCTGAAATCGTAAAGCAGATGAAATATGAAAGTAAATAGATGCGAATAATATGCAGCAATACAAGCATAGGGAGGCAACCTCAACCTCTAAGGCGAACGAGCAAAGAGAAAAGAAACATTTAAGCATAGGGAGGCAACCTCAACCTTTCCAAGAGAAAATAAACAAGCAAGCAAAGGGAGGCAACCTCAACCTTTCGATGCAAACAATGATCCTAAACATGAGTATCTATACATGCAAATCTATCCTAAATGCATCACAGCAACCAGTTAAACAACCATGAAGAAAAGAGGGAAACAAGATGAGCAACAAGGGAGGCATCCCAAGGCTACATCAAGTTTAGAGGTGTATACACAAGAGTCCTCTAAGGCTCAACCTCTTGACGAATGCACAGAGTACTTCCTAAGGAAGACCAAGCTCTCACAAGAGGGATTCTAAGAATGTAGGACAGATAGCCGAGGAATGAGAAGTACAGTGTGAATCTAAAGGAACCCACTGTAGTCAATGTGAATTAACACAGGAATCCACTCCAAGACTCTACCTCTTGAGGAATGCACAGAGTACTTCCTAAGGAAGACCAGGCTCTCACAAGAGGGATCCTAAGATAACAGGATAGATCAATGAGGTGGATCCTAGATGAAAATCTAAGGTATTGTTAAGGTATGTCAACAGGAGTCCTCAAAGGCTCAACTTCTTGAGGAATGTGTAAGAGCACAGATTGTGTCTTAGTAATATCTCTATGTTTTGATGATAACATTAATGATAATTTGTATACAAGAATTATACTCTCTAAATTTGTTCTAAACTGTTTTCTACAGGCACAAAAGATTTTAATCTTAAAGAGCAAATTTGATGTGAACAATAAATTCTGAATGGCTCAGAGCATCTGAAGATTAGAAGAATCTGAAGTATAAGAGCTTAGTCATCAAGATTCTGAAGATACAACACGCTGCATATATTATCAAGAATCTGAATGAAAGAAGACTCTGAGTGAAGAGACTCTGAATGAGAGAAGACTCTGATCTGAGTGAAGACTCTGATCTAAGAGCATGTTACGCTTCAAGCACACAGCTGCACCAGACTCTGATTCAGCAACATCTGAAGAACATCTTAGGCTCTGAAGTTTCCAGAAGATTCTGAAGACTGAAGACTCTGATATTGATTGTTGATCTGAACTATCTGAAGAATTATTTGAAGAAGATTATTTTAATATATCCGTTGGAATATGCCAGCAAATCTTTCCTTAATTGGGATAGACATAAATCTCTGCAAGAAGATTATTCCTCTGATACATTCCACATATGGTAAATTCACAGCTCAGCAGACAATTGCTACACCCACATTTTGTGCGCCGTCTCTCTGCTGCAATAGTACAAAGGACTGTACCTTTTTGATATTGGAAATATCTTCTCCAACGGTAAAATATTCTCTCCAATATTCAAGTGGCTATATAAAGGAAATCATAGCTCATTCTTCAAGTGACGAAATCATTGAAAGAACACTCTCACGCGAAAAACTCTCTAGCTCTCATATTCTTTGCTGTTCATACATTGTTCTAAACTTAGAGAAATAACACAGTTGTGTTTATAGCTTTCATAGAAGCAATTTATTACTCTTACATTGTATTACATTAAGTTGTAAAGGAAGTTTTCCTTAAGAGGATCTAGGTTAGATCAGTAGCTCTTGAGAAGACTAAGAACAGTTGTTCTTAGGTGTTGTTTTCCTTAAGAGGATCTAGGTTAGATCAGTAGCTCTTGAGAAGACTAAGAACAGTTGTTCTTAGGTGTTGCTATTTGTAATCAGTTGATTTAAATAGTGGATTAAGTCCTTGTTGAGAAAGGCAAATCACTCTTGAAAAGGGTGGACTGGAGTAGTTGAGTTCAACGAACCAGGATAAAAATACTTGAGTTTTTATCTTTGATTATTTTCTGTCATACTTATTCAACCCCCCTTCTAAGTATTTTCTCACCTTCAGTTGGCATCAGAGCTCCGGTTCTGCGTGTGCATTCACTTAACCGTGACAGATAAAGATCCAGTGAGAAGAATACTCTGTTATTTATTTGGTTGCTAATATGGGTGATATTCCTACATCAAGCAACAAATATGAAGGAGACAGAATCAGCACCAAACCTCCAATGTTTGATGGAGAAAAATTTGATTATTGGAAAGATAGACTTGAAAGTTTTTTCTTGGGGTATGATGCTGATCTCTGGGATTTAGTCATTGATGGATATGAACATCCTACTAAGGATGGCAAAAAGATTGATAGAAAATCAATGACTGAGGAGCAGAAGAAAGAATTCAAGAATCATCACAAAGCCAGAACCATACTTCTTAATGCAATCTCTCATACAGAGTATGAGAAGATTACCAACAGAGACACTGCTCATGATATGTTTGAGTCTCTCAAAATGACTCATGAGGGAAACTCTCAGGTGAAAGAAACAAAGGCTCTGGCGCTGATACAGAAGTATGAAGCGTTCAAGATGGAAGAATCTGAGAACATTGAGACTATGTTTTCCAGATTTCAGATTCTAACAGCTGGGTTGAAAGTTCTGGACAAGGGCTACTCAACATCTGATCATGTCAAGAAGATCATCAGAAGTCTTCCTACCAGATGGAGACCTATGGTGACTGCATTGAAGCTGGCCAAGGATCTGAACAAAATCTCATTAGAAGAACTCATCAGTTCTTTGAGAAGTCATGAGATTGAGCTGGAGGAAGATGAACCCCAGAAGAAAGATAAAGGTAAATCCTTAGCTTTTAAATCTAACAAATCTGTTAAAGCTTTGCAGGTAAATGAAGAAAGCTCTGAGGAATCTTCTTCTGAAGAAGAAGATGAACTATCCATGCTGTCCAGAAGGATCAACAAACTCTGGAAGCACAAAGGGAAGAAGTTCAACAACTTCAGAAGATCTGATCAAAAGAGAGAATCTTCTGGACACAGAAGATCTGGCAAGAAAGAGGGCACTTGCTATGAATGTAAAGAACCTGGACACTACAAGAGTGAATGTCCCAAACTTCAAAAGGAAAAACCCAAAAGGAAGTTTGATAAAAAGAAAAAGGTTCTGATGGCTACATGGGATGACTCAGATGAATCTGAATCATCTTCTGAATCTGAGGAAGAATGTGCAAATGTTGCGCTGATGGCCAACACAAATGATCAAGATGAAGGAACGTCATCATCTGAATCTGAGTCAGAATCAGACTCTGACTCTGAAGAGGTATTTTCTGAACTCTCCAGAGCTGAACTTGTTGAAAGTTTATCTGACATGTTGGAAAGCTACAGCAAGATTAAACTCAAATACAAGAAGCTGAAAAGCAATCTTGAATCTGAGATTGATCTTCTGAGAACAGAACTTGTTGAGCAGAAAGAAATAAATTTAAAACTCAAAAATGATTTAGAAACAACTCAACAAGAATCTGATACTGAAACAGAGTCAAGTGAAAATATTTTAGAAAAATATGACTCCAGTTTTAAAAGATTCCTCACTAAAAGCATAGACAGAAGCAAAATGGCTTCTATGATCTATGGTGTTAGTGGGAACAACAGAAGAGGCATTGGATGTGAATCTTCCTCTGGAAGCAATCCAAAATCTGTTGATAAACTCTTCATCAAGAAGACTCCTCTGTATTCTCATTTTAAGTTTGGTCATCTGAATGATATTAAACATACAAGCTCTGAAAAGAGTACTTATGTGTTTAAGCCAAGGGCTAGCCAGAATAAACACTATGTTGAAAAACAGAAGTTTAGGCAAAACCACAGAACATCTAACCCCAAAGGACCCAAGAAGATCTGGGTACCTAAAAGTAAAATAATACCTGTTGCAGATGTTCTTAGCAGCAAAATCCAGACACCAATCATGGTACCTGGACTCTGGATGCTCACGACATATGACGGGCGAAAGGTCTATGTTCCAAAGCCTGGAACTTAGATCTGGAGGGGACGTGAAATTTGGAGGGAACCAGAAGGGCAAGATCATTGGCTCTGGTACAATAGGTAATGGTAACCTACCCTCTATTTCTAATGTTCTGTTAGTTGAAGGATTGAAACATAATCTATTGTCCATAAGTCAATTAAGTGACAATGGTTATGATATCATCTTTAATCAAAAATGTTGCAAAGCTGTATGTCAAAAGAATGGTTCAATCCTATTCAGTGGAAAGAGGAAAAACAACATTTACAAAATTAACCTTTCAGAACTTAAAGTTCAAAATGTAAAATGCCTTTTATCTGTGAATGATGAGCAATGGGTCTGGCATAGAAGATTGGGACATATTAATATGAGACGTATATCTCAGATTAATAAACTCAATCTGGTCAGAGGACTCCCTAATCTGAAGTTCAATTCAGATGCTCTGTGTGGCGCATGTCAAAAGGGTAAATTTTCAAAATCTCATTTTAAACCAAAAAATGTTGTTTCCACTTCTAGACCATTGGAATTACTTCATATTGATCTGTTTGGACCAGTGAAAACTGCATCCATCAGAGGCAAGAAGTATGGGTTAGTCATTGTAGATGACTACAGCAGATGGACATGGGTAAAGTTTCTAAAACACAAGGATGAGTCTCATTCTGTGTTCATTGACTTCTGCAATCAAGTCCAGACTGAAAAAGAATGCAAAATTATTAAAGTCAGAAGTGATCATGGTGGTGAATTTGAAAACAAATATTTTGAAAAATATTTTTCTGAAAAAGGAATTGCACATGATTTCTCCTGTCCTAGAACTCCACAACAAAATGGAGTTGTAGAGAGGAAAAATAGAACATTGCAAGAAATGGCCAGAACCATGATCAACGAGACAAATCTGGCAAAATACTTTTGGGCAGAAGCAATAAATACAGCATGTTATATTCAGAACAGAGTGTCTGTAAGACCTCTTCTGGAAAAGACTCCCTATGAATTGTGGAGAAACAGAAAGCCCAACATTGCTTATTTTCATCCATTTGGATGTATTTGTTATATGCTTAACACTAAAGATCATCTGAACAAGTTTGATTCCAAAGCACAGAAGTGTTTCATGCTTGGTTATTCTGAACGCTCTAAAGGCTACAGAGTATTCAATACTGAAACACAGATTGTGGAAGAATCTATTCATGTTAGATTTGATGATAAGCTTGGCTCTGAAAAGCCAAAGCAAGTTGAAAGTTCTGCAGATAGAGAAGTTATTCTCACAGACTCTGAAGGCTCAGAGGCAGACAAGACTGAAGACAAAGACTCTGAAGCAAACCCAGATGCTACGCCTCTAACTTCCCAACTTGACAATCTGCATATTTCTGAAAGACCAACAGTCAGAGGATCTTCTTCCAGAATGAAAGCTTCTCATCCAGAGGATGTGATAATTGGAAAGAAAGATGATCCAATAAGGACAAGAGCATTTCTCAGAACTTCTGAATCTTCCTTCTGTGGCTTAGTGTCAATTATAGAACCAACATCTGTTGATGAGGCTCTGGAAGATAATGAATGGATTTTAGCTATGCAAGAGGAGCTGAATCAATTCACAAGGAATGAAGTCTGGGATCTGGTTCCAAGACCTAAAGGTTTCAATGTCATTGGAACAAAATGGGTTTTCAGAAATAAACTTAATGAGAAAGGAGAAGTTGAAAGGAACAAAGCAAGACTGGTTGCTCAAGGCTACAGTCAACAAGAAGGCATAGACTACACAGAAACATATGCTCCTGTTGCAAGGTTAGAGTCTATACGCTTGCTTATTTCATTTGCTGCACAACATAACATCACTCTTTATCAGATGGATGTTAAAAGTGCTTTTCTTAATGGAATTATAGAAGAGGAAGTGTATGTCCACCAACCTCCTGGTTTTGAAAATGAAAATTTTCCAGATCATGTTTACAAACTGAAAAAATCTCTTTATGGACTAAAACAAGCTCCCAGAGCTTGGTATGAGAGGTTGAGTAATTTTCTTCTGAAGAAAAATTTCATCAGAGGAAAAGTGGATACCACACTATTTTGTAAAACCATTAAGAAAGATTTGTTGATTTGTCAAATTTATGTAGATGATATTATTTTTGGATCAACAAATATTATGCTTGGAAAGGAGTTTGCTAAATGTATGCAGGCAGAATTTGAGATGAGCATGATGGGAGAATTGAGATTCTTTCTGGGAATCCAAGTAAATCAGACTCCAGAGTGCACCTACATACATCAGACCAAGTATGTTAAAGAGCTTCTGAAGAAGTTTAACATGCTGGATAGCAAAATGGCAAAGACTCCAATGCATCCTACAAGCACTCTAGGTAAGGAAGAGGTAAGTAAGAAGGTAGATCAGAAACTCTACAGAGGTATGATAGGATCTCTTCTTTATTTGACTGCTTCTAGACCAGACATTCTGTTTAGTGTTTGTTTATGTGCTAGATTCCAATCAGATCCTAGAGAATCACACTTAACTGCTGTTAAGAGGATTCTAAGGTATCTGAAAGGTACTGCTAATGTTGGTTTGTGTTACAGAAGATCTGACGAATATTCACTAGTTGGATTCTGTGATGCTGACTATGCTGGAGATAGAGTTGAGCGCAAAAGTACTTCTGGAAGCTGTCAGTTTCTTGGAAGTCATCTGATCTCGTGGTACAGCAAGAAGCAACCAACAATTGCACTATCAACCACAGAGGCAGAATACATTGCTGCTGCTGGATGTTCCACTCAGATGCTCTGGATGAAGAGTCAACTAGAAGATTATCAAATCTATGAGAGTAATCTTTCTATCTTCTGTGATAATACTTCTGCTATATGTTTATCCAAAAATCCAATTTTACACTCTAAGGCCAAACATATAGAGATTAAACATCATTTCATCAGAGACTATGTTCAGAAGGGTGTAATAAATTTAGCCTTTGTTGATACAGATCATCAATGGGCAGATATTTTCACAAAACCCCTTGCTGAAGATAGGTTTAAGTTTATTCTGAAAAATATTTGTATGGATTTTTGTCCAGAGTAATATTTCTCAGAGTCAACTTCTCAGATGCTAAGTGTTTAACACTCTGAAGTATTTCATCTGTCTTGCTTGTTTAATTTATCTGTGAATTATTATTTTTTTTGTGTGAAACTCTGAACTGACCATCTCAGAGGATCTGAAAGTTGAAAACGTTTCATTTCTTAAGAGTTATAGAATCACATGCAAGCAAACACGTGTCACTCAGAATCTGAAAAGATGGAGTACACCTACTGATTATGACGTTTAAGGTATTGCTTTGAAAATCTCAATCTGTCTTGATTTTCCCCCAAATGTCATATCATAATTAAAAATGATTTCTTTTCATTTAATGCAAACGTGCGTATGTGTCCTATGTGTGTCTGTTGTGTTTCCCATGCTTGCTTTATTTGTCTATATAAACCATTCTTACAACACATTCACACTTTTCACATTCTCAAACACATATGCGCTTTTGTTTGTTGTTCTCTCTCTTTGCAAACCCTAAAAGAACTCAGAAACCTTCATCTTCTTCATCATCGTCAACAATGGCATCTACTTCAAACGCTGTTACTACCAAAAATGCTACCACTGTCGAAGAACCAGTACGCACTCTCCTAACTGCTGTTGATTCACTAGAAGTACTGTGTGAAAGTTTCGTGGACTTAGAAGATCTTGCTGAAAATGGGTTTGATCTGATTTCTTCAATCAAAGCACAAGGCTGGGACGGTTACTTTGACAGGCTTATGGGTCCTGTGTATCCAAAGTTAGTGAAGGAGTTCTGGATCCATGCATATGCTACTCCAAAGTTCATTCACTCCTTTGTGCTGGGAAAAAAGATAGTTATCACTGAAAACCTGATAAGGAAACTCATAGGTTTTAAGGCAACTGATGGAGTAACCTCTCTGTCTTCTGCGCGTGAAGACCTGAAAGATGTATGTCAAGAAATCTGTACTACTGGTGAACCTTGTAAGAAGGTTAAGTTCTTGAAACCCACTTACAAGATATGGGCTAAGATTTTCTTGAGCACCATTTTTCACAGACCCTCTTCAAACTCTTCTGATTATGTTAATGCTGAACAACTTTACTTCATGTATTGTTTACACCAAAACATTCAGATTGATCTTCCATATTTGTTGTTTAATCATCTGGTGTCTCACGTCAAGGAAACAAGGGAAACAGCCAGAGATAAATCTGGAAAAGTCAGAACATGGATCCCTATGGGAAGGCTGATTTCAGATATTCTGATAGAAAACCAACTTGTGGCGCATCTGCAAGAGGCTGGGTTGACAGAAGATCTGACTTATATCATTGGCTCTGAAATAAACGGTTTAACTTTGAGAAGGATGAAACTGGTTGATGATTTATCTGAGAAACCAAGGAAAACTAACTCTGAAGAAGTTAGGGGAAGAAGGATTCCTGTTAAGGATTTTCCTTTATTCACCTCAGATGAACCTAGAGAAATTATTGCTGAGTATGTTGCTCGCTGCCTAAGAGATGGTGTTGAGATTCCTGCCAATCTTGTGCAGAAGGAAGGCCAAGTTCTTCCTGATTTGGCAAGGGAAAGAAGACGTAAGAGAAAAATTGATAGTGAAGGTCATCATAAGAAAAGGAAGCATTCAAATGCTGAAAAGAAGAAGAAAAGGAAGAAGCTGAAGAAGGTTCAACCAAATCCTCCTGCAGCAACTTTTGAAGAAATTAGAGATACTCTGAAACAGGTATTTAACACTGATTCTAATCCTGTTCATCATTCTGATACCCCCACACCCTCTGACTCCCCACTTAGATTTAGAAGATCCAGACCTTCTAAAACTTTTATCTCTAAACCATCTTCTGTCCCCCCTCATACACCACAATCCAAGCAACCAACAAACATACAAACAGAAATTCCACAACAAACTCAACAAACAACACCACAACCACAAAACACTATCCCAGAATATACCATTCCAGAGGATGTTCACCCTGAACACTCTGACCAACCTGAATATCTCATTGATCCTGATGAGATATTAGATGTCACACCTTTAAACCAGTCTGTCAATTTATCTTCAACTTCTGAAAAATCTAACCACTCTGATGCATCATCTGATGATGAATCATCTGGTTACATTAATGAATGCTTGAATGATCTCAAACAACCTCGTTCTGAGAGTGTTTGGAAACAGCTGTTTAAATCTCCAACTTCTGAACATCCACCTTCTCCACAAAATTCCCCAACTCAAACTCTAACTCCACAACCTCTTGAAAGCCAAAACACTCCACAACCAACAGAAACCCAACCAATTCCCTCAATACCTCAACCACAACATTCTGACCAACAAACATCTGAACCACAAACCAACCAACCAACATCTGAACCACAAATCAATCCTCAACCTTCTGAACCACAAACATCTGAACATCCATCTTCACAACCTCAACCTTCTGAACAAACACCACAAACACAACTAACCCAACCAAGAAAACCCAGAATCCCTGATGAAGCAGAATTGGGATCACGTGTTTATACTCTGTTAAGAGATTTTGATAAGGATAATGTCTCAGACTTTGCTGACATTATGGATGTTTGCATGACTACTATGGACAAAGAGGCTGCTAACGCTGTTTGGAAGAAATATCTTTACAGACTGAATAGGGAGGCTTTGAAAATCAGGACTCAATGTCTTAGATTGTCAAAAGTAAGGTTTGCTGCTTATCAAAAACGGATTAAGAGAAACACTCCTCCTATTCTTCTTCTAGAAGCTCCTCCACCTCCAGAAATTCCTGCACCTGATGTTACTCAGCCTGTTTCAGAATCTACTGTTTCAGAATCTACAGATCTTCAGAAGGATGTCAAAGAACTTAAGGATTTTATGGTTGATCAAAAGAAAACAAATGAAGAAATGAAAACTTGGATGGCTAAGCAAGATGAAAATTCAGAAAGGATTACAGCACTGCTGCAACTCATTGCTTCTCAACAAGCCTCATCTGCTAAACCTACTTGATGTTTTGCACAAGTTTTTCATGTTTTTGCTTTGTTTTGATTTTCTTCTGATATGTTTTGTATGCTTTTATCTGAATCTGGATGTTCTCTTGACTTAATGACAATGATCTTTTTGCTTATCTGGATATGTGTTTCTTCTGCATCTTTACTGTCTTTTAAAATTCTTTTTGATTATGACAAAAAGGGGGAGAAACAAAATAGAATCTGATTGTTCAAATCTATAAGCAATTATCTGAACTAAGTCAGACATGTTACTAACATTCTTTGAATTTAAGTGTCCCAGATATTATTAAAAAATCTGACAAATTTCATTGAAGTTTTTCCTGAGATCTATCTTTTCAGAACCTGATCAAAAATAGCTAAATCTGAGTAGACCAGACTCTGATATCTAACCTTGAGTACTATGATCTAAAAGATAACTCAAGACAGGAAATGGCAAGATAAACAACCAGGTGTTCTGAAGTTGTTCATCTGGCATCAAGCTTTAATATGGCATCAAGCTTTGACTCTAGAAGTCAAACATATGTCAACCAGGCTTCAATCAGGCTCTGAATCTGAAATGTACTCAACCAGAAAGGGAAGTATCTAATTCCATTAGAGTATTCATTTCAGGGGGAGATTGTAAATCTCAGGGGGAGTAATTTTAATTCATATTTTTATTGAACAAATTTCTCATGTTTTGTCATCATCAAAAAGGGGGAGATTGTAAGAGCACAGATTGTGTCTTAGTAATATCTCTATGTTTTGATGATAACATTAATGATAATTTGTATACAAGAATTATACTCTCTAAATTTGTTCTAAACTGTTTTCTACAGGCACAAAAGATTTTAATCTTAAAGAGCAAATTTGATGTGAACAATAAATTCTGAATGGCTCAGAGCATCTGAAGATTAGAAGAATCTGAAGTATAAGAGCTTAGTCATCAAGATTCTGAAGATACAACACGCTGCATATATTATCAAGAATCTGAATGAAAGAAGACTCTGAGTGAAGAGACTCTGAATGAGAGAAGACTCTGATCTGAGTGAAGACTCTGATCTAAGAGCATGTTACGCTTCAAGCACACAGCTGCACCAGACTCTGATTCAGCAACATCTGAAGAACATCTTAGGCTCTGAAGTTTCCAGAAGATTCTGAAGACTGAAGACTCTGATATTGATTGTTGATCTGAACTATCTGAAGAATTATTTGAAGAAGATTATTTTAATATATCCGTTGGAATATGCCAGCAAATCTTTCCTTAATTGGGATAGACATAAATCTCTGCAAGAAGATTATTCCTCTGATACATTCCACATATGGTAAATTCACAGCTCAGCAGACAATTGCTACACCCACATTTTGTGCGCCGTCTCTCTGCTGCAATAGTACAAAGGACTGTACCTTTTTGATATTGGAAATATCTTCTCCAACGGTAAAATATTCTCTCCAATATTCAAGTGGCTATATAAAGGAAATCATAGCTCATTCTTCAAGTGACGAAATCATTGAAAGAACACTCTCACGCGAAAAACTCTCTAGCTCTCATATTCTTTGCTGTTCATACATTGTTCTAAACTTAGAGAAATAACACAGTTGTGTTTATAGCTTTCATAGAAGCAATTTATTACTCTTACATTGTATTACATTAAGTTGTAAAGGAAGTTTTCCTTAAGAGGATCTAGGTTAGATCAGTAGCTCTTGAGAAGACTAAGAACAGTTGTTCTTAGGTGTTGTTTTCCTTAAGAGGATCTAGGTTAGATCAGTAGCTCTTGAGAAGACTAAGAACAGTTGTTCTTAGGTGTTGCTATTTGTAATCAGTTGATTTAAATAGTGGATTAAGTCCTTGTTGAGAAAGGCAAATCACTCTTGAAAAGGGTGGACTGGAGTAGTTGAGTTCAACGAACCAGGATAAAAATACTTGAGTTTTTATCTTTGATTATTTTCTGTCATACTTATTCAACCCCCCTTCTAAGTATTTTCTCACCTTCAGAATGCACATAGTACTTCCTTAGGAAGACCAGGCTCTCGCAAGAGGGCTCCTTTGTCAATAGGACAATGGATGATTTATTGATGATGGGAGGCATGGTGAAAACCTAAGGAAGTCACCATAGCACTCAACCAGATTCACTTGATTAAGAGTAGTCCTTAATGGCTCACCTCTTGAGGAATGCACAGAGTACTTCCTAAGGAATACCAAGCTCTCACAAGAGGGATCTCATGATAAGGACTAGGAGATATTGGCATGATTTGAATTTCCCAAGGCAAAGAGAAGCACAAAGAAGAGAGGAATCAACCACAAAAACCTCTAACAAACCCTAATATCTAAGCTCTAAAAGATACTCATCCTAAAGAATCTTATGAACATTCTAAAGACTTAAGAATCACCCTAAAGGGGTGTCAACCTATACACTATACTAACAAGAAGGGATTGGAAACCTAGAGTTTGCTAAGGATCACTTTTGAAGTCAAACTAGGTGGTATGCTAAGCTAGGATCAACCTAAAAACAGCCAGCATGTAAAATAGGGGAAAATAGAATGTCATTCCTAAAACTTCTAAGAAAAATCCTAGGGGTTCCTAAGGATGTTATAAACCTATGGTAAAAAATTCAAAGCCAAACTCTAAGTTTAAGGGTACTAACTAAATGCTACATCTAAAGGTATGCTATGGGGAATTCAAATGGGAATGGTCCTAAATATTTAATTCAAAACTATATCTAAAGGCACCTAAAAATCAGGGGGAAATTCCTACAAGTCATTCAATATGTCTAAAGCAATCATGCAAAAATTAGAACTTAACTCTAAAATATGAGCTAGTACAAAAATAAGCAAGCAACCAAAGCAATTTCACATTTATTTAAATGGCCATTTAAATGGAAAAATCATATTAAATTGGAAAATAATCCTAAAATTATTCTACAAATTTCTAAAATCATCTAACATGTCCAAGTTTATTGTGTAAAAATTTCAATCAATTATGAGTTGTTTTACTATTACTAACAATCAAAATCAAACAGCATGAAATAAAAGAAAAAGAATGAAAAAGACTGGAAAATGAACAAAGCAGCGTGGCAAATAGTAATCCAAACCAGTTGCAAACCCAATGGGCCTCAGAAAGGGGGGTGGGGGGGGGGGTGGGGATAACGAAGTCCAATTTAGAATTTAAGTGAGACTAGTAATCACGCGCTGCAAGTCAAATAAAGACCACGGTGGGTCTTAATCATATCCGTTCATGAGAAAGTCATTCGATCCAACGCGCACGATGCAGCCACGTCTTCGTCTTCTTCGTTTGAAACCGAGAATGAGAGGGAAAGTGCAGCTCGGCCGCGTATGGTGGCCGAAAAATCGCACCGGTCATCTTCAAGCTTGAGCCAAACACCTAACTTCCTTGTTTCTTCACCAAATTTAAAGATTCTTGAACCAAACTTGCATGATTTTTCGCGTAGAATCCAAATATCCAATTTATTTTCACTTTTCTCCACTACAACCCCAAAAAACGTGATCCTCCAAGAACTTTCAAGAATTCTCAACTTTCACAAAAACTAAAATTGAGGACACCAATCTCTTCCTCTCACTTCCTACATCAATACCCCATGTTTCTTTTCCATTTTTATCCAATAAATAAGGAGAAATGTGAACAACAAGCTAAGCTGCCATTTCCTAAATTGTCAAGAAACTTAACCAAACTAATCCTAAAACCTTCTACATATCCTAAGGAGTGTAAATCCATGAAAATAGCACTAAAATTCCTCAAGAATAGAAAGCATGGATAAGAAATAGGAACCTGCTTTGAAGCTTCAATGGAGGTGTCAATTGGCAATGGTTTTCAATCCAAATGGTGCAGAAAGTTTCAATGGATCATCCTCAAGCTTCTAGCAATCTTGGTTTGGCTTGAATGTGTGTAATTCTCCAAAAACGAAAATCAATTTTCTTCACTTTTTCTCTACTTTTTCCTAACTGTTTTTTGTGATTCTTCAACCAATTTCTGTTATTTTTCTGTTAGGAATGATTAGAATGTTATATACAATGGATATGTGATGATTAGAAGCCCAATGGAAGCCCATAATATCTCAATCCAAAATTCACATTTTTGATTTTGAAGCTTTATGGAAACGGTGAAAAACAGAGCCAACCAGCTTGTACATTGATCCATTCTAGTTACTTATGATGTAAGGAATATGTGTGGTTGAGATTGAGGCCTTGGAAATGAATCTATGGTAGATTTGAAATGTGTTGCTTAAAGGTGAAGAAATCTTGGATTTGGCATAGCAAATGACTTCAAATTTGACTTCTGATTTTACCAATCTTCTTAGAATGTTTAAGGCACTCAAAAAATGCACAAACATGACTTGAATTGGTTTAAAATGTATTTGATCCAAACTAGCCCTTTTCAAGCTTCCTTTCATGAAAATTTCTCCAAGCATTTTCCAATTCAAGCCATGTAAATGATCCCTTGAGGTATGGTTGAACAAATAATACCATTTTGAACAACTTTCATGTTGGAAAGATTTCCATTTGAAGTGTGCAAAGTGGTGAAATGGACCTATAATGAAAATGGCCTATAATCTCACTTTCCCAAAATACCCTTGCCTTGTCAAGCTCATAACTTGAGTTCTAAAAATCAAAATGAGGACTTATAGGATTTTTTGGAAAGCTAAGATCATGAGGAACAACTTTCATGTTCACTTGAAGTTAAGGAGAAACATCCTTCTTAGTCAAAAATGGCATGGAAGTTGGTTGACTTTTGTTGACTAAAATCACATTCATCTGATGACCTGTAACTTGTCTGCTTCATAACTTGAGTTCTATAAATACAATCAAGGACTTCTAGTACTCAAATTAAAGCTATGAACATGCCCTACACGTCTCATGTTTATGTCAAGATGAGATGAGGCTTGCATCTTGAGTTATGTGGTCTTGAAGTTAGACATTAATTAAACCTAGGGATTTTACACTGTCAAGCATAGCAACCCTAGCCTAGCAACTTCTCACACTCTCGAATATTGATGAGATGATCTTGGAATAATTTTTTAGGTGTCTCAACACAACATCACATGATCATAAAGACTTGGGATTGAGTCTTAATCTCCTTCAGCTCAACTGTTGACTTAGGGTTGGCCAGGTGAAAACCCTAATTGCACCAATCCTTGTTGTGGCTCTCTGCACCCTTTGTAAAATGACTTACACAAGCTCTTCAATGACTTTCAAGGTCTCCCATGAGTTCTCACAATGTTCTCCACCTATAACCATGGATTCAAACTCATCTGGAAATCTTCAAATGACCCCTAGGATAAGAGGTACACCACTTTTAACCAATCAACTTTTCTATGAGCCCTGACACTCTTTTGAGGATAATAAGCCCTTGATGGCTTGAATATAACCACTTGATTAGGATTAGAACCTTTGGCAGCCCCTTCTTGATGAACACACCTCCTGATCCCCTGCACAAATGATAATGCAATGTGTATGCTAATGCTAAGATGAATGCAATGAAACATAAGCTAGGCTAATAAAGGTTAGGAAAATTTTGGGGTGTAACACCCCCCATAAACCTTTTATTTAGTTGGTTAAAATAATACAAGAATCCTTGCGATACGACATCCAAGTGTCGCTTCCTTTTACTACTTTTTTAAAAATACTCGTTTTTGATCCGTGAGCGACAACGAATTAAATTGACGCCGTTGTAGGAGATTCTTATTGATGTTAGCCAATTTTAGAATTTTAGTTTAGAGTTTTGTTATATTTTTTTGTTTTCTGTATTTTTTTTTTGCTTGTTAGTTTTCAGGGTTGCAGTGCAGTGGTAAGCGTTCCAGCCTGTCAGGTAAGTTTGGAAGCTATTGTTTCGGTTCGCTCCAAATTTTTTTCTTTAGAAAATCAGAAAAGAATCGACGAACAATACTCATTTATAATATGATTCTAAAAGATTTTGACCCTGAAATCGCAAATTCCTTATTTTCCTATTATTTATTTATTTATTTTCTATTTTAATATTTTCAAAAAAATCCAAAATTTTTGGTAGAGATTTATTCTGATTTGATTTGATTTTTAGTTATATTTTCATAATTTTTAGATTTTATTTTATTCTCTTTTCTATTTTTCCATTCTTTTTCTTAATAGGGACATTGTTGGTATTTTCCTAATTGTTGCTGCATTATTGAATTAGTTATGTGTTTTCTTTTTGTTTGTTGCTTTTTTTTCCTATTAAATTTAATATGACTAACTAAATAAATCTTAGAGAACTTGATGTCCATGATATGAATTATAATTCTTTATGTATTGAATATCCTGCTGTTACTGTACCTTTCAAATGGAATTATGGTTTAATACACTTGTTGTCAAGGTTTAATGGTTTTGCAAGTGAGGATCCGAATAAGCATCTGAAGGAATTCTAAATTGTGTGCTCTACATCTTTTGGACCTTCACTAGAGGACCTTATCAAGCAAATGACTATAAATGATCTCCAATTTCAGCAACGAACAAATTCTAGTATTCAGGCTTTGCAGTCACAGATTAGACAACTTGTCACTTTAGTGAATGCCATGCATCAAGCTCAAGAATCAAACCATTTACCTGCCCAAACAGTAGTGAGTCCAAAAGAGTTACTGTCTGATTTAGTTGATGATACTTATCCTGAGTTGTTATTTGATTTTCCATCTTTATTAGATTATGTTGATACTTACTCTTGCTATTCATGTAGCGGCACTAACATTTACTTTGTTTGTGTTGAGATTAATGCTGCCTTGTAGGATGATACTTTTCATGATGTCGTTTATGCAGCTGAAGCTCTTGATATCCCGACTGCCCCGACCATGCCTTCCGTTGAACAATCTCTTTTCTTAGAGCTTAAACCACTTCCGGACAATCTAGAATATCCCTATTTAGAGAGGAATGAAAAACTACTTATTATAATTTCTTCTAACCTTAATTTCGATCAAGAAAATAAGCTTTTGCAGGTTTTAAAGAAACATAAGAAGGGAATTGGACGGACCTCGATTGAAGGTGGAAGAAAAGCAGTGAGGCAGCGCCTTAATCTTTTAATCTCTGATGTTGTGGGAAAGAAGATCAATTTCTCGTGCCCATTCGACCCTTTTACTTATAAAAGATTCTTCTTTGATCCTAGAATAAAAGGAGAATACATTAATAATAATTTCAAGTTCAATGGATGCTACCCAAAGCTACTGTATGAGATTCCCACTTTGGAAGAGGAGCTTGTAGAAGATCTCTCTTTGAGAAGTGTTGAGTATGCGATCACCTATCCACCTTGACTACTCAAGTGTTTTATTTCCTTTCTCCCACTATTATTTTATATTTATGTTCTTTCATTAAGGACAATGTATGTTTTAAGTACGGGGGAAGGAACCATTTCTTTGTTTTGTTTTCTTGTAGTTTTCTTTTTTTTGTTATGTTTTCTTTAAGTGAAAAAAATTAAAAATATTTTTTTTACTTAGAAGTACAATACATCTTTTGAAATTCTTATACTATAAACTAATTTGAGGTTAGATTGTGGAGACTTGGAAAAAACTCATAAGATTGGTACCGTTTTAACACCTTAAGTCTCCCGAATATGGAAACCAATTTAAATACTTGTTATGACATAGCCTTGAGTTCTCTTCCTTTAATAGCTCTTAAGTAGTTTATCTAGCAGTCAACACCATCTAAAATTCACATACTAGGTAATTAAGTTGAGCAAATAAGTGAATGATCCTGTGTTTAATAAGAAATCTAAATAGGAATCTGCCTTTTAAGTTAGGTGACTATCACTCGGTCACTTAGGCTAACGGTTGTGAAACCTTCAAAAAAGAAAAAAAATATTATTGTTGCTAAAGTGGTTAATTTTGAATTGTTGATAAGATATGGATTATAGTCACTAACAGACTTATTTACCATGTGTATGAATAGATAACTGACTTAATATGATTGCATTAGAAAGAAAGAGAGCAAAAGGAGGATGAGTAAGTTAGGCTTAAGCATAATAACATGATTTAGATTGGTTTGTATAGGAGGGAGGTTTATGACCACACAATTGCGGATTTGTGTTCTTACGATATCCTTAATGTGCAAAATTAGTACCTATTGATGCAATCTTGACCGAAGAAGAGTTTGTATCCTAGAATGAGTATCTAAATCCTATTGTTTTTCATGAGTCTTGATACTATTTTGCTTGGAGTGCAAAAGTTCAAGTGTGAGGGAATTTGATCAGTGCATTTTAACGCACATTCTCTTATGTTTGTACTTAGATATTTCCTTAGTTTGTTTTGTTTATTTTACTGTTTTATTGTGTTTTTAGAATTAAGTATATGTTTGTAGTTAATCTATTTTCGCAACTTATTTTCAGCTTTAGCGGTTATTTGATACCTGTCCATTGTTTGGATCATAATTGGAGCTACAAGAATCAGATTTACACATACTAACAGAAGTTGAAAATCTGAGACAAATAGCTACAACTTTTATGTTGTAGGAAGAAGCTGATTTGGAGTGTAGCAGACTCGAATAATTTGTTGAAGTCAGGAACCAAATTCTATCTTTAGGAATGTTTAGTTTTTGGCCGGTTTTTTTTAATGTTTTTTGACCCAGCTGGGTTAGAACCGGATTTTGTGATGCTTTCTTATACCTAGTAGCAGCTGCACTACTGTTCAATACCTTCTTTTCACGATTTTACTTTGATTTTTACGATTTTAATGAAGAGCTAATTCTCACGGGCAAATTCTATTGTGTATGATTCCATCGCTTTGAGGTTATTCTAATACCAATTTAAATTCGATTCCTTTCAATCCTTTTCTATGAAGTCATTTTCTTAATTTAATTTTAATTGTTTGCTAAATTTGATTGTTGTTCATAGGATAAAATTGATTAAATTCAATTGTATGCATGTTCCTAAATTTAATTGTGTGTTATCGTTTTCTTAATTCGTTAACTCGTCATATTCTTAAGCGTTTGCTTAATTCGGTAAACAGAAACATAATTCATTTGATTTTGATAAGCGCTTGTCTAATTGATTTCATAATCAAAAAGGATCGAAGCCTCTTAGAGATTGGTGTTATAATAGTCGATATAAGTCAGAATCCGAATCAGTAAGATTAGTCATTTTAGCTTAATTGATAATCACATTTTCTCTTGTTTTATAAATCAAAACTTAAAACCCCCATAAAAAATTTCATTAGTTGGTTGAAATAATACAAGAATCCTTGCGATACGATATCCGAGCGTTGCTTCCTTTTACTACTTTTTCAAAAATACTCATTTTTGATCTATGCGCGACAGCGGATCAATGCTCCACATAAACTTCTTCATCAAGTGGACCATTCAAAAAGCCAGATTTGATTTCCATTTGAAATATCTTCTAATCTTTGTTATTTACAATGCCAACAACTAATCAGATGGTTTCGAGTCTAGCCACAGGTGCAAACACCTCCTTAAAGTCTATACCTTCACATTGCAAAAATCTCTTTCCTACCAATCGAGCCTTATGCTTGATCATCTCGCCTTTGGGATTTGCCTTCACTTTATAGACCCATCGCACACCAATCGACATCTTTTCAAGCGATAGATCAACCAACTCCCAAGTACCATATTTCTCAATAGATCCCAGCTCCTCCTTCATTGAACAAATCCACTTTGGATCGCTTAGAGCCTCCCTCTACCGTGTTCACCGATTCGAATTTGACCATAAGCGCAAAGTGAACGAAATCACCATCATCATTGATTTCATTGTCTTGGAGTCTTTGAGGCAATAACCTTTGCCTTGTTGATCTTCTAATATTTTGTTTTTTTAAGACCTCATTCGGTGGCTTCACAATGGTTTCGGAACTGACAGAATCATAAAAAACAAAGCTGCTAGAGGTTCTGTTCTGCTGGTAACCGGTTACACCATGCTCTGTAGACCTAGAAGTGTCATTTCTCTGCATGTAACCGATTACATCAGATTGCACTGCCTGCATGTAATTGATTACCCTGGGACTGGCAGCACTAATTTCATAAAAAATGACATATCGGCTTATCACAGTCTTCCAATTTTGCACGTAAAACAGTTTGTATCCTCCAGTAGAATGATATCCAACCAAAATCATCTCTTCACCCTTGTCTTCCAACTTCTTTCTAAGTTGACCCGACACATGTCGATATGCCACCGAACCGAAAACTCTCAAATGGCTTAGGTTCGGTTTGAATTTGGACCATACCTCTTCCGGTGTCAGCTTCTCAAGCTTCTTAGCAGGGCACATATTCAATAAATAGGTGGCTGTAGAGACCGCTTCTCCCCATAGCTCGTTCGGCAAGTTTTTCCCACTTAACATACTTCGAACCATGTTCATAATTGATCGATTTTCCCTCTCGACATCACCATTTTGTTATGGTGTATAGGGTGGTACAACCTCATGTACTATCCCCTCTTAATCACAAAACTTCCCAAAGTCATTTGAGACGTATTCACCTCCACCATCCGTTTTGAGCACTTTGAGTTTTTGACCACATTTCCTTTCAACCATAGACTTAAACTTCTTGAACACATTAAACACCTCATCCTTCCTCTTGATAAGGTAAGTCCATAGCTTCCTACTAAAATCATCGATAAATGTGACAAAATACATATCGCCACCTAATGTGTCAACTTGCATTGGCCCGCAAACATCAGAATACACCACCTCAAGGTGAGTCTTGGTCTTATGATCCGCATCCTTGCTAAAACTCGTCTTGTGTTGCTTTCCCTTCACACATTCGTTACACAACTCAGTTGGAATATTGAAATGTGGCAGCCCGGTAACCATACCATTTTGTTGCAACTTGAAATATTTACTTTAAATTAAAAGGGTAAAAGGGTAATAGAAAGAGAATGAGCTTTCCCCTCGCCACCTTGAAGGAGTATGAAGCGGTAAACAGAACAAGAATATTGGGATAGGTGTTTGCGAGAGTATTTGGAAGAAAAACAACTAAATCACAACAAAACAACAAGCATTATCATTTAATAAAACTTAAATTGAGTGTATGAAAAGATAATGACAAACCAATCATGGAGGAAAATGAAGAAGAACTTATTTATAGATAGCAAGAATGAAGAGCCACGAATTTCATTTCATCCACCACTCTAAACCATAACCACTTGTTTCTCCAGTTGGTGAGTGAGAATATATAACAACTTTAACTAACTCTCACCAATTTAAATCTGGTTCAACTTCAGCCAAACTCATCCATTATAGCTAAATCTTCAATAAGGAATCAATTTCCTCAATAGAGAATGGAACAATGTCACATCACATGCTACATTTCACCAACCACTATATTAGATTAGATAGGTCGCATCCTACTACACCTAAATGGCCATAATAAATTCAAAATCTCTATGTCAAACATTCAAATACGATACCCCTTATGTCACATTATTATTTCGTTATTGCACACTACAAGACATTTCAATCAAACTAAAAATTTCATATCCGAGGTTCTTATATGGGACGGGCGAAGCCCAATAATCTTCGTCCTACACATTCACTTTTCTCTTTTTCTTCCTCGTCGCACAAATCACACCCCAATAATTATAGTCCCAACTAAAACAACAACCATAATTCCAATTATAACCCCAACCCTATTTCTCTTCCGTGCACCTTTCCTCACCTTAAAATAACCCAACAACTACTGTCGCACCTTGGAAAATGAGAACACGACCTCGCGAAGCGCAATCGCATGCTCGCGGAATGAACTTAAGTCTCCATCGAACTTTATTTATTCCTTAAAAAAAGAAAGGGGAAATATCGATAAAACCCAAGAAAGAACGATTATGATTATGGTCGTCGCAACCAAATTAGGGTTCGGGAGTCAATTATGCAACGGGAAGGTATTAGAACCCCTCACATCTGTTGTACTTAATGAGAACTGTTCAGTTAGTATCAAATGAATGTTAGATTAAGTTAGTTTGAAATCTTCTACTTGTTAGAGAGATAAAAAGAGAGAAAAGTGAAATGTTTTTATATTTTTATTACCGTGCTAAGGATTAAAAAAAGATTTTTTTTTATTAGAGTGCAAAGAATAAAGGACCTAAAAAGGCTTTTTATTATTAGGGGGTTTGACAAGATTTCTCAATCTTTCTCCTACGTATCTCTAGGTGCAATAGAGAATTCAAGGATTACGTAGTTCTAGATAGAAAATGTTTATTCATTAGTCGATTTTAGTGAAATTTATCTTGTATTAATCGATCGAAAACATGTGTTACCCAAAACAAGTGAAGATTGGGCATCCGCGTCACATTGAATGGATTTCTAAGTATTAACATTCACATAAAAATGTCACTTATCTCAACTCAACGATTGTGGTTGAATCATTGCTTTGCATTGTCTTAAGACAAAATATCTTTCGTTTTTTAAAAAGGTTTTTGAGATCGCACGACTGTGAGAAAAATAGTTTGATTGGTTCGATGTATTTTATAGGTGAATTACGAACGTTTCATGAAGAATGATACCTAAGCCTCATGATCAATTATTCATGGTTCCTCTAGAATGCTAGATTCTAACATCCTTTTTCATTCAATATTTTTAAGAAAATTGTTTGATGGTCAACGGACGCTCGATAAGAATCAATTGCTCAAAGAATTAAGTCAAAATGCTTGATTCGAATGACCCTTATTTGTACAATGGTCCTCTTCTTTTGAGTATTTAGACTCTTTTTAATGCACTAGTGAAAGTGATTTGTGAATTGATTAAAAATGAACTGTGAAATGATTTGAGGATGGCTTGAAGTTAGTGAGATATTCATAGGTATAATGATTTACATGTTATTCGGAAAGATATTGCCTAATCAAACGACTCAATAAATTTGGGGTAGATGAAATAAAACATTAATCAAACTAAAAATCAAATATTTAATCAATTTAGGAGATAAGTCTATTAATTAAACAAATTTTCATGAAAACACAATTACTCAATTAATAAAATACATAATTAACCAATTAATTATTTACTAACTAAGCAACTCATTAAAAAAAATAATTGATTAAGATAAATAGTAATAAAAAACAAAAGAATGTATGTTAGAAAAAGTGAGGGATGAAATGTTAGTAATGAATTAGAATAAAAGCTCAAATCCACTAACTACTAAAACTCTAACTCAATAGTAAATAAATAAATAATATAAAAAACAAATAATGTACTAATTTTACCAATACATGGGCGGTTGACATTCACGTGGAGAGAGAGAGAGAGAGAGAGAGAGAGAGAGAGAGAGAGAGAGAGAGAGAGAGAGAGAGAGAGAGAGAGAGAGAGAGAGAGAGAGAGAGAGAGATTCAAATTTTCATAACAACTAGTAATACGAAGGCACGTGACTTATCATAATAAAAATAAAAATAAAAATTTCGTCTTCTTCTTGGCTTCACGTGAACAACAAACAGGGAAAAGTTGCTCTTCCAACTCATGCATTCTCTCTTACAACTTGAAGAAGAAGAACAACAACAACTATACCATACAAACCAAAATCATATTTCCTCTTATAAAAAATATCTCTCTCAAAATCATAAACACAACAATTATAAATCTTATTTCAACCAACAAGTTATCAAGGAAAGCGAAAACAAAATCGTGACTACATCGACATCACCTCAACGACGAATATGTTATTCTTGTAGAGTTGTATGGTGGTTTACATAACAGAAGTGATGGCTTTTCAGATTGGTGATGGTGAAGGGAAATAATGGAAGCGGGTTTGAGAAGCTCAACGATGTTTTGAGAAACTTCAAGCTCCGATTGGAAAATGGAGTCGTGTAGGTTGTTGTTGTTTTTTAAAATAGTGCTCGGTTTAGCTGTGGTTTTAGAGTGTTAGGCGAAGCAAGTATGGAGAAAGAAGTCAGTGGTGTAGAGGAAGAGGTTGTATGATGTTCATCATGGTTGTTTGGTTGAAAGAGAGACTGTGAAATTGGTGTTTGGTGACGGGTTTATGGTTGTTGTCGACGCATTAAAGGGTGATGGAGTGATATTCATGAAAGGAGGGAGATAGAGTTTGTAATGTTAGTTGAAGGTTATAAGTTGGAGGTTATATGTTGTGGTGGTGGTGGCACGTCAATAAGGGAGTTGAACTAATTGTTGTACAGGTTAAGGGTGGCAATTGTGCATGAACAATGAGGATAAGAGGAGGATGTTACAATCTTGATACAGTAAACTATTTGAAAGTATGATGGAATTAATTGTATGTTACATAGAAAAACAAAAAGTATATACAATAGGAGAAGAAAAAGATGTAAAAAAATCTTTAACAATTGAAAGGGTGAGTATGAAGTGCAGGAGGGAGTCATTTTACCTAGAAGAACCATTAATATGCTTTTCACATTTTTTTTCAAAAAGAAAACGAACATGAAACGTGTCCTTGGTGGGTTGGGGCGTCGTTTGTAGGTTTTTTGTGTCCCCCTAATGTCAAGCCACCACGTTCTATATATACATTCAAATGTTAGGTCTCGCGGTAAGAATTGGATATCAAGCTATAAATTAACTTGAATCGCAAATCACTATTCACCACCGATCTTTAATTTGTCCAAGGAAAGGGAAAAAGAGCGAATAACCCAAAATATGAAATGCAAAGTTAGAGAATCTAAGGTTCGGGGGTTGGTTATACCTAGGGAAGGTGCTAGCATCCAAAGTATCTATAGTACTCTATAGGAACCTCTTATTTTATCGTGTTATTTGTTATCTGTTTTCTAAGGGGTGAAAAGGTAAAGGGAGACCTAAGGTGTTATTTTTAAGTATGCTCGCCAAGACATTGCATCCCGTGCCTAAGTATCCTGAAGGGAATAGAATCAGAACATTTGTAGTTCCCCAAAAAGGGTAGATAAAGTTGTAGATTGATCTTAGGAGAAGAGACAAGTTGTCATCTTAAGGAGAATACTCGACTTAAACCACCACAAACATGTGGAAGACGGTATTTACTTCACATTGAGAGAAGGGCTCCAACTCGGATATAGAATCGACGAGTATGCTACATAACTCTCTCAAGTAGAAAAGAATCTACGTCTTTGTCGACTATGTTATGGGGTAGGAAAATTATATCTCGACTACATAGATGACTAGTGTTTAATTCTCTTGTGGGAGAATATGATCTTAATTGCAAGTTGTCTAATGTTGAAATCCTAAGGGAACCTAACCTGAGGATATAAGTATGTATATCTGATTTGACCTGATCAGAAGGGGATCACTGACTGGCCGCGCCCTGTTGGATTTACGCCTGTTCAACGGTGTATAGAAGGAGATGGGGGGTGTACCTGCAAGACACTCCGATGCCAAAGTAAGAAGTCGGACAGAGTGATCACAAGTACAGAAAAGGGGTAAGAAGGAATACCTGACCCTCTAGTGAAAGAGGGTATTTATAGAGAGACCCCAGCGCAGGGCCAACGATCATTTGAGTTAGGCTGGATGGCCAGGCCCAACCCAAGTGACTGCTAGGGCTTATGTGGCATAGTGAAGACCAGGACGTGATCTCCGGAAAGTGGGTTTGACCTGCTCTTTCGGAGGTGGGCAGTTGGTTGGTGACGTGTCCCCGCGGAGGGGAGTACGTGGAGAACGTGTGAAGAACATGTTGTTCTGCTCGATAAGGGAGAAGGTCCTGCCCGCGGAGGGACATTGCCTGCCCGGCGGGGACTCTGTGCTCGACGGCTGTGGCCCAAGCTGGATTGGGCTTGGCAGAATATCATTGGGCTGGGTCTGCCCGGTAAAGTCGGGGCCCAGGCCAGAACAGGAGCCCCCCAAGTCGTAGCTCCGAGGGAGGGAGCGAGAACTTGATGACGTTGTGCCGGAGAGGAGAGGTTAACCTGAGGAAAAAATCCTCCCGCTCGCATTCTGCGGGGACGCGAGCACGTGAGTCCTTCCTCGTCATCGGGTGTCCGGGGGTTGAGGACACGTGTTGGCGGGGAGACGTGACGGGACATGACTGCCAGCCTTCGCCATGTGTCATGCATTGGATGGCCATGAGGGCGGGTACCCTAGTGTACTCGAGTGCCTAGTGACGCTTCGAGTCCCGTGCTGGGCTATAAGTAGGTGAGTCCCCGTTCATTTCACACTTTCACCTTACTTGCTTTCATACACGAGGATCTGCTGCTCTGCCTCCATTGAATATCTCCGTCGTGACTGCCACTGCGTACTCTGTCGCTAATCGCACCTAGTAAGTCTTTCTTCTCTTTTCTCTTATTTTTCTCGTCTGTTTTAGGATCGTGGTCGGGGCATGTTGGATGTCCCGAGGAGAGGTATGGGTCTCCGCCGCTATAGGCGGAGCTTTCTAGGGTTTTTGAATGAGCGCCCCGAGGATAAACGCCTATTCCGATGATTGCCCTGGGGACAAATGCTTATTCCGATGAATGCCCCGGGGACAAATGCTTATTCCGATGCATGTCCCCGAGACAGATGCTTATTCCGATGAATGTCCCAGGGAGAGTGTGTAGATTAGTTAGGTAGGTGTCCCGGGGAGACGATAGGATTCTAGATTGAGCCGCCGAGGATGATGCTCGGGCTGTCCTCATCGCCCTTTCACTTGACTTGCGGTGGAAGGGTGAATTTGATCTTTATCATCGAATTCACCGTTACCTTCTGCTTTTCAGGTGTTCATGACTATGTTGGTCCCGGGGACAATGGTCGAGGATAACAAGTCAGATGTCCCTCATTTCGACGAGCGAGTCCTCCCCCTCGAGGAGTGGGTGGCCGACGAGCCCCTGTCCATGCCCACTTGTTTTGCTTCTGACCCGGTGGGAGCTTATGCCACCGTGGAGGATCGGGAGGAAGGTGATCCCCAAAACTGGCAGGTATACCGTCCTCGAGAACATCATCGGATATGTTCAAAGTACGGGAGGATGCGGTTTTTGATGTACGAGTTCTACTTTAAGGACGCCAGGCTCAAGCTGTCGTTCTCAGATTTTCACCTGGGCCTCTTCAACTGGTTGCGGTTGCCCCCCTCGCAATTGCATCCGAATGCTTTAGCCTTTATTTGGGCGTTCAAGGTCGTATGTCGTTTCCTCGAGGTCGGTGTCACGTTGCCGCTATTTTTCCGCATCTTCCATCTGCAGCGGCAGACGGTGGACGGCAGGCATGGATGGGTGTCATTTAAATAACCGAACAGGCTCTTCAAGACGTATATGGATTCTGTTCAGGATTTCAAGGGTTGCTTCTTCGTCGTCAGCCCGATCACGCATGCGGGGGTTGACTCTTTATACTCTGAAGGGGAACAGATAGTGAACGTCCAGCGGGAAGCCGTTATGCTGCCGAGGGTGCACGTGGAATGGTCCCTGGAACATTTCTCTAGGGGGACTGACCGATACATAGTGCACGTGGGGTCCCTCGACAAGAAGGACATGGCTGGCTATTTGAAGATAGTCGCGTTTGTGCGTAGCCTGCCGCCGTCAAAGTTGGTGACACCCGACGACCAGTATATCCTTGATAGTCAGGGGAATGTCCGCGAGACGACGAGGTTGATCAATACGAAAGCCCTGCTCGAGTGTTCCTCGGAGGCGGAGGCTCTTATCTATCTAGGTGGTGGACGCCTCTTTCTTCTCTTGGTTTGTTATTTTTTATCTGTTATTGACTTATTTCCTTTGTCTTACAGGAAACATGTCTTCTGTCGAGGAGAGGGTGAAGAAGTTGCGTGCGTCGAAGGTCGCTGCTACCCCGAAGACGCGGGCTGGCCAGTTGGTCGGGCAAGCTGTCGTTGATCAGGACGGCAAGGATTCTTCGTCTCCTCAAAGCAGTCAGTCCCTCACATCTCAGGGGGCCCCGAAGAGGCCCAGAGTTCAGGAGGTGGAGAGCGTGGTCGACCTGTTGACGGGCTCTGTTGAGGAGGGTTACTCAATCGCGCCCTGCCATCAGCATCCTGGTTACTTCCACGGGGCTAGGTCGCCTAGCATTCCGGCTGGGGAGGCGAAGATGGTCCTAAATGCGGACTGGGCTTCTCGTAGGCAGGTCCTGATGGAGGATTTGGATGCTTTGAAGTGGACCTTCACCATGACGATGGTTCTGAGCGAGGAAAGTTGCTCAGCTGTCGAGCTGTCTAAGCTGCAGGGGGATCTCGCCTTCGCGCAGTCGCGTTTGAAAAAAGGAGTCGAGGATCTGGAGAAGAGTCGGGGGAATGTGACCCAACTCACCGAGGAGCTGGAGAAGAGTCAGGGGGAGACCGCCGACGAGTGCAAGAGGGGGGATATTGCTGAGGAGAAGTGGAAGGCTGCTGAAGAGGAGGTGCGAGCACTGAAGGCTCGTATGGAGAGGCTGAAGGGTGCCCTTCGTCCCGCCGATGCTGAGACCGAAAAAGACCGGCAAATGGTCACTCAGGCAGATCTGCTTGCCAGGATACGGGTGTTGGAGAGCAATTGCTTGGAGGCCTTCTCAGCGGGTTTTAGTGGCGCAGTTGCACAGCTTAAGGCGGTTAACCCTGGCGTCGCCCTGGTCGAGGATGGCATCAGGCCTTTCCACGAGATAGTCGATGGTCAGGTGGTCGACCCCAGCATCGAGGAAGCTGGCCCTGATGCCCGTCCCGCCGAGCCTGAAGTGGAGGAGGAAGAGAGAGCGTAGATTAGTTTCGGGCCTGCGTGCCCGCGGATTCTGGGCCTACGTGCCAAATATTTTGTATTTTTTCTAAGTGTTTTCTTAGTCGGGCCTGCGTGCCCTCTTTGGCATTGTAACCTTAACTATTGGGCTGGTGCCCGTTTGTATATGGTGAAATTTCTGCAATTTGTTTAAGTGTGTGCTATCTTGTTTTTGCATGGTGTTATGCTCGTTTTATTTCTGCACTTTGTATGCTCGGATTGTATGTTTGTATGTTTGAAGTGCATGTGTCATGCCTTTGGGCCTGTTTGGGGTAGGTAGCTCGACGGTATTTGTCTTCGGCAGTGCAGAGAACTGGACGGTCAGCCGATTTGATTTCCCGGTCCATTCGGGGGTAGTTTGTCCCCAACGCGTGGACGTCCCATCGCGAGCTGGGTGTCTTGCCGATTCTGGTACAGCGACGGGGAGCCTCGGTCGAGGTATTCGCCGTCGAGCAGAGCCTTCTACCCGCGCACACAGAGGTAGAGCTTGCTATTTTGCTGGTCTCTAGGAGACACGAGAAGGTGCGGTGGTACCATATCCCCCCTCCCCCCCGTGGTCGCGGCGCGTGGGTGCCGCGAGCAGTGCTTAACTGTAGTACCTTTTCAGCTTCTCAACGTTCCATGGTCGAGCTAGTTGATCCCCGTGTAGGTTTTCGAGGTAGTAGGCTTCGTGCTCCGTCTTGTCGCAAACACGATATGGGCCTTCCCAATTCACAACTAGTTTGCCCTCGTGAGAGTCCTTCTGGTTTCTTCGCAGGACTAAGTCGCCGATCTAAAACTCGCATTTCAGGATTTTGCTGTCGTGGCGAAGTGCTACCTGTTGTTTCAGCCGGGCTTCTCGAAGAGTCGCCCCCGACCGAATTTCTTCTATGAGGTCGAGCTCCTCTTGGAGGGCTTCATCATTGTCCTCGGCTTCGAGGGGAGCCTCAGTTCGTCTGGACGGCTCTCGGATCTCGACCGGGATTACCGTCTCGGTTCCATACGTGAGGTGGAATGGTGTTTTCCCCGTGGTTGAGTGGGGTGTGGTTCGGTATGCCCATAGGACGTTGTGGAGTTCCTCGACCCATACTCTCTTGGCGTCACCGAGTCTTCGCTTTAGTCCTCTGAGTATCACTCTGTTCGCGGATTCGGCTTGGCTGTTCGTCTGAGGATGTTCGACCGAGGTAAAGTGATGCTTGGTCCCGAGTTTGGTGACGAAATCCCAAAAATTTTTGTTGGTGAACTGCGTGCCGTTGTTAGTGACGATGGCGAGTGGGACACCGAATCTTACGAGGATATTCCTTTTGTAGAATCAGAGTATGTTATGGGCCTTGATTTTGGCAAGGGCTTCGTCCTCGATCCATTTGGTGAAGTAGTTGACGCCCACGATCAGGTACTTGTTCTGATATGAACCTAAGGTGAAGGGACCGAGGATATCCATCCCCCACCAGGCAAACGGCCAAGGGGAGGAGAGGGATTTGAGCTCTCCCGGTGGGGCGAGGTGCATGTCACCGTGTCGTTGACATCTGTCGCATTTCTTAATGTGCTCTCTCACATCCTCTTGCATCGATGGCCAGTAGTATCCTGCTCGCAGGGCCTTTCTCGCCAGGGATCGTCCCCCGAAGTGATGCGTGTTAATGCCCTCGTGGATTTCTTCCAGGACGACAGTAGCCTGAGAGTTGTCGATGCATTTGAGGAGGGGAACCGCAAAGCCTCTGCGATACAATTTGTCTTCAAGAAGGATGTACGAGCAGGATCTCCGTTTGATCGTGCTGGCCTCTTTAGGGTTGGCGAGGAGGTGACTTGTGCTGAGGTAGGCGTGAAACAGCGTCATCCAACAGTTGGTATCCCCTATGGCGTTGACGTCGAGCGGTGCTTTGGCCTTTTCGTGCTCGGCTGTGATAGGATCTCTTGGATGGTACGTGTTGAACTTCCGCAGAGTCGAAATTTTGCATTTTTTCCGTAATGAGAGCTAGGTACTCGGCCAGGTTATCGTTTTTCGCCTAATATTCCCCCCGTACTTGCGAGGCAACCAGCTGGGAATCCATGAAGATTCTTATTTCCTTGGCCCCGATGTCTGATGTTAAGCGAAGCCCGGCGAGGAACGCCTCGTATTCGGCCTAGTTGTTCGTCGTTGGGAAGGCTAGTGTTAGAGAAACCTTGATACGGGTGCCTTCTCCATTTTTGAGGATGATGCTCGCGCCACTGCCCGAGGAGTTTGAAGAGCCATCAACGAAGATAGTCCACTTGTGATTACCTGGGGTGGGCTCCGGGGCGGGAGTCATCTCGGCGACGAAGTCGGCCAGAACCTGAGCTTTAAGGGCTTTCCTTCCTTCGTAGATGATGTCGAACTCAGATAGTTCCAACGACCACTTTAGCATCCGTCCAGCCATGTCTGGTCGACGGAAAAGCTGCTTGACGGGCTGCTCGGTTTTGAGCACAATGGTGTGGGCCAAGAAATAATATCGGAGGCGTCGTGCGGCGGTGATGAGGGCCAAAGCGACCTTTTTCGATCTGCTGGTATCTCACTACGGGACCGTGGAGGGCTTTGCTTGTGAAGTAGATTGGCTTTTGTCCCTCAGGAGTTTCCCTGATCAGTACGATGCTGACGGCCTCGTTTGCCACGGCCAGGTATAGGTATAGGGTTTCTCCAACTTCGGGCCTCGTCAGCATGGGTGGTTTGGACAGGACGCTTTTGAGGTGGTGGAGGGCTTGCTCGCATTCCTCTGTCCATTCGAACGTCGCTTCCTTTCTGAGCAACTTGAAGAAAGGGAGGGCGTGTTGTGCAGACTTGGTGATGAATCGGGAAAGCGAGGCGAGTACGCCATTGAGGGATTGTATGGATTTCTTTGAGGTGGGTGTGGTGATTTCTGAAAAATCTCGGCACTTGTCCGGATTTGCTTCGATCCCACGCTCGGTCAAGTAGAAACCGAGAAATTTCCCTGCTCGGACCCCGAAGGTACATTTCTCCGGGTAGAAGCGCATTCTGCATTTCCTCGCTATGTCGAAGACCTTTCGGAGATGAGTCGTGTGATCGACTTCCGTGTAGGACTTGACAATCATGTCTTCCATATACACCTCGAGCATGTCATCAATCTCTCCCCAGAAGACTTTGTTCATCATCCGTTGGTATGTGGCGCCGGTGTTTTTTAGGCCGAAGGGCATTACGTTGTAGTAATAGTTGCCCAAATCCGTCATGAAGGTCGTGCTTTGTTTGTCGCGTTCGTCCATGGAGATCTGGTTGTATCCCGAGTACGCATCCATAAAGGACAAGAGTTTGAATCCCGCGGAGTTGCCGACGAGCTTGTCGATGTTAGGGAGGGGGTAGGCGTCCTTAGGACATGCCCGGTTGAGATTGGTGTAATCAACACACATGCGCCATTTTCCATTACTCTTTTTAACAAGTACATAATTGGACAACCAGGTTGAATACCGGGCTTCCGAAATAAAATTTGCCTCTAGGAGGTCTTTTACAGCTTTTTCAGCAGCCGCCGACTTTTCGGGGGACTGTCTACGTCTACGTTGTACTATGGCCTTGGTGGTCGGGTTGATGGATAGATGATGGCAAGCGACCTCAGGGTCGAGTCCGGGCATCTCCGCGGCGCTCCAGGCAAAGAGGTCCGCGTTCTCGTGGAGGCAGGCCTTCAGTTTTTTCCTCGCCAGGTCGGGCAGTCCTGCTCCGCTCTTCACGATCCTAGTCTTGTCGTCCCCGAGTTCCACGATCTCGAAATCACCGTCGGGGATGGGGCGTGCTGGGTGGGTGGGCTGCCTGCGGGATGGAGGAGTGTCGTTTGCTTCTTCTTTGCGGTTGGACTCTTCGGTGAAGCGGCTGTCGAGGTCTACCGAGCCGATGAGGTCCTTGGGCTCACTCTTCGGAGTAGTGGTGGGCGCTGCTTTTTTGGTCGCTGGGGCGATCGTGCTCAGGCCTTTCAGCGCGACCTCGAAGCATCTTCGGGCAGCCTCAATGTCGCCGTTTAGGGTGACAACGGCCCCTCACCTTGTGTAGTACTTCATTTTCAGGTGGACGGTGGAGGGCACCGCGGTGATCTCGACCATCGTTGTCCTGCCCAGGATACAGTTCTAGAGGGACGGGCATTCAATGACCAGGAAATGGACATTGATCTCCTTGGCCGTTTCTTTTTCCCAGAAGGTAACCTTTAACTCCACGTACCCCCACGGCCTTGTTGTTGTCCCGTTGAACCCCTGGAGGTGAGAGCCCACGTACGGGGACAGGTTGGACTCGTCAAGTTGGAGGGTTGTGAAAAGGTGGGTATACATGATGTCCACCGAGCTTCCTCCGTCGACCAGGATGCGTCTGACGTCGAAGTTTGCCATCTATTCCCGTATCAGGAGGGGGATGTTTGAGTTGGGGGAGCCCCCGGGAAGCTCCTCGAGGTAGAAAGTGATCGGGTTGGATTGGCCGTGAAACTTGTCGAGGGTGCTCATTTTGCCGAAGTTGCTGGTGATGAGTTCCTCGAACTTCCTTTTTACTGATCCCACGGATAGGTTCCTCGGGGATCCGCCGGAGATGACCATGGCTTTCGGAAAGTACTCCCATCGGCTGGTGGGGCGTACAGGCTCGTCGGGCAGATCAGGCTCGTTGAGGAGGCCGAATTTTCTGTGCGCGAATCAATCTTCAGGTCGGCTGACGCTGAGGGCAACCTGTAGACCGTTGTCACCTTCAGGAGAGGGGAGGTCTTCGACTCTCTTGGCCTCGGAAGCACCTTGCCGTGGGGCTTCTCCTCCCCGGGTGTATCTTTTCAGGTGTCCATCCTTGATCAAGATTTCGATCGCGTCCTTGAGGTGGATGCAGTCTTCTATAACGTGCCCGTGGCTTTTGTGGAAGCGGCAGAACTTCGATTTGTCCACATTGGGCTTGGGGGGTGTCGGCCTGGGGAAGTGGACACCTGCCTGGACAAACTCCGTTTTGGCGCACTCGGCCAATATGCGTTCGCGGGAAGAGACTAGAGTTGTATACTCTGTGAATCGGCTGGCAGGACCGCGTTGCTCGCGGGGCTCGCGAGGGCGGTCCTCCCGTCGTCTCAGGACCCGGGGGGGGTCTCTCGGTCTCGAGTGTCGCGAGCGAAGTTAGCCGCTTGAGTCTCTTCGAACCGGATGTAATGCGCGGCCCTGTCGAGGAAGTCTTGCAGAGAGGCTGGTCGGTGTATGGCCACAACTTCGTAGAATTTGGAGTCTCATCGCAGGCCTTGCTCCATTAGGTAACGTTTCATCTCGTCCGACGTCATTACCTGCATTACCTCTCGTGTGAACCTTTCGATGTACTTCCGAAGGGGTTCGTCGGGGGCCTGGATTATGGCGCCCAGCGCAGACTCTGTCTTCGGATGGCGCCGGGATGCTGTGAAGTGTATTGAAAAGAGATCCTTCAGGACCCTCCACGATGTAACCGATTCCGGCCCCAGACTTTTGTACCATGTCATGGCGCCTTTCCTCAGCGTCGTCGGGAAGAGTCTACATTTGATAGCTCCCCGACCATGTCGGTAGTCGAGCATGGCCTCGATGTCTTCCAGGTGGTCGTTTGGGTCGGAGGTACCGTCATACATCGAGAGTGTTAGGGGCTTCTCCATCCCGTGGGGGATGAGGGCCGCCATGATCTCTCGGGACAAGGGGGTCCTGTAGTCATCCTCGTCGCTGAGAGTTGGTGACTGAGGGGGTGATGACCCTGGTGGCGGAGGCACTTGATTTCGCGTCTCGGCCTCCTGGCCGGAGGTTCGACCCTCGGAGGTCTGGTCGGGGGATCCCCCCTGGCTGGCCGTTGCTCCCGGACTTGTCTCCTTGTCAACCTAGTCTGGTCCCGCACTATTTCGGGTTGGGGCCTGTAACAGCCCAATTTTCAATAACTGATTAATGGTACTAATTAATTAGTTTGTGTGATTTATCTGATTTAAGTGAATTATTGGATTTAACTGAATTATTCTACTTGGTAGAATAATGTGGAGTTATCAGGTATTCTCTATTTTATGATGAGATATCTTATGAGAAAATGAATTGATGAATATTTTGAGAGAAGAATTATGATAGAAAGAAATGTAAAAGAAAAGTAGAGAGAAAAGAAAAGGGATAGAAAGAAAAGAAGGAAAAGGAGAAAAAGAAAGAGGAAGAGGAGAAAAGAGGAGGAAAAAGGGGAAAAGCCCGGAATCATCAAGAAACGACTTCTAGCTTCCGATTAATCGAGGTAAGCGTGTGAAATATTGTTATCTTACAAATGTATGTGATTATGTATGGATTGTTTGGTTGTTTTTCCTCATTTTCCATTCTAGGGCATAAATGAGTTTAATCGGTAGAACCGAGTTTTTAACGGTTAAAAATGAGAATAAGTGGTAAAGTTTAGTCAAGGGATGTTATACTAAGGCTGTGGAACCGGGTTGGTGAGAATCGGTCGGTTTTTGGGGTAATTGAGTGATTTTGGACAGTTAAGGATTTCTGGGTTTGCAGGTTCGCCAGGCGAAGCCCAGCGAGTGGGTAGCGAACCAAGTCAGTAGCCAAAGTTAGTCTTCGCTGGCGTGTTCGCCAGGCGAAGGAGTGTGGCGAAGGTTCGTCAGGCGAGTGAACCAGCGAGTGTTAGCGAACACATCCCAGTAGCTACTGACTGTCTTGGCCAGCGAGTTCGCCAGGCGAATAAGGTAGCGAGTATTCGCCAGATGCCTCGCCAGGCGAAGGGCAGCGAATGTGACAACATTTTTCCATTTCTTGTGTTTTCCATCCAATGGTTATTTGTTTGGTTCAATTATGTTAATCCTTATATAATATAAATAGTTTGTGTACCATTGAGATGAGACGTGCTGTGGGTAGCCTTATGGCGTGAATCCTAGATTGTGAATTATGGCCTTTTGGCAATTGAATGCATTGTTTGAATTAAACGTGAATGCATGAGAATATATATATATATATATATATATATATATATATATATATATATATATATATATATATATATATATATATATATATATATATATATATATATATATATATATATATATATATATATATATATATATATATATATATATATATATATATATATATATATATATATATATATATATATATATATATATATATATATATATATATATATATATATATATATATATATATATATATATATATATATATATATATATATATATATATATATATATATATATATATATATATATATATATATATATATATATATATATATATATATATATATATATATATATATATATATATATATATATATATATATATATATATATATATATATATATATATATATAGTGAATATATGTGCATTGCTTGGTAATGTGATAATGATGTTGAGAATATGTAACGTGCGAGATTCTTACTCACTGGGGTAGAATGACAAGGTGTCGTTCCTAGTGTAGTAATCACCGGGGTAGAATAACTGAGATCTTGTTCCTGGTGGGGTATAAGCGATGTACCCATAATCCCAAATGAGGATTTGTGAGAGTTGATGAGTTTATATGAGTCATATGGTATATATATGTGATTGTTGTATGAAAGTGTGAGATGCGGCCGTTTGGCAATTATGTGCATAATTGTATGTACTTGTATGAGGTGAAATGCGTAATTATATATATATATATATATATATATATATATATATATATATATATATATATATATATATATATATATATATATATATATATATATATATATATATATATATATATATATATATATATATATATATATATATATATATATATATATATATATGCATTTGAAGAGTGTATGAAGTTGTTTTGCATGTGAAGCATCATGATTGCATTCTTGTGTCTTGATCCCGCGTAGGATCTGCAGAAACCTCGTGTGCCCTTGTGGGGTGTGAGCGATGGTTTATTTTTGATCCCTAGGAGGATCTGCAGAAATGATCGTGTGCCCTTGTGGGGTGTGAACGATGGTTTATATTTGATTCCATGGAGAATCTGCAGAACAATTGTGTGCCCTTGTAGGGTGTGAGCAATCAGATTGTGTGCCCGTGTGGGGTGTGAGCAATCCTGAAACATCGTGTCCCCATGTGGAGTGTGAGCGATGGGTGAACATCGTAGACCCGACAGGGAGTTACTTCGGTAACGAGCGATGGTTCCATTTGGTTCTTCAATTGAACCTACTGAATGAGTCGGTACCGCATTTGCATCTGCATAGAGTCGTGAGTCGGTCTCTATGAGTTGCATTTATCATCCTTTTTTGTGAATTGGTGAAATAAACATGTTGTGTATGTTTATGTGAATTGGTGAAATAAACATGTTGTGTATGTTTATCTGAATTGGTGAAATAAACATGTTGTGTATGTTTATGTGAATTGGTGAAATAAACGTGTTGTGTGTGTTTATGTGAATTGGTGAAATAAACGTGTTGTGTATGTTTATGTGAATTGGTGAAATAAACATGTTTGTAAATGTTTATGTGGAAAGGACATGACTTGTAAAAGCATGATTGATGAATGTGCTTAATTAGGTAAACATATATTGTGACATATATGACGATTATAATGAATTGTGGTGAAAAAATATGGAATATATGTATTCTGTACTTGTGCATTTATATATGATTATATGCATTGTTATTATGATAATATTTCTCACCCTTCTGCTGGAATAATGTCCTACATGACATCGTGCAGGTATCAAGGTGTAGTACTGCTCGTAGTTGCGAGGTCGCTATTGGTGTAGCTGTTTAGTAATTTAATTGTATTGGGTCGAGTCATGCTCTGGTCATGTAACACTGGAACCGTTTGGGTTATGTTTCAGATGTATATTATGATGTTGGCCTCAGTGCTTAAGTGATGTTGATTTATGTGATAAATACAAATATTTCTTTTATGAAAAATTGTGATATAAATGAATCCGCTGCTACATGCAAATGAAATTTTGTAAAGTATGACTATTTATTTCAGTGTTAATGAGCATGACAGATGGTTTTAAATGTTTGGAAGTGTATGTGTGACGCCCTTTGTGTATGCATGTTAATTTTACTCTGATTATGCATATATTTTCCGTGGGGTTTAGAAGGGTGTTACAGGGCCTCTCTAGCCGGGTTCGACGATTCCTGGGACGAGGGGATGAACTCCTCGAATTTCCGTTTTGGTCTTCCCGCGGAGGGGACCTCAACGGTACCTCGTGCTCTAGTGCGTCAATCCGTGCGTTCTGTTGGAACAACAGCTGATTCGTTTGGTTGATGGTCGCGAAGAGGGCGGCCATTGTCGGGTCTGCTCTGGTCGGGATAGGGATGGGCTGGAACGCTGCCGGACTCCTTGGTCGAAGAACAGTCTGGTGTGCAGCTTCCGCGGACGAGGGAGAGGCAGTGTGGCCGTCCCTCTCGTCGGTCTCCGGAGGTTGGGATGTCTCTGTTTGTTTGCCGCCGTTCGCGGCGGGAGCGAGGATGAGACCGTGAACGGCATCGTCGTGGTGTGGGCTAGCCATGATCGCGGAATGTTGGTGAAACTTTGGGTTTCTGCTCGGAGGAACGGGGAAGTTTTATGTTCCCACAGACGACAGTACTGATCTGACCTGATCAGAAGGGGATCATTGACTGGTCGCACCCTGTTGGATTTACGCCTGTTCAACAGTGTATAGTAGGAGATGGGGGGTGTACCTGTAAGACACTCCGATGCCAAAGTAAGAAGTCGGACAGAGTGATCACAAGTACAGAAAAGGGGTAAGAAGGAATACCTGACCCTCTAGTGAAAGAGGGTATTTATAGAGAGACCCTAACGCAGGGCCAACGATCATTTGAGTTGGGCTGGATGGCCAGGCCCAACCCAAGTGACTGCTAGGGCTTACATGACGTAGTGAAGACCAAGACGTGGTCTTCGCCCTAGTTCAACTGTCCCGTGATCTCCGGAAAGTGGGTTTGACCTGCTCTTTCGGAGGTGGACAGTTGGTTGGTGACATGTCCCCGCGGAGGGGAGCACGTGGAGAACGTGTGAAGAACACGTTGTTCTGCTCGATAAGGGAGAAGGTCCTGCCCGCGGAGGGACATTGTCTGCCCAGCGGGGACTATGTGCTCAACGGCTAGCTGGATTGGGCTTGGCAGAATATCATTGGGCTGGGCCTGCCCGGTCAAGCCGGGGCCCAGACCAGAACAATATCTTTGGCTGATCGACCTGAAGGGAGTCAGGAAAAATGATGCAGATGAAAATCCAATGTGTATGACTATAAAGTCAAACACAAGTTCTTCCCTTGGATACAGGAACATGTAAACATATTATTAAAAGGAGAACAAATAGAAGCATTAAGCATATACATCAAAAATAACTAACTAAAATCAAGGAGTTCAAAGAATAGTTCACAAAGTAATCAATAATTTGGCTAAAGAAACCACAATAAAAAATTACATGATCATCATGATTTTACCATAATTAACGTTAGGATTAAACCATACCACGACCAAAATTGCCTCCAAGTCTACTCAAATTCAATATTAACATTGCACAATCAAAATTCAATCAAAATCAATATTAACATTTAACTTCAAATGAGATCCACTATACAAAATTCAATTAAGACCAATATTAGAACTCTAACCAAAACTAATATCAAGATTCTAGACTTAACTCCAAATTCTGATATCAACCTTCTAACAAAAGCTAATGTCTAAATTAATTTATTAATTAAAAAAAATGTAAAAAAAAACAAAATGGGGTGCATTAGAAACCGAACGGTGGTATTAGCAACTCTTTTAGTAGCCCAACCCAATATAATCCAAGCTCAAAATAAATAAAAAATAGTATCTGCAAATCAATTCAATTACAAACAAAAGCTAATGTCTAAATTAATTTATTAATTAAAAAAAATGTAAAAAAAAACAAAATGGGGTGCATTAGAAACCGAACGGTGGTATTAGCAACTCTTTTAGTAGCCCAACCCAATATAATCCAAGCTCAAAATAAATAAAAAATAGTATCTGCAAATCAATTCAATTACAAACAAAAGCTAATGTCTAAATTAATTTATTAATTAAAAAAAAATGTAAAAAAAACAAAATGGGGTGCATTAGAAACCGAACGGTGGTATTAGCAACTCTTTTAGTAGCCCAACCCAATATAATCCAAGCTCAAAATAAATAAAAAATAGTATCTGCAAATCAATTCAATTACAAACAAAAGCTAATGTCTAAATTAATTTATTAATTAAAAAAAATGTAAAAAAAAACAAAATGGGGTGCATTAGAAACCGAACGGTGGTATTAGCAACTCTTTTAGTAGCCCAACCCAATATAATCCAAGCTCAAAATAAATAAAAAATAGTATCTGCAAATCAATTCAATTACAAACGCAAATTCTCCCTTTCTCGACATTCAACTCTCAGCCCTCATTCACTTCCCTCTCGCACGATTTCGCCGGTGAATTCCTCCATTTTCACCATCTCTATCGTCCTCGAGGCTTCATTCTCTCTCCAGCCTCCTCTCTCCCTCGCATCCCTCATTCTATGCTCTCTCGCATCACCGGAAATGGAGAGCTCGTATCTCTCACGGTTCGTTATTTTCGTGACACTTTCGATAGCAAGACAAACGAAGACACTAATTCAAAGAGTTAGGAGCTCATGATTTATTTCCACAAGTTTAAAATTGAAAGGAATGTGTTCCTTTAAAGAATTCGACGCGACGGTTTCGGCGATGTCGGCGAATTAAAAGATAAGTTTTTCTACCTCCCTTCCTCTTTTTGGATGTGTGCCTGCTCAATTGCGTATGAGTATGGTTGTAGATTTCTGTTGTGGTTTTGTATGTGTGGGTATGTTTTGTTGTAATGTAGTATTGTGTAAGTTTATTTTTTCTTTTCGCCGCTGTTATGAATTGTTGAGGGTATATGATGATGTTGCTTGCGAAATTCTAGTGCATACTATGCGGACTCCCTGTTCTGAATTTTGTGAGTATGTTGTTCTGAGTTTTTGTGAAGGGGATTTCTTGTTGAATTTTGTGACTATGTTGTTCTAAGTTTTTGTGAAGGGGGTTCCTTGTTGAATGTTGTGACTATGCTGTCATGAGATTTTGTGAAGGGGATTTCTTGTTGAATGTGTCCTCTCATCTGAATTTTGATCTTCTCCTTTTATAGGCTCCGTCTAATTCGAAGCATTGATTTCAAAATTAAATAGCCGTAACGTGTTGAAACCCGTTTTGGAAATAAAATGAATTTTTTCGAACATGTCTCATTGCCTTTGATCTTTTCCTTTTCAATTCAATCTCTTGCTTGATTTTGTAAGGAATGTTATTGATGATGGTGATCATGTTACTTCTATGTTAGAATCATGTCTGATTATGTCGGTAACATGTTGTTATTTCCTGCTTGATTATGTTTGAGACAAGTTTTAGAAATTGGCTGCTCTTAATTGCATATGTTCCCTATGGTTTCCTTCTCATTATTGTATGGCTGCTAGCACTTTATATTCTTTATGTTTCTTTCATATTTTGCCTTGTCGACAATGATGAAGAAGTTCTTAAAGCTGATTGTGCAAGTGAATCGAGGACCATGTGATCTCTTCTTTCAAGCGATGAAGGCAGGGTGCGATTGAGGTAGGCTTATGCAGCGGAGCTTTAGCCAGAGAAGATGATGTTGTGACGACTCCAACAACAGTGGTTGGATTCGGTGGATGAGCGAGACACGACAGAGGGTCGTTTGCGTGCTTTGTTGGGGTCACAGTTTCAGCCTCGTTTTAGCTCTCTTTCCCGATCCAGCTTTTTCGTTCTGCATTTTTACCATATGCCTTGTGTTGCTGTTTGGTTATGGAATGTTTTGTGATAGTATGAAAGTGAATAATATTGAATGATTAAGTAGGTTTTGAATTTGTACCTGTTTAGTGTTTGTTTAGTGAACTAAGAAGTTTATTGTAATAATGAGAAAGATCTATGAGGGTTATGTTACTTGAGTGTTAGAATTTTTGTATCATGTCTCAATGCGTATGAATGGTGTAGTGTATATTAAGGATTTATCATGTTTTTCTACAAGCTTTCTCATATGGGTTGATCGGAAAATAGCAAGTGTACTATTTTACCAATGTAGTAATAATGGAGATTTCCCCGAATGTCGATCTCAAGGATTGCTTGACGATATAGAGTTTTGGTTTTATTTTAGTTAAACAAAAGCTCTAACCTTTTAAAAAAGGTTTTGTTTAATTATAAAAATCTTTTCAAGTGACAAGGGAAAATTGACTAATTGGCTTAATCAAATATGAGTAACCTGCTAGGAATGGTGTATGATCCGACTCAGTAACAACCCTGAATTAACACTGCTTTGGTCTTAAGTCTTTTCTTTGATTTTCTACCCCTTTCATTCGGATAATCAGATTAAGGCATTTTTGACCACTTTCCCTCACATGTACAAAATTTGATCGAGACTTTTTTGTGGCACCTTTATTCCTTTTTTTCTCGCGCATTGGCGTTTATTAGTCCCTTTTGGAAAGACTATAGAGATTCAACCGTCGCTAGACTAATTAACCGGGCGAGGGTTACCCAACCTAGAAGGACCAGTTGTCTTTACTGTCATTATTCATCATTTTTTTTAGTGTCACAAGTCATTCTCTCAATCAATTTTATATATGTAATTCTCTTTAATCATGCCAGACTATCATTACGAACTAATCGGGGAATACTTCACAAATCCAAGTACTATGGCACAAATCTACATGTTGGACTCGTTTCCTTACTTTGGGGAATCTGGGGTGTTTAGGTTATACCTCCATTTCCAAACTTTTCCAAATTTCCTAGTTTTAACTCTTTTTCCCTCAAACTCTATATACTTTCCTGACTACCTCACATATCACAGTATTCACAAGAAAAAAATTTACGGTCTTCATTCGGGGAGAGTTCAAAGCGATTTTTAAACAAAAGAAACCAAACACATATAAAAGGTACTTAAAACGAAAACTCAAAACAGTAAAAACTCCTCCAAACTTGAACTAAACACTGTCCTTAATTTTTTAGAGCAGGAGTGGGAAAGATGTACTCACAGAGGTCCTTACTGAGGAGTTGGAGGGTCATGCAACACTCTAGTTTGCCCTTGTAAGGTCTCGTTTATTACCTGCAATCAAAGCAAAATAAAATACAAAATTATTTAAAATGTGGGTTGCCTCCCCGCAGCGCTTTGTTTAACGTCGCATGGCTCGACGGATCACTCTCTGTTAAGGTGGCATATATGAAACGAAGAAGACATCGTCTTTTTTCTTTCTTTTGTTTGGTAGCAATCCCATGAACTTGAGGTATTGATGTTGTTGCTTCCACGTCATTTTCAGTGGGATTTTTATGAACAAGGCATAAATGAAATCCAATACTTTGTCAATTTCTTGTCTTTCATCTGCCTTGTTGAAAAAATTTTTAGGGGTACTATTTTCTTGAAGATTTTCTTGTTGGATGTTTACATCTATACAATTTTTTGCATCTGTATTTTCATTCAGGAATAGATCATCTTCAAGTTACTTTCTTTCTTCTTTCCCATATTTCTTGTTTACCTCAGATTCTTCTATTTCTAATTCATCTTCTTCGTCTGACGTCATGCTTTGTTCTTCTTCTTTCGCACATTCTTCTTCCAACCTAAACTCTCGCCAAATAAATTTTTCTGGATAAAAGTTAGCTTCCTTACATTCATTCATAAGGATTCTTACCTCCCTCCGATATGCTTTAAAAATTTTGGCCGCCTCTTCCAGAGTGATTCCCGAATCAGGCGACCAACATGCAGGAGGTACATGTGGCAATGTATAAAAAATATTCATAACTACACAACTCAGAAACTTTATTAGTCGCACAATATAGAAGAATTCATGAAGCAACAATAATCTGATTTGATTTTTTCTATGAATAAAATAAAAATAAAAATAAAAATAAAAATAAGAATAAATTTTAGTTGCGGAGCAACTAAATTTTAACTAAATTAAAACTATACAATCTATGATCTTTAGCCGTCCCCGGCAACAATGCCAAAAACTTGATCGGAAAAATAGTAAGTGTACTATTTTGTCAATGTAGTAATAATGGAGATTTCCCCGAATGTCGATCTCAAGGACTGCTTGACGATATAGAGTTCTGATTTTATTTTAGTTAAACAAAAGCTCTAAGGTTTTTAAAAAGGTTTTGTTTAATTATAAAAATCTTTTCAAGTGAAAAGGGAAAATTGACTAATTGGCTTAAACAAATATGAGTAACCTGCAAGGGAAGGTGTATGATCCGACTCAGTAACAATCCTGAATTAACACTGGAATAACTTATTGTAACTAACTAATTACTGATTCTTTAGACTGTTTACCCCTAAGTCCTTAGTGAGAAAACCTTTAATCATCTACCCTAATTTCTACGTCCATAGAGAATTATAAGTGAGATTAAGTAGTCAATTATCAAGAATTATTCCGGCTCCTATAGGGTATCCCTAGTCCTAGGTGATATCTACTATAGGATGATCAAAAGCAAAACCTTAACAACGACGGTCCAACCTAATTGTTAATCGTAAATCAAACCCTATTGGTCCGACAGGGAAAGCATTAAGAACAACTAGAGATCAAATCAGTTATTAAACAAAGAAAATGTCATTGCAATAAGAATATCAGAGTCATTACAGATTTAAATCATGGACACCCCCTAGCATTGGGGGGGTTTAGCTACTCATTATATTCAAAGAAAATACAAAATAAAAAATAGACATTACAAGATAATAGGATTCTTGGATCTTCAATTGCATCCGCTCAGGAAAACCTTCAGTTCCCCAATCACCTTGATCTCTCTAATCCTGATAGTGCAATTCTACTCTGGCCAAAAAATCCCTTTTTCCTTCTCAAAATGCACCTTAAATACTCTCAGGTCCAATCCAGCAATAGGAAAATACCCAAAATACCCTAATGGGTCACACATGTCAAAAACCCAAGAAAATTAGAAGATGAAGCATTTCAGCAAACACGGATCGTGTCAGTTGACACGGGCGGCCATGTTAGCTCACTGTCTATCTAGAATCAACCTTTTCTGTTCCAGGCATGCTGACACGGCCGTGTCAGCATCCTGGAATCTCCCTTTCTGTTCCAAGCATGCTGACACTGTAACACCCTTCTAACCCCACAAGAAAATACATAATTAGTCAGAGTAAATTAACATGCTTTCACAAAAGGGCGTCACACAATTTACAAATCTCAACATTCACCTGTCATACTAATGTAACATTGAAATAGATAGCCATGCATTTAAATTTTCATCTTGCATGTAGCAGCGGATTCAATTTATTTACATAAATCCCTTTACAGAATATTCATGTTCCTCACATAATCATCAACACTTAGGCACAGAGGCCATTATCACATATTTCAAATATATTTAAAACACAACTTAGAATACATAATATATCTCTAAGGCATAAACCCAACGATCCCAGTGTTACATAACCAGAGCATGACTCGACCCAACATAATTAAAATATTAAACGACTGCACCAGCAGAGACCTCGCAACTACTAGCAGTACAACTCCAAGATACCTGCACGATGTCATAAAGGACATCATTCCAGCAGAAGGGTGAGAAACATTACCATAATAATCAATGCACATAATCATATATAAATGCACAAGTACAAAACATATATATTCCACCTTTTCTCACCACAATGCATATTAACACAATAACAAAGCATATAATATATTTCTATAACATAGAATATCCATATTATACTTCTTACCACAATACATCACCACTCACTAACATACATTACAATATATATATATATATATATATATATATATATATATATATATATATATATATATATATATATATATATATATATATATATATATATATATATATATATATATATATATATATATATATATATATATATATATATATATATATATATATATATATATATATATATATATATATATATATATATATATATATATATATATATATATATATATATATATATATATATATATATATATCATGCATACATTCACGATTCACTCATATACATCGCTATTTACATATAAAAAAATATGGATAACCATCAAGCATATTTATCATGCGTACATCCATAATCCCAATCAATCCATATAAACATACAAAATATGTTCATTTCATCACCAATTCACATAAACATTCACATTAACTCAATAAACATACACAACATGTTTATTGATGTACGCATGATAAATATGCTTGATGGTTATCCATATTTTTTTATATGTAAATAGCGATGTATATGAGTGAATCGTGAATGTATGCATGATGATATATATATATATATATATATATATATATATATATATATATATATATATATATATATATATATATATATATATATATATATATATATATATATATATATATATATATATATATATATATATATATATATATATATATATATATATATATATATATATATATATATATATATATATATATATATATATATATATATATATATATATATATATATATATATATATATATATATATATATATATATATATATATCATGCATACATTCACGATTCACTCATATACATCGCTATTTACATATAAAAAAATATGGATAACCATCAAGCATATTTATCATGCGTACATCCATAATCCCAATCAATCCATATAAACATACAAAATATGTTCATTTCATCACCAATTCACATAAACATTCACATTAACTCAATAAACATACACAACATGTTTATTCCATCACTAATTCACATAAACATCTACATTCATGTTTATTTCACCATACATCATATAAAGATGACAACATGCGACTCATAGAGACCGACACACGACTCTATGCAGATGCAAATGCGGTACCGACTCATTTCAGCAGGTTCAATTGAAGAACTAAAAATAACCATCGCTCACACCCCACATGGGCACACAAGGTTCTGCAGATTCTACACGAAATCAAATATAACCATCGCAACATACGAGGTTCTGCAAATCCACCGAGGGATCAATAAATAACCATCGCTCACACCCCACAAGGGCACACGAGGTTCTGCAGATTCACCGAGGAATCAATAAATAACCATTGCTCACACCCCACAAGGGCACATGAGGTTTTGCAGATTCACCGAGGAATCAATAAATAACCATCGCTCACACCCCACAAGGGCACACGAGGTTCTGCAGATTCACCGAGGAATCAATCAACACAAGAATGCATACCATGATGCTTCACATGCAACATGACTCATGACACTCTTGAAATGCACACATGTTTACAAACAAACTTCATGCATTCATCACATTAATCACATATATTCATTATGCACTCACAATATATACATATCGCAATATATACATATATTCATCATTTCATTCACACTATTCAAACATGGTTCACATTTACAATCATCATACATCACATACCAGCACATATATTCAATATGCATTCGCAATAGATATATATATCACAATGCATATATACATATGTTCATCATTCATCTCATATCGCTTCATTCTAGATTCACATTTATAACTCACAATTCAACAATTCATACACATCAGCATCCTTCATACAACAATGATATTTATGCCATATGGCTCATATAAAACTCATCAATTAACACCAATCCCTTTTTGGGAGTATGGGTACATCACTTATACCCTACCAGGAACAACATCTCAGTTATTCTACCCTGGTAATTATTCCACCAGGAACGACATCTTAGTCATTCTACCCCGGTGTATACAACCACGACACTATACCTCACTAGGAATAACATCCTGTTATTCTACCCCAATGATTACTCCACTAGGAACGACAACTTGCCATTCTACCCCAATGAGTATGACTCAACACATATACACATTTCCCACACCATTCTTACATTACCAAACAATACACATGTACTCGCCATATATATTCTCATGCATTCTTCACCCACCATCGCATACAAGCAATATACACTTACAAATATCGTGCCAAACGGTAACAAACTCAATCACATTCATCATGAATTTCAATCAATTTAAACAATGTACCACATATGCCAAAAGGCCACATATTCATAATCGATTCATAATCTAGGATTCACGCCATACGGCTACCCACAACACATCATATAACAGCGCACAAGCTATACGCTACATAATTATATCAAATACATCAACATTGGATGGAACCAACCAAAATAAAACAAATGCTGTCACATTCGCTGACCTTCGCCTAGCGAAACCTCTGGCGAACCTTCGCTACTTCGTTCGCCTGGCGAACTTGCCAGCGAAGACCACTGGGAGTTATTTCTGGAATTACTCGCTAGCACACTCGCCTGGCGAACCTTCGCCACATTCATTCGCCTGGCGAACTTGCCAGCGAAGACAGGGTGTTTGTTACTGACTTGGTTCGCTGCTGCTCGCTGGGCTTCGCCTGGCGAAGCTTCGCTGCCATTCGCCTGGCGAACCTGCGAACTCAGAACTTCCATGGCTGTCCAAAAGCCCAAACCTCACAAACCGACCGATTTAATCCAAATCAGTTCCAGTAGCACAACCCACTCATCACCCGACTATACTACACTGTCTATTCTAAATTCTAGATAAAACTCAGTTTCTACCGATTAAACTCATTATGCCCTAGAATGGAAGATGAGGAAGAACAACCAAACAAATCCAAACAATCCATACATAATCACATACATTGGTAAGATAACAATGCTTTTCACCCTTACCTCAATTAATCGGAAGCTAGAAGTCGTTCTTGAGCTTTCCAAGCTTTTCCTTCTTTTTCCTTCTACTTTCTCTTCTTCCTCCACTTTTCTTTCATGTTTTCTATTTTACATTTTCGTTCTGCTCCCCCTTCATATATCCTTCCCTTCGGTTTCTCTCCAATTTATTCCCTCTCTCAAAACATCTATCAATCCATTTAAACAATCATCTAATCATTCAAATAATTAGAATAATCCAAATAAACCAATTAATTAACACAAATAATTAGTTATTGAAAATTGGGCTGTTACAGACACGGCCGTGTCAGCCCCCTAGAAACTCTTTCTTGTATCTTTTCTTGGTCACACATATCCTCTTGACACGGCCCGTGTCAGGCAACACGGGTGGTCGTATCAGGCCTTTTGTAGCTTGCCAATTTCACTCCCGAACATACTGTATTGTCCACTTTTTCGCTCCAATTCTTCCTGATTGCTTACCCGAACCTAAAAATAATGGAAATACCAAACCAACGCATAAAATGCGATAAAAGAAAATAAAATTCAACTAAACATATAAGAAGATTAACTCAAACTATCGGTAAAATAACGCATAAAAACCACAGATCATGGATGCTTTTGTTGTTTTTTGGTATTGGTTCTTTTGGTTTATGAATTTTGTTTGATGATTTGTTGTTGGTTTGTGTTTGAGGTCTATGTTATATGTGAGATAATTGTTTTTTCTATCGTGTGTGGCTATGAGCATGGAGAATTAGGATTGGTAACATTGTGTTGGGATTGAGTTTCACAACTTTGAAAGATGTAATGTAACCACCTCAACCTTGTACTTGTAACCTTGACTGAATTTGAATTTATAATGTGGAAAAGATGTTGATTTTTTCATGCTTGACCTTGAATTTTGTTTTTTAAAATTGATTTAAGGCTTGTAACGTGAAGAACCATTGAACATTGTATCATCTTGTACATCTTGAGTTTTTTTGAGCTTCACCTTGTAATCTCGTTATGAAAAGAAATTGGACTTGAGATGGGAAGCTTGAGACTTGAATAGATATTGATATTTAAGCTTGAGCTATGCATTTTTTATCTTGGCTTTATTTGAACTTTGACATTTTCAATTTGAACTTTGTGAAGAACATGAATATTGAAACCAATTAGTGCGCCTTGAATCTTGGAATTGAATTTGATGAAACTTTACTATTCTTGGATCTTAATCAAATAGAAATGTTATTATGCCAAAAATTCCTTTGAATAAAGAAAATATTGATAGTTTACGATGTAATTCCTAACTAGCAATAATACATAAAACTCTTGTTTGAACCACAAACTTTTTATGAAAGATAGCTTGTCAAGAACCTTGGATTTGGGCTTTGTATTTTGAATATTTAGAAATTAATCTTGTACTCCTTCAAAATTAGAACTTTCTTAGTTCATGAAATAAATGGCTTGAATTTTAATGTTTTAAATATTGGATTTTGTCAAGCTTTAAATCCTTTGAAACAAATTGTGATAAAACTCCATTCTTTAACACTAGAAACCATCTCTGAACTCAAGACATGTTGATTATCAGCTACCAATCCAAAGTATTTCCCTATCCAAAGGGAACAAATGATGATCGGATTCCCCTAGATAGGAGTAAATTCCTTCTTGAATTAAGCTTAACTTTTATTGTTAACACGGTCAAAGATAAACAAGAACCACACCATGGCTCTTTTTGGGAAGTAGATAATGCAACCAGTGTACTTGGTTGAGGGTACACTCAAAACCTGACTAAATAACCTTTGAAGTCCTTTTGAAAGAAAATCCCTAATTCAACAGTGAACAAACAGAAATAATAAAGCATAAAGATGGTTAGCCATGCAGGTACGATTGACCTAGAATGTTATGCCAGATGATGCACAGAGAGGTGAGATCTTAGGGTTAAAAATTAGTGTGCGACAGATGCCCTTATTTAAGTTTCTTCTATCCGGAGATATGAAGGTTGAAACTTTTGTCTCGACGTGATAGGAGAGACTTAAATACAATCACGCACAACGTTTTGGCCCTAAGATGCCACCAAATACACATGATGTGATATGCTATGAAATGCAAGAGAAAGGTCCTGTGGAGAAATGATGCCACATGGGATAACTTTATACACAAATGTCGAAACACAGTTAGAACAAAAGATCCAACAAAGACGACTTAGCAAAGAAGGACTCCACAGGGAAAGATCCAACTCCACTGGGAAAGAGACTGCCAACTGAAAATCACAAGGTAACTTAAGCACATGGTGATGAACTTGTGACAAATTTCATTTGGAGAACATACTATCGAGGCCAACTGTGGGGATTTCAAGAGATATCAACTTGAGGAGTCTACTGTTGAGGCTTATTACCTCATTTGAGAATACCTTTTGAAAAGGCGTCCACTGCCAAAAGTATTAGGGAATCTGTTTCCAAGATTAACCCAAGAATCTGCTGTCGATATTCCAAAAAGAAACGAATGTCTGTCAAAGCATTAAAGTTAACCATAGACTCTACTTCCAAGCTCCTGGAAATAAAAAAAAATCTTCTATTGCCGTCTACTAGAGACCTACTACCGAGAATAACCAGAGAATTTGAAAATGAAACACCTTATGTTGAGGTCTATTGGAAATCTTCTGCCGAGACTTGCCAGGAAATAAAAGAAAAATACCTTTTGTCGAGGTTTTTGTTGAAAATTCTATTTTAAAATTCGTTGGAGAATCTACTACCAAGATTAACCAAAGAATCTGAAATAGAGCCGCCTTTATTTAATCAAATAATCTGCTTAAAAGGATAATAAACCTCCCCACGCTTCAAGGTTATATGCAATGAACGAGTCTCAGTTTCTTCTTTGATCAAGTATTCCACTTGAAAAGGGTAATAATAAACCTCCCCACGCTTCAAGGTTGTATTCCACGAATGGGTCTCAGTTTCTTCTTTAATCAAGTATTCCACTTGAAAAGGGTAAAATAAACCTCCCCACGCTTCAAGGTTGTATGCCATGAACGGGTCTCAGTTTCTTCCTGGGATGGCGAATACTTATGGGAGAGTATTTTCACAGGGTATTGGAGTTTCATTGGAGATTGAGGACTTTAGCAGGAATCTATAACTTACTAGAGATTAGGAAATATCACTGGGGATCTTCATAAGAGATGCAGCCTGGTTAATTTTGTAAACATGTCTTCTCAATAAAAGATCATCTGAATCTTCACCAAAATTCTCAGAGAGATGCCATTTGATGGAAGAAAATTGAATAGTGGACTCACTTGGGAGAACATCACTGAGGAGAAGTATTGCTGTAGTTTGAAAGTTGCATTGCAGCAAATAAAGTCCTTGTAACATGAATTCTCAAATAAAGAGAAACACTTGTAGAGTCTTCAACAAAATTCTCTGACAAATTTACGAAGAGATGCCATTTGATTGAGGATAAGTTGATAATCTTGATAACTTCTAGGGTTAGACAAACTATCTTGAAGAGACTATCGTTTTCCATCCATATAGAAAACTTGAGAACAAAACAAGCTGCTCAAATAAAGAGGACGCCGCTTGTTATCTGGTATGAATTCCAAAGGAATGTTATAGCAATATTGTCGGAGAAATACTTGTCTTTAATAGTGATCTTCAAACAAATTTTTTCTAGAGAGTCAAAGTGCAAAATAAATACACACTCAATCTAAGTTCAAAAGCTTAGAGAGATCCAAAATCGTGATTGTCAAGGACCAAAGTTCAATTCAGGAAGTAACTGAAGAGAAAAGGTTAAACAAGACTCCATCCATTGAGGAATGAACTCAACTGGGGTTTATCTTTATAAAAAAATGGAAAAGAAAACTAAAGCAACCATCTTCCACGAGGATCGAACTCAGTGGGGAATTAGAAGGAATGTGCTCTTTATGCTTAGGCCTGATGACTCTACTTGGAGGGAGTAAACGAACCTAGTCACTTGGGGATATAACATGGCCAAGGTGAAAGGACAAACAAACATCACGAAATGCAAAAATGCACAGATGCCATGTATCTATATGACTGAATGTTATGCCTATGCTTATGCTAACAAAACAACGAAAAGAAGAAGTAAACTGGAGATGAAATAAACATCTCGACACGAATACTCGGCCGATATTTAAAGATAGAAGCATCACTAGGGATGAATGGAAACCATATCTGGGACCATAGTCCTACTTCGAGGCTTCAAAGTTCTCTGGGGGGAAAAGAGTACTCCACTTGGGGATGTAACATCCTGACTTCACTTAGGGGATTGTTAAGATGAATCTGGTTACTCTGTTGGAGATGCGAATGATTCGCTAGGAAAGGATCAAACTCATGATTGGAGAGACTTCATGGATAAAGTAAATATCCACAACATTAGGGAAGCTCAAATCAACGTTGCAGCTGCAGATGTCAGAGTTGAGACTTCATGGGGATGAAATAAACATCCACTTCACTGAGGAAGATTGAAATTGTAATAAATACACTGAGGAGAATGGTAACATTCACTTCACTGGGAAGGTTGAAGCCAAGGGGATTCACTGGGAATTCTTAGGTTACTAGCTGGGAAATCTTGCATCAAACGCGCTATAACTGCTTGAAGTAGAGATTCATCGGGGAATTGTCATGACTGTAACACCCCACTTTCCCAAAATTAAATAAAATACAATTATTTCAAATAAACATCAGAGTTTCCCCTCACCAGTGGGATATCACATCAAATAGTTCAACATAAATCTTCATCAGTTGGTTTTCAAATTAAACAGCAGAAATAATCATTAATCCAATATTCTTGGCCATCCGCCCAATTTACATAAAATTATTCATTAATAAGTTCACCAAACATGATACGTCACAGGAGTAAAGCAAGTTCAACATAAAACAAATAAACACCCAAGTCCCGTGCTACGTATCAGAGCATCCTAAGACTCGACTCGCACACCACTATCCAAGCTAGCTAAGTACCTGAATTATCTGTACCTCTGAGGAAGCACATACCACAACAATAACAAAGGGTGAGAAAACATGATCAAAATTATCGGTAATAAGATACATGAAATAAAGGTAGCAATCATATAAAATATCACCCAACATGCATCAACCACGACTTACTGTCCAATCATCAAACACAACACCCAATAACGCAAATATGCAACTCAACACCATGCATGCGGTACCGACTCGTTCGTTCATTCAATCGAACCCAGGATAGATCACATACACCCCTCCTTGGCAATGATCTATCCCCACCATTCTCCATAAACGAGTACAGATGAATCACATACACTTCTTCTGAGCAACGATTTCATCCCACCATTCTCCACAAGGGAGTACGGATGGATCGCATACACTCCTCCTGAGCAACGATCTATCCCACCAAAACACCATGACATGCACGACACCAAATGCACAACAAATAACTCACCAGATGCACAATAAATAACTCAAGCACGCTATGTGCACACGATCCTACTGATCATATCACCATATATCATATATATATATATATATATATATATATATATATATATATATATATATATATATATATATATATATATATATATATATATATACATATATATATATATATATATATATATATATATATATATATATATATATATATATATATATATATATATATATATATATATATATATATATATATATATATAACACCAATTAATCATGTCAATTAAATTAAATATCATGGGGCATTCACATCCCACACTAAGTATACACTCTTCACCATTAGACACCATCCCTATACTCATCATGATCAAAGGGATCCTACACCATAAGATCACCATTGCATGGAAACAACAAATTAAATCAAGTTTTGCCACGCTCGCCATCCTGCTCGCTTAGGGAGGCTCTAGCGAACGTTCGCTACCTGCTCGCCTAGTGAAATAGCTAGCGAAGGCAGACCGTGGCTACTGGAAGTGTTCGCTATCTAGCTCGCCTAGCGAGTCCCTAGCTAATGCTCGCTACCCTGCTCGCCTAGCGAACTTGCTAGCGAGCGTTTGCGATACTTCAAACCCTCATTGTCCAAAATGTCACTTTGACTAATTCTAAGCTTATCATTCTTCATCCATCTTCTATCTGATGGAAACAATTCCGGATACGCTTCCCGCATCCTGCTTTCCAATTCCCAGGTCACACTGCCTCCTGCAGCACCTCCCCAAACCACTTTCACCAAAGATATCTCCTTCCCTTGGAGTTGTTTCATCTTACGATCTTCGATCCTCAACGGCATCGTCTCAATGGTAAGATTCTCCCAGACTTGAACTTCATCTCTCTGAATCACATGAGATGGATCCGAGACATACTTTTGAAGTTGCGATACGTGAAACACGTCATGCAAATTCGACAGTTCAGGCGGCAACACGACCCTATAAGCTATAGCACCAACTCTCTGCAAAATCTGATACGGTCCAATAAACTTAGGATCCAGCTTCTTGGACTTCAACGCACGACCCACACCAGTCACTGGGCTAACTCTTAGGTACACGTGATCACCTTCACTGAATTCCAGTTCTTTTTTTCGGCTATCATGATAACTTTTCTGCCTACTCTGAGATGCTTTCATTCTCTCACGAATCATCTGAATTGTCTCAGTAGTTTGCTGCACAATTTTTGGTCCCAATACCATATTCTCACCTGTTTCATACCAACACAGAGGAGTTCTGCACCTTCTACCATATAAAGCTTCAAACGGTGCCATCCCGATACTAGAATGGTAACTGTTGTTGTACGTGAACTCGATCAACGATAAATGACTATCCCACGCACCACCCTTTTCCAACACACAAGCTCTTAGCAAATCCTCCAGCGACTGAATAGTCCTCTCTGAATGACCATCGGTTTGCGGATGGTAAGCTGAACTCAGCTTCAACTTAGTACCCAAAGCTTCCTGTAAACTCCTCCAAAATTCTGAAGTAAACCTCGGATCTCTATCCGACACAATACTCGACGGAACACCATGTAGCTTCACAATTACCCAAATATAAATCTTTGCCAGCTTCACCAACGGAAAACTGATATTAATCGGTACAAAATGTGCTGACTTCGTTAGTCGATCCACAATTACCCAGATAACATCAAATCCTCTTGCCGTATTCGGCAAACCCGTAACAAAATCCATGGTTATACAATCCCATTTCCAAACCAGAACTTCCAACAGTTGCATAAATCCAGAAGGTCTCTGATGTTCCACTTTCGACTTCTAACATATCAAACAGGCGTAAAAAAATTGAGCTATATCCCTTTTCATACCGGACCACCAAAATAACTTCTTTAAATCATGGTACATCTTCGTAGCTCCCGGATGGATACTCAAACTACTACGATGTCCTTCACTCAGAATTGAATTTTTCAGTTCATCATTATCCGGCACACAAATCCTGCCTCTGAATCTCAACACACCTGTACTATCCAACTCAAAATCACTATCGGAGTCACTTCCTACTCCAGGCATCAAATCCACTAACTTCACATCTAGCTTTTGGTTTTCTCTAATCATATCCAAGAAATCGTTGTTCACTTGCAACTTGCCCAACATCACACCATCTGCCGTTGTCTCACAAACCATGCTCAAATCTCTGAACTGCTCAATTAGTTCCATTTCCTTCACCATCAAAGCTGACATACGAATCGTTTTTCTGCTCAAAGCATCAGCTACTACATTCGCCTTTCCTGGATGATAACTCAAGCTGAAATCGTAATCCTTCAAGAATTCCAACCATCTCCTCTGTCTCATATTTAGCTCCTTCTGATTAGAGCTCCCCACGGAGACACACTCGGTCTGATAAACTTTCTATTCAACAATTCTCCAATTTGAGATTTCAATTCAGCCAATTCCACTGCCGACATCCTATACGGCACCATAGATATATGTCTCATACCAGGAACGAGATCAATGCTAAATTCAACTTCTCTTGCCAGAGGTAATTCTGTAATATCATCAGGGAACACTTCAGGAAATTCATTCACCACCACCAACTCATTCTCAAACTTCAAACACTTGGAGATCATTGTCGTCTCAGTATTGTAATGAGGACAATATTGTACCAGCTCTTCAAATTTCGTAGCATACTCTGCTACTGTCAGATTACCCTGCTTCAGCTCCATAAACTCTATCTCCTTAGCACTTCGTATATCTTCCAGAAAATACTTTTCCAGAAAACCAGTTCGAACCACACCCCAAGTAATTGCAGTTCCCGCAGTCTCCAATCTCTGGCGACTGTTGTCCTACCAAGCCTTAGCTTCTCCTTCCAGCATGTGAGTACCAAACTTCACTTTTTGCTCATCACTACAACCCATTGTCCTGAAAATTTTCTCAATCGCCTTCAGCCACTTCTGTGCAGCTTCAGGATCCAAAATTCCTCCTTCAAACGTCGGTGGCTTGTTACTCCGAAACTGTGCCAAATCTCTGAATTGCGCACCCGCAACTTGGTTCTGATTAGAAACCACCTGCGTCAACGCTTGCATAGCTGCAGCCAAAGCAGCATCATTCCTTCCTGCAATACTGCTTAACAAAACAACACCAGGTTCAAAGGTACACAATCTCTATCCTAAGGACAGACTCAACTACTACACTGGCCAGACGGACCGACCTGCTCTGATACCAATTGAAACACCCCACTTTCCCAAAATTAAATAAAATACAATTATTTCAAATAAACATCAGAGTTTCCCCTCACCAGTGGGATATCACATCAAATAGTTCAACATAAATCTTCATCAATTGGTTTTCAAATTAAATAGCGGAAATAATCATTAATCCAATATTCTCGGCCATCTGCCCAATTTACATAAAATTATTCATTAATAAGTTCACCAAACATGATACGTCACTGGAGTAAAGCAAGTTCAACATAAAACAAATAAACACCCAAGTCCCGTGCTACGTATCAGAGCATCCTAAGACTCGACTCGCACACCACTATCCAAGCTAGCTAAGTACCTGGATTATATGTACTTCCGAAGAAGTACAAACCACAACAACAACAATAGGGTGAGAAAACATGATCAAAATTATCGATAATAAGATACATGAAATAAAGGTAGCAATCATATAAAACATCACCCAACATGCATCAACCACGACCTACTATCCAATCATCAAACACAACACCCAATAACGAAAATATGCAACTCAACACCATGCATGCGGTACTGTCGCTACTGCGAAAATCGGCGCCGGCTTGACAGGAGAGTCGCCACCGTGCGTTATTTATCCCTCAGAGCGGGAAAGGAAACGCTCGAAGTAAACCTCGCAAAGACGGGAAAAAGGTATGGTCATCGCAACCATAGCCTGGATTCGGGAGTCGGTTACGCAAGGGGAAGGTATTAGCACCCCTCACGTCCATCGTACTCGATGGGATCCACGCTTGGTATTTATAGGTAAAAGGGTGTGTTATCTATCTACGCTAATGGCTGGTCTGAAAAGAAAATAAAAGGACAGGACTCGACAGAACATACGGTGTTCTGGGCCTACGTATTCCCTCGTGCAATGGGAAAGTCAGAGTCAACGTAGTTCGACTGCCTACGACTAAACGGGGGAAAAGTTGCTCGCCAGGACATCGCATCCTGTGCCTACGTACTTCCACACAGTATGGAAGATCAGAGCAAACGTAGTTCGACCAACTACGGGTAAACAGGGGCTCTCACACAGCAGTGAGAAAACAAACTGGTCCTAAAGGCTCGGGAACCTACAACTACGATCTGGTCTCAAATGCGCTCGGGCAAGAGAGAGGGGTAACAATTAGTCGTTAGCGGGAAAGTCTCGATCGCACAGCCGCGAGAGAACAAAGGTTAGTTGTTAGTGTGCTCGCTAGGATATCGCATCCTATGCCTACATATCTTCGTCTGGTACGAAGAATCAGAGCAGCTGTAGTTCAGCTAACTACGGGTCAAGCTACTCCAAAGCTCCTACTGGAAGGAAAGGGAAACCCTAGAATTATAGCTGAGAAACAGGGGAATTTACCTACTGCTATCACACCTGGTTGACCATCCTGATGTCTATCATAACAACTCCGCAGCGGAGAAGTCAGAGCTCCTAAGGGATCATGGCAACAGGACTAAACCACAAACAAGAAACTGCAAAGTAAAGAAATACTGAGAATATGCATGAATGCAACAACTAGACAAACAAGGCGCAAAGGCCGCAAACCACAAAGGCAAGGGAGCTCAGCTCTACCAAATACCAACAAGCAAAGCCACGCAATAACAAACAAGCAGAAGGAGGACCACCTCAACTTCTCATGCACACAAAGTCTACTTCTAAGATGCACCTATTCAGAACTATCTAGATGAACACCTAAGTCTAATGCAACATAACACCATACAAGTCAAACAATACAAAGAGACTAACCCTGAGCAGGGCCCCTAACAAAACCTGAAACAATCTCCTAATCTATCTCTAAACAAAACTCTATACAAAACCTCTAAGCAAAGATCTAAGCAAAAACTCTAATCAAAACCTAAGCAAGAGGAATCAATCCCAGTCTCCAAGCTTCAGAATAAGCTTACCAGAGAAAGGAAGCTAAGCAGACAAGCTCATAGTGCCTTCCTCAGGAAAGTACCAGGAGGTTACTACTCAGGAGTCATATCCTATGCGGCTCGACAACTGTGATCAGTTTACATTCCTCCTCAGGAGAAATTAAACTCACATGAAGGCTCCGGCGTCACTGGATACTTGAGAAAAAAACCTATATGCACTAAGGGAACTAAGTGAGCAGACTTATAGGACCTTCCTCAGGAAAGTACTAGGAGGCTGACACTTAGGAATTGTACCCTACGTGGCTCAACAACATGTGATCAGTTTACATTCCTCCTCAGGAGAAATTAAACTCACAAGTTGGCTCCAACATCACTGGATACTTAAGAAATCCTAGATAAACTAATGGAACTAAGTGAATAGACCCATAGGACCTTCCTCAGGAAAGTACTAGGAGGCTGACACTTAGGAATCGTATCCCATGTGGCTCAACAACATGTGATCAGTTTACATTCCTCCTCAGGAGAAATTAAACTCACAAGTCGGCTCCGACATTATTGGATACTTAAGAAAGAGGTGAGAAGAAAGAATGAAAGTCATTCATAATGCCTTCCTCAGGAAAGTACCATAAACTCCCTTCAAACTTCAGGATCTCAAACCTCACAAACAGACAACAAGCTCCTAGACTAAGCCTCAATCCGCTGCATCCTTGCAAGCTCCAACAGGACCTCAACCAGCTCCTATCCTCAAGATGAACCCACAGGCTAGCAAACCACAAGAGACTACCTCTGAAGTTCAACCACAGTTGAACTTCAAAGTCAGAAGTCATCAAGACTTCTCCTAACTCCAGGCTCAGACAAATCATATCAGGACACCCTACAAAAATCTAATAAAAATCTATGGAAAACCTACATGGCTCTAGGATAGCATACTGAAAAATCAGAACAAAATTCAACACCAGATGAAAGGACTAGAATCAGCAACACAGACATATCCACAAACCAATTTATTCAACATCAATAACAATGAAAAAAAAGCAATTAAAATGAAAATGCATGATCAAGCTAAAGTTTCTGCTATAAAATTCTACACTGAATTACGAGTCTACAGAAAAAAGAACGGAATTATTTGACTAAATCTACCATTTTTTATGAATTTTCTAATGATATGCATGCATTGAAAATATTAAAAACATCAATTAAAATGGAAAATATACAAAAATAACAAACAAAAATAAAATGACATTTTTATTTTTATTTAATTTTCTAGGAATTATGATGAAATGGTAGAAAGAAGAAGAATTAAAAAATCAATTATTTACATTTTATTATGAATTTTGTAACATGAAAATATAAAAGAAAAATAAAAGAAATAAAATGAGGGGTTCAAACAGCAAGGATTTATGAATTATTTCTCATTGGGCCCTGAAGGTGGGGGTGCAGCTAGCATTAGGGCGCAGGGCCCAGGTTTGTTAACCAGAAAAAAACAAAAACTGAAATGCACACAAGGGGAGGTGCAGCGCTAGCAAGTTCTTCAGTTATTATCATTATGGGCTTAAACGAGGGGGTGCGTGTAGCAATAAGGGCCTAAGGCCCAAATCCTAATCACTCAGATCTCACACATGGGGGGGGGTAACGAATAACGATGGGGTATGCATCAGCAAAACGTGTTTGGGCCTAAGCCCAAACCTAACCCTAATCTGAACGAACCCTAAACAAAACCATCTTCCTCCTCACAAACCCAGGTTACTGTTCATCCTAACCTGGCCGTTCGCCCGTCTTCCCCAACTCACTCTCTCTGCAACTCATCTTTTCACTCACACACCATTCTGAGAAAAAGAAACCCCAAAGAACTTCACACCTCTCTCACGAGGAATCAAACCCTAACTCACAATCAACTACCTAATCTGGATCTAATAAGCTAACATGCAAGCCTCAAACGAATCTCATGATCTAAACGAACAAACCAATAATGGAGGCGATGAAGAAGACGAACCTGAGACGATGGAGTTGCTAGAATTCTCTGAAGGCTTGATGGAAATCGTCGCGAGAGAGTAAGATCTTGATGTATTCCTAACTGCTGAAGTAGTTTGTGGAAGCCTGGAGGAGGACGTTGACACTTGTTCGGTGATTTCTGGGCAAACAGGGAAGAACTCAATGAGTTCTATGAAGATCTGGGAAGAAGCTTGCAAGAACTGATGAAGGCGATGGTTCTGGAGATGGCGTTCTGGAAAAGTGAATAACGATGAAGATCGTTGAAGGTGTTCTGGAAAGTTTCTAACAAAACGATGAAGGTATGAGCGATTTCTGGAGAAGTGGATGAAGTTGAGGATGTTCTGGAAAAAGTTGTATGAAGGTCTGGGGATTCGTATGAAGTTTCAGGCGAAACTTGATGTTTCCGGCGAGGTGGAGACGGTGGAGAACGAAGGAGATCGGAGGCAATCGGGGTGAAGAAGTGGTTTTCTGGGGTTTTTTGAGTGTTTGGGGATTCCGGCGAGAAAGGCGGTGGTCGGAGGACGTTAGACGGCGGCTCAGGGCGTCTGCATGCCCGGCGGCGAAGTCCCGGCGATGCTCCGGTGACTGGTTGTGGTGGCGCCAAGTGTCTCAGGGGGAAGACTGGGAGACGACACGTGTGGCAGAGTGCAGTGAGTGGAAACACGCGTGGCAGTGAGAGAGTCAATTCTGAGGTGTGTGGTGGCGTGATTAATGCGCAACGCGTGGGGCCCTTCCTTTCCTAACACGTGGCGTGCCACTATTTATGCCACTGAAAATGCTGGACACTTCCAGAAGCTTCTAGGCTTCGCTGGACTTTCCTGGACCTTTTTCTGGACTGATACCAATTGAGAACTGGGCCTCAAAAAAGGACACCTCCTGGGCCCATACGAAAATGAATAAAAAAACCCCAAAAAAATGAAAACTGATTAATATCTTGATTAACTAATGAACTCTAAAAAGAAGGATTAAAACTCTAATTAATTTTATATCAACCTAATTAAATCCAAAAATGATTAAGAACCTAATTAACTCTAAAAAAATCAATTAACCTAATTAAACTCTAAAAAGTGATTAAAAGTCTAATCAATTCTATATTATCCTAATTAAATCTGAAAAAACAATTAAGATCTAATTGACTCTAAACTTCTACTAATTCTCTTATTAAAATTCTAATATTATTTAATATCTATTAAAATCTATCATTAATAAAAGAAAAACTATATTATTTTCTATATTATCTAAAAAACAATTAAACCTATTTTAAAATCTATACAAAATTCTAAAAATGATTTAAAAACAATTAAACCTATTTTAAAATCTATAGAAAAATTCTAAACTATTAACATCTATTAGTAATAAAAGAAAAACTATATTCCCCTTTTTCTTTATTATTCTAAAAACTATTTAAAATCTTATTTATTCTAAAAATCTATTTAAAAATTCTATAAAATCCTAAAAAGAGAATTAAACTATTAAAAAATACAAAAACCCTATTTAAATTCCAGAAAAATCTGTAAAGCCTATTAAAAATTCACAAAAGTCTATTAAACCCTAAAAATGCAGATGAATGCGCATGACCCCCATAAAAGAGCGCACGAGACCAGATCGAACTGAACAGAGAACCCCGGGCATCAGAATATCCCCAAAATTACTGTGCAAGCTAAAAGTCACCGAGGAGCACACAATTTCCCGAAAATAAAACCCTGGTGATCTGGACTGGATCTGCCATATCTGATAGACGAAAGTCAAGCTGTAACCTCCGATATCCTCCGTTTGTGCACAAATATCACGCGTCTGATTTGCGAATATGAAATTAAACCACGAGTCAGATAGGAGAACCGGTTGGTCAAATTTTAGGGTGCAACAGCTGCCCCTATTCAAGCGACTTGGACCTGAAGGGTTTGAAGAGCGCTCAGCCTTCAAACATTCAGAGGTACGAGACGGTTGAATACAAATAAAACCCGAAAATTTGCCAACCGCGAGCATATACTGTAAACTGCTTGGGGAATAAAGTCCAGAAAACCGAGTCCAGTTATTGCGGCACCAAACTGATTAATCATCTGATAAAGAACTCCTGATTTGAATACCCGTTGCCTGTGATACCCCATATAACAAACCCTAGGGTTGCAACAGAACACCTGATCCTTTCACATTGCCTACTGACAGGCAGGAAGAGAAATATACTCACATCGTCCAAAGATGGACGGGAAGACATCCTGATTGAATACTCACATCGTCTAATGATAGACGGGAAGAAATAATCTCCATACTCGCATCGTCTAAGGGTAGACGGGATCATCCTGATTGATGAACAAATCAATACTCTCATCGTCTAAGGGTAGACGGGAAGAAATAATCTCCATGCTCGCATCGCCTAAGGGTAGACGGGATCATCCTGATTGATGAACAAATCAATATTCACATCGTCTAAGGGTAGACGGGAACAAAGCCTGATCGCATACTCACATCGTCTAAAGATAGACGGGAAGAAATAATCTTCGTGCTTGCATCGTCTAAGGGTAGACGGAAAGACACCATTAATCTCCATATGCACATCGTCTAAGGGTAGACGGGATCATCCTGATTGATGAACAAATCAATATTCACATCGTCTAAGAGTAGACGGGATCATCCTGATTGATGAAACAAATCAATATTCACATCGTCTAAGAGTAGACGGGAAGAAATAATCTCCGTACTTGCATCGTCTAAGGGTAGACGAGATCATCCTGATTGATGAACAAATCAATATTCTCATCGTCTGAGGGTAGACGGGAACAAAGCCTGATCGCATACTCACATCGTCTAAAGATAGACGGGAAGAAATAATCTCCATACTCACATCGTCTAAAGATAGACGGAAAGACACCATAACGCAATTCAACATCATCCCTCGAATTTCAGAATCCTTCTGTCTACGGGAATTGATGAAAAGATCAACATCCTTGAAGGGGCCACATCGTCAGTATGGACCGACGGGAAGAAAACCACCTTTAAAGAACCATGTCGTCAATAAGAATCGACAATCACGAAAACTGAACATTCTTCGAAGAGCCTTGACATCAATAAGGATTGATGGTCAGAAAAGTCCCTCTTAAACGTCATCATATCCAATAACCAGAAAGAAGACCGCTATCCGAAATATCGTTTTGAAACCCCTCAACAACCAAGGATAGCCGGAGAAGACTCGCTGGGGGAACACCTCATCTGTATGATCTGACAATAAGAAAACCGCTGGACAGTAACCAAAACTTCACATCGTCTACTGATAGACGGAAAGAAAAAGCCACCTGCTGGAGAAACCCTATTTTGAACCTTATTGAAAATCCATCAAAACTTCACATCGTCTACTGATAGACGGGAAGAAAAGCACATCCTGGGGGAACCCCTTCTTGAAACCTTACTGCGACCATCCGCAATTTCACATCGTCTATGGATAGACGGAAAGAAAACCACATTCGTACTCAGGACGTCGGAGAAGTCCATTCATTGGAGGAACACATCGTCAATATGAATTGACGGGAAGAAAAGCTTGTCGATATCAGATGACTGCTTGATCACAGCACAACTATCGTAAGATCTGATACAAATAATCTGCTGAATCGTCTGAATACTGCTGCTGGATAAATGCCCCTGAACTGATCACAGAGTAATTCACGCGCCATATGAGGCTGATAGAAAATCTGACTTATGCTTCGTATGCACATGCATATGCTTTAATTTTTCTACAGCGTAATGCTCCATTCTGGATGGAAATGCTACGCATTTTGACAGTGATATGCAAGTATGATGCAAAATATGCTGATGCATGCAATATGCTAGTGCAGGCCCGAGCTGCCGGAGAGAGCTAGGTACAGAACCACTTCAGCAAAATAAGTGCTGAAGACGAAGCCAACTCCGCTGGGGATAAATTGGATATCACTGAATTATCCCAGCAAAATAAATGCTGGGAGAGTGAAATCAACCCTGCTGGGGCTATTGGGAACTTAACCGAACACCTCGACGAAGTAATACCCTGCTGGGGAATATAACTCCGCTGTGGAATAGCAGACATGCTGAATATGATTGGACTCCTCTAGGGATAGCTTATCCGTACCAACGGTGAATTGGACTTTGCTGGAGAAAATGGAGGGAGCCCTCCTGCGTACTGACGAAGCTCGGCTCTGGAAATTGATGCGCCAACACGGATGGGCTTCACAGTAATCGCAAACATGGATTTGAGCTCTTAAGCTTATCTTACTGGGTCAGGTACAACTGACGCTGGAAAATATTCTTCCTGAATACACAGCCTTTTAGTGAAAGGGTCAAGGGATAGTAACACGACTTCCCGCAATCATCTCGCTCTCGAAAATCGACTGCATCTGCTCGAATAACTCTGAATGGCCCTGCTGGTACGAAGAAGACCAATCCTTTCTCTTCTGATATGCCCCAGCCTGCGGGATCTCTGTGGGGATAGTCCTTGAAAGGAAATCTGCAAATCTGAGCCCTGATGGTCTGATATGACATGCCTCAGCGTTCTGAACTTCTGAGAGATACTTCACCTCACCTGCTTCTCGCACAAACTTTGCGCGCTTAAGATGATCTGCCCCTGACCGCAACGACCTTGCTCCTGATTATTTGATTCAGAGTAGTGCCCCTTGACTACGACGTATTTGCCTGAATCTCAACCTGATTGCCCCAGGATAACTGATTTCGAAAAGCTGACCTGACTGGGGATCACAATAATAGTTTGTCCCTGCTCTCGGAACATTCGGGCGTTCTGCATTCTATCTTGACCATACTCTCCACTGTAGGAAGCTTTTCTGCTGTCAAGCGCTTACTCGCAAGTAAAACAAGTTGTTCTGCATAAAAGATGTATTAATGCAACACATATGACAGCTTTGACATCCAATCTGTTCACTGGGAAAAGGAAAAACAGTTTATAGCATATAATGCACAAAACGTTTATCAACATCAGTATCAACATCAGTACCAACATGGTAAGAGGAACCTTTTTAGGAGTCAGAATCGACGCGACCTTTACCGGAGTATGCTTTCGAAACAACCTGCTTCAATTAGGACTTTTGGAGGCTGTAACGTGGTCAGGTTCATGGTTTTGAAAGGAAGGATAAAGGCTCAAAGTTTATTTTAACCCACCCATTCTCCTTGATGTTCTCCCATCCTACGTTCAGCTAATTTGACCTTAGCGCTCACCTCTCAGAGGCTGAAAGATAAGAGTGATAGTTCGAGAAATCATGATCGTTGGGAGTGACAGCCACTCACCTTTCGTCCTTGACACTTGAGGTCACATGACTCGTATTTCCATCGAAGCTTTTTCTTTTGATCCTTTTCATCTTTTTTATTTTCATATCCCTAACTTTTGCCTGGACTGACTCCTTTTGAGTTTCTTTTGATTTTTTTAAGTCCAGCGGGATGCCCTCATTTTTGCCTAAGTCATTTGTTTTGAAGTTTTCTTGACTTAGCGGGCTTTTGATTCTTTTTTCTTTTTTTCGAACAAGTCGCGTGACACTGGTTATTTGACTCTTTGGGGAGTGATGTGGCTGTCCCACTCTTGATTGAACCATTGTGGTCTTTTAGGCACGACCTCTAAGGGCGCGATTAACCCTCGAACGGACACTCCTTTTGCAATTTGGACGCTCGGTCAAATTAGCTAACACCTACCCTGCCCCAGGTTGAGATTGAGGGTTTTTCATTCACAGACAGAAACTCCTACTACAAGGCTCAAAGGGGTTGACAAGGGATTATCTTCCTTATATCTCCGGTGTTTAGGGATTTGAAACAATGCCTGTACATCATCAACAAGTTTTACCTCAAAAGCATACATTATCGGTAGTTGCATGTCGGTCATTTTCGTCATCCTCCCCAAATTCTTCTTAACCAAGTGTTGGACATTTGTAAAAACAGTTAGTGAACATGAATGGATTTAATCAAAACATGCATATTTATTTCATTATCATCAATTTAAATGAAAACAACAAGTTTTACAAACAAGCTTACAAATTCAAACAGGAAAGCAACTACAAATGTAAAGAAATGACAAGCTAAAACAAAGAAAATATGCTAGCTTCTGAGAACCGGGCTTTCACATCTGCCCTGCTGCTGAACCAGCTATCTTTATTAGAGGCAATTCGATGTTGTCCTGATCTGCTTTCAACGACTCAACCAAATTATAGAGCCCTTCCTCCTTCATTCAGATGATTCTAGGACCTCTTGGCCCGAAGCTGATTGCTGCACTATCAAGCAAATCCTGCACTTGGTGCTTAAAAGCATGGCAACTTTCTATATCGTGACCCGGGGCTCCAGAATGAAACTCACAGTGCTTGCTTGTATCATAACCAAACGGGGGAGCTCCCGTTATTGGTGCCAGAGTTCTTTTCTCTACCAGATTCAATCCCAACAATGTCTGCAACAACTCGGCATATGTTGAGGGAGGCTTCTCAAACACTCTTCTCGGTTTACTACCCTGGAATCTTCGTTGAGCCTGCTGTGCCCCCTGCTGAGGCTGCTGCTGCTGGTATCGGGTTGACCCTTGAACACCCTTTGTATCAAATGCAACATTGGTTTCTTGACCTTCAAGGTACTGATTAACGCTCTCCTTATGCTTAACCATTTTCTTTCTTAGATCTGCCCCAGGAATAGGCAACAGTTGTGGGCCTGGAGATTCTGACACCATGGAGTCCATGATACGCTTCTGACCCACTGCAGCTTTAGAAACATCTGTCATTTTAGCATCGACTGAGACAGGAGCAATATGCACCGATACGCCGCCCGGCGTGAATTCAATATCGTGTGAGTCAAGCAGGTCTTGAACATTGTGCTTAAAAGCATGGCAACCCTCGATGTCGTGTCCGAATGCCCCAGAATGAAACTCACATTGCTTATTGGCATCGTACCCATGAGGAAACACTCTCGTTGGTGGTGCCAACGTTCTCTTCTCAACCAGATTAAACCTCGATAAGGTCTGCAAGAGCTCAGCATAGGTCATAGGTGGTGCCTCAAACATTCTCTTTGGCTTCCCTTCCTGGATCCTCTGTTGAGCCGGATGTATCTTCTGTTGCTGCTGCTCAGGTTCCGCATGCACAGGTGGCGCGAGCTTCTTCATTGCGGCTTCAAATAGCTGATCGTCTTCTTTCCTAAGCACATTCTTGACTACCTCCATGATCAAGCTCATTTGGGTCTTCAGCTGACTGTTCTCCTCCTTGAGAATCTTCTGCTCCAGACGCATCTCTTGCATGTCTCTCATCATCTGCCCCAGCTGGCTTTGGACTTCAATCAATTCAAACTGATCTTGTTCCATACCTCTGAAGGAATTCCTGCAACAAACTGGATGATGAGGAAATAAGGCCCACGGTTCTGATATACCTGTTAAATAATAATGCAGCGCAGAAAACAAACACATATTCATAACGAGACAAAGAGAAACTCAAGCTATAAGCACACAGACGAACATCTCCCACATACGTACAACCAACAAAGTCAGCAGGTAAGCACAAATGAGTATGAATATAACGACCCCAGCCAACAATCCTGGTGGTGGTCGGCAGATACTAGTGCACAAAAGCTAAACGGATTAAGCAAAGAGGACAGATGCGACACCCGGCACAGAAACCTCTAGAAACTTCTCCCATATTCAACTGAACTCTCTGATTGACAATCTTCAGAGCACACACTTCCTGCGGAGTCTTCCATGATATTAACTGACGAACCCGCACAACTGGAGGATGGAAAATCATTAATCTGAACAAAACCCTGAGGAGTGATGCAAATACGGCTAGAGTCTAACAGATCTTGAACCTGGCTTCTAAGCACCTTACAATCATTGGTGGAATGCCCCGGTGCCCCAACATGGTACTCACAACGGGCGCTGGCATCAAAACCTGGAGGATACGGTGGAATCACCGGCTTAGTCTCTTTCGGCACTATCAATCCACTTTTGACCAGATCTGGCAACAACTGACTGTACGACACTGGTAGCTGAGTAAACTGCCTTTCAGGCTTCCTTGGTCTTCGTGGAGCATGCTGACGCGATCGGCGATAGGATGATCGTTGACTTGAAGTGTCTGAAAACTGATCCTGAGATGCTAAGGATTCTGAGGTGGCATCATCTCCTTCCCACTCTTCTTGAGAACTGACAACTGACTCAATCTTACCAACTGGAACGTAAGGAACACCTCGAAACTTTCCACTCCTGAGTCCTCTCTCGACAATCTCTCCCAGTCTCATCAGGCCCACAAAGTTTGTGCAGCTGAACAATTTGTCAAAATAATGGCCTTTCAGAGTACCCAGGAAGATGTCAACCAGTTCTCTTTCCGGAAGCGGTGGTTGAACGCTAGCAGCCAATTCTTTCCATCTTCGCAAATATCCTCTGAATGGTTCATTCTCCGCCTGAGACAATTCTTGCAGATCTACAAGACTAGGAGTCAAATCCAAGTTGTAATCGTACTGCTTCATGAAAGCTCTGGCTAAATCCACCCATGATCGAATCTGATTACTTTCCAATTGCACATACCATCTCAACGATGCCCCAGTCAGGCTATACTGGAAGCAATGGATCATCAATTTGTCATTTCGCACAAACGAAGTCATCCTTCGACAGAACATCATCAAATGCAGCTTTGGACAGCTATCTCCCGCGTATTTCTCAAATTCCGGCACTTTGAACTTGTACGGCAACACTAGGTCAGGAACCAAACACATGGCCACAGCATCCAGGTTAACGGCATCCTTTGCTTCTAAGGCTTTCATTTGCTCTTCCAACACTCGGAGTCTTCTACCATCGTCAAGAGCTCTTGGATCTACCACCCCGGTCATTGGAATATCTCTCCGGTAATTCATCGCAGGGAAAGCAACACATTGATTGTTAACAGGAGGATAGCGTTCATTTCGGGCAACGAACTGCTCATGTCGATCTCGGTTCTCATCCGTAGGTTGTACGACTTGGTCTGCAGTTAAATTGTTCGCTTGCAGGAAGCCTTCCATAGAATCATGCTGATGGTTGGACGCCACAGTAAACCTTGCCAAGGTGTTAGGAGACTGGAAATTGCCTTCAGACATAGCCACCAATTACCTGTAACGGACTATGCTGCTTGATTCTGCTCAAATCTGCTTCAGCCCCTTGGTCGTCTTCAACACTCTACTCTTGCCTCAAACAATTCCCCGAGAATCACTTTCTGGTGAAAACAAAGGCTGGATAAGTGCTCTGACCTGCTAGAGAAATGCTATGCAGTATGATTTATGCAAACAGAAATACAAAAATGCTAACGTGCATGTGTGCATTGGAGATATTTTCCCTCCAATTCCAGTGTCAGTGGTAGCAAGACGAGATAAACCATAAAGACAATATTTGGAAAAACCCTCATATATTCATTAGAATAACAATCTTGTCAAGAGGTTACACAACTATGCTCCATACAGCTGATATGACAAGGAGGATCCCAGCCAACATGCCTGGTGGTGATCTCAACATACAGAATACAAGAGAAATCAAATACGGGTACGGTTGCGGAAGTCCTCGACCATCTTCTTTGTCTCTGCATGATCTGGTTGATAAATCAAACCTTCTATCAGTCGATCCCTCTTCCTGACCGTCCCCTGGATGTCTCTGACAAAGTCTTCCCAAGCCTTATCATTGGCACCGCCCCCAGGTTTGGGTCTCTTGGCATCTGCTCTATGCTGGAAATCTTCCAAATTCTTCATGGCATCTGTCAACTTGCGCTCGGCCTCGTATCGGCGACAGGCTTCTTCTTCAAGCTCTTCGTTCTTCACCTTGACCTGTTCTTCTAACTGAGCAATCTGTGTCTTCAGCTCTTCTTCTCGCTCCTTGCGCTTGGTCATAGTGAGATCCCAGTGTTCTCTGAACTTGGCTAGCTTTGTGTAGGCCCTTTCCAGCTCTTGCTTCTTGGTGGCCAACACACTACTAACTGAGTCTACATCTAATTCCAGACGCTTCTTAGTTTCAGTCAATTCCAATAGCGTAGTCTTCAGATGTTTCAGAGTTTCAGCCTGTTGCTTAGAAACATATCCTGTTTCAATCTTTTCATGCCGAAGCTGGGCATTCTCCTGCTCTAAAGCCTCTTTAGCCCTTGCTAGCTCTTCTTTCTCCGCCATCAGCTGCTTGTAGACCTGCATGTCCACAGTGGTGGGCTCCTCTACCGGAGGAGGATGCAATGGCTGAACCGCTGGATACGGCATAAGGAACTTCACAGCTCGCTCACGAATCCATTCTACATATGGGATAGGAACTCGAGTATCCCCTCTGCTACCTGAAAGCTTCCCTCTCTTGTGCAGGTTTTTCCAAGCTTTCTCAAGTTTGGTCAGCATTTCTTTCCCTATTGCCCCGGTGAGATACAGAGATTCCTGTATCTCCTCGGGCTTTGGCGCTCCTTGAGGTACATACCCAAATTGCTTGATCAATAAGGAAGGGTTATAGTTGACACAACCTTTCCTTCCTATTAACGGAACATTCGGGAATCCTTCGCCTTTGAGTATGACTTCAGCTCCAAATACCTCTTTATTGACCCATACCACGTTCTCAGCAGTCAATCCCATTAAGCGCTCGGGCCATCCTAGAGAATTGATAGATGTGACAAACGGGCCTGACTTAGGCATATGACTGGTGAACCACCTGCATAGGAGAGGTACACAGCAAGACACATTCCTTCCTCGTCGCTTTTCATTCTGGTAGTGGGTTGAGTGGTGGATATCTCCCAGCAAAGTAGGAACTGGGTTCTTCGCAGCCAAAATATAGAAGGCATCTGAATCAACAAAATCAGGAATGTTCGGGAACAGCACGATGCCATACACACATACAGCAAGAATGACGTCAAAAACATCCCAGCTACCCTTCTGGGCATATTCTCGAGCCTTCTCTACCAAGACATCCAACGGGAATCCCCATACATCTCCTCTTCTGATCATTTTCCCAGACAGCTCAGACTCTTTCAAGCACAGGATGGCAGAAAGCTCAGCCAGCTTAGGCTCAGCGTCCGTACGATAAAAAGGCATCTGCTCACGGATCGGTATATCCAGAAGTGCAGAGTACTCCTCCAGGGTAGGAGCCAAAACGAAGTCGGGAAATACAAAACACCTGAGCTCCGCGTCGTAAAACTGTAACAGAGTATAGATGCCGCTGGTCTCGTAGGCAGATGGCTGATAAACGTAGGTCAGAATCCTCCCATATCTCTTTCTGAAGTCACCCATTCCCCTCTTCTTAGCAATAGCAATCAACTCTAACAATAGACTGATATTCGGCGACGGAAACTTATAGGGCAATACTCTCTTCAGGTTTTCCATGTCTTGCTAGGAACAAACACCAGAACTGGAAGGGAAAATATGTACCTGCAATACACACACGTTAGTTGAATGCAGATGGTAATGCAATGATGCAATATGATAAATAATGCAATCTGCGACCATAGGGGCTATGCTGTAGCCTGAAGAGGAATATCTCTGTGATCGAGAACAGAAAACCAACACGGTCACCAGAATCTCAGGACACTAACTACCATCTGATACTCAAAATATCAATCCCCTGGTAAGAAAACCATCTGAACCTCTGTATCTGACGAGAATACCATCTGATAATAGCCTCAACCTCAGATAAGAAACCCATCTGACCCAGACAACACACCTGGAGATGAATCAAGAACACCATCTGACAAAGGTACTGAATCATGGTTTCTGAAGGCCAGTTTTCCTGCAATACCCGGTCCCTCTCACAGGTAGGATAGACCTAATCCACGGACAAAGGTACGGCATCCTATGCGGTCATCAGCGTCACAGACTTCCATGAGTGACGATACGATTCCCAGAAGGAGTGGCCTCATCAAATCATGAAGAGGCCTCACTTAGCTGACTTCCAAATGATCGGTCCCCAGAGTCGACAACCCTCACGTCTGGACTCCCCTCAGATCCTCAGGACCGGAAAGGAGCACCTCTGCAAGAATCTCGTCTGAGCGCAGATTTTCGTAGGGAACTGTGCCTGCTCAGCAGACAAGTTCGTCTACTACTTCTCCGCAACTATATCTAGGTGTGTACTCAAGCCCAGGTCCGGCTTTTTACTCACAGTAACCTCCTTTTGCCCACAACAATAATCATAATAATATAATGCTGGAAAATAAATGCGGAAAGGTAAAGGTACAGAAAAGTAAAGTGCAGAAAAGGTAAAACGCAATATGCACAACACCCAACAAATAAACATCCAAGCGCTAGGATTGACTCGCGTAGGGGATGGGAAACGGTCCCAGCATAAGGGATGGGAAAAGTCCCTAGATGCTATAGGTCCCCAGCAGAGTCGCCAGCTGTCGCTACTGCGAAAATCGGCGCCGGCTTGACAGGAGAGTCGCCACCGTGCGTTATTTATCCCTCAGAGCGGGAAAGGAAACGCTCGAAGTAAACCTCGCAAAGACGGGAAAAAGGTATGGTCATCGCAACCATAGCCTGGATTCGGGAGTCGGTTACGCAAGGGGAAGGTATTAGCACCCCTCACGTCCATCGTACTCGATGGGATCCACGCTTGGTATTTATAGGTAAAAGGGTGTGTTATCTATCTACGCTAATGGCTGGTCTGAAAAGAAAATAAAAGGACAGGACTCGACAGAACATACGGTGTTCTGGGCCTACGTATTCCCTCGTGCAATGGGAAAGTCAGAGTCAACGTAGTTCGACTGCCTACGACTAAACGGGGGAAAAGTTGCTCGCCAGGACATCGCATCCTGTGCCTACGTACTTCCACACAGTATGGAAGATCAGAGCAAACGTAGTTCGACCAACTACGGGTAAACAGGGGCTCTCACACAGCAGTGAGAAAACAAACTGGTCCTAAAGGCTCGGGAACCTACAACTACGATCTGGTCTCAAATGCGCTCGGGCAAGAGAGAGGGGTAACAATTAGTCGTTAGCGGGAAAGTCTCGATCGCACAGCCGCGAGAGAACAAAGGTTAGTTGTTAGTGTGCTCGCTAGGATATCGCATCCTATGCCTACATATCTTCGTCTGGTACGAAGAATCAGAGCAGCTGTAGTTCAGCTAACTACGGGTCAAGCTACTCCAAAGCTCCTACTGGAAGGAAAGGGAAACCCTAGAATTATAGCTGAGAAACAGGGGAATTTACCTACTGCTATCACACCTGGTTGACCATCCTGATGTCTATCATAACAACTCCGCAGCGGAGAAGTCAGAGCTCCTAAGGGATCATGGCAACAGGACTAAACCACAAACAAGAAACTGCAAAGTAAAGAAATACTGAGAATATGCATGAATGCAACAACTAGACAAACAAGGCGCAAAGGCCGCAAACCACAAAGGCAAGGGAGCTCAGCTCTACCAAATACCAACAAGCAAAGCCACGCAATAACAAACAAGCAGAAGGAGGACCACCTCAACTTCTCATGCACACAAAGTCTACTTCTAAGATGCACCTATTCAGAACTATCTAGATGAACACCTAAGTCTAATGCAACATAACACCATACAAGTCAAACAATACAAAGAGACTAACCCTGAGCAGGGCCCCTAACAAAACCTGAAACAATCTCCTAATCTATCTCTAAACAAAACTCTATACAAAACCTCTAAGCAAAGATCTAAGCAAAAACTCTAATCAAAACCTAAGCAAGAGGAATCAATCCCAGTCTCCAAGCTTTAGAATAAGCTTACCAGAGAAAGGAAGCTAAGCAGACAAGCTCATAGTGCCTTCCTCAGGAAAGTACCAGGAGGTTACTACTCAGGAGTCATATCCTATGCGGCTCGACAACTGTGATCAGTTTACATTCCTCCTCAGGAGAAATTAAACTCACATGAAGGCTCCGACGTCACTGGATACTTGAGAAAAAAACCTATATGCACTAAGGGAACTAAGTGAGCAGACTTATAGGACCTTCCTCAGGAAAGTACTAGGAGGCTGACACTTAGGAATTGTACCCTACGTGGCTCAACAACATGTGATCAGTTTACATTCCTCCTCAGGAGAAATTAAACTCACAAGTTGGCTCCAACATCACTGGATACTTAAGAAATCCTAGATAAACTAATGGAACTAAGTGAATAGACCCATAGGACCTTCCTCAGGAAAGTACTAGGAGGCTGACACTTAGGAATCGTATCCCATGTGGCTCAACAACATGTGATCAGTTTACATTCCTCCTCAGGAGAAATTAAACTCACAAGTCGGCTCCGACATTATTGGATACTTAAGAAAGAGGTGAGAAGAAAGAATGAAAGTCATTCATAATGCCTTCCTCAGGAAAGTACCATAAACTCCCTTCAAACTTCAGGATCTCAAACCTCACAAACAGACAACAAGCTCCTAGACTAAGCCTCAATCCGCTGCATCCTTGCAAGCTCCAACAGGACCTCAACCAGCTCCTATCCTCAAGATGAACCCACAGGCCAGCAAACCACAAGAGACTACCTCTGAAGTTCAACCACAGTTGAACTTCAAAGTCAGAAGTCATCAAGACTTCTCCTAACTCCAGGCTCAGACAAATCATATCAGGACACCCTACAAAAATCTAATAAAAATCTATGGAAAACCTACATGGCTCTAGGATAGCATACTGAAAAATCAGAACAAAATTCAACACCAGATGAAAGGACTAGAATCAGCAACACAGACATATCCACAAACCAATTTATTCAACATCAATAACAATGAAAAAAAAGCAATTAAAATGAAAATGCATGATCAAGCTAAAGTTTCTGCTATAAAATTCTACACTGAATTACGAGTCTACAGAAAAAAGAACGGAATTATTTGACTAAATCTACCATTTTTTATGAATTTTCTAATGATATGCATGCATTGAAAATATTAAAAACATCAATTAAAATGGAAAATATACAAAAATAACAAACAAAAATAAAATGACATTTTTATTTTTATTTAATTTTCTAGGAATTATGATGAAATGGTAGAAAGAAGAAGAATTAAAAAATCAATTATTTACATTTTATTATGAATTTTGTAACATGAAAATATAAAAGAAAAATAAAAGAAATAAAATGAGGGGTTCAAACAGCAAGGATTTATGAATTATTTCTCATTGGGCCCTGAAGGTGGGGGTGCAGCTAGCATTAGGGCGCAGGGCCCAGGTTTGTTAACCAGAAAAAAACAAAAACTGAAATGCACACAAGGGGAGGTGCAGCGCTAGCAAGTTCTTCAGTTATTATCATTATGGGCTTAAACGAGGGGGTGCGTGTAGCAATAAGGGCCTAAGGCCCAAATCCTAATCACTCAGATCTCACACATGGGGGGGGGTAACGAATAACGATGGGGTATGCATCAGCAAAACGTGTTTGGGCCTAAGCCCAAACCTAACCCTAATCTGAACGAACCCTAAACAAAACCATCTTCCTCCTCACAAACCCAGGTTACTGTTCATCCTAACCTGGCCGTTCGCCCGTCTTCCCCAACTCACTCTCTCTGCAACTCATCTTTTCACTCACACACCATTCTGAGAAAAAGAAACCCCAAAGAACTTCACACCTCTCTCACGAGGAATCAAACCCTAACTCACAATCAACTACCTAATCTGGATCTAATAAGCTAACATGCAAGCCTCAAACGAATCTCATGATCTAAACGAACAAACCAATAATGGAGGCGATGAAGAAGACGAACCTGAGACGATGGAGTTGCTAGAATTCTCTGAAGGCTTGATGGAAATCGTCGCGAGAGAGTAAGATCTTGATGTATTCCTAACTGCTGAAGTAGTTTGTGGAAGCCTGGAGGAGGACGTTGACACTTGTTCGGTGATTTCTGGGCAAACAGGGAAGAACTCAATGAGTTCTATGAAGATCTGGGAAGAAGCTTGCAAGAACTGATGAAGGCGATGGTTCTGGAGATGGCGTTCTGGAAAAGTGAATAACGATGAAGATCGTTGAAGGTGTTCTGGAAAGTTTCTAACAAAACGATGAAGGTATGAGCGATTTCTGGAGAAGTGGATGAAGTTGAGGATGTTCTGGAAAAAGTTGTATGAAGGTCTGGGGATTCGTATGAAGTTTCAGGCGAAACTTGATGTTTCCGGCGAGGTGGAGACGGTGGAGAACGAAGGAGATCGGAGGCAATCGGGGTGAAGAAGTGGTTTTCTGGGGTTTTTTGAGTGTTTGGGGATTCCGGCGAGAAAGGCGGTGGTCGGAGGACGTTAGACGGCGGCTCAGGGCGTCTGCATGCCCGGCGGCGAAGTCCCGGCGATGCTCCGGTGACTGGTTGTGGTGGCGCCAAGTGTCTCAGGGGGAAGACTGGGAGACGACACGTGTGGCAGAGTGCAGTGAGTGGAAACACGCGTGGCAGTGAGAGAGTCAATTCTGAGGTGTGTGGTGGCGTGATTAATGCGCAACGCGTGGGGCCCTTCCTTTCCTAACACGTGGCGTGCCACTATTTATGCCACTGAAAATGCTGGACACTTCCAGAAGCTTCTAGGCTTCGCTGGACTTTCCTGGACCTTTTTCTGGACTGATACCAATTGAGAACTGGGCCTCAAAAAAGGACACCTCCTGGGCCCATACGAAAATGAATAAAAAAACCCCAAAAAAAATGAAAACTGATTAATATCTTGATTAACTAATGAACTCTAAAAAGAAGGATTAAAACTCTAATTAATTTTATATCAACCTAATTAAATCCAAAAATGATTAAGAACCTAATTAACTCTAAAAAATCAATTAACCTAATTAAACTCTAAAAAGTGATTAAAAGTCTAATCAATTCTATATTATCCTAATTAAATCTGAAAAAACAATTAAGATCTAATTGACTCTAAACTTCTACTAATTCTCTTATTAAAATTCTAATATTATTTAATATCTATTAAAATCTATCATTAATAAAAGAAAAACTATATTATTTTCTATATTATCTAAAAAACAATTAAACCTATTTTAAAATCTATACAAAATTCTAAAAATGATTTAAAAACAATTAAACCTATTTTAAAATCTATAGAAAAATTCTAAACTATTAACATCTATTAGTAATAAAAGAAAAACTATATTCCCCTTTTTCTTTATTATTCTAAAAACTATTTAAAATCTTATTTATTCTAAAAATCTATTTAAAAATTCTATAAAATCCTAAAAAGAGAATTAAACTATTAAAAAATACAAAAACCCTATTTAAATTCCAGAAAAATCTGTAAAGCCTATTAAAAATTCACAAAAGTCTATTAAACCCTAAAAATGCAGATGAATGCGCATGACCCCCATAAAAGAGCGCACGAGACCAGATCGAACTGAACAGAGAACCCCGGGCATCAGAATATCCCCAAAATTACTGTGCAAGCTAAAAGTCACCGAGGAGCACACAATTTCCCGAAAATAAAACCCTGGTGATCTGGACTGGATCTGCCATATCTGATAGACGAAAGTCAAGCTGTAACCTCCGATATCCTCCGTTTGTGCACAAATATCACGCGTCTGATTTGCGAATATGAAATTAAACCACGAGTCAGATAGGAGAACCGGTTGGTCAAATTTTAGGGTGCAACAGGTACCGACTCGTTGGTTCATTCAATCGAACCCAGGATAGATCACATACACCCCTCCTTGGCAATGATCTATCCCTACCATTCTCCACAAAGGAGTACGGATGAATCACATACACTCCTCTTGAGCAACAATTTCATCCCACCATTCTCCACAAGGGAGTACGGATGGATCGCATACACTCCTCCTGAGCAACGATCCGTCCCACCAAAATACCATGACATGCACGACACCAAATGCACAACAAATAACTCACCAGATGCACAATAAATAACTCAAACACGCTACGTGCACACGATCCTACTGATCACATCACCATATATATATATATATATATATATATATATATATATATATATATATATATATATATATATATATATATATATATATATATATATATATATATATATATATATATATATATATATATATATATATATATATATATATATATATATATATATATATATATATATATATATATATATATATAACACCAATTAATCATGTCAATTAAATTAAATATAATGAGGCATTCACATCCCACACTAAGTATACACTCTTCACCATTAGACACCATCCCTATACTCATCATGACCAAAGGGATCCTACACCACAAGATCACCATTGCATGGCAACAACAAATTAAAACAAGTTCTACCACGCTCGCCACCCTGCTCGCTTAGCGAGGCTCTAGCGGATGTTCGCTACCTGCCCGCCTAGAGAATATGCTAGCGAAGGCAGACAATGGCTACTGGAAGGGTTCGCTACCTAGCTCGCCTAGCGAGTCCCTAGAGAATGCTCGCTACCCTGCTCGCCTAGCGAACCTGCTAGCGAGCGTCTGCGATACTCCAAATCCTCACTGTCCAAAATGTCACTTTGATTAATTCCAAGCTTATCATTCTTCATCCATCTTCTACCTGTTATTACTACAACTATTATACACTACTCTAATCAATTGTTCCTCAATCTTTCTCTCCAGAACCAAAACTCATGGTCATTACCAAAACCACAGAAGTTACACAAAACCCCACCAAAATCACAACTCTGCTACGTTACGCAGAAACTCACCAAAATCACAACAATACATGCCCAAATTCATCAATAACAGCAACAATCATAAACATAACAATATACTCATCTTGTTCATCAAATCCCTATGGGGTTAAGGAATCCCCTCTACCCAATTCATGTAAAGTACCAATCCCAATCAGTTTCTCCCCTCTTACCTCGATTAATTGCTCCGATTGTTGAAGAACTCTGAAGATTGGGTAGCCCTAGCCTTGCTTCTCTTCCCCTTGTTCTTCCTCCTCAATCTGCTCTCTCTCCACAAGTTTATAGTGTTCTATCTCCTCTTTACCCCCAAAACCCCTTTTTATATCTCTTAATCCTCATTTTATTTAATCTCATAATAATACAAATAATAATAATAATAATAATAACAATATTACTATTAATTATTAAATTATTATCATTATTAATTATATCATATTAATATTAAACTCTATATTTATTAAATAATTCCCTATAAATTAAGGACACCCACCAACGCGCTTAGACACACCCCCACATAAGGACACACCAAAATAAAATAACACCAAAAAGACTAAATAATTAAAATGGGTGTTACAATGACCACCTGAAGTAGAGACTTATTGGGGACATGGGTGAAGAATTTTGTGAGAAAAATGTAGTTCTGAATTGATGAACCGTGTGGTAGTCTCCACTTTGAACAACAGTTTTTATGAATGGATAAAATAATCTTCAGTTCTCAAATGCCCCAGGTTGCATGGTTTATGAGAATAAGTCGTTCCAAGAGGATTTTACATAAAACTTGGCATCCAAAATGTTCCAATGTCTTCAAACTCTTGGAGATATTTTTCGGATCTCGATGTAACTGCCCCAGGTTGACTGTGTTCTGCATACTGAGTCTGCAAACTTTCCCCTTAGGGATGATGAGGGCAACAACTTGGAAACAACCTGCCCCTGTTTAGCATAGTATTCAGGTGACATGCCCCTGGATATGGTCATCTTTTGAAATGACTTGCCATATTCATCAGAGTTTTAGGTCTCAAGAGGTTGAGCATATCGCTGACGCTCGTATGCAAGCTTCTATGATACCAAGCAATATTATCACGTAGAAAAAATGTTAATTCTAAAATTGCTAATGCAACACACATGTTTGTATTGAAGTCTTTATTATTGAGATCACAATAACCTATGATTGAATCACTAGTTAGGATATGAACTAATTTTACAAAGCGAACAAAATTTTTGAGCTTAGCTCATAGGAGTCAGGAAACATCATCTCATTGAGTATGCTTTCGAAATAAACCCTGCTTCAATTAGGTCTTTTTAAAGGTTGTTTGTGGCTTGGTTCACATTTTAAAAACAAAGGATAGGGGCTCAAATTTTATTTCCACCCCCAATCTTCATGTTGTTCACTCCCTTTTTTGAAAGTTTAGGCGTTCGATCAGCTTAACTGAAATGAGGGTTTTTCGATTTGGAGAAGAAAACTTCTACTTCAAGGCTTAAAGGGGTTAACGAGGGTCTACCTCCCTTATATCTCTGGTGTTTGGAGATTTGAAACAATTCCTTACATCATCAGCAGATTTTTATTCAAAAGCATACAACAAGAGATATTGCCTTTGATTTCATCATCCTCCCTTCCAATTCTCTGCCAAGGCAAGAGGTTGGGTGGCATTGGCATTATAAACCAGAATTTTTTTTACGAGTGAATTCAAATAGATTTCTTCGAGACAAACATATTCATTGCATTAATCGTTCAAAATAGTTCTTACATGTAAGTCAAGCTTTTGCGATCAAAAAAATAACAACAAGTTCCAGCAAACAAACAAACAACCTGGTGGTATTGGGAATAAGCTATCCTTCTTGATTTCACCGGCTTGAAATAGCTTTCTTAAGTCTTCATATTCATCAGCATAAAGGTGTTCCATTCACAGCTGGGTTTCCTCCCTTGAAGGTCAACACCTCATCATTGATCATTTCTTGAACTTTTTCTTGGAAAACCTTGCACTCCTAAATTGGATGCCCACTACTCCCTCATGAAATTCACAATTGGAATTTGGATTGAACCAAGGCGGGAGAGATTTCATGGTTCTACTCTTTCTGGGCATCATCACCAAGTTTCAAGCAAAGTAAGACCATAATTGACTATAATTCATTGGGATTGGATTAAACTGGCGAGTCGTTCCTTCTAGATTATTCAGAGGTTTCTGCTGATTCTGACGTTGATTCTGATTCTGAGCTTGTCAATTGTGACATTGACCTTGAGGAGTCAACCTTCGTCATTGGTACGAAAGTCCACGAAGTAGTGGTTACTTGCAATAAACAGGTGTTGCATACCGATGTTGATGATAAGGTATCGGAACTGGAGCTTGCAGGATCTGAAGGGAATCCCAAATTGAGTTAACATCAATATATTAAGGATGCCCCACATAAACTTTCTTGAAAGCAGTGAATCATTAGCTTGTCGTTGTCAAAACATCATCAAATGGTACCTTGGACAACTAACACCCTTATATACTTTAAAGACAGGCATTTTCAACTTCAGGGGAATAACCATGCCGAAACTAGACACAAGTCATGAGCCTTAAGACCAGATGCATTAAGTCCTTTCATCATCTTCAATTGTTCCTCGAGATCACGAAATCCTTCCTCGATTTTTGCAACTCTAGGATCGCTCACCTTCATCACAGGGTGGACATTTTAAGGATTTCGCGTATATCGCAGAAACCGTGAATCTCTTCCATCAACTTGAACAACCAAGTTATCTTGCACAAGCTGAGATCGTGTAAAGACATCCACTTGTAGAATATGGTCGTTAGAAGGAAGATCAAACATCGGGTTAGTCATCACTCTAAAGCCTGACACGAGATCCATATTCTCCATCCTCTCCATTATCCTTCAGTAACTACTTCAAGCTTGCTCAGAATGCCAGGAGATCAGCTGAGTGACATAAGGACAGAAGGCCGAATGAGTTTTGCTTAGGGAAAAGATACATGCAAATGCAATGCTAAATGATGCATGTTGTGCAAATGCAAAATGCAGATGAACTTCAAGGAACTCAAAAAGTATATTTGCAAACAATGTAAACATAGAGAATAGAACTTTGAATAATCAAAAGGCTCATTTTATTAATTAACCAGAAAGTATTACAAAGAAAACAATACACCTCCAAGAGTCAATACAACATAATCATAAGTACAAAAAAACAAAGCAAAATAAACTAGGAGTCTAATCTTCCTGACGAGAATCCTTTCTTTACATGGAGTTCTTTCGTGAGTTGGTTAATCCACTCTTGCATCTTTTCCTTTTCAAGGATAAGCTAGTCTACATACTGCTTCCAAGCCACAAAAGTCAGAGGAAGACCAGAGCTAGAAGTTGATACTGATGATGCATGAGAGGAAAATAAATCCTCTTGCAATTTCATCTTCTTAGAAGACTCTTCCTCTTTCTTCTACTGATGAAGTTTCTGAAGTTCTTCATTCTCCTGACTGAGGATGAAATATTTATTCTTCCAGGCATCCTTCTCCTTTTCAACCTTGTCCAACGCACTCTTCAGCTTTCCTTCTTCACTCATAACGGTCCAAGCAGGGTCCTTAGGAGTCAACAACATGGGTTCATGACGAGGGTAAGACATCTTCAGCTTAAAATCCCTTTCTTGCACCCATCATAGATAAGGTTCTAAGACAGTACAATCAGGATATCCCAATGCAGTCATTCCTTTTCTATGTATGTGACACCAGACACACATGATTTTAGCTTTAAGTTATGGATCCTCTCCTGATTTAAGAAAAATTCCTTCCAAAAGGGTTAGGTCAGGCTTCTCCTTCATCGGATATCTGAGTTGTCGACGAGCCAAAATAGGGTTATAATTGATACACCCTTTTGTGCCAAGAAGAGGTATGTTAGGGAAATCACCACAGCTGTTAATCATACTTACTCCATCATACGTGAGATTATACCACACAATGTCAGAGTGTGTGAGTGACATGATTACCTCTGAACAATAGAGCCCATCCTTCAAATCCCAAACAGCCGTAAATCTTGACAAGCGAGAAATAAACTGCTTGTAGAGAAAAGCGGCGCAACAAGTTTTCTGACTCCCTCCCTGAGAATTCCTTAAATGGATGGAATGATATGTATCAGCCAACATTGTGGGAACAAGATTCTTGAGTATGAAGATCTTGATGGTGTTCATATCGACGAAATCGTCAACATTTGGGAACAGGAAAGCCTCATAGACCAATAATGAAAAAGTGGCTTCAAAAGCTTTAGTATTCTTCTCATCAACATGGTAACGAGCCTTCTCTATCAAGAATTCAGCCGACAATCCAGGAAACCCTTCCTTAGTAGTCATGTGAGTTTGAATATCAGACAAACTCAGGCGTGTAGCTTTAGTTCCTTGAAGGGTTAGAGAAAAAACAAAATGCAGAGATGCGAATGCGAAAAGTTTCATGGAATTCGAATATTTGCAAACGTCACGGGATACCAAAAGAAACTTATTTTTATCGGCCAATAGAAAGGATTACAAAATATTAATACTTCTTAAAAGAGTCTTAAAATAAAATCTAAATAAAAGTTAATAAATCCCTAAGGAAGTCTTATGTTATGCTTCTCGATCTACTTTTCCAACTGGGTCTTCTCGAGAATAAGTTTATCTATGATCAGCTTCCAAGGAGTTGACTGAGGGCTAGAGGAAAATAAATCTTCCTGCGCCTTTCTCTTCTTGCAAGAAAGTACATCCTCATTCTTCAGCTGTAGTTGTCTATGAAGTTCAACATTCTCTTCAACGACCACTTGATACTTGTTCTTTCAAGCATCTCCTTCTTTTTGTGCTTTGCTCAAAGCAATCTTCAATTCTTCTACTTCAGACATGAAAATTAGAATGGGTTCTTTCTTCAGAGTCATGGGCTCCTATCGGGTATAAGGCATCTTTAGCTTGATGGCCCTATCTCGGACCCATTGGAGATAGGGTTCCATAGAAACACAATTAGGCTTTCCCAAACTTTCCTTTCCTATCTTGTGCAAATGAAACCAAGCAATCACAATCTTTTCCTTGAGCTCCTTTCTATTTTCATCATCCTTGAAGAAAATGATCTCCACATGAGCACTCTTGGGCTTGTCTTTCAAAGGATATCCTAGTTGACGGCGAGCCAAGACTGGATTGTAGCTGATTCCCTCTTTAGTGCCAAGAAGAGGCACATTAGCAAAATCCCTGCAACTATCAATGATCATTATCCCATCATAGACGTGGTTGTACCAATCAATATTAGAGTGGGTAAGAGCCATAATCTTCTATGACCAATGATCTTTCTTGAGATCCCAAAAGGAGTTAGACTCGGGCAAGACAGAAATAAACCACTTACACAATAAGGGTACATAACACGTAATCATTCCTCCATTGTGAAAGTTTCTGAGATGGACTGAATGATAAGCATCTGCTAGTAAGGTAGGCACTGGATTCTTCTTTAGGAAAACCTTGATAGCATTAATGTCAACAAAGCCTTCAATGCTTGGGAAGAGAAACACTTCATAGATAAGTAATAACCTCAAATGCATCCATGCTCAGATGATCGGTATAATACTGAGCTTTTCCTATAAAGTTTGTGGTCAATCCAAAGATTCCATCTTTACCAGTCATATTGGCTTGAATGTCAGATAATCTCAAATGTGTAGCCTTGGCAATGTCTTGCTCTTTAAAGTCTTTCTCCAGAATAGGAAAGGGAGATTCATCCAGGATACGAAAACCAACCAAATGAGAATATTCTTTCAACGTAGGCACAAGCCGGTAATCCGAGAAAGTAAAGCAATAATAGATTGGACCATAGAATTTAAGTAATGTGGAAAGAAGTCCATTTTCCACCTTAGTCTTCAACATTGATAACAGCTTCCCATACTTATCTTTGAACCTTTCTTGATCTACAACCAAATCTCCCGACTTCCTTAGGTCATCCAACTTAAGACTCTTCAAAGTGTACTTCAAAGTATTTTTCCTTTTGCAATCCATGATGACCCTATGATGTTTGCAAACAAAAGCTCTGAATTCCATGAAACTTTAATGAAAATGATACTTATGAATGCATGTATGCACAAAACACAGGTACACATATATTCACATATCCATATACATACAAACAAACAAGGGCCTAAGTTCAAAAATCACGAGCATGGAGAAATGGTCTATGTAACAGCCCAATTTTCAATAATTAATTATTCGTATTAAATAATTGATTTATTTGGATTACTTTAATTATTGGAATTATTAGTAGATATTTGAGAGAAGAAATATAATGGAAGGAAATAGAATAGAAAGACATATAAGGAAAAGTGGAAGGAAGAGAAAAGAATAGTAAAACAAGAGAAAGAGAAAGAAAGGGAAGAGGAGAAAAAGGGAAGGAAAAGGAGAAAAAGATTGGAAAGCTCAAGAACAACTTCTAGCTTCGATTTAATCAAGGTAAGGGTGTAAAATATCATTATCTTGTCAATGTGTATGATTATGTATGGATTGTTTGGATTATTTGGATGTTTTTCTCCATTTTCCATTTTAGGGCAGAAACGAGTTTAATCGGTAGAATCGATGTTTTAACGGTTAAGATTAAGAATAAATGGTGTAGATTAGCCGAGGATTGTTAGACTAAGACTACTAGAAATCGTAGGAATTAAATCGGGTGATTTTGGGAGTTTCGGAGAGTTTTGGACAGTTGGGGTTTTGAACATCGCAAACATTCGCTAGCACCTTCGCTAAGCGAGTAGGTCGCGAGTGTTCTCTGTAGCGAGCTAGTAGCGAATGGTCCCAGACTTGGGCAGAATATAATTGACCCTCTTCACTGGTTGCGAGGGGTTCGCTAGGCGAAGCCCCAACGAGTAGGTAGCGAAGCCTTACAGTAGCTTCTGTTTGCCTTCGCGAGTTTGTTCGCTAGGCGAACAGGTAGCGAGTGTTCGCTAGGAACTCGCTAGGCGAGCAAGCTAGCGAGTGTGACATCATTTTCATTTCCTTGTGTTTCCATCCAATGTTGGTTGTTTGGTTCGATTGTGTTCAATCCTTATCGGAAATGAATAGTTTGTGTACTGCTGTGATATGTTATGTTCCGGGTAGCCGTATGGCGTGAATCCTAGATTGTGGAATCAATTGTGGAAATGTGGTCTTTTGACAAATATATGCCTTGTTTAAATTACTTAAAGTGCATGATGAATTTGATTGGGTTCATTGCCGTTGGCGCGATATCGTGAGCGCATATTGATTGTACGCGATTGTATGTGAAGAATGCATGAGAACATATTGTGAATATGTGTGCATTGCTTGTTAAATGTGATGATGATGTTGAAAATATGTATATGTGTAAGGTCGTACTCACTGGGGTAGAATGACAAGATGTTGTTCCTAGTGGAGTAATCACTGGGGTAGAATGACAAGATGTTGTTCCTAGTGGAGTAATCACTGGGGTAGAATGACAAGATGTTGTTCCTAGTGAAATAATCACCGGGGTAGAATAACTGAGATGTTGTTCTTGGTGGGGTATAAACGATGTACCCATAATCCCAAATAGGGATTGGTGAGAATTGATGAGTTTTATATGAGTCACATGGCGTAGATATCATTGTTATATGAAAGTATGCTTGTGTATGAATGGATGAATTAAGGATTATGGATGTGTGCATGATGAAACATGTTTGGTGATTATCCATATTTGTTTATACATATATTGTGATGAATAAGATGATGATAATGAATTGTGGTGAGAAACGCGGAATATGTGTATCCTATGCTTGTATATATATGTATAATTATATGCATTGATTATTATGATAATATTTCTCACCCTTCTGCCGTTTTATAATGCTCTATGGGGCATTGCAGAGTAGGTTGCTGGAAGTCTTTTTGTGAGGCGAGTCTTCATTCTTTTGTTGGTCAGCTCTGATATGTAGCACCGGGTAGTTAGGATTGTGTAGCATTCTTTTGTGATACATTTGTATATGTATCTGCTGACAAATGTTTATGTAAACATGAATGATGTGGTGAATCAAACTGAATGATATATATTTATATGATTACATGTTTAAAGTGATTCAATATTTAGATTTTCTGCTTTTAATTCTAAATATTGAGATGTGGGTGTAAGGACTCGGTTCCTAGGTTGAAGGCTACCCCACTGTTGCATGTCTTCTATAGAGCAGGTGTTATATGTTTCAATTTCATGTATGATGTGACATACCTCTTTTATACCATGTTTTAATTTTACTCTGATGAAATTTTAATATGTGCTTAAATGATTTATAGGTTATTTGGGGGTATAGAAAAGGGGGTGTTACATTAGTGGTATCAGAGCAGGTCGATCAGTTGACCAAGTTGTTAATGTGTTCATTCCCTTATGCATTTGATATGTGTGTGTAGCACTATCAATATGGTTGTTCTAACGAGGTTTGTGTCGCTACTGCGAAAAAAGGTGCTGGCAAAGACAGAAGAGTCGCCACCTATCGTTATTTATCCCCAAATGAGGGAAAGGAAACAATCAGGAAAAACCTAGCGAAAAGGATAAGATCGGTCATCGCAACCAAATCTCGGGTTCGGGAGTCGGTTACGCAAGGGGAAGGTATTAACACCCTTCACATCCGTTGTACTCAAGGGGTCCACGCTTGTTTGTTTATCTAAAAGGGTTGTTTATCTATCTACCTATCAAGGCTGGTTTAAAAGAAAAAGAAAGGACTGGACTCGACAGAACTTCGCAGTTCTAGGCCTACGTACTCCCTCGTGCAATGGGAAACCCAGAGTCAACGTAGTTCGACTACCTACGACTAAAAGAGATGGGGGAAGGTGGCTCGCCAATACATTAGTATTGTGCCTACGTACTCTCAACAGGTGTGAGAGATCAGAGCTTACGTAGTTCAGGATAAAACGGAACACAGATTCGTTCAAGTGTTTTTTACCCGAGTAAAGTTAACAAACAGTTCTAGCAGTTTGGTGTATGCAGCTCGCTCTTCGGAGACTTGTGCGTTAACGTTTGCGGTAGAACTGAGAGTTAACACCACTCTTTTCATTAGAAAAGTTTCCTTGAATTAAAGAAGCCCACGGGGCAAAAGAGAGTTTGAATGTTTGTTTTTGTCTTTTACGAAAGAAGTATTTTTTTATGAATGTTTGTAATTCATATCGCACTAGAGACTATGACTTAGGAACGAATGCGTCGCACATCTCCCTAAGGGCGTGTACTAAACACTCTAGGAAATTGAGGAGAAGCCCCTCAATCACCACTTCCTAAGTAGCTTAAGGATCATAACGTACGGTACAAATTTGCCTTTGTTAGGTATTTTACAGTTGTTTTGAGATGAGAAAGAGAAAGGACTCTACAGGGGAACTATCAAGTATCCTACTGCTTTCATGCAATATGGTCATAATGTTGAGTTTGAAAGGGAATCTACCCTACTGTTGTCATGCATGGATTCATCCTAATGTCTATCATCACTATCCTTATCAAAGGAAGTGAGAGCCCTAAGGGAGCATGTTAAAGGGAAACACCAGCATAAATCATTGAGCAGATGAGTACAACTATCAAGCTACTGAAATAAGAACATGTATAGATATGCAATGCATCGGCACAAGCAGAAGGAGGAAGCCTTAACTTCTAATGCAAACAGGATAAGCACAGAAGAAGAAAGAACACACAAGCAAGGGAGGATCACCTCAACCTTCAATGCAATCAAGCAAGGGAAAGCATGAAAGCAGATAAACAACCAAGCAAAGGGAGGTACACCTCAACCTTTCAATGCAATCATGCACCTAAATAAGAGTATCTACTCATGCAAATCTACCCAAATGCATCACAACAATCAGATAGTCAACCAATCAATGCAGTCATGCACCTAAACAAGAGTATCTACTCATGCAAGTCTATCCTAATGCATCATAGCAATCAGATAGCAATCAAGTGATGTAATCATGCAATCAACTAAGCAAACCATCAGGCAAGCAAACAAGAAAACAATCCATCAGGAGAGAGGCATACATGAAGAGCAACAAGGAAATCATCCCAAGGCTACATCTTGTTGGATGTGTATCAACACAAGAGTCCATCATGGGCTCAACCTCTTCATGGAACGCACAGGGTACTTCCTATGGAAGACCAGGCTCTCACAAGAGGGATCCTATGTCAATAGGACATATAAGTGAATATGGTAGGGAACCTAGAGGTCAATCTAAGGTTATGAGTTTGTGTGTATCAACACAGGAGTCCATCATGGGCTCAACCTCTTATGGAATGCACAGAGTACTTCCTATGGAAGACCAGGCTCTCACAAGAGGGATCCTATGTCAATAGGACAAATAGTGGGTGATTAAGAACCTAGATTTTATCTAAACTGTTAGGTTAATGTGCATCAGCACAAGAGTCCTTCATGGGCTCAACCTCTTTATGGAATGCACAGAGTACTTCCTAAGGAAGACCATGCTCTCACAAGAGGGATCCCATGTCAATAGGACAAAGAGTGGATTGAGGTGATGGGAAGCATGATGAGAACCTAAGGAAATCACCATGGCACTCAACCAGATTCATCTCTTTCAAGAGTAGTCCTTAATGGTTCAACCTCTTCATGGAATGCACAGGGTACTTCCTAAGGAAGACCAGGCTCTCACAAGAGGGATCCAAGATAAGGACAAGGGAATGTTGAAAAGGATTACTCAAGGCAAGGCTTGAGGAAAGCAAAACAAAGGAGAAGTCATTCACCTAAAGCCTCTAAAGAAACCCTAATAGATGAGTTCTAAAGGACATCCATCCTAATGGAGCTAAGAGAACTATCAAGGCTTGAGAATCACCCTACAAAGGTATCAACCTATTCAATGGTCTATCATGAAATAATTGGATGCTTAAGGTTGGCTATAAGGTCACTTATGAGGCCAAACTATGAGAAGGTCATGTGTAGGACACACTAAAAACAACCGTAAGGTAAAATCTAAGAGAAATAGGAAATCGCTCCTAAAAAATCTAAGAAAAATCTAAAGATCACTTAAGATCTTAAAAGTCTAGGGCTAAAATCTTGGATCAAAATTCTAATCCTAAGGGTATTAACAGAGAGCAGCATCCTAAGGTGTGCTATGGAAGGTGTAAATGGGAAGGGTCCTAAAGATTCATTTCTAAGCCTATCCTAAAGGCATCTTAAAAATCAGAGAAAAATACTACAAATCTACTTAATGCATCAACAATAAGCACACAAAAAATCAGGAACTCAATCCAAATATCTATCAAGATATAAATTCTACAAGATGACATACAATTATTCTCAATTAAAGAAAGGAGAAATCATGCAAAAATCGAATTAAATTGAGAAATACCTCTAAAAATAAACCAAAATCATGTAAAATCTTTTAATACATTAAAGAACCAGAGGGAAAAATTTCAGGAATTAATGAGTATTTTTACTATTTTTCATGGAATTAAACAATCATGCATAACAACCATAAAAGACAAAGAAAAGAATGGAAAAATGATTAAAAGTGCGTGGTAAATAGCAATCCAGCTAAGTTCAAAAGCCTATGGGCCTCTCCAAGGGGGTGCGCTTAGCAAGTTGCGGCCCAGTCCAATCCAAATATGAAATTGAGGGATCACATGGTTTGCAGTCAAGGCAAGACTACCCTACGTCTTAATCTGGGCCATCTATCCATTAACTAAGCTAATCCAACAGTCATCACACTGCCACGTACCCAGTCAAGGTCAAACATCTCTAAAACTCACCCTCACACGTTGGATTGAAGGACCTAGTCAAGAAAACCACAAGATCCAATGGTCCACGTCAATCCTGGCAATTTAAATAGGAAGGAGGGAAAGCCATGACCAGCGGTGGCCGGAGAAGACTCCGGTCGTCTTCTCCGGCGAGCATCAACAGTGCCACTCTGCAAAACTTCACCAAACTCAGTAAAGCCTATACCAATCTCTTCCTCTCCTCACCCTGAACACTATTCCATGCTTAAAATTCATTTTCTCTCCATAAATAACCTAACCCGAGGCCATAAAGAAATTGTGCACCATTAAGATTTGCCACGATTGATCCTCTAACTTATCCTAGATTCATCTATAGGTTGTCAAGAACCTAACCATGTACAAAACAAGCCTTAAACTATCAAGAATCACGAGCAATTTTGAAAGTTACATACCTCTAAAAAAGCTTCAACACAACTCTCAAACTCCACTGATCCTTGATGCTTCTTGCCCGCAATCACTCTATGCAACCTTCTGAAGCTTCTGCAACTCTTGATTTCGCTTGAAACTGGCCAATTCTCCAAAATAGAATTTCACTTCTCAACCACTTTTCTCCAACTGTCTTAACCGTTTTTGGCACCAAAATTCACCAACCTTCATCTGAAAACGATCCAGAACTTATATAGAAATGATTTGGATATATTTCAGGCCCAATGGAGGTCCAAGCAGCCCAATTGAGAAATCCACATTTTCACTTTTGAAGTTTCATGATGTTCATCAAAACATAGCTTGAATCCTTCTGTCGCTTCCGCGAAAATAAGATGCCGGCAAAACAGAAGAGTCGCCACCTTTCGTTATTTATCCCTCAGAACGGGAAAGGAAACGATCGGAAAAACCTGACGAAAAGGTATAAGACAAGGTCATTGCAACCGTTGTCTAGGTTCGGGAGTCGGTTACGCAAGGGGAAGGTATTAGCACCCCTCACGTCCATCGTACTCGATGGGATCCACGCTTGTTGTGTTTACTGGACGGGTTGGTTTAAATTATCTACCTATCAAGGCTGGCTTAAAAATAAAAGAAAATGACTCGGCAAAGCGTCGCACTTTATGCCTACGTATTCTCATCAGAGAATGAGAAATCAGAGTCAACGTAGTTCGACCTACGATGGTTTATGGGGAAGGTGGCTCTCCAATAAATCAGTATTGTGCCTACGTACTCTCAACAGATATGAGAGATCAGAGCTTACGTAGTTCAGGGTAATACGGTTTACGGGAACTCAGATTCATCTGTTTTGTCGAGTAGGGTTAAACGGCAGTTCCAGCAGTTAGGGACAAGGCCTGTTTGCGTGGCGCTGAAGTTTAACGACACTCTTTTCTTCAGAAAAGCTTTCCTTTGAATTACGGGCCCACGGGGCAAAAAGGTTTGAAGTTTGTTTTCTGTCTTTTACGAAAGAAGTGTTTTTTATTGTGTTTGCAATTTCAATCGCACTAGAGACTATGACCTGAGAGTGAATGCGTCGCATGTCACCCAAAGGGTACCACACTAAACATCCAGACTGTTGAAAAGAAACTCTCCAATGATCCTTTCTCAGATAGCTTAAGGCTCGTAACGTACGAAAGAAATCATTCATGATTACTGTATCTTAAGCTGTTTTGAGATGAGAAGAGAACAGGCTCAACTAAAGGGAGACTATCAAGTCCTACTGTTGTCATGCCAAGGATTCATCCTATAGTTGAAGTTTGAAACAGGGAACTCCTAGAAGTTATCATGCATAGGTTTCAACCTAAAGTTCTATCATCACTTCCTTATCAAAGGAAGTGAGAATCCTAAGGGATCATGTCAATGATACAAAAACAGATAAAGCATCAGCTAAAACAGTAAACAGTAAACGACTGTAAAATGCATGCAATGCAAGTGAGGGAGGAAATGTGTGTGGGGCAGCAGCCTCCACAAGCTCATCTCAACCTCAAGCCAGATATGAATAACAGTAATCATACTGAAGAGATAAAATAAAGTGCTGTCAAGCAAAATACAGTAAACTGCAATCATACAGAAGAAAATAACATGCTATCAAGCAAAATAAACCACATGGGCAAGGGAGCAGGGCTCTACCGAATACCCGCAAGCAAAGCCATACAGTAACAATACAAGCAGAGGGAGCAACTCAACCTCTAGCGCAATCATGCTCCTAGATTAAAGTTAGTCTAATCATGGACTTATTCTAATGCATCAAGCAAGTCAAACAAGGCACATCAATAAAAAAACAGACAAGAAAGCAGATCAACAACTCTCTTCCACTTCAAGCCTCAGCTCTTCTGACAGCAACCCAATCTTCAGACTTCAACCACCTCTCAAGGCTATCCTCTTTCATGACAAATGTCAATTTGCTTCTCCAGGTTTCAACCCTTCAACATAAGTTTCAACTTAACCTTCTTTTTCAAGCTTCAGCTTTCCAGTCAATTCCACCTTCAGGCTTCACTCTTAATTACAAGTATCAACTTGATTCCTTCAGGATCTCCAAGCATCAATGTAAGTGTCAACTTATCTTTTATTCCTCAAGCCTCAGCCCTACACTCAATCTCAATTGAATCCTCTTCATAAGTATCAACTTAGTCTTCAAGCTTCAGCTCTCTTTGCTTTATCAGTTTCAACTTGGTCTTCTTCATCTACAAGCCTCAGCTTCTCATAGTAGTCTTCACTTATGGAAGTGTCAACTTCATCCTTCAATTCCTTAAGCCTCAGCTCTTCATTCAGTCTTTATTGGATCTTCCAGTATCAACCTGCTCTTCTTGCTCTTCAAGCTTCAGCTGCAATGGCAATGCTCAACGGATCATCCTCTTCCACACTCTTCAATGAAGTCCTCATCTTCAAACTCAAGCCTAACATCTTTCAAGATACTCAAACCAGAAGATGATTGATTTAACAGGATGAGGGAAAATGATAAACAAGCTTACTGACAACCAAAGGAAGCCTGTAAGGGTTCATCATCATGAGAGACTGGTTCCCTCAAAGTTCTACTTCCCAGATAAAGCCAATCACCCCTCCAAAGGAGGGATGTGAATATCTTAGAAGGACTTTTAGTCATTGGGTGGAATGGAAGCACAAGATGCTTTCCATATTTTTGAAAGAAATCATTCTAACTACAAGGCTCTCCCTATGCCCTATCTCCTAATCTTCATCAGACACCTTCAGGCACCAACAAATCCAAAGCTCCAAGCAACTTCAAGCAACTTCAAGCATCCTCACCTTGTCTTCAACTTGTCTTCAATCTCAACCAAAGGCAAACCAAGCAAAAACCCTAATCTAAGGGGACTAAAGCAGTTAAACTAGTTGAATTAGTAAGATTAGGATCACCTAAAACCTAGCACTAAAGTTAGTCCTAACTAAAATACTAAAATCAATTGTAAAATCCTACAAAAATTACTATGGGAACCTAGGTCAATCATGACTCTACCACATTAGTTTCAAAGATCAAACCATCAAATTGGACCTAGAAATAAATCCTACATTACAAGGTATCAAACCTAAAACCCTAAAAAGGAGCACCTAAACATCAATCTAGAAAGCACACCTATTTTCATCACAAAAATTTGAGAAAAATTCTATGGGATCATACATGTCTAACCTAATCACACACAAAATATTAGGCTTAAAATCATCACCATGAGATCATACCAAATTCCACAAAAATATGCATCAAACATAATCATTTTAATATCAATTAAAATACAAAATTCCAATTAAATCAGAAATTACATGAAATGAAAATAGAATGGGTTTGATTGGATTAATTTTCAATTAATTATGATTTTTACAAAAACCATGGATAAAATGAAAATAATAAGAAAATCCAATTAAAATGAATAAGCGCGCGGTGTAAATAGCAGTCATTTTCAGTTGAAAATCTGGGTTGGGCTCGCTGGGGTGTGTGGATAACACTTAGATCACTAAGCCCAAAACACTGAATAAATGAAACGCATCGTTTCATCATCAGAAATCCTTCACAATTCAATTTTAAAACGTGGCCCTTGGATCAACTTCCAGTCAAAGGTCAAAACAAGATCCAATGGTGTAAACTTCATCTCCTACCTTTCAAATCTCTGAGCTTCGCGCCCAGCTCCGGCCACCACCGGTGGAACTCCGGCCATCCCCTTCAACCCTAGTTCTCCCTAGAGGCCTCCAATCCAAGAGGTCAAAACATGAAACTCATTCCAAATCTTGCCACGAATTCAACCATACCCATAGTTTCTTCTGAAACCTCAAGAATCATCATCTCCCAATCTCAACCGAAAATGGCAATTCTCCTAATTTGTCTCTAATTCATCAATTAACCATCTGAAATCCATCCTATGCCATTCTACAATCAATCTAGCACCCTAATTCAACCTAATTCTACCTAAATCATGCTATAGGAAGAAGGTTACCAACCTGGAAATTCTTGAATAACAGATGCACCAAATCTTCACTTCAAACCCTCAAATCTTCTGGACACGATCACTGAACCTCCTCCTTGCTTCTGTATGCAAAAGAATCAATGGAAAGTTCTTCAATCTTGAAACACGATGATGAGTTGCAGGTGCTGAAAATCACTTGCTCATACACGATCTAGCCACCAATTATTCTTGAAAATGATCTGGAATCACTCCTTGACATCCATGGAAGAAGTATCAATCAAGAAAGTGAATGGAAATTGAGGAATTTGGTGAAACCGATTTCAATTGCAATCCAAGAAAACTCAATCTCAAGCTATGCTCAATCCTTCAATGATCACCAACCCCTTCAATGGTTCCACTCTACTCCTTATATAGATGAAGTTTGGATGATCTAGAACCCTCTAGACCCTTCTAATGAGAATTTCCACTTCTCATGTCATGAGATTTTCAAACACATCTCATGCTATGCCCAATTCTGTTTGCAGCTTGAAACCAACCTTAATCTCTTTCAAAATCTCCCCTAGTGACATTTTGGAAGGGTTTAGCTTGCCAAGTTCCTTGCTCATGCCTTAATTTTGAGTTATGCATATGTTACTTAATATGCAAGCAAGTGCTTTTCAAAGCAAGTCCATGAATTGAATCTCAACTCAAAAATGTGGCTAAACCATTGTTCGTAAAATGTTTTCTAGAGTCAAAATGATATATTACATGCCATGGTTTGGATGTGTAGGTTGAAAATATCAATTTCCAACTTTGGTTTATTTAACTTATGCCCTTATTTTAGGTCATTTTTGCAACTTTGAGCTACAAGCCTTTCCATCATCTCATGACCTCCTTACTAGCCTTAAAACATCATTTTGAACAAGTTTGATGTTGAATATTTTTCCATTTGAAGCTTGGAAATAGGAGTTATGGCCTTATGCTTGAAATGACCTGTAATCTCCAAATGACCAAAATGCCCTTGATTTGTCAAAGCCATAACTTGAGTTCTACAAATCCTATCAAGGACTTCTAGTACTCTCTAGAAAGCTAAGAAGATAAGGAACAACATTCATGTTGACCAAAAGTTCATAGGAATCATCCTTCTTGGGCAAAAGTTTGATGCAAGTTGGGTAACTTTCAAGGCCCCAGATTCACATACTTCAGATGACCTGTAACTTGTTAAAGTCATAACTTGAGTTCTACAAATCCTATCAAGGACTTCTAGTACTCAAATTAAAGCTAAGATAAAGCTCTACAACATTCATGTTATGGGTAAGATGAGATGACAATCACATCGTGAGCTAAACTGCCTTGAAGATAGGGGTCAAACTAGGGGATTTTACACTGTCAAGCCTTAGAAACCCTAGCTTGAAACTTCTCAAACTCTTCAATCATGATGAGTTAACCTTGGAATCATCCTTATAGAATCTCAATGCATCAATCCATGATCGCATGGCTCTTGAATTAGGTCTCAACCTTGTTCAAATCATCAGTTGACCTAGGGTTGACCCAATCAAACCCTAATTACACCACTCATGGCTAAGGCTTCTTTAATCTTGTACCATGACCTGTCTAGGCTTCATGATGGCTTTCAAGACATCTCATAAGCTCTCTCAAGGCTTCAAGTCCTTATTCCTGGCTTCAGAATCATCTGGGGAGCTCCCACAACTCTCAAGTTAGGAGGCACACAACCTTGGTTTCAACCACTCTCTCTGAGAATCTTCTGACTTCTCTGACAAAGATATCTACCCTTGAACACTTGAATAACCTTCATAGCTAGCTTCATAGTCTTGTATAGCTCTTGGTTGGTAATCATACCTCTTGATCTCCTGCATACATGTCAATGAAATGCAAATGATAATGCCAATGTGAATGAAATGAAACATAAGCTAGGTAAAGAAGAGTTGGTCAAATTTTGGGGTGCAACAGCTGCCCCTATTCAAACGGCTTGGACCTGACTGGGTGAGAAGCGAACGGCTCTCAAACAATCAAGGTACGAGACAGTTGAATACCAACAAACCCGGAAATTTGTCAACTGCACAAGTACACGGTACTCAGATGGGAACAAATCTTCGAAAACTGAAATATTAGCTGCACGGCAACTAGCTGGGGGATTGGTCACACGGTAACCAGTAATACATGGTCGATCATGCCGTCAGGCATCAAGATTCCTCGGGACTCATCAGGTCAAGAATCAAGTTAATCATGCCATCGGGCGTTCAAGGAAATCCTTCGGGCATCAGCCGAACTTCATCAGTAAGTCAGGAATAGAAGTTTCAGTCAATCATGAACCAATTGGGGATATCCAAACTTCTGCCATCGGGTACTCCGCATCAGCTGGGAGAACTGCTTCGTCAATACGGTTGGACTTCAATCATCAAGTATTCAAGGGAAGTTTCAACTTCACTGTTCAGAAACCTGTTGGGGATGACACATCTCCGCTGGGGATTCTGGAGAACTATCAAGTAACTCTGCTTCGGGGATCCAGAAATCGTTCTGGGTGAATCAACTTTGCCGAGGAAATCAAGAATCATCTTGAATAACTAACTCCGTGGGGACTTCAAGAATCGTCCTGAACCCATAACATCTGCTGGCGTTTTCAGGGATCATCCTGAGCAAACGCTCTGCCGGGGACTCTAAGCATCGACTTTGAGCAACCAACTTTGGCGACTGTACTGGGGATTTTAAGAATCATCTCAAGCAAACGACCTTGCTGGGAGAAAAAAAATCCAAGAATCATCTTGAGCGAGCGACCTTGCTGGGGATTCAAGAATCATCTTGAGCAAGCGGCTCTGCGGGGAATTCAAGAATCATCTTGAGCAAGCGGCTCTGCGGGGAAGCACCTGCAAAACAAGAACGGTAACGACCTAGCTCATGTTTAGTATGCATATGCTTGACTATGGCACAATGCTCCACACGGTGGAAATGCTATGCACTCATGCAAAATGTTATGCAATCATGCAAAATGCTACGGCCCCGTCAGCAAAATAAATGCCGACGAGAGAATCTTCCTGTCAAGGAGAAAGAACCACTCTGGTGGAGGAAGGAATCATCCTGCCATGGAGAAAAGGTCACGCCAATCTCAATCGGATTCTGCATGGGGAAATGATCTTCAGTTGACTGCTGCCGGGGAACGAAGCTCTACGAGAACCTGGACCTGCTGAGGAGAGCGATGTCAATCGCGGAAATAAACTGCACGGCCTTCACGGCTAGCCTTCCTGGAGATAACGGCTCCGGCGAGGAAATACAGCATCAGCTATTCAACACTCTACTGGAGACAACCAATCATGGCCCGAACTGCTTTCCAAGGACTCGGCTCTCTCGGGGATCTGCAAACTCGGCTGGAGAAGAAGAAATCATCCTGCTTCGGGGGAGAGCACGACTCTGAGGGGAATCTCAATTCCGCTAGGGACTTCAGTCTGGAACTATCGATTGCTGCACACTTCAGTGAATAGTCTCCTACGAGACTTGCACTTGTGACCCGGTGCTGGGGGATGAACATACGCTTCGGCGCCTGACTCAGCAAGGGAGATGCCGTTCCTTCAGGATGCATCTGATTGGGGAGAGAATCCTCTCTTCCTGGGGGACGTATCAACGCTTACGATCTCACGTTCAGACTCTGCGGGGAGAGGCTGCTGAACTTTGCTGGAGAAGGAGAAATCATCCTGCTTGGGGGCGCATACGGCGCACTGTCTGGAATCTGCTACACCTGTAACAACACAAACAAACAGACAAGACACCCTTCTCAAAGGGACCTATCGAGGTTATCATCTTGTAACAATGTTCAAGTAATTCAATGTTTCAACAATCAGTGGCCTAGGCCAGTAAGTTTATGTATGCGCATTTTGTCAAAAACATCGGCGTTCTTTTTCGCAAACAAAACAGATAAATGCTAAACAGACAAACAGAAATGCTGAATAGTATACATTTTATTGATAACGAACCCCTGAATGGGTAAAAATGTTTTACAACAGATGCAAGCTCCTGGAATGAGGAAGCCGCGCAAAAATAAAACATAAATATACATCAGTATATACAAATGTCGGCAACGAGGCGTAGACGAACACCATGAGTTGATCCCTCTATGACCCACTCGACTTCGATACTTCTCCGACGCTTCAGCTTCAGAAGAGATTGGTTCAGATAAACGGCCCTCAGGTCTTCCAAACCACTAAACAATGAAAGTCCACACGCGGAACGCAGTCATTTGCTTTTTCAAATCCCTAACTTTTGCGTGAACTGCCCTTTGCGGGTTTTCAGTTCACCGGGATACCCTTTTTTGCCAAAGTCGCCCATCCGGGTTTTCGACTTTGCGGGTGTACATTTTTCGATTTATATCCCTAATTTTTGCCCGAACCTTTTCCTTTTTTATGGTTCGCCGGGATGCCCCATTTTTGCCTGGATATTCTTTTTCTTTCCAGCGGGTCATTTTTTAAGCAAAGTATTTTTTAACTGCGTCCGCGTTCACCGGGGAGGCAAAATCTTCACCATCCATCGTGGATAACAACAAAGCTCCTCCCGAGAAGACCTTGCTGACGACATACGGACCTTCGTAATTGGGAGTCCACTTGCCCCGGTGATCGGAGTGTGGAGGAAGAATCTTCTTCAGGACGAGATCACCCGTCTGAAAGCTTCTATGACGCACCTTCTTATCATAAGCTTTCTTCATTCGGCTCTGGTACAGACGACCATGTGCAATCGATGCTAACCTCCTCTCGTCCATCAGGCTGAGCTGGTTCAGTCGGTTCTTAATCCATTCTGCGTCGTCGAGTTTCACATCAACCAAAACTCGCAAAGAAGGGATCTCCACTTCTAACGGTAGGACAGCTTCCATACCGTACACTAAGGAGAAAGGAGTTGCCCCGATTGACGTACGTACCGTTGTACGATAACTGTGCAGTGCAAATGGCAGCATCTCGTGCCAATCTTTGTAGGTCACAACCATCTTCTGAACAATCTTCTTGATGTTCTTATTGGCTGCTTCAACAACGCCATTCATCTTCGGCCGGTAAGGAGATGAGTTGTGGTGTTCAATCTTGAAACTCTGGCACAACTCCTTCACCATCTTGTTATTCAGATTCGAACCATTATCGGTAATGATCTGCTCGGGAACTCCGTAACGACAGATGATGTCCCTCTTTATGAATTTAGCCACCACCTGCTTGGTCACATTAGCATACGAGGCTGCCTCCACCCACTTGGTGAAGTAGTCGATAGCTACTAAAATGAAGCGATGACCATTAGATGCAGTGGGCTCGATCTTTCCTATCATGTCGATGCCCCACATGGAGAACGGCCAAGGGGAGGACATGACATTCAACGGGCACGGTGGCACATGAACTTTATCAGCATAAATCTGGCATTTATGACATCTCTTCGCGAATTTAAAGCAATCCGATTCCATCGTCAGCCAGTAATATCCTGCTCTCAGAATCTTTCTCGTCATAGCATGCCCGCCGGCGTGCGTACCAAATGTGCCTTCATGGACTTCTTCCATGAGCATACTCGCTTCTTTCTCATCTACACATCTGAGTAGCACGAGATTGTGGTTTCTCTTATACAAAACTCCCTCAGGATTGAGGTAAAAATTTCCAGACAGCCTCCTCAGAGTCTTCTTATCCTGGGTTGACGCTCCCGCAGGATACTACTTAGTCATAAGGAAAGTCTGGATGTCATGGAACCATGGCTTGCCGTCGGCGGCTTCCTCGATTGCAAAGACGAATGCAGGTCTATCAAGACGAGAAAGGACAATTCTTGGAGCTTCATTCCAAAAATTGACTTTATACATCGAAGCCAACGTGGCTAAGGCATCAGCCATCTGGTTTTCAGTCCTGGGTACATGATGGAGTTCCACTCGATCAAAGAACGGAAGTAGCCTTCTGGCGTAATTCATGTACGGCACCAAATTCGATTGACGAGTCTCCTACTCCCGTTTAATCTGGTTAATCACAAGTGCCGAGTCACCATATACGTCTAGGTTCTTGATTCTCAAATCAATTGCCTCTTCTAGACCCATGATGCATGCTTCGTACTCCGCTTCATTATTGGTGACTGGAAACGTCAGTCTCGCAGTGAACGGGATGTGGGATCCGTGGGGAGTCGTGATGATCACCCCAATGCCACTTCCGTAGGAATTAACCGCCCCGTCAAATATCAATTTCCACTGGGATTTCCTATCTGGCCCCTCGTCGGGCAACGGCTCATCGCAATCCTTCGCTTTGAGAAACATGATATCCTCATCAGGGAATTCAAACTTCATCGGCTGGTAATCTTCGATCGGCTGTTCGGCCAGGTAATCAGACAATACGCTTCCCTTGATGGCCTTTTGGGAAACGTACTGAATGTCATATTCCGTTAACACCACTTGCCATCTGGAAATCCTGCCCGAAAGCGCTTGCTTCTCGAAGACGTACTTGATCGGATCCATCTTCGAAATTAGCATGGTGGTGTGATTGAGCATGTACTGTCGTAAACGTTTGGCAGCCCGGGCGAGTGCACAATATGTTTTCTCCAGCATTGAGTAACGGGATTTGCAGTCTGTGAACTTTTTACTCAAATAGTAAATGGCATGCTCCTTTCTGCCCGTCTCGTCGTGCTGACCAAGAACACACCCCATACTACTCTCAAGAACTGTCAAGTACATGATTAAAGGTCTTCCGGCCACTGGGGGTATCAAGATTGGAGGTTCCTGCAGATACTGCTTTATCTTGTCGAATGCCTTCTGGCAATCCTCGTTCCAGACAACCGCCTGATCTTTTTTCAGTAGTTTGAACATCGGTTCACACGTGGCCGTGAGCTGAGAGATAAACCTTGCAATGTAGTTTATTCTTCCCAGGAAACCACAAACTTCTTTTTCGGTTTTTGGCGCTGGAATTTCTTGTATTGCTTTTATCTTCGCAGGATCAACCTCGATGCCTCTTTCACTCACGATAAACCCCAGTAGCTTTCCGGACCGTACTCCGAAAGTACACTTGTTAGGATTTAGCCTCAACCTGAACTTCCTAAGCCTCTCAAAAAGCTTCAGCAAATTGACCAGATGTCCCTCCTCCGTTTGGGACTTCGCAATCATGTCATCAACATAGACTTCAATCTCATGATGAATCATGTCATGAAACAAAGTAACCATTGCTCGTTGGTAAGTGGCCCCTGCGTTCTTCAAACCGAAAGGCATTACCTTATAGCAAAATGTTCCCCAAGGAGTGATAAACGTAGTTTTCTCCATGTCCTCCGGCGCCATCTTGATCTGATTGTAACCGGAGAAGCCATCCATGAACGAAAACACGGAGAACTGGGCTGTGTTGTCGACCAACACATCGATATGAGGCAGCGGGAAATCATCCTTAGGGCTCGCCCTATTCAAATCCCGATAATCGACGCACATGCGTACCTTACCGTCCTTCTTCGGTACAGGCACTATGTTGGCGACCCACGGAGGGTAAGTAGTGACCGCTAAGAAGCCAGCATCAAGCTGTTTCTACACTTCTTCTTTGATCTTAACGGCCATATCTGGTCTCGTCCTCCTAAGCTTCTGCTTGACGGGAGGACAATCTTCTCGCAGCGGCAAGTGGTGGACCACGATGTCAGTGTTAAGTCCGGGCATATCTTCGTATGACCAAGCAAACACGTCACTATACTCTCTTAGCATCTCGACCAATCTCTGCTTGACATCAACCTGCAATGCAGCCCCTATCCTGACGTTCCTGACAAGTTCTTCAGAACCCAGATTCACAATCTCGATTTCTTCTTCGTGAGGCAGAATAACTTTCTCTTCTTGTTTCAACAAGCGGGCCAACTCTTCAGGAAGGTCTTCGTTTTCATCAATCTCTTCTTTGGCTTGATATATCGGGAAATCGAAGTCGAAGTGAGCCGTAGAAGGTCCAGAGTCGATGTCGTCTGCTATGTGGATCCTGCAATAACAAGGGTTAAGCTTAAAACAAGGATATGCAGGTTAGCACAAACCTCATTGCCATTTTATTGTTTTTCAAAACAAATATAAAATAGGAATAGCAGAGATCACAATATTTGAATACGAAGAAAACGCCTTTTGATTTATTGATAAAATGCATGTACATAATCAAACGAGGCCCTGACAATAAAACCTCTATGCCCCGGGTAGGACATAGGTGTTGGTGTAAGCCCTAGAGGCCAATACTTTTTGGTACTTGTATCAGATTATTCGTTTAATAATAAAAGGCATTTCTTTATTATGTTTGTCTTTCAGAATAATAAAGTCCCTAGAATAGTTAGTCTGTTTAATGAAATGTTAAGTGTGACTTAATCATGAGATCCCATTAAACATAAAGACATTATTCTTAAAATATCCGTAGTCAAGCTTTATTGCAAAGTGGGATAACATTAAAAGCATTGAGACTATTATGAAGATAGACTGATGATCACATCTCATGGATCATGGATAAAGAGTTATCAAGTCTTGACATAGGTATAAATATTAGGAGTAATATTTATACCGGATTGACCCGCTATGAGAATACTACATAGTATGTTATGCAAAGTGTCATAAGTTATTCTCATGGTGATAATGGTGTATTACCACCCTTCGACCTGAAACCACTATGGACCCTAGATGTAGAGTCGGGTGCTTTATTGCTGATCAAACATTATCCGTAACTGGATGATCATAAAGACAGTTGATGGGCACTTCACGAAGCATGCTGAGGGACATGAGTGTCCTAGATGGAATTTGCCAATCCTGCATAACAGGAGAAATGTCTAAGGGCCCAATATTGAACTGGACAAGGATGACACAGTGTATGCCTTGTGTTCAATATAGACATAGGGGCAAAAGGGTAATTGTACAAACATATATTATCACGAAAAAGGTTTTGTCAGATCACATGACATTTTCGTGACTTGGGTAGCAGTGATGTGTTGCTAGATACCGCTTACTGTTTATTATGTTAAATATATATAATTTAATATAATTACCAACGTTACGAAATCCTACAGGGTCACACACATAAGGACAGTTTGATGAGAAATAGAGAAATCAAAGGAACACCGTAAGGTACGGTGCACTTAAGTGAAAAATAGAAATTCGGATAATATAATAATAATTATTGTTATTTTATAATGGTTATAAAATAATAATAAAATAAATATATTTATTATAATAATAGTTATTATAATAATATATAATATTATTATGGATCATGTGAATTAGGGTTTTAGCCCGCAGCCCACAAGAGAGTCTATAAAAGGAACCCTTGTGATGAAGTTTCACTTGATGCAATTTCGTTTTTGATTCTCTTTTCTCACTCAAATAATTCCGTTCGTAAGCAGCTAGCACTGTGACCGGAAGCTGTTCGTGTGGACTGAGTAGAGGCGTTGCACTTCATCAACGCTTGTGATCGCTGCATCAAAGATCTGAATCGCCACAAAGAGGTAACGATTCTATCACTGACCATGCTCATTCGTGAGGATCACTAAAGGAAAATTTTTGTTTTCCGCTGCGTTTAGATCGCAATTTTCCTTCAATAGGGTTGTACAATGATTGGAAAAAGTAAATCATTACTCTTCGCTTGTCATCTGGATGATATCCTTGACGGACCAGTTGGTAAGGCCGTCGCCTGGCTTGCTTGGCTGGATCCAAGAGTCGAGGTCACAGTCGCTATCTCCGCTGTCTTCAGACACCGCGTTGACGCTTTCAAATATCACCCCGCCGCTGGTAAACTGGATCGGCCCTTTACCTCGAGACGCATTGCTAGAAGAAGAAGCTTCAGCTCCAGGAGAATATCCCAACCCAAACTTGTCTTGCTTGTTAGGTATCTCCAAAATTCGCCCCCAGCCTGGGGTAGATCCGGCTTGGACAATGGCCCGAGCTTCCTTGAATGAAGAGAGAGTCATCTCTGGCTTTTCAGTGACTACGGGAGCTACGTCCTTCACTTTAATGGCTTCAAACGCTTGGCATAGAGTTTCGTGGATTTCCCCATCCATCTCAACATACTTGAAGGACGACAAATGGCTCACCATTATGTCTTCCTCGCCACATACAGTCACGATGCTACCTCCGACGACATACTTGAGTTTCTGGTGCAACGTGGAGGTCACGGCTCCAGCAGCATGGATCCATGGCCGGCCTAAGAGACAGCTGTAGGCAGGCATGATGTCCATAATGTAAAAGATTGCGTCGAACGTTTCCGGCCCGACTTGGATTGGCAGGGTCACCTCCCCGAAAACATGGCGTTTAGTTCCATCGAACGCCTTCACAACCAGATCACTGGGTGTGCAAATCACTCCGCGAGTATCTAACTTCATTAATGCCTTCTTCGGAAGCACATTGAGCGACGACCCCGTGTCTACCAACACGTGCGACATAATCGTTCCTCTACACTCTATCGAGATGTGCAGGGTACTATTGTGATTCCTCCCTTTCAGCATCAGCTCTAGGTTAGTGAACCCTAACCCATTTCCGGAATTCACGTGGGCTACGACCTCTTCTAGCTGATTTACCGATATTTCCTACGGTACATATGCGGCGTTCAACACCTTCAGCAATGCATTGCGGTGTGCTTCAGAACACAGCAACAAGTTCAGAATAGAAATCTTTGAGGGCGTCTAATGGAGATGATCCACAATCTTGTAGTCACTCTTTTTAATCAACCGCATAAACTCCTCGGCGTCTTTAACAAGTAAGTCTTTTTCTGCCCCACGCGGGATCTCTTCAACGACTTTACTTTTACCTTTATCAGTTGCATCAGCTATGTCCGCTTTGTCCGCCACGACCTCAGGTGGTGCGAACACTCTTCCGCTGCGAGTAATACCACTGATTCCCGCAAGGTTTTCCACAGACGACCCAAACGGTTCCAGTTCCAACTTCTGTCCGTTGCAGTAGACTTCAGCCCCATAGTGCCATGGGACAACATTAGTGCTTTCGAACGGTATCGGCCCAGCTTTGGTGATGGTAATTGTGGGCGGCCTGGGTGCAGAAATAGTTATCGTCTGGCGAGGGATGGTGATGGTGGCGACCTTATCATCTTGCTTCAGCATTACCTCCCCTGATCCACTTTCGGCTTTCCGGCTAAACTGTAAAATCCCTTCAGTAATCAGACTTTGGATTCCCTCTACCAACTATTCACATCCATCAGGACTCGTCGCACAGCCCATACACAGCTCTCCGCAACTTGGAAAGAAACCCCTTTTCATCATCTTAGCTTTAACGAAGCTAAGCGGCGTCTTCAGATCTCTGACGTCAGTCAACAAATCCAAACTCTCGTCTTCAATAATGGCGTTTACTCCACCTCCCCTATGATTCAGCATAGGGTTCTTCGTGACGTTTGGCACATTATCTGAGAAGTTGATGATCTTGGCGTCCACCATGTCCTGCACCTTATGCTTGAAGGCTTTGCAATTCTCTACTGTGTGGCCTGGTGCCCCTGAGTGAAACTCACAAGTTGCATTCACATCATAACCTGGCGGAGGTGCCCCTTCAAGGGAGCCAAAGTTCTCTTTTGGATCAACTGTAGCTGAAGCAAAGTCTGCAATAGTTGCGCGTACGACATGGGCGGTGTCTCGAGGTGACGACTCGACAAAGGGGCCCGATTCTGATACTTCCTGTACCCTGGTTGATTCGATTGTTGCTGCTGCTGCTGTGGCTGTTGAACTGCCGGGATAGTTATACTGGCCACCTGTTGGTGAGGGCCTTTACCCTTCCTTCGAGCGTTGGTCACAACGCTCGTTTCTCCTTCCCGTCTTTTGCCACTATAAGGTTTCTTTCCGCCTCCTCTAGCTGAGGATGACTCACCTTGAATTTTCCCGAGTTTGATCCCATTTTCAATATGGTCACCCGTGATAATGAGATCTGAGAATGTTCCAGACATGCCGCTGACCAATTTCTCATAGTAAACCCCTGGGAGGGTGGCTACGAACATCTGTACGAGCTCACGTTCAACCATCGGCGGCTGAACCCTGACTGCCAGTTCACGCCACCGCTGAGCGTATTCCTTAAACCCTTCGTTGTTCCTTTGCGACAGATTCTGCAGTTGGACTCGGTTCGGGGCCAAGTCACTGTTGTATTGGTAGTGGTGCACAAATACTTCAGCAAGGTCCTTCCACGTGCGCACAATGGTAGGCTCCAGACTCATGTACCATTCGAGGGATGGTCCGGACAAACCGTCCTGAAAGAAGTGCATCAGCAACTTCTCGTCCTCCGAATGAGCGGACATTTTTCTGTAATATGATCTCAGGTGAACGCGAGGGCAAGTGGTGCCCTTGTCCTTTTCAAAGTCAGGTACCTTGAACTTGGGAGGCAACTTGAAATCAGCAATCAGTCCCAACTTGGACATATCAACACCCAGGGTGTTCTGGTTCTCGATATTTCTCATCTTATCCTCGAGTGCCTTGAACCTTAGACGTGCTTCAGCAGTCAGCTCCCCTTCAGCACCTCTCTGAGAGAACACATCATCTTGGCGGTCTTCTAACCACGGTTGAGGCCCATACAGATTCCCAACACCTGCATTGCCGTTGCCCAGCCCAACGTTGACATTAGCTTCAAGACTCCCATTACCGACGCCCGTCGTATTACCATTGAGTCCCATGTTAGCTATCACATTGCCGTTGGCATTGCCGTTCCCCCCGGTCACGGGGACGCCATTCTGAGGAGTTTCAACTGGTGGAGGGGTAGGCACAGTCCCTCCGTGGAGTACGCCGTTGCTATCGACCCTTGAAATCAGAGGCTGGACCAAGGTTCTGAGCTGATCCTGGCCATTGGCGACCGCTTGCATGAGCTTCATGAAGCGATCCATTCTTTCGCGGAGTTCCTGAACATCAGTTTGCACTTGCTCCATGATTCTGGTTTGATTTGCTCTGGTCGGATAGCGGTGAATAGGTCCCTGATCAATCCTGGAACAACCTGAAACAACCTGGAAATACAAAAGGGTTAGGAAAAACGACAAAGTGCTCGTTATGCGAATGTTTCATGCAAATGCAGACGTGTGTCTGTGTGTTAGGGAGATCTCCCCCGATCCTAGTGCCTGAGTGCCAGTGCTGATAATAAGAAGTCCGAGTCCAGTCATGGAAATAACAATCTCATATATAAAGAAAGCCCACCAAGGAAGTACACAACGTCAGTGAGTACAAGCAGAATCAATAGCATGACCTTGACCAACTAGCCTGGTGATGGTCAGCATACAACAACGATCAAAACAAAAGGAATACAAATAGTCAAGCACGACCACGGGCGCGAAACTCTTCTAACAACTCCTTCGTTTCCAAATGATCAGGCAGAGTAAGAAACCCTTCGACGAGCAACTCCCTCTGCACAATGGTGTACTGAAGACCTTCGACCGAATCTTCCCATGCTCCTTTGCCGAAGCAATCTTCTAGCTTCCGCTTCTTGGACTCAAACGTCAGTTTGCGCTCCTTCAGGTTAGCAAGAGCCCTATTGAGCTGGCCTTCAGCGGCATATCTGCGAGCGGTTTCTTCATCAAACCTCTTCTCACTAGCTTTCACCTGGGCTTCCAGCTTGGAGATCTGTTGCATCAGCTTATCCTCCCGCTCTTTCCTGGTGGCTAGGGAGGCCTTCCAGTGCTGGTTGAACTTGGATATTCTCCGATACGCTTCGTCCAAGTGCTGCTTCTTCGTGGCCAGTACATCGTTGATGGCTTTGAAGTCTCGACCCATACGTTCACGCTCGGCTATCTGCTTAGTCAAATCTGTCCCTAGCTGGTTCACCAGCTCTGTCTGCCTCTTGAAGGAATGAACGGCTTTGTTTCTCTCGCTTCGAAGCTGAGCCAATTCTTTCTCCAGTTCTTCATTTTCCCTCTGCAATTCATCTCACTCAGCTAACACCCGATTATGTTGCTGAATGGGCACGGTAGTAGGCTCTCCAATCATTGGAGGGCTTTCTGGCTTGGCAGGAAGAAACGACATCCCTATAGCATCTGCTCTGGCTCTGATCCACGTCACGTACGGAGGGTAGGCTTGATTATTGCTTCTTCCCAGCAATGGTTTTCCCCTCTTACTGATGCCATTCCAAGTGCGCTGAAGCTTAGATAACAGATCCCCCTCTAGAAGACCAGTGAGGTACAGAGATTCCTGCACCTCTTCATCCTTCGGCGGAGCTCTCAAAGCATACGCGAACTGTCGGACCAGCAAAGACGGATTATAGTTTATACAGCCCTTCTTGCCTATCAAAGGCACGTTCGGAAACCCGCTGCAGCTGAAGATAATCTCGGTACCCAACCTATCTCTGTCAAACCAGTCAATATCCTCTGCCGATAGACTCATCAAACGCTCGGACCACTCAGCTGTGGCTGCAGACGAAACAAAGGGACCCCTCTTAGGCAGATGGCTATCAAGCCATTTATAAAGCAAGGGCACACAGCAAGAGACGTTCTTACCCCTTCTGTTCTTGTTTTTATAGTGGACGGAATGGTAGACATCTCCTATCAAGGTAGGGACTGGATTCCCTGAAGCAAAAATGCGAAAGGTGTCGAAGTCTACAAAGTCGGGCATATTGGGGAATAGAATGATGCCATATATGCACAGAGCGAGAATGGCGTTGAACACGACCCAACATCCGTCTTTGGCGCACTGCTGAGCCTTACCCACTAAGAACTGCAAGGAGAAACCGGGAACCTTGTTCCAACTAGACAATACCAACTCGGAGACATCCAAATGAAGTGAAGGAGATAGACTAGCCAGGTCAGGCTCAGTACCCATATGAACAAAAGGCATCTGCCTCTTGATAGGAACACCTAACAAATCAGCGTATTCTTCTAGTGTGGGTGCGAGAACAAAATCCTAGAAAGTGAAACATCTCAACGGAGGATCGTAGAGCTGCAGCAGAGCGTGCAACCCATTCAACTTGAATGCAGAAGGTTTACGAACCAAACTGAGCAATTTGCCGTAAGATTTTCTGAACTCATCCCTCACAGAATCATCTGCTAAAGCAATCAAACCAGTCAGCTGAACCACATCAGGGGCAGGGAGCTTGTAAGCCACGGTCTTCCTCAGAGAACTCATAACAATATAATAGGAGGCAAGAAATCCTGAATCGGGGGAAACGGTACCTGCAACACAGACACACGTTAATGAAATGCAAATGAGTATGCAAAGCAATGTAAAATGCAATCATGCAGCAGGAGATCAAGGCAACTGTGCTGTGGAGATTCTGTATCAACAAAACCATGATACTGCTCTGTCAAGAACAACCACTATATCTGATAAGAAGAAAGCCCTGGTATCGGACCACAAATCTGCTCTGTCAAGAACACACACATATAAGACCATAGATCTGCTTTGTCAAGAACAAACATCTGATAATAAGGACCTCTGATACAGGACCAAAACTCTGCTCTGTCAAGAACAAGCATCTGATAATAAGGACCTCTGATACAGGACCAAAACTCTGCTCTATCAAGAACAAACATCTGATGATGAGATCCTCGGACTCCAATCATAAACCTGCTCTGTCAAGAACACACATATATATCTCTGAATATAAGGTCCTCTGATACAGGACCAAAGCTCTGCTCTGTCAAGAACAATCATATATCTGATGATGAGAACCTCCGGTATCAACAAAACTGATTCACTATCAAGAAAACCAGGTAGTCTGAAGGTCAAAGTTTCCTGCAATAAACCTAACCCTGCTCACAGGTATGGACCTAAACTGACTCAAGTTCGGCATCCTATGCGTTCATCAGTGTCACAGACATTCAAGAGGGGTGATACGATACCCAGAAGGTGTGGCATCACCAACTCATGAAGCGGCCTCACTCGGCTGAATCACAAATGATCGGTCCCCAGAGTCGACAATCCTCCAAACCAGCAACCCCCTCAACCCAAAGGGTTGAAAAAGAAGCCAACCGGGAGAACCTCGTCTGAGCATGGATTTCATGAGACACTAGTGCCTGCCAAGCAAGCACGCGCCCACTAATTTCCACAACTAATGCTATGTTCACTCAAGCCTGGGTCTGGCTTCTCACTCATCAGAATGCCCCTCCCACAACAACACAGATAATCATATCATACTGAAAATAAAGTGCGGGAAATAAAATGCGATAAATAAACACAACCCAACAAGTAATCATACAAGCGCTAGGATTGACTCTCGCAGGGGACGTCGGATCCCCAAACTGACTCGCATACGGGACGTTAGATCCCAGGAAACTATCAAGTCCCCAGCAGAGTCGCCAGCTGTCGCTTCCGCGAAAATAAGGTGCCGGCAAAACAGAAGAGTCGCCACCTTTCAACAGGTGTGAGAGATCAGAGCTTACGTAGTTCAGGATAAAACGGAACACAGATTCGTTCAAGTGTTTTTTACCCGAGTAAAGTTAACAAACAGTTCTAGCAGTTTGGTGTATGCAGCTCGCTCTTCGGAGACTTGTGCGTTAACATTTGCGGTAGAACTGAGAGTTAACACCACTCTTTTCATTAGAAAAGTTTCCTTGAATTAAAGAAGCCCACGGGGCAAAAGAGAGTTTGAATGTTTGTTTTTGTCTTTTACGAAAGAAGTGTTTTTTATGAATGTTTGTAATTCATATCGCACTAGAGACTATGACTTAGGAACGAATGCGTCGCACATCTCCCTAAGGGCGTGTACTAAACACTCTAGGAAATTGAGGAGAAGCCCCTCAATCACCACTTCCTAAGTAGCTTAAGGCTCATAACGTACGTTACAAATTTGCCTTTGTTAGGTATTTTACTGTTGTTTTGAGATGAGAAAGAGAAAGGACTCTACAGGGGAACTATCAAGTATCCTACTGCTTTCATGCAATATGGTCCTAATGTTGAGTTTGAAAGGGAATCTACCCTACTGTTGTCATGCATGGATTCATCCTAATGTCTATCATCACTATCCTTATCAAAGAAAGTGAGAGCCCTAAGGGAGCATGTTAAAGGGAAACACCAGCATAAATCATTGAGCAAAGCTACTAAAATAAGAACATGTATAGATATGCAATGCATCGGCACAAGCAGAAAGAGGAAGCCTTAACTTCTAATGCAAACAGGATCAGCATATACATAAGCATTGCATTGCATAGCATTTTGCATTTCACAGGGGATCAAGAAATGTGTGTCTAACAAAATTACCAAAGGTTTTTAACCTGATCAAGGAGGTTATATTCAAGTCATCAAGTGGTTACCCTTATCAGAGATAAGTCAAGGTCCTTGAAGACAAACCGATAAGCATATGTGGTTGTCAGGGGCAGAAAAATCAAAAAAATATATGTGGCTTTCATCATAAGATTGAGCTGAATTGGATAGGTTTTGGTTGGGGTTCATTAAGTAGGAATGAGGGAAGTATATGTCGAAGTCCAGGTTTGATTTAATTCATCAGCAAGAAAGGGATCTATTTTGTTATCAAGGTCATGGTGCATTGATTTAAATGGTGTGTGACTAAAGCCCCAACCAGGGTTATGTACAGTGTAACGAAGTTCATATACTCAAAATAAATTGATGTTTATAAGAGGAAAGAGTCAATTCAAAAATAATGTCATTACACCACAAAGAATCCAAGTATGGCTAAAGTGAATAAGTTCATGGAGATCTTACAAAAAGGGCTTAATGAGGATTCTACAAAAAGAGAGTTTATTGTTTTACAAAGCCCATATTGGTACAAAAGCATGACAAGAAAATTACACAAAATTATGGTTACACAAATTCAATTAAGCCCGCGAAGCAATTCTACAGAGAAACATTACCATCCAAATTCAACAAAGCCCATTGCTTTTTCTACAAAGGCCATGCTGTGATTACAAGCAAGAACAAAAAAAAAACAACAACATGGGAGACTCAGGTTGTCTCATGCAACCGTTTTGTTATGCTTCTGGAATTTCCAATGAAGCCAATGAGAACAACACAAATCATGCACTTGGACAATCAATCTCATTTGGGAGGTTCATGACAGAGACACTAGCATGGGAGAAATGGTCTAGTTTCACTCAAAATCGTTACGTCGAAGAAGCAGAAAAGTATTCGAAACCGGGTTCAGTTGCGCAGAAGAAAGCTTTCTTCGAAGCTCACTACAAGAAACTTGCAGCTCAGAAAGCGGCTGCTGCGTTGCTTGAGCAAGAAGCAAACAATGCTGCTGCACAAAACAATGTTGCAGAACAATAAGAAAATAACGAAAAGGTTGATGAAAGTCCAAAGTATGAAATTGTTGTTAAGGAGGGACAAAATACCAATTGACTCATCGGCGTCGCGCAACCATACATCCGGCCCCAAATGGCGCTTGCTCTCTGGAGAGAAAAAAACGAGATCACCAATTATATCGTCTCCTTTCGGCTTAAGGACAGAAGAAAGAGCTGCAACAAGAAAGAAGAAACTTGAAGAAAAAATTCAATGCTAATGAAGTACAAAAGTGCAGTTGCATACAAAACTCAAGGCGAAAGCCGGGACTGAGATCAGAAAACTACGCCAAAGCTTTTGCTTCCAAGCCAAACCGCTATGCCCATTTCCTTTCCATAAAATCAACCGGCCATCACCGTAATTCCACGAACTCCTCACGGAAGTGATAAAATACAGGTTCGCGGCATCACCAGTAACAAAAAACCATAGTGAGCCACATAACCAATGCAACAGATCACTTTGAGTTGCCGATGTTACCTACGCCATTCCACAACCTGCAATAAAAGATAACAACGCGCCTGCCGTGTGAAAAAATGAGTCAAAGAAAAGCATGAGCAAGATACTAATGACGAGTCATGTAATACGTACCGTATCGCAGATCTCGCTGCAGGTCATTATGCGGTCCAGCTACGGTTTCACTCGCTGCAAGTCATTACACGGTCTAGCAACGATATAAAGCACAATACCACACCAGACTGCAACCTGCACAATTCATAAGCCATGTCCAATTTGCAAAACATCATTCGACAGTTCAACCCTGTTAAGAAAAACGGAGATAAAATTGTGAGCATATTCGGACAACATCAAGACCAAGAAGATTTCAGTCAAGTTCACGACCTGCCAAGCGTGTGTGGTAACGGAGTTCTTTCAGTACACACACCTGCATAATCTCCTTTCCATGCCACAAAGGGAACATGTACCTGCATAAAGCGAACAACACAACGAGTTACAGTTTTCTTTCCAAAACAATAATTAAGTCTATTCTGAAAAATAGTAATGAGAAATCAGTTGTCAAAGCTAAAAATCTGCTCTAAACCGTACAGAAACCATGATGCCTGCTAACTGAACAAACTGCCCACAACGCCATCTCATGACAATAAATCTGCATTTTTACCAACTTGGCTCCTGCAGTGGCACTTGATCAACCTTCACTCAAGCCATGATTTTCTACAATGGCCATCTTCAAGTATCACCAGTACCAGGTTATGGGGAGAGGTCTTCCCACTGAAACCGATGAACATCCTAAGATCTACCGGATGAAATTGTGGGCCACCAACGAGGTGCGTGCCAAATCCAGGTTTTGTTATTTTTTTTTAGGAAGCTGAAAAAGGTCAAGAAAAGCAATGGGCAAGTTCTTGCCATCAATAAGATTTATGAGAAAAACCCTACAAAGATTAAGAACTATGGAATATGGCTGCGATACCAGAGTCGGACCGGATATCACAACATGTACAAGGAATACCGCGACACTACACTAAATGGTGCTGTTGAATCTATGTACAACGAAATGGCATCACGTCATAGAGTCAGGCATCCATGCATTCAGATCATCAAGACTGCTACAATCCCAGCCAACCTTTGCAAAAGGGAGAGCACTAAGAAGTTTCACAACTCCAAAATCAAGTTCCCATTGGTGTTCAAGAAGATTAGGCCCCCTCCAAACTCTGATCCCCACCTGCACTAAGGACAATATCAAGTTGAATAGATCTGCAAAGGAAAAAATGAAGAATAAAGATAAAGACAACTTCACAAGTGCAATATGATTGTCTTCACGACGTATCGTATCCACATGGCTACATTCATGTTTCATCTTCTACTTCTTCTGATTCATCTCAAACTAAAGAACCTGCTAAGAAGTTCCCTTTTACACTCGATCCCTTTCAATCTCAAGCTATTAATTGTCTTGAAAATTCTGAATCCGTTATGGTATCTGCACATACATCTGCTGGAAAAAACTGTCGTGGCTTTATATGCAATTGCTATGTCGCTTCGAGATGGTCAACGTGTTATCTACACTTCTCCTATCAAGGCACTTAGTAACCAGAAGTATAGAGAATTTAAAGAAGAGTTTTCTGATGTTGGTTTGATGACCGGTGATGTTACCATTGATCCCAATGCTTCTTGCTTGGTCATGGCTACTGAAATCTGGCGAAGTATGCAATACAAAGGGTCTGAGGTCACTATGGAGGTAGCTTGGATCATTTTTGACGAGGTGCATTACATGCGTGATCGAGAAAGAGGTGTAGTTTGGGAAGAGAGCATTGTTATGTCGCCAAAGAATGCTCGATTTGTCTTCCTGTCTGCTACTGTCCCTAATGCCAAAGAGTTTGCTGATTGGGTGGCAAAGGTGCACCAACAGCCTTGTCATATTGTTTATACAGATTACCAGCCAACTCCTCTTCAACATTATATTTTTCCTTCCGGAAGCAAGAGCTGACTGCAAAAATAAGGTCAATTAAGAAAACATTAAGATCGTCTACTACCTTAGCTTTCAAGGATGAACTCAAGGCAAGGAAGAGGGTTCTTCGGAGGCTAGGATATGATACAAGTGACAATGTCGTGGACTTGAAAGGGAAGGTTGCTTGTGAAATAAGTAGCGCAGATGAATTGACCCTAACAGAGCTCATGTTCAACGGTGTCTTCAAGGACATAAAAGTAGAGGAGATGATTTCTCTCCTGTCTTGTTTTGTCTGGCGAGAAAAAATCAACGATGCTGCCAAACCTCGAGAAGAACTTGATATGCTCTATTCACAATTACAAGACACTGCCCGGAGAGTTACTCAACTTCAGCTTGAATGCAAGGTACAAATTGACGTTGACACTTTCGTAAAGACATGATATTATGGAGGTTGCGTATGCTTGGGCGAAAAGTTCAAAGTTCTACGAGATCATCGAGATTACGAAAGTTTTTGAAGGTAGCTTGATTAGATCAATTAGAAGACTTGAGGAAGTTCTTCAGCAACAATGAAGCGCAGCAACACCCCAATTTATACCTGCATCAAAACCTGCCATGGAAACAAAAGACCAGCATGAGAATACGGCACAGTCAAAATTAAGGAAAAAAAACAATACAAATACAAATGACTCAAAGTTTAAGTCACATCCTACCATATTGTTTACTTAAGTCAGAATTTTAAGTATACACCTTATTTCTAATCATACAGCAGAATAATGAGAAATGGGGGACCACATGTTTAGACCCACAAAAATGGCAAATAAGAGCAGCAGTAGGCAATTACAGCACCACAGTCCTAGCACAAAAATGGTAATAGGACAGATTAGTAGCAGACCAAACCTAAAACCTAAGGTGCAGAGGATTTCAGAGCCTCAAGAGTTGGTCTGCTAAACCTAATTGACCTCACTATAAAGGCTTAATGTTTGGAGAGGAGAAAAGGACTGAAAAAAAACCAGCTACCTTCTCTCACAACTCACCTTCATCATAAAGAACTGAAAAAAGAGGAGATTGAAGAAGGAGCTCACCTGTGTTCTGTATCAACAATCTGGTGGTATTGCTCTTACTCTGTAAGTATTCTGTTACTCTTTCTGTCTTCATAGTCTTGATCTGTGTTGTTTGGTTTTTCTTGTTTCCTGGCATTGAGTCTAATGAACCCTCACCATTTACAACTAACTTCAAACTCTACTCACCTCAACTTCACTATTTCCAAACTCCCAATCTCACGTTCAAACAGCAAACCTATTTCTCCATTCTTCAAACTCAAACCTTCAAAGTCCTTACCAACATCTCTACACGCTTCAAACGTTCATCAGTTCAACGTCACCTTCAACCTCCGTTTCCATCAACCGAAACCCATCGCTTCCACCATCTTCAAACAAACATACAACCATCAAAACCATAATAGCACTTTCATCGAACATGTGGCGAGCGAGATTGTAAACCATACCCAATCAACCTTCAATTTCGTCATCCTCAAAACAAACCAGCAACAACATCAACAGCGCGAAAAACCTCATATCAACCATCATCTCCCTAACCCAACCACCTTCAGATCGTCGTTCATTTACACTCACCAACCATCTTCAACAATAACCTCCCTCCGCTCAGCCTCAAAACTCGCCCAAACCAGCTCACTTCGGAGCTTCGACCAACACACCCCAAACACGACCGAGAAAAATCCTTCATCATCATAACTCCTTCATCTGTATTCATCACCTGTTCATCACCTTGATGAACCCAGCCACCCAGAATCCCTAATCAATTTCACAACCAAACAACAATAACTGCAAATGGTGGATCCCTCGCTCAACATCAACATACCGCAGCAATCTTCGCCCACCGCGCAAACCCCCGGAGTTGGGCCGAAGCGGAAATGAGTGGCGGGGACGGGGATGAATGAGATTCACAGAAAAGAGGGTCGTATCAGGATCCAAATGTTTCCGTTTCTTTTTTCATGAGTTGGTTTGTGTAGCTTTTGCTAAAGGGGAACACGTTGGGTTGTTGTCGTTTGGTTGGTTTTCCTTTTTCTTTTTTTATTATTATTATTGTTTTGTGAAGATTGTTGGACCATGATGGTGGGCTTCTTGAGCCAGTGGCAGATTTCTGCATCGGTTCACCCCCCATTTTTCAGTTCAACCTCCCCCTATTTTCTTTTTCTTTTAACTCTTTTTCTTATTTTCTTGCATATGTATTATTATATGTTACTTTATATAAAGTTTTGAATTTTCATAAATATATTAATATACTTTTTTTCTTAATATTTACTTAAATTTTTATTTTTTATATATGTTATTTTTAATATTTTCTGTTTAGAATATAAACTTTTTTAGAAGTTGATTTCACTTCTCATTTGTTATTGGGTATTTTTTGCCTTTGTGGTCGATGACGAGACCTCCGTAATTCATTACCAGTCAAATTATTGATAAGTAATGTTGGATCTGAGACCACCTCTCTTCTCTCCTCATTTCTCGTCCCAACTCGATTCCCATCCATTTTCAAATCTCATCTCCTTTAAATCCAATTATCTTTGTATTGAATTAAAAAGAGGGGATTAAGTGTAGACTTTCGTCCTCTCCGAGTGTTGGGATGCCCACTGTAGTGAGGGTGGTTTCGACACTCGTCTTTCAATACGAAGACGCTTCCCATCCATTTTCAAATCTCATCTCCTTAAAATCAATTCCTTGTATTGAATTAAAAAATAGAGGATTGGGTGTAGACCTCTTCTTCTTCGAGCGTTGGGATACCCACTGTAGTGAGGGTGGTTTCGACGCTCGTCTTTCAATATGAAGACATTTCCATACCATCTCTCCTAAAACCTCGGTCTCGTACCGAGTCCATTTTCAAACCACAATAAATTGATTTCTCTTTGTATCGAATTAAAGAGAGAAGATTGGGTGTAGACCTCTTCTTCTCCGAGTGTTGGGATGCCCACTGTAGTGAGGGTGGTCTCGATACTCGTCTTTCGATACGAAGACGCGACTCCTTCCACCTCTCGCTTTCACAACTTCCTTCCACAATTTTCACACCTAAAACCTTGGTCTCGTACCGAGTGCACTTTCAAACTTCTTTTCATAACAAAAAACTTGAATGGTCGTGGAGTGGTTAGGCGTAGGCCTTCTCCTATCCCGAGTGCTGACGTTTACCGTAGGGTTCTCTGTCGCAAAGCACTTACCTTTCAAAACCAAAAACGTCTTTAATAAGAGAATGAAGTTCTCTTTGTGTTGAACTAAAGAGAGAGGATTGAGTGTAGTCTTCTTCCTCTCCGAGTGTCAGGATACTCACTGTAGTGGGTGTGGTCTTGATACTCGTCTTTCAATACGAAGACGCCTCGTTCGCCACACCTTTTTATAACAAAAACTTTGAGACAACGAATTGGGTACTACCCGTAGGGGTTACTATCCGAGGACATGTCTCGCCCCCCCTAAAAACAATCTCCAATCAATCAAACGTGACTTCTTGCCTCGCTTGGCGAAAACTAATCAATCTTTCAAAAAGGATATGATACGTCCGTTCTACCGCAAACAGGTAACGCCTAAGTCTCCAACGAGCGAGCAGCAAAACACCTAACTTCTAGAATGCGCACGATAGCATCATCCATAAAAAATATCAACAAACCGTAGGCCGAACTACGGCTGCTCTGATTCTTTACTTCGTTCAAGTAAAGATACGTAGGCACAAGGGCCACAATCCTTGTCGAGCACATTCCCCCTATATCTGTAGTTCCCCGAACTACGTCGACTCTGACTTTCTCACATCCGTTGAGAATACGTAGGCCTAGGACCGCGAAGTCCTACCGAGTCTGTTCTCTCTCTTCTTTCCCCCGTTACCTCTCTTTCCCCGTTTCTAAACCCTTCTCTCTATCTTTTAGAACACTCTTTATAGCATAATATTTAAGCAAATAAAATCACACATCGACAAACAAAAGGTTCCCATCGAGTACGATGGATGCGAGGGGTGCTAATACCTTCCCCTTGCATAACCGGCTTCCGAACCCGTTCTTGGTCACGAGACCATCTTATCCATTTCTTTCCTAAGGTTTTCTCGATATTTTTCCTTTCCTCTCATGGTATAAATAAAGTTCGGTGGCGACTCTTCTGTCCTATCTTTTTCGCCTCCCCGTCGTTGCGCGATGCATTATTTCGAGTAGCGACAGCTGGCGACTCTGCTGGGGACGTCCTAGCGAGCCAAGCCTATTTTGTTTATCGTGTTTGTGTCTTTACTTGTTTTATTTATTTATGCTTTATTTTCTAACTGTTGGGTTTATTTGATTTGGTTTGTGAGGATGAAGCTTTCGAGCATACACACTAAGTTAGGAGGTGGATTCTTTCTGATTTGCGAGACTTAGGACTCGTTGAGTTGGATTGAATCTCACCGCTCAGATGAGACTCCGTTGGAATAATTATGTCTTACGTGTAGTCGTAATGGCGTTCTTATCTTCAACTTGAGAGTCCACGATTCTGAGGACCTTTTGTAGAACCTTTATTCCGAAGGTTGCTGAAACATAACTCTGTGTTCATCCTTTTGAAAGGATTACCGTCTTACGAGTAGTCGTTATGATGGGAAACTTTTGAGGGTTAGTACATAGGACTTTGTTTGAAAGGCCTTTGGAATACCCTTTTGTACACCAGTAGATTGCCCACTCGTTGGAGAAGATACCTTTTTGATGTTGTCTTGCAGGATTTGTGACTTTGATCTCGATGTGTGAATATTATCATATGCATTCATAAAACATTGCATTGCATATCATTTTGCATACCAAGAGACTTAAGAAGCTATGATTATCTCAGGTATTGGTGAACTCAATGGCTGATCTAAGAAAGAGAAGCACAAATTCCATAAATTTTAGGGAACCAAAGTTGGAATCAATTCAAGACCTTCTGATTGACGTGCCGAAAGTTATCAAGATCAACTTTCAAGGGAAACATGGGAAATTGCTTGATCTTCTTCACTCTAGAGTTGATACTTGGGCCTTGTATGCTATGGCTCAATTTTATGATGCGCCTCTCCGGTGCTTCACTTTTCAAGACTACCAGTTGGCTCCCACCTTGGAAGAATATTCTCACATTTTGAACATTAAGATTAAGGATCAACCTGTCTATACTGGTTTGGAATAAGAACCAAAGCCTGCTGTCATTGCTCTTACTCTTCATATGACCAAAGAAGAAGTCAAGAAGGGTCTAACCAGTAAAGGGGGTGTTCAGGGTTTTCCATTGAAGTTTCTGCTAGAAAAGGCCGCTCAGTACAAGGTTGATGAAGATTGGGAAAAGTTCGGTATAAGTGTTGCTCTAATGATTTACAGGATTGTCCTCTTTCCAAATGTGGACAATTTCATAGACATCACTGCCATCGTTCTCTTCATGCAGAAGAATCCCATCCCTACCCTCCTTGCCGATGTTTATCACTCTATTCATTGGAGGAGTGAAAAGATGGCGGGAATGATCCAATGCTGCTCTCACCTACTATACAAGTGGTATGCTTCTCATTTGCCCAAGAAAGGGCCGTTCATGGAAAACAAGAAGGAATTGAAATGGTCTCAACGCATCATGTCTCTGGAAGCTAGTGATATTGCTTGGTACTCTCATGAGTACTATGATGTGGAAATCATCTTTAGTTGTGGAGAATTCAGTAATGTACCTTTGATCGGTAGGGCCGGTTGTATTAACTATAACCCAGTCATGGCATTACGTCAGTTGGGCTATGCTATGGAAGGCGAGCCCGAAGCAGAGAAGGTTCAGAGTTTCTTTTTGCTAGCCACATCAGAAGACCCTGCGTTTGTCAGGAAGATTGCTAAGGCTTGGGGTAAGATTCATACAAAGGGGAGGAAGGAGTTAAAAGCAAAGAATTGTGTGGCAAAGGAGCCATACAATCGGTGGTTACTAGCTAGAGTAGCTGAAAGGTCGTTACCATTTCCCTTAGAGCCCTCTATGCGAGAAGCACCTCCTGCTCCCACTCACGTATCCATAGAAGAATATGAAAAACTGAAGCTAATAGTGGAGAAATTGACTAAGGAGAATCAGGACCTTCAGAATGAAGTCCACCAAGCAAATGTGGAGAGCGGTCAGTACAAAAGAAAGGTGGAGTTTGAACAGGATCAAGCGGCTGAGAGTAGCAAGAAGCTAAAATTAGAAACGGATCTGAGAGTCAGGTACCAACAGGGTTACGAAGGGGATGATGCATCATTAACAACTCTCTGACAATGCTTAAAGGACACCAAAGCTTCTTGTGATAGGGCATGGCACTTCTTTGGGATAGCCTCTGCCGAAAAGAAGGAAATACGAGAGAATCTTGAGGCTGATATTGGGGATCTTGAAGAACGACTGAGAAATGCCTTGACCTTAGTGGAAAATGAACGAAGACTCAAAGAGAAGGCATTGAAAGATTCATATGTCACATCTGACCTATGGAATAACAAATGTCAAGAATTGGAAACTGCCCAAGAAACAGCCCTTCTGTGGAGGAATCGTTTCGAGGCTTTGCAAAGAGATAGTGCGCAGTGGCTCGAGAAAGAGGCTCAGCTCAATGAGTTGTTGGACACCCATGTGGATTCTATTTGTTATTACCAGTCGACTCTAGATACGTGTCGTGCTAGGTACAACAATTTGGTGGAGCATTGCAACCTCATGATCCGTGATATCCCATGGAGGTTGGAAAGCGCCATTCAAGACTTGGAAGGAAATGATATCCCCCCTTCTGTTCACCACTTTATCCAGCTCTGCGACTAAATGGTTAGGAGATTCATGTTCGAGACAAAGAAGCTTGAAGAGCATCTCCAAAAGGAGAAATTCTAGTTTTTAGTACTCTTGGTTTTCAGCTATTCAGTATTTTCCTTGTAACGAGAATTGTTATTCGGCATAGTCAGCAAATGCTTGTATTGAATCTTCCCGAATTAATGAGAATTTGCTTTTGGTCTAATTGTGTTTTCTTTATTATTTGTTCATTCGCAATTCTATAATACCGGTTATAATCATAGGTTTTGAAAGTCTCTTGAGCATTTGCATGAACTTGCGCATCATTTTGCATTCCCTGAAACACGACCTCACACCGCTTGCCATTTCAGAGAGAAAGAGAGGGAAAGAGAAAGAGCAAGCTGACTTCTCAACACTCCTATAACACGCGGGGAAATCAGCAGAGAATTATGGATCAGGTTCAAGCCGAGATTTTGGAGTTTCGTGAGAAGATGACGCAATTCATGGAGATGATGCAGGGGGTGGCCAATGGATAGGACCAGTTAAGGACATTGGTTCAACCTTTAATAGCTCAAGTGGATGGAAGTGGCGTTTTGCACGGAGGGGCTGCTGCTATTCCCCCTCCTGTTAATGGTGGAACCTCGCAAGTCAACGGTGGCCCAACTGTAGTCAACCTTCCGGGCGGAAGAGAACAAACTGGAATCCCCATCCCAGTTGTGGCAGGCGCCATACCTACTAGCGTGAATCCTCAATGGGACCAAGATGAACAGGATGATATCTTCTCCATGAGAGACCTTGGGGGAGGGTTACGATCCGACACTAATAGAAGGTTTGATGAAATAGAAGAAAAGATGAAGAGCATTCTGGAAAACCAGAACACTATGGGACTTGACATGTCCAATCTGGGATTGATTCCGGGACTTAGGATTCCTCCAAAGTTCAAAGTACCAGATTTCGATAAATACAAAGGAACGACATGTCCAAAGGTGCGTATCCGCTCCTATTTCCGAAGGATGTCGGCATACTCTGATGATGAGAAGTTGCTTATGCACTTCTTCCAAGATAGTCTGTCAGGGCTTTCTCTAGAGTGGTACATGGGTTTGGAACCTGCCAATATTCGGAGCTGGAAGAATTTAGCAGAGGCCTTTGTCCAGCATTACCAGTACAATAGTGACTTGGCACCAAATCGAGTGCAGTTGCAGAATTTATCCCAAAGGAGCAATGAGTGTTTTAAAGAATACGCTCAAAGGTGGCGAGAGCTCGCCGCTAGAGTTCAACCTCCCATGGTGGAAAGAGAATTAATCGATTTATTCGTGGCCACATTGCCCGGAATCTACTACGAGAAGTTGGTGAGCAATATGTCAGGAAGCTTCTCAGATTTGATTATCACGGGCGAAAGAGTTGAAAACGGTATAAAAATGGGGAAAATTCAAGCAGCGGAAGGGACCTCATCTGGAGGTGGAAGAAAGTTTTTTGGTGCGAAGAAAAAGGATAATGAAACAAATGCAGTGTACGGCTTTAACAGCCGAAAAAGATACTTGGATCAGCGTCAGCAGCGACCGTATTACCAGCAACCGTCACAAGTAGCAAGTATTGCCATCCCGGCGACACAGCCTCCGCAACAACAACCACGTCAACAACAGCAGCAACGACCTCAACAACAAAATTATGCACCGAGACAATTCCAGGATAGGAGAAGGGTGGCGGATAGACACTTTGACACACCGCCAATGCCATACGCTCAGCTACTACAACACTTAATTCAACTGCAGTTGGTCCAGAAAAGGACAATGGCACCTCTAACTGGCCAACCACCTCCTGGATATGACGCCAACGCTAGGTGTGAATTCCACTCTGGCGCCCCCGGCCACAGTATTGACAACTGTAAAGCCTTCAAACATAAGGTACAAGACCTTATTGATAGTAAAGCTATAAATTTCGATCAGGATGCGCCAAGCGTGGATCGAAATCCCATGCCTAACCATGGTAGGGGTGGTGGCGTGAACGCTATTGACAGTGAGGAAGGCCTGAACTTGGTGTCCAAAGTAGAGGATCTGAAAACGCCGTTAGGTTTCGTGAAGAGCAAGTTGTTAGAAGGAGGGGTATTCCCAGGATGTGGAAAGGATTGCGAAGACTGTATGATCTGTCCAGAAGGATGTCGGAACCTGAGGAACCATATACAGCGCATGATGGATGACGGCTTGTTGCAATTTGATAGAATCTGTGAGAAAAATGTTGAAGAGGTAGTCATCAAAGATAAGGATGAGGTGGCCACCATATCCATCCCATACAAAACAATTACAATTTCTGCGCCTCCGGCGAGGACCACTATTATATTCACAAAGGCAGAGCCCGTACCCTATGAAAATTCTAAAGCAATTCCTTGGAACTATGGGGCCGAGATCTACTGCAATGGTCAAAAGCAGGAACTGAGAGGTTCACCGTTGGATTCTGTTGATAATTTGGTGGGAACTGGAGGAATGACTCGGAGCGGGAGAGTATTTGCACCTCCCGAAGTAAGTACAGAAAGGGATGATAAAGGTAAGGGGAAGGTTGTAGCGGAAGAGATTTCTCAGGCTAGAGAAAAGGAAACTTTGCTGAAGGATGCGGAGGAATTCATGCGCTTGATAAGAAGGAGTGACTACGAAATTGTGGATCATTTACAACAAACTCCTTCAAAGATTTCTATCTTGTCATTGCTATTATGTTCTGAGGCTCACAAGAATGCTTTGCTCAGAGTTTTGAATAATGCTTATGTACCTCAAGAGATATCCGTTAATCAGTTGGAAGGTGTGGTGACCCATGTCAATGCAGGTAACGGGTTGGGGTTCACTGACCGCGATTTGACACCAAAAGGAAGGAACCACAACTTGGCTCTGCATATTTCACTTGAATGTCGGGGAACAGTGATGTCACATGTACTTGTTGATACAGGGTCGTCTTTGAATGTGTTGCCAAAGAAGGCATTGATGAAGATCGATCATCAGGGTCTATATTGTACGCCCGGTGATTTGGTTGTGCGGGCTTTCGATGGAACCCGAAGATCTGTCTTTGGGGAGATAACTCTGCCTATCCAAGTAGGCCCAGAGGTGTTTGAAACAGTTTTCTACATCATGGATATCCAGCCTGCTTATAGCTGTCTTTTGGGTCGGCCTTGGATACACTTAGCAGGCGCTGTAACATCGACTTTGCACCAGAAATTGAAATATATGGTAGATGGGAATATTGTGACCGTTTGTGGAGAAGAAGACATCATGGTGAGCCATCTGTCCTCATTCAAATATGTGGAAGTCGACGGCGAAATTCAAGAAACGCTGTGCCAGGCCTTTGAGACTGTCCAAATCAAGGAGAAGGCGCCGGTCAAGGTCAAGGCTCCAGAAGTTGCCATGTCGTCGTACAAGGAAGCACGGGCCGTGGTGGAATCCGGATCAACACAAGGATGGGGACAGGTGGTAAGCGTCCCAAACAAGCAAGATAAGTTCGGATTGGGATATAGCCCACATGGATCATCTTCACAAAGCACTTCACGCTACAAAGGTCCTGTCCAATTTACTAGCAGTGGAGTCATTTTCGATCAAATCAATGCCATATCAGATGAGGAAGGAGACAGCGACTGCGATATGGATGCGTGGATCCAGCCATGCATCCCCGGCCAGGGCTTGAAGAATTGGAGCATGGAGGAAGTTATCACAGTGACTTATGAAGAGCAATTGATTTGTCTTGATTAATATATTTCCATATGCTCTGCCCAAGGCATAATGGACTTTATTTGTAGGGCCCTATCTTTATGCATGTGAACAATCTTTTTATCATCAATTAAAAGGCGTCTTTTCATTCAGAATTTTGTGATCCTTGTTGTTCTTGTTTTTATCTTTAACAATAAAATGGCAATGTGGTTTGTGTTTTTGTTTGCATATCATTTAAAAGCATAAAATCATCATCATCGCAGGTTACACATTTCAGATGCCACCGACTCAGACTCGTCTATGACTCAATATGACTTTGACAATCCGATCTTTCAAGCCGAAGAAGAGATCGAAGAAGACGAAGACCTTCCTGAGGAGCTTGCCAGATTGTTAAGGCAAGAGGAGAAAGTCATCCTGCCTCATCAGGAGGAAGTTGAAGTTATCAACTTGGGAACAGAAGAAGACAAGAAAGAGGTCAGAATATGGGCTACACTGCAAAGTAATGTCAAGCAACGTTTGGTTGAGTTACTCCAAAAGTACAAGGATGTTTTTGCTTGGTCATATGAGGATATGCCAGGACTCGACACGGACATCGTGGTTCATCGTCTGCCTCTTCGTGAAGAGTGTCCTCCTGTCAAACAGAAATTGAGAAGAACGAGGCCAGACATGGCAGTGAAGATCAAGGAAGAAGTTCAGAAACAGTTAGACGCCGGATTTCTTGCTGTGGCCAACTACCCTCCTTGGGTCGCTAACATCGTACCCGTGCCTAAAAAGGACGGCAAAGTTAGGATGTGTGTTGATTATAGGGACTTGAATAGACCAAGCCCAAAGGATGATTTCCCGCTTCCCCATATTGACGTGCTTGTTGATAACACCGCGCAATTCTCAGTATTTTCCTTCATGGACGGTTTTTCCGGATACAATCAAATTAAGATGGCGCCGGAGGATATGGAGAAAACAACTTTTATCACACCTTGGGGGAATTTTTGCTACAAAGTGATGCCTTTCGGGTTAAAGAACGCAGGGGCAACTTATCAACAAGCAATGGTCACACTCTTTCACGACATGATGCATCACGAAATCGAAGTTTATGTCGACGATATGATTGCAAAGTCCCAAACGGAGGAAGGGCACATGGTAAATCTTCTAAAATTGTTTGAGAGGTTGAGGAAGTTCAAATTGAGGTTGAATCCAAGTAAATGTACTTTCGGCGTACGGTCGGGAAAGCTGTTGGGGTTCATCGTTAGTGAGAAAGGTATTGAGGTTGATCCCGCGAAGATTAAGGCAATTCAAGAAATGCCAGCACCAAAGACCGAGAAGCAGGTTCGTGGTTTCTTAGGTAGATTGAACTATATTGCAAGGTTCATATCTCACCTCACCGCCACTTGTGAGCCATTGTTTAAACTTCTAAAGAAGGATCAGGCGGTCGTTTGGAACGAGAATTGCCAGAAGGCGTTTGAGAAAATAAAGGAATACCTACAAGAACCTCCAATACTGATGCCCCCGGTGGCTGGAAGACCGTTGATAATGTACTTAACAGTTCTTGAGAATTCTATGGGTTGTGTTCTCGTTCAGCACGACGAGACTGGAAGAAAGGAGCACGCAATTTACTACTTGAGTAAAAAGTTTACCGACTGTGAGTCCAGATATTCAATGTTAGAAAAAACTTGTTGCGCACTCGCTTGGGCCGCCAAGCGCCTAAGGCAGTATATGCTAAACCACACAACCATGTTGATTTCAAAGATGGACCCAATTAAGTATGTGTTCGAAAAGCAGGCACTATCAAGAAGGATCGCTAGGTGGCAGATGATTCTGACAGAATATGATATTCAATATGTGTCTCAAAAAGCTATTAAAGGTAGTGTTTTGTCAGAATATCTTGTAGAGCAACCAGTCGATGATTATCAGCCAATGAAGTTTGACTTTCCCGACGAGGACATTATGTACTTGAAGATGAAGGATCGTGATGAGCCGTTGCCAGACGAAGGACCGGAATTGGGTTCCCAGTGGAAGTTGATCTTTGACGGTGCTGTTAACTCCTACGGTAGTGGGATTGGGGAAATCATTACAACTCCCCATGGTTCCCATATACCATTCACCGCAAGGTTAACATTCCCATGTACCAATAACGAGGCCGAGTACGAAGCATGTATCATGGGCATTGAAGAAGCAATCGATTTGAGAATCAAGAACCTTGATATTTTTGGGGATTCAACCTTAGTGGTCAACCAAATCAAGGGAGAATGGGAGACGCGCCAGCCAAATCTGATCCCATACATGAACTACGCAAGGAGGTTGCTACCTTTTTTCGATCGAGTAGAGCTTCACCATGTGCCAAGAGCAGAGAATCAGATGGCCGATGCTCTGGCTACTCTATCCTCGATGTACAAAGTTAACTTCTGGAACGATGCTCCAATAATTGTCATTTCGCGGCTCGACAGACCAGCATCTGTGTTCGCAATAGATGAAGCTCCTGATGGTAAACCATGGTTTTATGACATCCAGAACTTTCTTAAGAACCAAGAGTATCCGCCTGGGGCATCTACCCAAGATAAGAAGACTTTGAGAAGATTGTCCGGCAATTTCTATCTAAATCCAGACGGTGCGCTCTATCGGAGAAACCATGACTTAGTGCTACTAAGATGCGTGGACGAAAAAGAGGCAAATTTGCTTATGGAAGAGGTCCACGAAGGTGCTTTCGGAACACATGCAGGTGGGCATGCCATGTCTCAGAAATTGTTGAGGGCAGGATATTATTGGTTAACTATGGAGTCAGATTGCTTCAAGTACGCCAAGAAATGCCACAAATGTCAAATTTATGCCGACAAGATTCATGTACCGCCGTGTCCTTTGAATGTCATGTCGTCGCCGTGGCCTTTTTCCATGTGGGGCATTGATATGATTGGAAAAATCGAGCCGACCGCGTCCAATGGACACCGTTTTATCTTAGTGGCTATTGATTATTTCACCAAATGGGTCGAAGCGGCCTCTTATGCCAATGTCACAAAGCAGGTAGTGGCCCGATTCATCAAAAGAGATATCATCTGTCGATATGGGATACCTGAGAGGATCATTACTGACAATGGTTCTAATTTGAATAATAAAATGATGAAGGAGCTGTGCCAGAGTTTCAAAATCGAGCATCACAATTCTTCTCCCTATCGCCCGAAAATGAATGGCGCCGTGGAAGCGGCCAACAAAAACATTAAGAAGATAGTACAGAAGATGGTGGTAACTTATAAGGATTGACACGAGATGTTGCCCTTTGCTTTACATGGATATCGCACTTCGGTGCGTACTTCAACTGGGGCAACTCCTTTCTCGTTGGTATATGGCATGGAAGCTGTCCTGCCATTGGAGGTCGAGATCCCTTCTCTGAGAGTACTGGCAGATGTCAAACTAGATGAAGCAGAATGGGTAAAGAACAGGTTGAATCAACTCAGTTTGATGGATGAGAAAAGATTGGCGTCTCTCGCGTACGGTCGTTTGTATCAGAATAGAATGAAGAGCGCCTATGATAAAAAGATACGTCCTCGGAGCTTTCAGGCAGGCGACTTGGTGTTGAAGCGAATTCTCCCACCGCAGAACGATCAAAGAGGCAAATGGACTCCCAACTATGAGGGTCCTTATGTTGTAAGAAAGGTTTTCTCAGGAGGAGCCTTGCTACTTTCAACTATGGATGGCGAAGATTTTACATCCCCTGTGAACGCAGACGCAGTCAAAAAATACTTTGCTTAAGACGAACCCGCTGGAAAGAAAAAGAATATCCAAGCAAAAATGGGGCATCCCGGCGAACCATAAAAAGATAGGTTCGGGCAAAAGTTAGGGATATAAGAAAAATGTGAGCCCGCAAAGTTGAAAACCTGAAAGGGCAACTTTGGCAAAAATGGGTATCCTGGTGAATCGAAAACCCACAAGGGCGATTCAGGCAAAAATTAGGGATTTTAAAGCAAATGACTGCGGCCTGCGCATTGATCATCACAAGCATAGTGGATTCTAGGGAGAACGCGAAGATCAACCATTCAAATCAGTCTCTTTAGAAGTTAAAGTATCGGAAAGCGTCAAAGCCACGTGAGTCATGGATGAGTCGTCACATGGTGTTTGTCTGTACCACATTGCCGACATTTTTGTATATTTTCCTTGCGATTGTCTTTTTGTGCAGCTTTCTCTTTTCAGGAGTTGCATCCGATGTAAAATTGCCTATTTTCAGGCCTTTTATCAATAAAATATACTATTCAGAAAAAGCTTTTGTTCTTGTTTTAACTTTTTACCGTTTTGTTTGCAAAAGACACCTGATATTTTTGATGAAAAAAACCTTGCATACATAAACTTGTGGGCTTTGCTAACTATTAATCAAGATATTTGTTTAAATAAAAACATGAGTGATAATTTGGTGCCAGCTGTACAACACATTTGTCTAGTTGTCGTCACTTTCCCCAAGCAGAGGTGGATGGTGATTCCTTCCTTATCTAATCCACAGCCAAGTTAGCAGAGTTAATTTTCTTCCCCACAGAATGGAACTGACTGAGGGATTGTTCATCTCCATCCCCAGCAGAGAGAGTGTGGGATAATCCTCCCAGTAAATCTTATTCAACATCCCTAGCAGATAGTGGATTCAATCTCCGACAGAATGGAGCTATTCCTCAGTAATCTGCTGTGTTTCCCCAGTAGAGTTATTCTGGCTAATCATTCATAGCTGATTTCCCCGGTAGAGTGGAGTTGTTGCCTCCAACCAAGTTGCTTGATCCCTAGAAAAGTTGTAGGCTGATAGGCCATCCGGGACGTTCTCCGCAGCAGAGTTTGATTAGGATCCCCAGCGGAGTAGTTTTGATCTTAGCAGAGCAGTTTTTACCCAGAAGTTTTTCTCGGAGGCCATCCAGGGCTTGTATTCCTCAGCACGAGTTTGTTTGCGCTAAGCGTATCTAGCTCTGACTCAACGGAGTTGACTCTTTCTCTTTAGCATTTGTTTTGCTAAAGTGGTTCATTTGCATCTACATACATGCATAGCATCTACCCAAATGCGAAGCATTTCCATTTCACATGGAGCATTTCGTCATATTCAAACATATGCATGTGAAACATAAGCCAGGTTGTTACCCCTTTTGTTTCAAGTGAACCTCGCAGACGATCAGCATCTTTGCCCGTTGTGTTGTTTATACCCCAGCTCGTGCTGTTTCCCCAACAGAATTCTTTTGTGGTCTTCACCAATGGATGGTATTAAATTCGTTTGAATCTTGTTGCTCATATATTCAGCAAAGCCTTGGCGGCAATGTCAAGTGATTTAGTTCTTCAACCGCGATGTTGAAAGTTTGTTTCTGACGGCGATGTCAGATGGCTTAGTTCTTCAACGGCGATGTTGAGAAGTTTGTTTTGACGGTGATGTCAAGTAATTGTACTCTTCAACGGAGATGTTGAGAAGTTTGTTTTGACGGCAATGTCAAGTGATGTGATTCTCCAACGGCGATGTTGAAAGTAATTGTACTCTTCAGCGGCGATGTTGAAAGTCCGTTCCTGACGGCGATGTCAGATGCTTTGTTTGTTCAGCGGCGAGGTTGGATGTTTGTTTCTGGCGGCGATGTCAGAGTGATTTGTTTGTTCAGCGGCGAGGTTGGGTGTTTATTTTCGGCGGCGAGGTCGAGTGGTTTGATTCTTTAGCGGAGATGCTAGATGTTTGTTCTTGGCAGCGATGTCAGGTAATTTGGTTCTTCCAACGGCGATGTTGGATTTTGTCTTGACAGCGATATCGGAGGATCGTATCTTTGGATTCAATATCTGTTTGTATTTAACAGAGGACTGACGACGAGGTTAGATCTTTTTACCGACTTAATGTCGAGGCCTGACCGTGAGGTCAGATGCTTTTACCGATTATTTTAAGAATTGACGGCGAAGTCAAAACTGTTGGAAATGACAGCGAAGTCAGAAGATTGTTTTAAGAGATGAAGGCAAAGTCAGGTTATGTAAGAATTGACGGCGAGGTCAGATGTTTACTTGATTTATGACTGACGGCGAGGTCAGATTATTCTGAGGATTGACGGCGAAGTCAGAAGACGATTTTAAAGAAAAGTTTGACGGCGAAGTCAGAAAATATTGTAAATTTGACGGCGAGGTCAGAAGATTATTTTGAAGAGCTGACAGGCGAAGTCAGGAGTTTTTTTTTTTATTCAGTGTGAAAAATTGACGATAAAGTCAGTTGATTTATAAGTTTGACGCTGAGATCTGACAGCGAGGTTAGATGCTGTTAAAGGAGCTGACGGCGAGGTCAGACCTTTCATTTAATATGGGTGCCTGACGGCGATGTCAGAAGTTCGTTCCACGATTGTCAAATTTCCGGGTCCTTGGGTATTCAACCGTCTTTTACCTTGATTGTATGAAAGTCGCTTACCTTTCATCCCTTCAGGCCCAAGCCGTTTGAATAGGGGCAGCTGTTGTACCCCAAAATTTGACCGACCTCTCTGGCTTATGTTTTATTTCATTACATCAGCATATACATAAGCATTGCATTGCATAGCATTTTGCATTTCACAGGGGATCAAGAAATGTGTGTCTAACAAAATTACCAAAGGTTTTTAACCTGATCAAGGAGGTTATATTCAAGTCATCAAGTGGTTACCCTTATCAGAGATAAGTCAAGGTCCTTGAAGACAAACCGATAAGCATATGTGGTTGTCAGGGGCAGAAAAATCAAAAAAATATATGTGGCTTTCATCATAAGATTGAGCTGAATTGGATAGGTTTTGGTTGGGGTTCATTAAGTAGGAATGAGGGAAGTATATGTCGAAGTCCAGGTTTGATTTAATTCATCAGCAAGAAAGGGATCTATTTTGTTATCAAGGTCATGGTGCATTGATTTAAATGGTGTGTGACTAAAGCCCCAACCAGGGTTATGTACAGTGTAACGAAGTTCATATACTCAAAATAAATTGATGTTTATAAGAGGAAAGAGTCAATTCAAAAATAATGTCATTACACCACAAAGAATCCAAGTATGGCTAAAGTGAATAAGTTCATGGAGATCTTACAAAAAGGGCTTAATGAGGATTCTACAAAAAGAGAGTTTATTGTTTTACAAAGCCCATATTGGTACAAAAGCATGACAAGAAAATTACACAAAATTATGGTTACACAAATTCAATTAAGCCCGCGAAGCAATTCTACAGAGAAACATTACCATCCAAATTCAACAAAGCCCATTGCTTTTTCTACAAAGGCCATGCTGTGATTACAAGCAAGAACAAAAAAAAAACAACAACATGGGAGACTCAGGTTGTCTCATGCAACCGTTTTGTTATGCTTCTGGAATTTCCAATGAAGCCAATGAGAACAACACAAATCATGCACTTGGACAATCAATCTCATTTGGGAGGTTCATGACAGAGACACTAGCATGGGAGAAATGGTCTAGTTTCACTCAAAATCGTTACGTCGAAGAAGCAGAAAAGTATTCGAAACCGGGTTCAGTTGCGCAGAAGAAAGCTTTCTTCGAAGCTCACTACAAGAAACTTGCAGCTCAGAAAGCGGCTGCTGCGTTGCTTGAGCAAGAAGCAAACAATGCTGCTGCACAAAACAATGTTGCAGAACAATAAGAAAATAACGAAAAGGTTGATGAAAGTCCAAAGTATGAAATTGTTGTTAAGGAGGGACAAAATACCAATTGACTCATCGGCGTCGCGCAACCATACATCCGGCCCCAAATGGCGCTTGCTCTCTGGAGAGAAAAAAACGAGATCACCAATTATATCGTCTCCTTTCGGCTTAAGGACAGAAGAAAGAGCTGCAACAAGAAAGAAGAAACTTGAAGAAAAAATTCAATGCTAATGAAGTACAAAAGTGCAGTTGCATACAAAACTCAAGGCGAAAGCGGGGACTGAGATCAAAAAACTACGCCAAAGCTTTTGCTTCCAAGCCAAACCGCTATGCCCATTTCCTTTCCATAAAATCAACCGGCCATCACCGTAATTCCACGAACTCCTCACGGAAGTGATAAAATACAGGTTCGCGGCATCACCAGTAACAAAAAACCATAGTGAGCCACATAACCAATGCAACAGATCACTTAGAGTTGCCGATGTTACCTACGCCATTCCACAACCTGCAATAAAAGATAACAACGCGCCTGCCTTGTGAAAAAAGGAGTCAAAGAAAAGCATGAGCAAGATACTAATAACGAGTCATGTAATACGTACCGTATCGCAGATCTCGCCGCAGGTCATTATGCGGTCCAGCTACGGTTTCACTCGCTGCAAGTCATTACACGGTCTAGCAACGATATAAAGCACAATACCACACCAGACTGCAACCTGCACAATTCATAAGCCATGTCCAATTTGCAAAACATCATTCGACAGTTCAACCCTGTTAAGAAAAACGGAGATAAAATTGTGAGCATATTCGGACAACATCAAGACCAAGAAGATTTCAGTCAAGTTCACGACCTGCCAAGCGTGTGTGGTAACGGAGTTCTTTCAGTACACACACCTGCTTAATCTCCTTTCCATGCCACAAAGGGAACATGTACCTGCATAAAGCGAACAACACAACGAGTTACAGTTTTCTTTCCAAAACAATAATTAAGTCTATTCTGAAAAATAGTAATGAGAAATCAGTTGTCAAAGCTAAAAATCTGCTCTAAACCGTACAGAAACCATGATGCCTGCTAACTGAACAAACTGCCCACAACACCATCTCATGACAATAAATCTGCATTTTTACCAACTTGGCTCCTGCAGTGGCACTTGATCAACCTTCACTCAAGCCATGATTTTCTACAATGGCCATCTTCAAGTATCACCAGTACCAGGTTGTGAGGAGAGGTCTTCCCACTGAAACCGATGAACATCCTAAGATCTACCGGATGAAATTGTGGGCCACCAACGAGGTGCGTGCCAAATCCAGGTTCTGTTATTTTTTTTTAGGAAGCTGAAAAAGGTCAAGAAAAGCAATGGGCAAGTTCTTGCCATCAATAAGATTTATGAGAAAAACCCTACAAAGATTAAGAACTATGGAATATGGCTGCGATACCAGAGTCGGACCGGATATCACAACATGTACAAGGAATACCGCGACACTACACTAAATGGTGCTGTTAAATCTATGTACAACGAAATGGCATCACGTCATAGAGCCAGGCATCCATGCATTCAGATCATCAAGACTGCTACAATCCCAGCCAACCTTTGCAAAAGGGAGAGCACTAAGTAGTTTCACAACTCCAAAATCAAGTTCCCATTGGTGTTCAAGAAGATTAGGCCCCCTCCAAACTCTGATCCCCACCTGCACTAAGGACAATATCAAGTTGAATAGATCTGCAAAGGAAAAAATGAAGAATAAAGATAAAGACAACTTCACAAGTGCAATATGATTGTCTTCACGACGTATCGTATCCACATGGCTACATTCATGTTTCATCTTCTACTTCTTCTGATTCATCTCAAACTAAAGAACCTGCTAAGAAGTTCCCTTTTACACTCGATCCCTTTCAATCTCAAGCTATTAATTGTCTTGAAAATTCTGAATCCGTTATGGTATCTGCACATACATCTGCTGGAAAAAACTGTCGTGGCTTTATATGCAATTGCTATGTCGCTTCGAGATGGTCAACGTGTTATCTACACTTCTCCTATCAAGGCACTTAGTAACCAGAAGTATAGAGAATTTAAAGAAGAGTTTTCTGATGTTGGTTTGATGACCGGTGATGTTACCATTGATCCCAATGCTTCTTGCTTGGTCATGGCTACTGAAATCTGGCGAAGTATGCAATACAAAGGGTCTGAGGTCACTATGGAGGTAGCTTGGATCGTTTTTGACGAGGTGCATTACATGCGTGATGGAGAAAGAGGTGTAGTTTGGGAAGAGAGCATTGTTATGTCGCCAAAGAATGCTCGATTTGTCTTCCTGTCTGCTACTGTCCCTAATGCCAAAGAGTTTGCTGATTGGGTGGCAAAGGTGCACCAACAGCCTTGTCATATTGTTTATACAGATTACCGGCCAACTCCTCTTCAACATTATATTTTTCCTTCCGGAAGCAAGAGCTGACTGCAAAAATAAGGTCAATTAAGAAAACATTAAGATCGTCTACTACCTTAGCTTTCAAGGATGAACTCAAGGCAAGGAAGAGGGTTCTTCGGAGGCTAGGATATGCTACAAGTGACAATGTCGTGGACTTGAAAGGGAAGGTTGCTTGTGAAATAAGTAGCGCAGATGAATTGACCCTAACAGAGCTCATGTTCAACGGTGTCTTCAAGGACATAAAAGTAGAGGAGATGATTTCTCTCCTGTCTTGTTTTGTCTGGCGAGAAAAAATCAACGATGCTGCCAAACCTCGAGAAGAACTTGATATGCTCTATTCACAATTACAAGACACTGCCCGGAGAGTTACTCAACTTCAGCTTGAATGCAAGGTACAAATTGACGTTGACACTTTCGTAAAGACCTGATATTATGGAGGTTGCGTATGCTTGGGCGAAAAGTTCAAAGTTCTACGAGATCATCGAGATTACGAAAGTTTTCGAAGGTAGCTTGATTAGATCAATTAGAAGACTTGAGGAAGTTCTTCAGCAACAATGAAGCGCAGCAACACCCCAATTTATACCTGCATCAAAACCTGCCATGGAAACAAAAGACCAGCATGAGAATACGGCACAGTCAAAATTAAGGAAAAAAAACAATACAAATACAAATGACTCAAAGTTTAAGTCACATCCTACCATATTGTTTACTTAAGTCAGAATTTTAAGTATACACCTTATTTCTAATCATACAGCAGAATAATGAGAAATGGGGGACCACATGTTTAGACCCACAAAAATGGCAAATAAGAGTAGCAGTAGGCAATTACAGCACCACAGTCCTAGCACAAAAATGGTAATAGGACAAATTAGTAGCAGACCAAACCTAAAACCTAAGGTGCAGAGGATTTCAGAGCCTCAAGAGTTGGTCTGCTAAACCTAATTGACCTCACTATAAAGGCTTAATGTTTGGAGAGGAGAAAAGGACTGGAAAAAAAAACAGCTGCCTTCTCTCACAACTCACCTTCATCATAAAGAACTGAAAAAAGAGGATATTGAAGAAGGAGCTCACCTGTGTTCTGTATCAACAATCTGGTGGTATTGCTCTTACTCTATAAGTATTCTGTTACTCTTTCTGTCTTCATAGTCTTGATCTGTGTTGTTTGGTTTGTCTTGTTTCCTGGCATTGAGTCTAACGAACCCTCACCATTTACAACTAACTTCAAACTCTACTCACCTCAACTTCACTATTTCCAAACTCCCAATCTCACGTTCAAACAGCAAACCTATTTCTCCATTCTTCAAACTTAAACCTTCAAAGTCCTTACCAACATCTCTACACGCTTCAAACGTTCATCAGTTCAACGTCACCTTCAACCTCCGTTTCCATCAACCGAAACCCATCGCTTCCACCTTCTTCAAACAAATATACAACCATCAAAACCATAATAGCACTTTCATCGAACATGTGGTGAGCGAGATTGTAAACCATGCCCAATACCCCTTCAATTCCGTCATCCTCAAAACAAACCAGCAACAACATCAACAGCGCGAAAAACCTCATATCAACCATCATCTCCCTAACCCAACCACCTTCAGATCGTCGTTCATCAACACTCACCAACCATCTTCAACAATAACCTCCCTCTGCTCAGCCTCAAAACTCGCCCAAACCAGCTCACTTCGGAGCTTCGACCAACACACCCCAAACACGACCGAGAAAAATCCTTCATCATCATAACTCCTTCATCTGTATTCATCACCTGTTCATCACCTTGATGAACCCAGCCACCCAGAATCCCTAATCAATTTCACAACCAAACAACAATAACTGCAAATGGTGGATCCCTCGCTCAACATCAACATACCGCAACAATCTTCGCCCACCGCGCAAACCCCCGGAGTTGGGCCGAAGCGGAAATGAGTGGCAGGGACGGGGATGAATGAGATTCACAGAAAAGAGGGTCGTATCAGGATCCAAATGTTTCCGCTTCTTTTTTCATGAGTTGGTTTGTGTAGCTTTTGCTAAAGGGGAACACGTTGGGTTTTTGTCGTTTGGTTGGTTTTCCTTTTTCTTTTTTTTATTATTATTATTGTTTTGTGAAGATTGTTGGACCATGATGGTGGGCTTCTTGAGCCAGTGGCATATTTCTGCATCGGTTCACCCCCCATTTTTCATTTCAACCTCCCCCTATTTTCTTTTTCTTTTAACTCTTTTTCTTATTTTCTTGCATATGTATTATTATATGTTACTTTATATAAAGTTTTGAATTTTCATAAATATATTAATATACTTTTTTTTCTTAATATTTACTTAAATTTTTATTTTTTATATATGTTATTTTTAATATTTTCTGTTTAGAATTCATTTCAATATTTTTAGAATATAAACTTTTTTAGAAGTTGATTTCACTTCTCATTTGTTATTGGGTATTTTTTGCCTTTGTGGTCGATGACGAGACCTCCGTAATTCATTACCAGTCAAATTATTGATAAGTAATGTTGGATCTGAGACCACCTCTCTTCTCTCCTCATTTCTCGTCCCAACTCGATTCCCATCCATTTTCAAATCTCATCTCCTTAAAATCCAATTATCTTTGTATTGAATTAAAAAGAGGGGATTAAGTGTAGACTTTCATCCTCTCCGAGTGTTGGGATGCCCACTGTAGTGAGGGTGGTTTCGACACTCGTCTTTCAATACGAAGACGCTTCCCATCCATTTTCAAATCTCATCTCCTTAAAATCAATTCCTTGTATTGAATTAAAAAATAGAGGATTGGGTGTAGACCTCTTCTTCTTCGAGCGTTGGGATACCCACTGTAGTGAGGGTGGTTTCGACGCTCGTCTTTCAATATGAAGACGTTTCCATACCATCTCTCCTAAAACCTCGGTCTCGTACCGAGTCCATTTTCAAACCACAATAAATTGATTTCTCTTTGTATTGAATTAAAGAGAGAAGATTGGGTGTAGACCTCTTCTTCTCCGAGTGTTGGGATGCCCACTGTAGTGAGGGTGGTCTCGATACTCGTCTTTCGATACGAAGACGCGACTCCTTCCACCTCTCGCTTTCACAACTTCTTTCCACAATTTTCACACCTAAAACCTCGGTCTCGTACCGAGTGCACTTTCAAACTTCTTTTCATAACAAAAAACTTGAATGGTCGTGGAGTGGTTAGGTGTAGGCCTTCTCCTATCCCGAGTGCTGACGTTTACCGTAGGGTTCTCTGTCGCAAAGCACTTACCTTTCAAAACCAAAAACGTCTTTAATAAGAGAATGAAGTTCTCTTTGTGTTGAACTAAAGAGAGAGGATTGAGTGTAGTCTTCTTCCTCTCCGAGTGTCAGGATACTCACTGTAGTGTGTGTGGTCTTGATACTCGTCTTTCAATACGAAGACGCCTCGTTCGCCACACCTTTTTATAACAAAAACTTTGAGACAACGAATTGGGTACTACCCGTAGGGGTTACTATCCGAGGACATGTCTCTCCCCCCCTAAAAACAATCTCCAATCAATCAAACGTGACTTCTTGCCTCGCTTGGCGAAAACTAATCAATCTTTCAAAAAGGATATGATACGTCCGTTCTACCGCAAACAGGTAACGCCTAAGTCTCCAACGAGCGAGCAGCAAAACACCTAACTGCTAGAATGCGCACGATAGCATCATCCATAAAAAATATCAACAAACCGTAGGCCGAACTACGGCTGCTCTGATTCTTTACTTCGTTCAAGTAAAGATACGTAGGCACAAGGGCCACAATCCTTGTCGAGCACATTCCCCCTATATCTGTAGTTCCCCGAACTACGTCGACTCCGACTTTCTCACATCCGTTGAGAATATGTAGGCCTAGGACCGTGAAGTCCTACCGAGTCCGTTCTCTCTCTTCTTTCCCCCGTTACCTCTCTTTCCCCGTTTCTAAACCCATCTCTCTATCTTTTAGAACACTCTTTATAGCATAATATTTAAGCAAATAAAATCACACATCGACAAACAAAAGGTTCCCATCGAGTACGATGGATGCGAGGGGTGCTAATACCTTCCCCTTGCATAACCGGCTTCCGAACCCGTTCTTGGTCACGAGACCATCTTATCCATTTCTTTCCTAAGGTTTTCTCGATATTTTTCCTTTCCTCTCATGGGATAAATAAAGTTCGGTGGTGACTCTTCTGTCCTATCTTTTTCGCCTCCCCGTCGTTGCGCGATGCATTTTTTCGAGTAGCGACAACAGGGTACTTCCTATGGAAGACCAGGCTCTCACAAGAGGGATCCTATGTCAATAGGACATATAAGTGAATGTGGTAGGGAACCTAGAGGTCAATCTAAGGTTATGAGTTTGTGTGTATCAACACAGGAGTCCATCATGGGCTCAACCTCTTATGGAATGCACAGAGTACTTCCTATGGAAGACCAGGCTCTCACAAGAGGGATCCTATGTCAATAGGACAAAGAGTGGGTGATTAAGAACCTAGAGTTTATCTAAACTGTTAGGTTAATGTGCATCAGCACAAGAGTCCTTCATGGGCTCAACCTCTTTATGGAATGCACAGAGTACTTCCTAAGGAAGACCATGCTCTCACAAGAGAGATCCCATGTCAATAGGACAAAGAGTGGATTGAGGTGATGGTAAGCATGGTGAGAACCTAAGGAAATCACCATGGCACTCAACCAGATTCATCCCTTTCAAGAGTAGTCCTTAATGGTTCAACCTCTTCATGGAATGCACAGGGTACTTCCTAAGGAAGACCAGGCTCTCACAAGAGGGATCCAAGATAAGGACAAGGGAATGTTGAATAGGATTACTCAAGGCAAGGCTTGAGGAAAGCAAAACAAAGGAGAAGTCATTCACCTAAAGCCTCTAAAGAAACCCTAATAGATGAGTTCTAAAGGACATCCATCCTAATGGAGCTAAGAGAACTATCAAGGCTTGAGAATCACCCTACAAAGGTATCAACCTATTCAATGGTCTATCATGAAATAATTGGATGCTTAAGGTTGGCTATAAGGTCACTTATGAGGCCAAACTATGAGAAGGTCATGTGTAGGACACACTAAAAACAACCGTAAGGTAAAATCTAAGAGAAATAGGAAATCACTCCTAAAAAATCTAAGAAAAATCTAAAGATCACTTAAGATCTTAAAAGTCTAGGGCTAAAATCTTGGATCAAAATTCTAATCCTAAGGGTATTAACAGAGAGCAGCATCCTAAGGTGTGCTATGGAAGGTGTAAATGGGAAGGGTCCTAAAGATTCATTTCTAAGCCTATCCTAAAGGCATCTTAAAAATCAGAGAAAAATACTACAAATCTACTTAATGCATCAACAATAAGCACACAAAAAATCAGGAACTCAATCCAAATATCTATCAAGATATAAATTCTACAAGATGACATACAATTATTCTCAATTAAAGAAAGGAGAAATCATGCAAAAATCGAATTAAATTGAGAAATACCTCTAAAAATAAACCAAAATCATGTAAAATCTTTTAATACATTAAAGAACCAGAGGGAAAAATTTCAGGAATTAATGAGTATTTTTACTATTTTTCATGGAATTAAACAATCATGCATAACAACCATAAAAGAAACGAAAAGAATGGAAAAATGATTAAAAGTGCATGGTAAATAGCAATCTAGCTAAGTTCAAAAGCCTATGGGCCTCTCCAAGGGGGTGCGCTTAGCAAGTTGCGGCCCAGTCCAATCTAAATATGAAATTGAGGGATCACATGGTTTGCAGTCAAGGCAAGACTACCCTACGTCTTAATCTGGGCCATCTATCCATTAAGTAAGCTAATCCAACAGTCATCACACTGCCACGTACCCAGTCAAGGTCAAACATCTCTAAAACTCACCCTCACACGTTGGATTGAAGGACCTAGTCAAGAAAACCACAAGATCCAATGGTCCACGTCAATCCTGGCAATTTAAATAGGAAGGAGGGAAAGCCATGACCAGCGGTGGCCGGAGAAGACTCCGGTCGTCTTCTCCGGCGAGCATCAACAGTGCCACTCTGCAAAACTTCACCAAACTCAGTAAAGCCTATACCAATCTCTTCCTCTCCTCACCCTGAACACTATTCCATGCTTACAATTCATTTTCTCTCCATAAATAACCTAACCCGAGGCCATAAAGAAATTGTGCACCATCAAGATTTGCCACGATTGATCCTCTAACTTATCCTAGATTCATCTATAGGTTGTCAAGAACCTAACCATGTACAAAACAAGCCTTAAACTATCAAGAATCACGAGCAATTTTGAAAGTTACATACCTCTAAAAAAGCTTCAACACAACTCTCAAACTCCACTGATCCTTGATTCTTCTTGCCCGCAATCACTCTATGCAACCTTCTGAAGCTTCTACAACTCTTGATTTCGCTTGAAACTGGCCAATTCTCCAAAATAGAATTTCACTTCTCAACAACTTTTCTCCGACTGTCTTAACCTTTTTAGCACCAAAATTCACCAACCTTCATCTGAAAACGATCCAGAACTTATATAGAAATGATTTGGATATATTTCAGGCCCAATGGAGGTCCAAACAGCCCAATTGAGAAATCCACATTTTCACTTTTGAAGTTTCATGATGTTCATCAAAACAGAGCTTGAATCCTTCTGTCGCTTCCGCGAAAATAAGGTGTCGGCAAAACAGAAGAGTCGCCACCTTTTGTTATTTATCCCTCAGAACGGGAAAGGAAACGATCGGAAAAACCTGACGAAAAGGTATAAGACAAGGTCATCGCAACCGTTGTCTGGGTTCGGGAGTCGGTTATGCAAGGGGAAGGTATTAGCACCCCTCACGTCCATCGTACTCGATGGGATCCACGCTTGTTGTGTTTACTGGACGGGTTGGTTTAAACTATCTACCTATCAAGGCTGGCTTAAAAATAAAATAAAATGACTCGGCAAAGCGTCGCACTTTATGCCTACGTATTCTCATCAGAGAATGAGAAATCAGAGTCAACGTAGTTCGACCTACGACGGGTTATGGGGAAGGTGGCTCGCCAATACATCAGTATTGTGCCTACGTAGTCTCAACAGATATGAGAGATCAGAGCTTACGTAATTCGGGGTAATACGGTTTACGGGAACTCAGATTCATCTGTTTTGTCGAGTAGGGTTAAACGGGAGTTCCAGCAGTTAGGGACAAGGCCTGTTTGCGTTGGCGCTGAAGTTTAACGACACTCTTTTCTTCAGAAAAGCTTTCCTTTGAATTACGGGCCCACGGGGCAAAATGGTTTGAAGTTTGTTTTCTGTCTTTTACGAAAGAAGTGTTTTTATTGTGTTTGCAATTTCAATCGCACTAGAAACTATGACCTGAGAGTGAATGCGTCGCATGTCACCCAAAGGGTACCACACTAAACATCCAGACTGTTGAAAAGAAACTCTCCAACGATCCTTTCTCAGATAGCTTAAGGCTCGTAACGTACGAAAGAAATCATTCATGATTACTGTATCTTAAGCTGTTTTGAGATGAGAAGAGAACATGCTTAACTAAAGGGAGACTATCAAGTCCTACTGTTGTCATGCCAAGGATTCATCCTATAGTTGAAGTTTGAAACAGGGAACTCCTAGAAGTTATCATGCATAGGTTTCAACCTAAAGTTCTATCATCACTTCCTTATCAAAGGAAGTGAGAGTCCTAAGGGATCATGTCAATGATACAGAAACAGATAAAGCATCAGCTAAAACAGTAAACAGTAAACGACTGTAAAATGCATGCAATGCAAGTGAGGGAGGAAATGTGTGTGGGGCAGCAGCCTCCACAAGCTCATCTCAACCTCAAGCCAGATATGAATAACAGTAATCATACTGAAGAGATAAAATAAAGTGCTGTCAAGCAAAATACAGTAAACTGCAATCATACAGAAGAAAATAACATGCTATCAAGCAAAATAAACCACATGGGCAAGGGAGCAGGGCTCTACCGAATACCTGCAAGCAAAGCCATACAGTAACAATACAAGCAGAGGTAGCAACTCAACCTCTAGTGCAATCATGCTCCTAGATTAAAGTCAGTCTAATCATGGACTTATTCTAATGCATCAAGCAAGTCAAACAAGGCACATCAATAAAAAACAAACAAGAAAGCAGATCAACAACTCTCTTCCACTTCAAGCCTCAGCTCTTCTGACAGCAACCCAGTGTTCAGACTTCAATCACCTCTCAAGGCTATCCTCTTTCATGACAAATGTCAATTTGCTTCTCCAGGTTTCAACCCTTCAACATAAGTTTCAACTTAACCTTCTTTTTCAAGCTTCAGCTTTCCATTCAATTCCACCTTCAGGCTTCACTCTTAATTACAAGTATCAACTTGATTCCTTCAGGATCTCCAAGCATCAATATAAGTGTCAACTTATCTTTTATTCCTCAAGCCTCAGCCCTACACTCAATCTCAATTGAATCCTCTTCATAAGTATCAACTTAGTCTTCAAGCTTCAGCTCTCTTTGCTTTATCAGTTTCAACTTGGTCTTCTTCATCTACAAGCCTCAGCTTCTCATAGTAGTCTTCACTTATGGAAGTGTCAACTTCATCCTTCAATTCCTTAAGCCTCATCTCTTCATTCAGTCTTTATTGGATCTTCCAGTATCAACCTGCTCTTCTTGCTCTTCAAGCTTCAGCTGCAATGGCAATGCTCAACGGATCATCCTCTTCCACACTCTTCAATGAAGTCCTCATCTTCAAACTCAAGCCCAACATCTTTCAAGATACTCAAACCAGAAGATGATTGATTTAACAGGATGAGGGAAAATGATAAACAAGCTTACTGACAACCAAAGGAAGCTTGTAAGGGTTCATCATCATGAGAGACTGGTTCCCTCAAAGTTCTACTTCCCAGATAAAGCCACTCATCCCTCCAAAGGAGGGATGTGAATATCTTAGAAGGACTTTTAGTCATTGGGAGGAATGGAAGCACAAGATGCTTTCCATATTTGTGAAAGAAATCATTCTAACTACAAGGCTCTCCCTATGTCCTATCTCCTAATCTTCATCAGACACCTTCAGGCACCAACAAATCCAAAGCTCCAAGCAACTTCAAGCAACTTCAAGCATCCTCACCTTGTCTTCAACTTGTCTTCAATCTCAACCAAAGGCAAACCAAGCAAAAACCCTAATCTAAGGGGACTAAAGCAGTTAAACTAGTTGAATTAGTAAGATTAGGATCACCTAAAACCTAGCACTAAAGTTAGTCCTAACTAAAATACTAAAATCAATTGTAAAATCCTACAAAAAATTACTATGGGAACCTAGGTCAATCATGACTCTACCACATTAGTTTCAAAGATCAAACCATCAAATTGGACCTAGAAATAAATCCTACATTACAAGGTATCAAACCTAAAACCCTAAAAAGGAGCACCTAAGCATCAATCTAGAAAGCACACCTATTTTCATCACAAAAATTTGAAAAAAATTCTATGGGATCATACATGTCTAACCTAATCACACACAAAAAATTAGGCTTAAAATCATCACCATGAGATCATACCAAATTCCACAAAAATATGCATCAAACATAATCATTTTAATATCAATTAAAATACAAAATTCCAATTAAATCAGAAATTACATGAAATGAAAATATTTTTTCTCTAAAAAATAATAGACTCAATAATGAGTAGAATGCAAAAAGAATGGGTTTTATTGGATTAATTTTCAATTAATTATGATTTTTACAAAAACCATGGATAAAATGAAAATAATAAGAAAATCCAATTAAAATGAATAAGCGCGCGGTGTAAATAGCAGTCATTTTCAGTTAAAAATCTGGGTTGGGCTCGCTGGGGGGTGTGGATAACACTTAGATCACTAAGCCCAAAACACTGAATAAATGAAACGCATTGTTTCATCATCAGAAATCCTTCACAATTCAATTTTAAAACGTGGCCCTTGGATCAGCTTCCAGTCAAAGGTCAAAACAAGATCCAATGGTGTAAACTTCATCTCCTACCTTTCAAACCTCTGAGCTTCGCGCCCAGCTCCGACCACCACCGGTGGAACTCCGGCCATCCCCTTCAACTCTAGTTCTCCCTAGAGGCCTCCAATCCAAGAGGTCAAAACATGAAACTCATTCCAAATCTTGCCACGAATTCAACCATACCCATAGTTTCTTCTGAAACCTCAAGAATCATCATCTCCCAATCTCAACCAAAAATGGCAATTCTTCTAATTTGTCTCTAATTCATCAATTAACCATCTGAAATCCATCCTATGCCATTCTACAATCAATCTAGCACCCTAATTCAACCTAATTCTACCTAAACCATGCTATAGGAAGAAGGTTACCAACCTGGAAATTCTTGAATAACAGATGCACCAAATCTTCACTTCAAGCTCTCAAATCTTCTGGACACGATCACTGAACCTCCTCCTTGCTTCTGTATGCAAAAGAATCAATGGAAAGTGCTTCAATCTTGAAACACGATGATGAGTTGCGGGTGCTGAAAATCACTTGCTCATACACGATCTAGCCACCAATTCTTCTTGAAAATGATATGGAATCACTCCTTGACATCCATGGAAGAAGTATCAATCAAGAAAATGAATGGAAATTGAGGAATTTGGTGAAACCGATTTCAATTGCAATCCAAGAAAACTCAATCTCAAGCTATGCTCAATCCTTCAATGATCACCAACCCCTTCAATGGATCCACTCTACTCCTTATATAGATGAAGTTTGGATGATCTAGAACCCTCTAGACCCTTCTAATGAGAATTTCCACTTCTCATGTCATGAGATTTTCAAACACATCTCATGTTATGCCCAATTCTGTTTGCAGCTTGAAACCAACCTTAATCTCTTTCAAAATCTCCCCTAGTGACATTTTGGAAGGGTTTAGCTTGCCAAGTTCCTTGCTCATGCCTTAATTTTGAGTTATGCATATGTTACTTAATATGCAAGCAAGTGCTTTTCAAAGCAAGTCCATGAATTGAATCTCAAATCAAAAATGTGGCTAAACCATTGTTCTTAAAATGTTTTCTAGAGTCAAAATGATATATTACATGCCATGGTTTGGATGTGTAGGTTGAAAATATTAATTTCCAACTTTGGTTTATTTAACTTATGCCCTTATTTTAGGTCATTTTTGCAACTTTGAGCTACAATCCTTTCCATCATCTCATGACCTCCTTAATAGCCTTAAAACATCATTTTGAACAAGTTTGATGTTGAAGATATTTCCATTTGAAGCTTGGAAATAGGAGTTATGGCCTTATGCTTGAAATGACCTGTAATCTCCAAATGACCAAAATGCCCTTGACTTGTCAAAGCCATAACTTGAGTTCTACAAATCCTATGAAGGACTTCTAGTACTCTCTAGAAAGATAAGAAGATAAGGAACAACATTCATGTTGACCAAAAGTTCATAGGAATCATCCTTCTTGGGCAAAAGTTTGATGCAAGTTGGGTAACTTTCAAGGCCCCAGATTCACATACTTCAGATGACCTGTAACTTGTCAAAGTCATAACTTGAGTTCTACAAATCCTATCAAGGACTTCTAGTACTCAAATTAAAGCTAAGAACAAGCTATACAACATTAATGTTGGGGGTAAGATGAGATAACAATCACATCTTGAGCTAAACTTCCTTGAAGATAGGGGTTAAACTAGGGGATTTTACACTGTCAAGCCTTAGAAACCCTAGCTTGAAACTTCTCAAACTCTTCAATCATGATGAGTTAACCTTGGAATCATACTTATAGCATCTCAATGCATCAATCCATGATCACATGGCTCTTGAATTAGGTCTCAACCTTGTTCAAATCATCAGTTGACCTAGGGTTGACCCAGTCAAACCCTAATTACACCACTCATGGCTGAGGCTTCTTTAATCTTGTACCATGAACTCTCTAGGCTTCATGATGGCTTTAAAGACATCTCATAAGCTCTCTCAAGGCTTCAAGTCCTTATTCCTGGCTTCAGAATCATCTGGGGAGCTCCCACAACTCTCAAGTTAGGAGGCACACAACATTGGTTTCAACCACTCTCTCTGAGAATCTTCTGACTTCTCTGACAAAGATATCTACCCTTGAACACTTGAATAACCTTCATAGCTAGCTTCATAGTCTTGTATAGCTCTTTATTAGTAATCATACCTCTAGATCTCCTGCATACATGTCAATGAAATGCAAATTATAATGCCAATGTGAATGAAATGAAACATAAGCTAGGTAAAGAAGAGTTGGTCAAATTTTGGGGTGCAACAACTGCCCCTATTCAAACGGCTTGGACCTGACTGGGTGAGAAGCAAACGACTCTCAAACAATCAAGGTACGAGACAGTTGAATACCAACAAACTCAGAAATTTGTCAACTGCACAAGTACACGGTACTCAGATGGGAACAAATCTTCGAAAACTGAAATATTAGCTGCACGACAACTAGCTGGGGGATTGGTCACACGGTAACCAGTAATACATGGTCGATCATGCCGTCAGGCATCAAGATTCCTCGGGACTCATCAGGTCGAGAATCAAGTTAATCATGTCATCGGGCGTTCAAGGAAATCCTTCGGGCATCAGCCGGACTTCATCAGTAAGTCGGGAATAGAAGTTTCAGTCAATTATGAACCAATTGGGGATATCCAAACTTCTGCCATCGGGTACTCCACATCAGCTGGGAGAACTGCTTCGTCAATACGGTTGGACTTCAATCATCAAGTCTTCAAGGGAAGTTTCAACTTCACTGTTCAGAAACCTGTTGGGGATGACACATCTCCGCTGGGGATTCTGGAGAACTATCAAGTAACTCTGCTTCGGGGATCCAGAAATCGTTCTAGGTGAATCAACTCTGCTGAAGAAATCAAGAATCATCTTGAACAACTAACTCCGTGGGGACTTCAAGAATCGTCCTGAACCCATAACATCTGCTGGTGATTTCAGGGATCATCCTGAGCAAACGCTCTGCCGGGGACTCTAAGCATCGACTTTGAGCAACCAACTCTGGCGACTGTACTGGGGATTTAAGAATCATCTCAAGCAAACGACCTTGTTGGGAGAAAAAAAATCCAAGAATCATCTTGAGCGAGCGACCTTGCTGGGGATTCAAGAATCATCTTGAGCAAGCGGCTCTGCGGGGAATTCAAGAATCATCTTGAGCAAGCGGCTCTGCGGGGAAGCACCTGTAAAACAAGAACGGTAACGACCTAGCTCATGTTTAGTATGCATATGCTTGACTATGGCGCATTGCTCCACACGGTGGAAATGCTATGCACTCATGCAAAATGTTATGCAATCATGCAAAATGCTACGGCCTCGTCAGCAAAATAAATGCCGACGAGAGAATCTTCCTGTCAAGGAGAAAGAACCACTCTGGTGGAGGAAGGAATCATCCTGCCATGGAGAAAAGGTCACGCCAATCTCAATCGGACTCTGCATGGGGAAATGATCTTCAGTTGACTGCTGCCGGGGAACGAAGCTCTACGAGAACCTGGACCTGCTGAGGAGAGCGATGTCAATCGCGGAAATAAACTGCACGGCCTTCACGGCTAGCCTTCCTGGAGATAACGGCTCCGGCGAGGAAATACAGCATCAGCTATTCAACACTCTATTGGGGACAACCAATCATGGCCCGAACTGCTTTCCAAGGACTCGGCTCTCTCGGGGATCTGCAAACTCGGCTGGAGAAGAAGAAATCATCCTGCTTCGGGGGAGAGCATGACTCTGTGGGGAACCTCAATTCCGCTGGGGACTTCAGTCTGGAACTATCGATTGCTGCACACTTCAGTGAATAGTCTCCTACGAGACTTGCACTTGTGACCCGGTGCTGGGGGATGAACATACGCTTCGGCGCCTGACTCAGCTAGGGAGATGCCGTTCCTTCAGGATGCATCTGATTGGGGAGAGAATCATCTCTGCCTGGGGGACGTATCAACGCTTACGATCTCACGTTCAGACTCTGCGGGGAGAGGCTGTTGAACTTTGCTGGAGAAGGAGAAATCATCCTGCTTGGGGGCGCATACGGCGCACTGTCTGGAATCTGCTACACCTGTAACAACACAAACAAACAGACAAGACACCCTTCTCAAAGGGACCTATCAAGGTTATCATCTTGTGACAATGTTCAAGTAATTCAATGTTTCAATAATCAGTGGTCTAGGTGTCGCTTGCGCGAAAATAAGGTGCCGGCATGACAGAAGAGTCGCCACCTTTCGTTATTTATCCCTCAGAGCGGGAAAGGAAACGATCGGAAAAACCTAACGAATAAGGGTAAGACAAGGTCATCGCAACCATTGTCTGGGTTCGGGAGTCGGTTACGCAAGGGGAAGGTATTAGCACCCCTCACGTCCGTCGTACTCGACGGGATCCACGCTTGTTTGTTTACTTGGACGGGTTGGTTTTATTCTATCTACCTATCAAGGCTGGCTGAAAAAGAAAAGAAAAATGACTCGGCAAAGCGTCGCACTTTATGCCTACGTATTCTCATCAGAGAATGAGAAATCAGAGTCAACGTAGTTCGGCCTACGAAGGGTTACGGGGAAAAGGTTGAAGGTTGCTCGCTAGGATATCGCATCCTATGCCTACGTACTTCCACACTGTATGGAAGATCAGAGCAAACGTAGTTCGGGAAACTACGGCTTATTTCCTGAAAGAAATGTTTTTTATTGTGTTTGCGATTTCAACCGCACTAGAGACTATGACCTGAGAGTGAATGCGTCGCATGTCACCCAAAGGGTACCATACTAAACATCCAGACTATTGAAAAGGAACTCTCCCACAATCCTTTCTCAGATAGCTTAAGGCTCGTAACGTACGAAAGAAATCATTCATGATTACTGTATCTTAAACTGTTTTGAGATGAGAAGAGAACAGGCCCAACTAGGAGGGAGACTATCAAGTCCTACTGTTATCATGCCATGGATTCATCCTATGGTTGAGGTTTGAATAGGGAACTCCTAGATGTTGTCATGCATAGGTTTCAACCTAAAATTCTATCATCAAATCCTTATCAAAGGAAATGAGAGTCCTAAGGGATCATGTCAATGATACACCAAAACAGACAAAGCATCAGCTTAACAGTAAAATGCATGCAATGCAAGTGAGGGAGGAAATGTGTGTGGGGCTTCAGCCTCCACAAGCTCATCTCAACCTCAAGCCAGTCATGGAATAACAGTAATCATACTGAAAATAAACAACCTTCTATCAAGCAATAAACAGATAAAAGAGAGGAAGTGCCATCAGGCAAACAAACCACATGCTTGAAAAAGAAATTATATACATCTAAGCTCTAATCCTAACCTTAAAACAAAACCCTAATTAGATCTAAGCAAAGCCCTAAAGCAAAACCTAAACCAGAGAAATCAATCCCAGTCTTCAAGCTTCAAAACAAGCTTACCAAAGAAAGGGAGCTAAGTAGGCAGACTCATAGTGCCCTCCTCAGGAAAGCACTAGGAGGCTTATACTCAGGAATCGTATCCTATGTGGCTCAACAACTGTGATCAGTTTACATTCCTCCTCAGGAGAAACTAAACTCACATGAAGGCTCCAACATCACTGGATACTTAAGAAATCCTACCTGAACTCGGGGAACTAAGTGAATAGACCCATAGGACCTTCCTCAGGAAAGTACTAGGAGGCTTCCACTTAGGAGTTGTATCCCATGTGGCTCAACAACTGTGATCAGTTTACATTCCTCCTCAGGAGAAATTAAACTCACATGTTGGCTCCGACATCATTGGATACTTAAGAAATCCTACCTGAACTAGGGGAACTAAGTGAATAGACCCATAGGACCTTCCTCAGGAAAGTACTAGGAGGCTTCCACTTAGGAGTTGTATCCCATGTGGCTCAACAACTGTGATCAGTTTACATTCCTCCTCAGGAGAAATTAAACTCACATGTTGGCTCCAACATCATTGGATACTTGAGAAAGAGGTGAGAAGAAAGAATGAAAGTCATTCATAGTGCCTTCCTCAGGAAAGTACCATGAACTTCCCTCAAACTTCAGGATCTCAAACCTCACAGACAGGGAAAAAAACTCCAAGCTCTGGGTCTCTGGGTCTTGATCTACAATCTTCTCCTTCATCATGCTCTTCAACAAGATCTTCAAAACAAACTAAGCCCCACAACAAAATCCCCAAAATAAACCCCAGGGACAGACAAATAACCACAGAACAGTCAAAACCATCAGTCAACTTCAAAAAATACCTAAAAATACTAAAGCAAGGGGGAAAAATCTAACAATCATTCACAAGGGTCTACAACACCTACCCATAACATCCCTATATACCCATACCCAAAAATCAAATCAAAACTCTCCACAGAAAATGAATTACCTTACCTATGCATTCTTAAACCCTAATTATGATACCCTAATGCTAGCCTCATTGAACTCATCAAATTTTAATCTAAAAATCAAGAATTAAATCCTATGGGGAACTATGATTCAATATCTAATCACACCAAAAAGAATGAATTAAAAAGACTAAGGGAAGGTCCTAAAAGAAATTCTACAAAATGAAGCATCAGACTAAACCATATAAAAAGCTATTTAAATGAAAAATATACTAAAAATATTAAAAGAAAAATAAAATGGGATTTTATTTATTGATATTTTTCTAGACAAAATTATGAACATGTAGAAAAAACAAGAATTAAAAAATACTAATTCTTCAATTTTCTATGATTTTTTTAATATGCAAGAAATATAAAAAGAAATTAAATCAAAAGAAAATGAATTAAAGGGGAGGGGGTGAGAACAGCAAACACGCTCAGTTCACTTATCACGTGGGCCAGACATGGTGGGGTGTGAAAAGAAATTGGATTAAGCCCACGAGGACTTCGTTAATCAAAACGGTGAGTTTTGAGTTTTAAACTTCCCTCCATTTTTTATTTAATCTGAGCCCTACGATGAAGAGAAAAAGTCAAGAATTAGGGCTGATCCAACGACACACGTTCATCTTCTTCCTTGGATCATCTAGGGTTTCAATAAGACCAGTTCCACACGTGAATCTTCCACTCCCTCTAGCTCTCTCATCTCGCAACTAATTGCCTCGATGTAAAGACCAAAATTACTCCTCTCATTACCCTCTATAAGACTATGGCCATGGATCTTTCTAAAACTCAACCTATAAAGAGACACGATGAAGGAAAGTTCTAGGCACACTTGTTTACACCTGGTTTGCATGGAAATAACTATGGCTCAAACTACGCAAGAATGTTCTACATGTTGTGGGGAGTATACTAAACTAAAGAACTAAGATTATAGTACACTAGGTTATGTGTTCTTGATCCTAAAACAGAAATGGCCATGAAAACAAACCTCAAGAACAACCCTCAAACTAATCATGATTCAACCCTAAGAGTCTCTAATCACATTTATCCTAACAACAAGTTCTAAAACTGAATAAACAAGGAGATTCGAAGGAAGTTGCTTACCTTACAAGTGATGATGACTATGGTGGTTTCTCTTCAATCCAAGCCTTGATGCTTGCTTCAGATGCTCTTCAATGGATATATGTTCTTCTGTTTGCAATGGTTCTTGCTTACACCTCTTGAATCACTCTATCCAATTCTTTATGCAACTTGGAGTGAAGCTTTGGATCTCATGAACCAGCCACGAATTCCTCTCAATTTTGTTTGCCAATTGCTCTATGATGATGGTAGATGATGATGATAACAAGAATTATGATGATTGATGAAGTTTCAATGGAGTTTGAAATCAAAATGCAATATGGAGTTATGGAATCAAACTATGTAGTGCAAGCACTCTCCATCACCAACCCTACCATGGATCAACTCTAGGGCATTTATAGAGAAGGATGGAAGTGTGTAGAAGCTTGTAGAAGATTCCAAGAAGTTTCTAGAATGTATCATGCAATGAGATTTTAATTTTTCCATATTTAGTAATTCTCATGCAAACTCATGATAAGCCATGCATTTCCACTTAATATCTCCTTAAATGAGTAATTGGTATTGAATGAGTGAAAAAACAAGCTAAACCTTGCCTTATGCCAAGTTTCTCAAAGGTTCCTTAATATGCAAGCATGAACTTTACAAAGTAGCCCCCATTTTAAGACCTCAAATCAAAATTCTACTTGAACCATTGTTTTTAAAATGATGTTTGGAGTCAAAATGACATATTGGATGACCTATTTTGGATTTGTGGATCTCCCAAACCAATTTCCAACTTGGATCCATTTACTTTATAGGTCATTTTTAGGTCATTTTTACCCAATCTTGTAAATCCTTGCTACAAGCTTTTTCAATAACTCATGACCACTTTTCCAGGCTTAAAATCCCATTTTGAACAACTTTTATGTTTTGAGTTTTTTCATTTGAGGCTTGGAAATAGGAGATATGGCCTTTGCTTAAAATGACCTATAACTTCCAAATGACCAAAATACCCCTGTCTTGTACAAACCATAAGTTGAGTTCTACAAATCCTATCAAGGACTTATAGTACTCTATAGAAATCTAAGAAGATGCTCTTCAATATTCATGTTGACCAAGAGATCATAGGAATCATCCTACTAGGGAAAAAGCTGTCTGCAAGTTGGGTGACTTTCAAGGACCCAGATTCACATACCTCAGCTGACCTATAATTTGTCAAAACCATAACTTGAGCTATGCAACTCCTATCAAGGACTTCTACCACTCAAATTAAAGCTAAGAACAATCTCTACAACATTCATGTTGTGGGGAAGATGAGATATCAATCACATCTTGAGCTAAAACTGCCTGGAAGATAGGGATCAAATTAGGGTTTTTTCACTAACAATCCTTAAAAACCCTAACTCAAAACTTCTCAAACTCCTTAATCATGATGAGTTGGTCTAGGAATCATCTTTATAACATATCCATACATCATTCCATGATCTCATGGCCCTTGGATTAGGTCTCAACCTTCTCCAAATCTTCAGTTATCCTAGGGTTGACCCAGTCAAAACCCTAATTCTACCATTCATGGTTGAATCTTCTGAATTCTTGCATAATGACCTATCTGGGCTTCATGATGACTTTCAAGACATCTCATAGGCTTTCTCAAAGCTTCAAGTTAATTCTCAAAGTCTCAGAATCATCTGAGGAGCTCCCACAACTCTCAAGCTATGAAGCACACAACCCTGGTTTCAACCAATTCCTCTGAGGTTCTCTTGAACTTTCTGATGAAGGTATCAACTTTCAAATACTTGATGGGTAAATAAATGTTGGTCAAATTTTGGGGTGCAACAGCTTCCCCTATTCAAATGGCTTGAACCTGACTGGGTGAGAAGCGAACGGCTCTCAGCCAATCACGGTGCGAGACGGTTGAATACCGGTAAACCCGAAAATTTGCCAACTATATGAGCACACGACACTCTGCGGGGAACAAATCTTCGAATACTGCAATACTAGCTGCACGGCAACTAGCTGGGGAAATACTGATCTGACCTCGCCGTCGGTTATCCACATTAAATTCTTCTGACATTGCCTTCAGACAACCACAACACCCAACATCACCGCTGGAAGACTAAATCACCTAACATCGCCGTCGGACAATCAAAATATCACTCTGAGAGACACTCGACATCGCCGTCGTACAAACATCACCTCTGCTGGGGATTTAAAGAGTCTGACATCGCCGTCAAACAAACATTCAACCTCGCCGTCGAACAAACATCCAACCTCGCCGCCGGAAACAAACATTGAACAAATCTGTCCTGGGGTTCACCCCTGGTAAATGGAACAAAAGGTACACTTGCGTATTTGAACTACTCTGCTGGGAATGAGAGACTCAACCAAGCACGCTCTGATCTGGGGTTCACCCTCAGAACCATAATGAACATCCGAATACTACTGCTCACTGCCCACCGTAGAACTTCAACATCAAAGCTATATGAAATCCTGGCCCCTGGCCACTTCCAGCTTCAGCCAGAAAAGATCTTCAAGTATTTCTGAAGATAAGCATCCTTGGCCTTCAAGGATGTAAACTTTTTCCTGTTGGCAACTCTGCAGGAGGTATCTTCGACTTCGGTCTGAAGAAACGGTCCTTGGCCTTCAAGGATACATGGACCTGCCTTCAGGCAACTCCGCCTCTGCTATAGAGCATCCGAGACTTCAGTCAGGGATATACTTCGGCCTTCAGTCCGAAAAATGAATCCTAGGTCATTCATGACCTTGGGGATAACCTTGCCTTCAGGCACCTTCGCTTCAGCTTGGGAAATCTGTGACTTCAGTCATAGAAGTGGTATCCTGATCCCTTCATGACTCTACGGGGATTCAAACACTTTGCCCTCAGGCAAAACTCCGCTTCAGCTGGAGAAACATCTTCGACTTCAGTCAGAAGAAATACTATTCACTTGATCGCAATCAATCGTCACCTCAGGACAACTGACGTGGTCTTCAGGCCAACATGGATCACCTTGCACACAAAAGCTGTATCTACAAACTTTTGAACTTTGTCTTCAGACACACGTTGATTCATCAACAAGGAAATCTGAATCCACAGGAACCTTCTGATATCGCCTTTAGGCGTTTACGAAGTCAATCTTCGGATTAGACATCACTGTTGGAGCAAACATATCACGCTGCTATTCTCTCGACATCCTGTCAAGTCGTTGCTAAATAAAAGCAAACATGCCAGGTCACCGGACATAATCACCAGGTTAACAACTCTGTTGAGGAGAGAGGAAAGAGGGTTCACCCAAACAATCCTGACGACTCACTGGGGAAAAGGAAGAAGGGTTCACCCAAACAACCTTGTAGACTTTGCTGCAGAAAGACGAGAGAGTTCACCCAAACGACTTCAACAACTGCTGGAGAATAACGAAAGAGTTCACTCAGACGATTCCTACCAACTTTACTGTGGAGCAAGTACTTCTGTTCGAGAGCACGGTAACCACCTGGTTCATGCTTCATATGCAAATGCTGGAAAAATGGGCGTAATGCTCCGCGCGAAACGGAATGCTACGCTTTTGAGTAAATGTTATGCAATCATGCAAGGAAATGCCCCAGCAAAATAAATGCTGGGAAGAGGAACCACCCACTTGGGGAGAGTAACCATTATGCTGAGGAAGAGCTACCCTTCAAGGGAACTGCATTCTTTGCCAATCTCATCTGGACTTACACTTGAGGATGACGGGCTCCTCCGGAGAACACAGCACATCAGGCTGATCAACACACTATCCTCTGCTATACTCTGCATGGGGAAAGCGATAAATGCCCTGAACGGCTCTCTGGGAAGCGAACCTTCTGGGGAACATAGCCTTCAGGCTACAAGACACTCGTGTCATTAAGTCCTCAAACTCACGGGGATAAACAAACTTCAGCTTGCTGGACGATCCTTCGGGATATGCTTGGGGAAACATTTCATCTACCACTCATGGCTGTGCTCGGCTGGGGATATCAATCTACCTGCCTGCTGCTGGGGAAGTGCCAATCGCCTGCTGGGGAAAAGACCTCCACTCCGTTGGGGATTCCAGAAATCATCCGGGGCAACTCTTGTCAGGGACAAACTAATCGCGACTTGAGCAGCTTCCTAGGGCTCGGCTCTCTTGGAGTTTCAGGCATTGTCCTGGGCGATCTTCGCCGGGGACGCTACTGGGGAGCTCAAGAATCATCTTAAGCAAACAACTCGGGAAACTGCGCTGGGGATCCCACAAATCGTCTTGAGCAAATGGCCCTGCTGAGGGATTCGAGAATCATCTCGAACTGAAGACTTCGTCGGGGTTCTCAAAAATCATCTTGAGCAAACGACTTCGTTGGGGGAGAGAATGTCAGGAATCATCCTGAATCACTGATCCTTTGGCGGGACACCTGTAAAACAAGAATGATAATAACCTAGATCATGTTTATGATGCATATGCTTCGGCGCCATGCCCCACGTGGTGGAAATGCTACGCGTTTATGCTAAATGTTATGCAATCATGCACAATGCTATGCAATCATGCACAATGATGCGATCCCATCAGCAACATAAATGCCGAGGGGGAAATCCTCCTGTCAAGGAGAAAGAACTACTCATATAGAGGAATCATCCCGCTGAGGAGAACGTGGACACGCCAATATCAATCGGACTCTGTCTGGGGAAATGATCTTCCGTTGACTGCTGCAGGGAAAACAACTTCAGTTGATCTGCCGCAGGGGAACGGAGCTCTACGAGAAAGTGACATCGATCACGAGAATAAACTGCGGGGCCTTCTCGGCTACTCTTCTGGGAATAACAACTCTGTGGGGAACCAACCTCAGCTGCTCCACACTCCACTGGGGAAAGACCAACCAGGATCTGATCAACTTCCAAGGACTCGGCTCTCTCGGACATCTGCAAACCCGGCTGAGGAAGGAGAAGTCATTCTGCTTCGCTGGAGAGAGTGCGACCCTGGGGGAAATACAACACCAACTGTTTAATACTCTGTTAGGGAACATCCACTCATGGTCCCAACTGCCTCCAAGGATTCAGCCCTCCTGGGGGTTTGCGAACTCAGCCGGGGAGGGAGAAATCATTCTACTTCACTGGAGAGTACGACTCTGATGAGGAATTTCAATTCCACTGGGGGAAGAAAGAATCATCCGACTTCAGGGGAGAATACAACTCTGCAGAGGAATACAACATCAGCTGTTCCAACACTCTACTGGGGAAGAGGGAATCATCCGACTTCGGGAGAGAATACGGCTCTGGTGGGGAATTTCAATTCCGCTGGAGACTTCAGTCTGGCACCATCAGTTGCTGCATCCTTCGGCATACGAACAGCTTCCTACGAGACTTGCACTTGTGACTCGATGCTGGAGGAGACACCTGCTTCGGCGACTTTACTGGGGAAACACGAGCTTCGGCGCGTGACTCAGCTGAGAAGATGACGTTCCTCCAGGATGCGTCTGCTTGGGGAAAAGAATCATCTCTGCCTGGGAGACATATCAATGCTCACTGTCTTGCGTTCAGATTCTGCGGAGGAAAGACTACCGAACTCTGCTGGAGAAGGAGGACTCGCCTTGCTTCGGGGATGTGCCCGGCACATCTTCTGGAAGGCGCTACACCTGCAACAACATAAACAAACAGACAAGATACCCTCCTCAAAGGGCCTATCAAGGTTATTATCTCGTGACAATATTCAGGTAATTAATTGTTTCAACAATCAATGGGCCTAGGCCCGTAAGTTTATGTATGCGCATTTTATCAAAAAACATCGGCGTTTTCATTCGCAAACAAAACAGATAAATGCTAAATAGGCAAACAGAATTGCTGAGTAACATGTATTTTATTGATGGTGAACCCCTGAATGGGCAAAAATGTTTTACAATAGAGGCAAGCTCCTGGAATGAGGAAGCCGTGCAAAAATAAAACATAAATATACATCAGTATATACAAATGTCGGCAACGAGGCGTAGACGAACACCATGAGTTGATCCCTCTAAGACCCACTCGACTTCGATACTTCTCCGACGCTTCAGCTTCGGAAGAGATTGATTCAGATAAACGGCCCTCAGGTCCTCCAAACCACTAAACAATGAAAGTCCACACGCGGAACGCAGTCATTTGCTTATTCAAATCCCTAACTTTTGCGTGAACCGCCCTTTACGGGTTTTCAGTTCACCGGGATACCCTTTTTTGCCGAAGCCGCCCAGTGTAGGTTTTCGACTTCGCGGGTGTACATTTTTTTCAATATATCCCTAATTTTTGCCCGAACCTTTTATTCTGTTTTTGGTTCGCCGGGATGCCCCTTTTTTGCCTGGACTCTTTTTTTGTCCAGCGGGTCTCTTTCAAGCAAAGTATTTTTTAACTGCGTCCGCGTTCACCAGGGATGCAAAATCATCACCATCCATCGTGGATAACAACAAAGCTCCTCCCGAGAAGACCTTGCTGACGACATACGACCCTTCGTAATTCGGAGTCCACTTGCCCCGGTGATCGGAGTGCGGCGGAAGAATCTTCTTCAGGACGAGATCACCCGTCTGAAAGCTTCTAGGACGCACCTTCTTATCATAAGCTTTCTTCATTCGGCTCTGGTACAGGCGACCAAATGCAATCGATGTTAACCTCTTCTCGTCCATCAGGCTGAGTTGGTTCAAACGATTCGTAATCCATTCTGCCTCGTCGAGTTTCACATCGACCAAAACTCGCAAAGAGGGAATCTCCACTTCTAACGGTAGGACAGCTTCCATACCATACACCAAGGAGAAAGGAGTTGCCCCGGTCGATGTACGCACCGTCGTACGATAACCGTGCAAGGAAAACGGCAGCGTCTCGTGCCAATCTTTGTACGTCACAACCATCTTCTGAACAATCTTCTTAATGTTCTTGTTGGCGGCTTCGACGACGCCATTCATCTTCGGCCGGTAAGGAGATGAGTTGTGGTGTTCAATCTTGAAGCTCTGGCACAGCTCCTTCATCATCTTGTTATTCAAATTCGAACCATTATCAGTAATGATCCGCTCGGGAATTCCATAGCGACAGATGATGTCCCTCTTTATGAATTTAGCTACCACCTGCTTGGTCACATTAGCGTACGAGGCTGCCTCCACCCATTTGGTGAAGTAGTCGATAGCTACCAGAATGAAACGATGACCATTGGACGCGGTGGGCTCGATCTTGCCTATCATGTCGATGCCCCACATGGAGAATGGCCAAGGGGAGGACATGACATTCAATGGGCACGGCGGCACATGAACTTTATCAGCATAAATCTGGCATTTATGACATTTCTTCGCGAATCTGAAGCAATCCGACTCCATAGTCAGCCAGTAATACCCTGCTCTCAGGATCTTTCTCGTCATGGCATGCCCGCCGGCGTGCGTACCAAATGTGCCCTCATGGACTTCTTCCATGAGCATACTTGCCTCTTTCTCATCTACACATCTGAGTAGCACGAGATCGTGGTTTCTCTTGTACAGCACTCCATCAGGGTTGAGATAAAAGTTTCCAGATAGCCTCCTCAGAGTCTTCTTATCCTGGGTTGATGCACCCGCAGGATACTCCTTAGTCATAAGGAAGGTCTGGATGTCGTGGAACCATGGCTTGCCGTCGGTGGCATCCTCGATTGCAAAGACAAATGCCGGTCTGTCAAGACGCGAAAGCATAATTCTTGGAGCTTCATTCCCAAGATTGACTTTATACATTGAAGCCAACGTGGCTAAGGCATCAGCCATCTGATTTTCAGCCCTGGGTACATGATGAAGTTCCACTCGATCAAAGAACGGAAGCAGCCTCCTGGCATAATTCATGTACGACACCAAATTCGTTTGACGAGTTTCCCACTCCCCTTTAATCTGATTGATTACAAGCGCTGAGTCACCATATACGTCTAGATTCTTGATTCTCAAATCAATTGCCTCTTCTAGACCCATAATACATGCTTCATACTCTGCTTCATTGTTGGTAACTGGAAACGTCAGTCTCGCAGTAAACGGGATGTGGGATCCGTGAGGAGTCGTGATGATAGCCCCGATACCACTTCCATAGGAATTAACCGCTCCATCGAATATCAATTTCCACTGGGATTTCCTATCTGGCCCCTCATCGGGCAATGGCTCATCGCAATCCTTCGCTTTGAGAAACATAATATCTTCGTCAGGGAATTCAAACTTCATCGGCTGGTAGTCTTCGATCGGCTGTTCGGCAAGGTAATCAGACAGTACGCTTCCCTTAATGGCTTTCTGGGAGACGTACTGAATGTCATATTCTGTTAACACCATTTACCATCTGGCAATCCTGCCCGAAAGAGCCTGCTTCTCGAAGACGTACTTGATCGGATCCATCTTCGAAATCAGCATAGTGGTGTGATTGAGCATATACTGTCGTAGACGTTTGGCAGCCCAAGCTAATGCGCAACACGTCTTCTCCAGCATCGAGTATCGAGATTCACACTCAGTGAACTTTTTACTCAAATAATAAATGGCATGCTCTTTTCTGCCTGTCTCGTCGTGCTGACCGAGAACACACCCCATACTATTCTCCAGAACCGTCAGGTACATGATTAATGGCCGTCCAGCCACTGGGGGTATCAAGATTGGAGGTTCTTGAAGATACTGCTTTATTTTGTCGAATGCCTTCTGGCAATCCTCATTCCAAGTAATCGCCTGATCTTTCTTTAAAAGCTTGAACATCGGTTCACAAGTGGCCGTGAGCTGAGAGATAAACCTTGCAATGTAGTTTATTCGGCCCAAGAAACCACGAACTTCTTTTTCTGTTTTCGGCGCTGGCATTTCTTGAATAGCTTTTACTTTCGCAGGATCAACTTCGATACCTTGTTCACTAACGATAAACCCCAATAACTTTCCGGACCGCACTCCGGAAGTGCACTTGTTAGGATTCAGCCTCAGCCTGAATTTCCTAAGCCTCTCAAAAAGCTTCAATAAGTTGACCAGATGCTCTTCCTCCGTTTGGGACTTTGCAATCATGTCATCAACATAGACCTCGATCTCATAATGAATCATATCATGAAACAAAGTTACCATTGCTCGCTGGTAAGTGGCCCCTGCGTTCTTCAGACCGATGGGCATTACCTTATAGCAAAATGTTCCCCAGGGGGTGATAAACGTCGTTTTCTCCATGTCTTCCGGTGCCATTTTAATCTGATTGTAACCGGAGAAGCCATCCATGAACGAGAATACGGAAAACTGGGTTGTATTGTCGACCAACACATCGATATGAGGCAACGGGAAATCATCCTTAGGGCTCGCCCTATTCAAATCCCGATAATCGACGCACATGCGTACCTTACCGTCCTTCTTCGGTACAGGTACTATGTTGGCGACCCACGAAGGGTAAGTGGTAACGGCTAGAAATCCTGCGTCCAACTGCTTCTGGACCTCTTCTTTGATTTTTACAGCCATATCTGGTCTCGTCCTCCTAAGCTTCTGCTTGACTGGAGGGCAATCCTCTCGCAACGGCAAGCGATGAACCACGATGTCTGTGTCAAGTCCGGGCATATCTTCGTATGACCAAGCAAAGACGTCACTATACTCTCGAAGCATCTCGACCAGTCTATGCTTGACATCATTCTGCAGCGCAGCCCCTACTCTGACATTTCTGGCGAGCTCTTCAGAACCCAGATTTACTATCTCAATATCTTCCTCGTGAGGCAGAATAACCTTTTCCTCTTGTCTCAACAAGCGGGCCAACTCTTCCGGAAGGTCTTCGTCTTCATCAATCTCATCCTCGGCTTGATAGATCGGGCAATCGAAGTCGTAGTGAGCCGTAGAGGGTCCAGAGTCGATGTCATCTGTTATGTGGATCCTGCAAAATCAAGGGTTAAGTTTAAAGCAAGAATATGCAGGTTAGCACAAACCCCGTTGCCATTTTGCTGTTTTTCAAAATAAACATAAAACAGGAATAACAGAGAACACAATATTTGAGTACGAAGAAAACGCCTTTTATTTATTAACAAAATGCATGTACATAATCCAACAAGGCCCTGACAATGAAACCACTATGCCCCGGGCAGGGCACAGGGTTGTACAAAGATTGTAAAAAGCAAATCATTACTCTTCACTTGTCAGCTGGATAATCTCCTTGATGGTCCAATTGTTGAGGTGCTCGCCCGGCTTGCTTGGCTGAATCCAGGCGTCAAGATCACAATCGCTATCCCCGCTGTCCTCAGACGCTGCGTTGATGCTTTCGAAAATCACTCCGCCCTTGGTGAATAGGATCGGCCCCTTCCCACGAGACGAACTGCCAGACGAAGAAGATAAAGCTTCAGCTTCAGGAGAATACCCCAATCCAAACTTATCCTGCTTGATCGGTACCTCCAACACATGCTCCCAGCCTGGGGTGGAACCGGCTTCGACGACGGCCCGAGCTTCTTTGAATGAGGAGAGATTCATCTCTTGCTTCTCTGCGACGACAGGTGCTACCTCTTTCACCTTGACGGTTTCAAATGCTTGGCAGAGAGTTTCATGGATTTCGCCGTCCATTTCAACATACTTAAAGGATGACAAGTGGCTCACCATGATGTCCTCCTCACCACAGACGGTTACTATGCTTCCCCCGACAACATATTTGAGCTTTTGATGCAGCGCGGACGTCACGACACCAGCAGCATGGATCCATGGCCGACCTAAGAGGCAACTGTAGGCAGGCATGATATCCATGATATAAAAAACAGTATTGAACGTCTCCGGACCAACTTGAATCGGCAGGGTCAACTCTCCGAAAACGTGGCGCTTAGTTCCATCAAAGGCCTTCACCACCAGATCACTGGGCGTGCAAAGCAATCCACGAGTGTCCAACTTCATTAGTGCCTTTTTCGGAAGCACATTAAGTGACGAACCCGTATCCACCAGGACATGCGACATGATAGTGCCTCTGCATTCTATTGAGACGTGCAAGGCGCTGTTGTGATCTCTTCCTTTAGGAGTCAGCTCTAAATCTGTGAATCCCAGCCCATTGCCAGCGTTAACATGGGCTACCACCTCCTCTAGCTGATTTACTGATATCTCCTGCGGCACGTAGGCAGCGTTCAATACCTTCAGTAACGCGTTGCGGTGCGCTTCAGAACACAGCAACAAGTTAAGAATAGAGATCTTTGACGGAGTCTGATGAAGATGATCTACGATCTTGTAGTCGCTCTTCTTGATTAACCGCATGAACACTTCAGCATCTTTAACTAGCAAATCCTTTTCTGCCCCAGAAGGGACCTCTTCGACGGATTTGCCTTTACCCTTATCAGCAGCCTCAGCTCTGACCACTTTCTCTACCGCAACCTCTGCTGGCGCAAACACTCTACCGCTTCGAGTAATGCCACTGACTCCGGCAAGATTCTGCACAGTCGATCCGTACGGCTCAAGCTCTATCTTCTGACCATTGCAATAGACTTCGGCGCCGTAATGCCATGGAACGGCGTTAGTGCTCTCGAATGGGATTGGCCCGGCCCTGGTAATAGTGATCGTAGGCGGTCGGGGCGCAGAAATAGTAATAGGTTGACGAGGAATAGTAATGGTAGCGACTTCATCTGCCTGCTTCAGCACGACCTCCCCTGATGCACTTTCAACGCTCCGGCTGAACTGCAAAATACCCTCAGACATCAGACTTTGGATACCTTCTACCAGCTGCTCACACCCATCAGGAAGTGTAGCATAAGCCATACATAACTCTCCGCATCCAGGAAAGAAGCCCTTCTTCAGCAACTTAGCCTTGACAAAACTAAGCGGCGTCCTCAAGTCTTTGACATCAGTCAGCAAGTCTGCACTCTCCTCTGTGATAACGGCGTTCACTCCGCCTCCCCTATGATGAGGCATAGGGTTTTTGGTAACATTGGGCACGCTATCAGAAAAGTTAATGACCTTGGCGTCTACCAAGTCCTGCACTTTGTGCTTAAAAGCTTTACAGTTCTCAATCGTATGGCCCGGTGCCCCAGTATGGAAATCACAAGTAGCATTGGCGTCATACCCCGGTGGTGGTGCCCCTGTTAAGGGAGCCAACGTCCTCTTTTGAACTAACTGAAGCTGTAGCAAAGTTTGCAAGAGCTGCGCATACGACATAGGTGGAGCTTCGAAATGACGGCTTGCCAAAGGAGCCCGATTCTGATATTTCCTATACCCCTGCTGATTCTGCTGTTGCGGTTGCTGCTGCTGCTGCGGCGGAGCGGCTGGGATATTTATGCTAGCAATCTGCTGCTGAGGGCCCTTTCCCTTTCTCCGAGCATTAGTGACAGCACTGGCATCTCCTTCTCGACGCTTGCCAGCGTAGGGTTTCTTACCACCTCCTCCAGCTGAGGATGATTCGCCTTGAATTTTTCCAATCTTTATACCGTTCTCAACATGCTCGCCCATAGTGATGAGAGCCGAGAATGTCCCGGACATGCCACTGACCAGCTTTTCATAGTAGATTCCAGGAAGGGTAGCCACGAACATTTTCACTAGCTCACGTTCAACCATCGGCGGTTGAACCCGAGCAGCCAATTCACGCCACCGCTGGGCGTACTCTTTAAAGCTTTCATTATTCTGCTGTGAGAGATTCTGGAGCTGAACTCGGTTGGGGGCCAAGTCGCTATTGTACTGATAGTGGAGGACGAACGCCTCAGCGAGATCTTTCCACGTGCGCACAGTAGCGGGCTCCAAGCCCATATACCATTCGAGGGATGGACCAGAAAGACTATCTTGGAAGAAGTGCATCAACAACTTCTCATCGTCAGAATAGGCGGACATCTTTCTGTAATAAGATCGAAGGTGGACCCGGGGGCAAGTAGTACCCTTATACTTCTCAAATACAGGCACCTTGAACTTATGAGGTACCTTGAAATCAGCAATTAACACCAGTTTGGACATATCAACGCCCAAAGTGTTCTGATTTTCAATGTCTCTCATCTTGTCTTCCAGCGCTTTGAACCTGAGTCGAGCTTCAACATTCAACTCTGCTTCCACACCTCTTTGGGAGAACACGTCATCCTGATGGTCCTCCAGCCATGGTTGAGGCACCAACAGATTTCCGACACCAGCATTGCCGTTGACCGGCCCTATGTTAACATTGGCTCCCAGACTACCATTGCCGACGCCTGCCGCATTGAGTCTGATATTAGTCATCAGATTACCGTTAGCACTGCCGTTGCCCCCGGCAACAGGAACAACATTCTGTGGAGCATCCACTGGAGGAGGAGTAGGCACGGCCCCGCCGTGAAGTATGCCATTACTGTCAACCCTGGAGATCAAAGGTTGAACCAAAGTACGAAGCTGGTCTTGACCATTAGCGACTACCTGCATCAGTTCCATAAAATGATCCATCCGTTCACGAAGCTCTTGAACATCTGACTGCACCTGGTCCATGATCCTTGTCTGATTAGCGCGAGTTGAGTAACGGTGAATGAGTCTTTGATCAATCCTGGAGACCGGAAACAGCTCGGAACCTGTGAACCTGAAAAACCTATCAACATTAAAGGTTAGGACAAGCAACAAAATGTATGTCATGCAAATGCTTCATGCAGATGTATGCGTGTGTCCGTGTGCTTGAGAGATTTCCCCCGATCCTAGCGCCTTAGTACCAGTGCTGACAATAACCAGAAGAATAGAAATCTGAGTCCAATCATGGAAACAGCAATCTCATATATACATAGTACCAGTGATAGTCAACTCCGACACATCAGGGATCGAGAACTCGTACGCAACAGTCTTCTTGAGAGAGGCTGTAGTAATACAATAGGAGGCGAGATCCTGGACCGGGGAAACGGTACCTGTCACAGACACACGTCAATGGAATGCGAATGATCATGTAAACTAATGCAAAATGCAGGCATGCAACAATATATCCAGGTGGCTGCTGTGGAGATTCGGTATCAACAATCACTGATGAGAGGAAACCCCGGCGTAAGACCACTAATCTGATCTGCTGAGAATAACCATCTGATAGGACCAAGATCAAAATTCAGCTCTGTCAAGAACAAATGTATGATAACAAGGTCCCCGGATGTATGATCAAGAAATATCTGCTGATGAAGTCTTCAGACCCCAAATCAAAAATCTGCCCTATCAAGAACAAACATGCAGCTGCTGATGAGATCTTCAGACCCCACTCAAAATCTGCCCTATCAAGAACAAACAACATCTGCTGATGAGATCTTCAGACCCCACTCAAAATCTGCTCCATCCAGAACAAACCTCTGATGACAGTACTCTGATCAAAACCTGCTCTATCAAGAACAGACAAACACCCGATGATAAGATCCTCTGATCAAAAACTTGCTCTATCAAGAACAGACAAATCTGCCACCGAGAACCTTGGTACCAACATAACTGATTCACTGTCAAGAAAACCAGGTGGTCTGGAGGTCAAAGTTTCCTGCAATATCCCAATCCCACTCACAGGCATGGACCTAATCCACGGACAAAGGTACGGCATCCTATGCGGTCATCAGCGTCACAGACTTTCATGAGTGACAATACGATTCCCAGAAGGAGTGGCATCATCAAGTCATGAAGAGGCCTCACTTAGCTGACTTCCAAATGATCGGTCCCCAGAGTCGACAATCCTCACGTCTGGAATCCCCTCAGATCCTCAGGACCGAAAAGGAGCACCTCTGCAAGAATCTCGTCTGAGCGCAGATTTTCGTAGGGAACTGTGCCTGCTCGGCAGACAGGTTCGTCTACTACTTCTCCGCAACTATATCTAGGTGTATACTCAAGCCCAGGTTCGGCTTCTCACTCATAGCAACATCCCTCTCCCACAGCAGCACAGATAATCATATCAAACTGGAAAATAACATGCGGGAAATAAAATGCGAGAAGTAAAAATGCGATAAATGAACGCAACCCAACAAGCAAACATACAAGCGCTAGGATTGACTCTCACAGGGAACCGAAGAACCAGAGATTCTGGGTTTATTCCCCAGCAGAGTCGCCAGCTGTCGCTTGCGCGAAAATAAGGTGCCGGCATGACAGAAGAGTCGCCACCTTTCGTTATTTATCCCTCAGAGCGGGAAAGGAAACGATCGGAAAAACCTAACGAATAAGGGTAAGACAAGGTCATCGCAACCATTGTCTGGGTTCGGGAGTCGGTTACGCAAGGGGAAGGTATTAGCACCCCTCACGTCCGTCGTACTCGACGGGATCCATGCTTGTTTGTTTACTTGGACGGGTTGGTTTTATTCTATCTACCTATCAAGGCTGGCTGAAAAAGAAAAGAAAAATGACTCGGCAAAGTGTCGCACTTTATGCCTACGTATTCTCATCAGAGAATGAGAAATCAGAGTCAACGTAGTTCGGCCTACGAAGGGTTACGGGGAAAAGGTTGAAGGTTGCTCGCTAGGATATCACATCCTATGCCTACGTACTTCCACACTGTATGGAAGATCAGAGCAAACGTAGTTCGGGAAACTACGGCTTATTTCCTGAAAGAAGTGTTTTTTATTGTGTTTGCGATTTCGACCGCACTAGAGACTATGACCTGAGAGTGAATGCGTCGCATGTCACCCAAAGGGTACCATACTAAACATCCAGACTATGGAAAAGGAACTCTCCCACAATCCTTTCTCAGATAGCTTAAGGCTCGTAACGTAGGAAAGAAATCATTCATGATTACTGTATCTTAAACTGTTTTGAGATGAGAAGAGAACAGGCCCAACTAGGAGGGAGACTATCAAGTCCTACTGTTATCATGCCATGGATTCATCCTATGGTTGAGGTTTGAATAGGGAACTCCTAGATGTTGTCATGCATAGGTTTCAACCTAAAATTCTATCATCAAATCCTTATCAAAGGAAATGAGAGTCCTAAGGGATCATGTCAATGATACACCAAAACAGACAAAGCATCAGCTTAACAGTAAAATGCATGCAATGCAAGTGAGGGAGGAAATGTGTGTGGGGCTTCAGCCTCCACAAGCTCATCTCAACCTCAAGCCAGTCATGGAATAACAGTAATCATACTGAAAATAAACAACCTGCTATCAAGCAATAAACAGATAAAAGAGAGGAAGTTCCATCAGGCAAACAAACCACATGCTTGAAAAAGAAATTATATACATCTAAGCTCTAATCCTAACCTTAAAACAAAACCCTAATTAGATCTAAGCAAAGCCCTAAAGCAAAACCTAAACCAGAGAAATCAATCCCAGTCTTCAAGCTTCAAAACAAGCTTACCAAAGAAAGGGAGCTAAGTAGGCAGACTCATAGTGCCCTCCTCAGGAAAGCACTAGGAGGCTTATACTCAGGAATCGTATCCTATGTGGCTCAACAACTGTGATCAGTTTACATTCCTCCTCAGGAGAAACTAAACTCACATGAAGGCTCCAACATCACTGGATACTTAAGAAATCCTACCTGAACTAGGGGAACTAAGTGAATAGACCCATAGGACCTTCCTCAGGAAAGTACTAGGAGGCTTCCACTTAGGAGTTGTATCCCATGTGGCTCAACAACTATGATCAGTTTACATTCCTCCTCAGGAGAAATTAAACTCACATGTTGGCTCCGACATCATTGGATACTTAAGAAATCCTACCTGAACTAGGGGAACTAAGTGAATAGACCCATAGGACCTTCCTCAGGAAAGTACTAGGAGGCTTCCACTTAGGAGTTGTATCCCATGTGGCTCAACAACTGTGATCAGTTTACATTCCTCCTCAGGAGAAATTAAACTCACATGTTGGCTCCAACATCATTGGATACTTGAGAAAGAGGTGAGAAGAAAGAATGAAAGTCATTCATAGTGCCTTCCTCAGGAAAGTACCATGAACTTCCCTCAAACTTCAGGATCTCAAACCTCACAGACAGGGAAAAAAAACTCCAAGCTCTGGGTCTCTGGGTCTTGATCTACAATCTTCTCCTTCATCATGCTCTTCAACAAGATCTTCAAAACAAACTAAGCCCCACAACAAAATCCCCAAAATAAACCCCAGGGACAGACAAATAACCACAGAACAGTCAAAACCATCAGTCAACTTCAGAAAATACCTAAAAATACTAAAGCAAGGGGGAAAAATCTAACAATCATTCACAAGGGTCTACAACACCTACCCATAACATCCCTATATACCCATACCCAAAAATCAAATCAAAACTCTCCACAGAAAATGAATTACCTTACCTATGCTTTCTTAAACCCTAATTATGATACCCTAATGCTAGCCTCATTGAACTCATCAAATTTTAATCTAAAATTCAAGAATTAAATCCTATCGGGAACTATGATTCAATATCTAATCACACCAAAAAGAATGAATTAAAAAGACTAAGGGAAGGTCCTAAAAGAAATTCTACAAAATGAAGCATCAGACTAAACCATATAAAAAGCTATTTAAATGAAAAATATACTAAAAATATTAAAATAAAAATAAAATGGGATTTTATTTATTGATATTTTTCTAGACAAAATTATGAACATGTAGAAAAAACAAGAATTAAAAAATACTAATTCTTCAATTTTCTATGATTTTTTTAATATGCAAGAAATATAAAAAGAAATTAAATCAAAAGAAAATGAATTAAAGGGGAGGGGGTGAGAACAGCAAACACGCTCAGTTCACTTATCAGGTGGGCCAGACATGGTGGGGTGTGAAAAGAAATTGGATTAAGCCCACGAGGACTTCATTAATCAAAACGGTGAGTTTTGAGTTTTAAACTTCCCTCCATTTTTTTATTTAATCTGAGCCCTACGATGAAGAGAAAAAGTCAAGAATTAGGGCTGATCCAACGACACACGTTCATCTTCTTCCTTGGATCATCTAGGGTTTCAATAAGACCAGTTCCACACGTGAATCTTCCACTCCCTCTAGCTCTCTCATCTCGCAACTAATTGCCTCGATGTAAAGACCAAAATTACTCCTCTCATTACCCTCTATAAGACTATGGCCATGGATCTTTCTAAAACTCAACCTATAAAGAGACACGATGAAGGAAAGTTTTGGGCACACTTGTTTACACCTGGTTTGCATGGAAATAACTATGGCTCAAACTATGCAAGAATGTTCTACATGTTGTGGGGAGTATACTAAACTAAAGAACTAAGATTATATTACACTAGGTTATGTGTTCTTGATCCTAAAACAGAAATGGCCATGAAAACAAACCTCAAGAACAGCCCTCAAACTAATCATGATTCAACCCTAAGAGTCTCTAATCACATTTATCCTAACAACAAGTTCTAAAACTGAATAAACAAGGAGATTCGAAGGAAGTTTCTTACCTTGTAAGTGATGATGGCTATGGTGGTTTCTCTTCAATCCAAGCCTTGATGCTTGCTTCAGATGCTCTTCAATGGATATATGCTCTTCTGTTTGCAATGGTTCTTGCTTACACCTCTTGAATCACTCTATCCAATTCTTCATGCAACTCGGAGTGAAGCTTTGGATCTCATGAACCAGCCACGAATTCCTCTCAATTTTGTTTGCCAATTGCTCTATGATGATGGTAGATGATGATGATAACAAGAATTATGATGATTGATGAAGTTTCAATGGAGTTTGAAATCAAAATGCAATATGGAGTTATGGAATCAAACTATGTAGTGCAAGCACTCTCCATCACCAACCCTGCCATGGATCAACTCTAGGGCATTTATAGAGAAGGATGGAAGTGTGTAGAAGCTTGTAGAAGATTCCAAGAAGTTTCTAGAATGTATCATGCAATGAGATTTTAATTTTTCCATATTTAGTAATTCTCATGCAAACTCATGATAAGCCATGCATTTCCACTTAATATCTCCTTAAATGAGTAATTGGTATTGAATGAGTGAAAAAACAAGCTAAACCTTGCCTTATGCCAAGTTTCTCAAAGGTTCCTTAATATGCAAGCATGAACTTTACAAAGTATCCCCCATTTTAAGACCTCAAATCAAAATTCTACTTGAACCATTGTTTTTAAAATGATGTTTGGAGTCAAAATGACATATTGGATGACCTATTTTGGATTTGTGGATCTCCCAAACCAATTTCCAACTTGGATCCATTTACTTTATAGGTCATTTTTAGGTCATTTTTACCCAATCTTGTAAATCCTTGCTACAAGCTTTTTCAATAACTCATGACCACTTTTACAGGCTTAAAATCCCATTTTGAACAACTTTTATGTTTTGAGTTTTTTCATTTGAGGCTTGGAAATAGGAGATATGGCCTTTGCTTAAAATGACCTATAACTTCCAAATGACCAAAATACCCCTGTCTTGTACAAACCATAAGTTGAGTTCTACAAATCCTATCAAGGACTTCTAGTACTCTCTAGAAAGCTAATAAGATTCTCTTCAATATTCATGTTGACCAAGAGATCATAGGAATCATCCTACTAGGGCAAAAGTTGTCTGCAAGTTGGGTGACTTTCAAGGACCCAGATTCACATACCTCAGCTGACCTATAATTTGTCAAAACCATAACTTGAGCTCTAAAACTCCTATCAAGGACTTATACCACTCAAATTAAATCTAAGAACAATATCTACAACATTCATGTTGTGGGGAAGATGAGATATCAATCACATCTTGAGCTAAAACTGCCTGGAAGATAGGGATCAAATTAGGGTTTTTTCACTGACAATCCTTAAAAACCCTAACTCAAAACTTCTCAAACTCCTTAATCATGATGAGTTGGTCTAGGAATCATCTTTATAACATCTCCATACATAATTCCATGATCTCATGGCCCTTGGATTAGGTCTCAACCTTCTCCAAATCTTCAGTTATCCTAGGGTTGACCCAGTCAAAACCCTAATTCTACCATTCATGGTTGAATCTTCTGAATTCTTGCATAATGACCTATCTGGGCTTCATGATGACTTTCAAGACATCTCATAGGCTTTCTCAAAGCTTCAAGTTAATTCTCAAAGTCTCAGAATCATCTGAGGAGCTCCCACAACTCTCAAGCTATGAAGCACACAACCCTGGTTTCAACCAATTCCTCTGAGGTTCTCTTGAACTTTCTGATGAAGGTATCAACTTTCAAATACTTGATGGGTAAATAAATGTTGGTCAAATTTTGGGGTGCAACACTAGGCCAGTAAGTTTATGTATGCGCATTTTGTCAAAAACATCGGCGTTCTTTTTCGCAAACAAAACATATAAATTCTAAACAGACAAACAGAAATGCTGAATAGTATACATTTTATTGATAACGAACCCCTGAATGGGTAAAAATGTTTTACAACAGATGCAAGCTCCTGGAATGAGGAAGCCGCGCAAAAATAAAACATAAATATACATCAGTATATACAAATGTCGGCAACGAGGCGTAGACGAACACCATGAGTTGATCCCTCTATGACCCACTCGACTTCGATACTTCTCCGACGCTTCAGCTTCAGAAGAGATTGATTCAGATAAACGGCCCTCAGGTCTTCCAAACCACTAAACAATGAAAGTCCACACGCGGAACGCAGTCATTTGCTTTTTCAAATCCCTAACTTTTGCGTGAACCGCCCTTTGCGGGTTTTCAGTTCACCGGGATACCCTTTTTTGCCAAAGTCGCCCATCCGGGTTTTTGACTTTGCGGGTGTACATTTTTTGATTTATATCCCTAATTTTGCCCGAACCTTTTCCTTTTTTATGGTTCGCCGGGATGCCCCATTTTTGCCTGGATATTCTTTTTCTTTCCAGCGGGTCATTTTTTAAGCAAAGTATTTTTTAACTGCGTCCGTGTTCACCGGGGAGGCTAACCTCCTCTCGTCCATCAGGCTGAGCTGGTTCAGTCGGTTCTTAATCCATTCTGCCTCGTCGAGTTTCACATCAACCAAAACTCGCAAAGAAGGGATCTCCACTTCTAACGGTAGGACAGCTTCCATACCGTACACTAAGGAGAAAGGAGTTGCCCCGATTGACGTACGTACCGTTGTACGATAACCGTGCAGTGCAAATGGCAGCATCTCGTGCCAATCTTTGTAGGTCACAACCATCTTCTGAACAATCTTCTTGATGTTCTTATTGGCCGCTTCAACGGCGCCATTCATCTTCGGCCGGTAAGGAGATGAGTTGTGGTGTTCAATCTTGAAACTCTGGCACAACTCCTTCACCATCTTCTTATTCAGATTCGAACCATTATCGGTAATGATCCGCTCGGGAACTCCGTAGCGACAGATGATGTCCCTCTTTATGAATTTAGCCAATGTGAATGAAATGAAACATAAGCTAGGTAAAGAAGAGTTGGTCAAATTTTGGGGTGCAACAACTGCCCCTATTCAAACGGCTTGGACCTGACTGGGTGAGAAGCGAACGACTCTCAAACAATCAAGGTACTAGACAGTTGAATACCAACAAACCTGTATGCTTTGAGAGTCATCCTGAACCCATAACATCTGCTGGCGATTTCAGGGATCATCCTGAGCAAACGCTCTGCCGGGGACTCTAAGCATCGACTTTGAGCAACCAACTCTGGCGACTGTACTGGGGATTTTAAGAATCATCTCAAGCAAACGACCTTGCTGGGAGAAAAAAATCCAAGAATCATCTTGAGCGAGCGACCTTGCTGGGGATTCAAGAATCATCTTGAGCAAGCGGCTCTGCGGGGAATTCAAGAATCATCTTGAGCAAGCGGCTCTGCGGGGAAGCACCTGCAAAACAAGAATGGTAACGACCTAGCTCATGTTTAGTATGCATATGCTTGACTATGGTGCAATGCTCCACACGGTGGAAATGCTATGCACTCATGCAAAATGTTATGCAATCATGCAAAATGCTACGGCCCGGTCAGCAAAATAAATGCTGACGAGAGAATCTTCCTGTCAAGGAGAAAGAACCACTCTGGTGGAGGAAGGAATCATCCTGCCATGGAGAAAAGGTCACGCCAATCTCAATTGGACTCTGCATGGGGAAATGATCTTCAGTTGACTGCTGCCGGGGAACGAAACTCTACGAGAACCTGGACCTGCTGAGGAGAGCGATGTCAATCGCGGAAATAAACTGCACGGCCTTCACGGCTAGCCTTCCTGGAGATAACGGCTCCGGCGAGGAAATACAGCATCAGCTATTCAACACTCTACTGGGGACAACCAATCATGGCCCGAACTGCTTTCCAAGGACTCGGCTCTCTTGGGGATCTGCAAACTCGGCTGGAGAAGAAGAAATCATCCTGCTTCGGGGGAGAGCACGACTCTGTGGGGAATCTCAATTCCGCTGGGGACTTCAGTATGGAACTATCGATTGCTGCACACTTCAGTGAATAGTCTCCTACGAGACTTGCACTTGTGACCCGGTGCTGGGGGATGAACATACGCTTCGGCGCCTGACTCAGCTAGGGAGATGTTGTTCCTTCAGGATGCATCTGATTGGGGAGAGAATCCTCTCTGCCTGGGGGACGTATCAACGCTTACGATCTCACGTTCAGACTATGCGGGGAGAGGCTGCTAAACTTTGCTGGAGAAGGAGAAATCATCCTGCTTGGGGGCGCATACGGCGCACTGTCTGGAATCTGCTACACCTGTAACAACACAAACAAACAGACAAGACACCCTTCTCAAAGGGACCTATCAAGGTTATCATCTTGTGACAATGTTAAAGTAATTCAATGTTTCAACAATCAGTGGCCTAGGCCAGTAAGTTTATGTATGCGCATTTTGTCAAAAACATCGGTGTTCTTTTTCGCAAACAAAACAGATAAATGCTAAACAGACAAACAGAAATGCTGAATAGTATACATTTTATTGATAACGAACCCCTGAATGGGTAAAAATGTTTTACAACAGATGCAAGCTCCTGGAATGAGGAAGCCGCGCAAAAATAAAACATAAATATACATCAGTATATACAAATGTCGGCAACGAGGCGTAGACGAACACCATGAGTTGATCCCTCTATGACCCACTCGACTTCGATACTTCTCCGACGCTTCAGCTTCAGAAGAGATTGATTCAGATAAACGGCCCTCAGGTCTTCCAAACCACTAAACAATGAAAGTCCACACGCGGAACGCAGTCATTTGCTTTTTCAAATCCCTAACTTTTGCGTGAACCGCCCTTTGCGAGTTTTCAGTTCACCGGGATACCCTTTTTTGCCAAAGTCGCCCATCCGGGTTTTCGACTTTGCGGGTGTACATTTTTCGATTTATATCCCTAATTTTTGCCCGAACCTTTTCCTTTTTTATGGTTCGCCGGGATGCCCCATTTTTGCCTGGATATTCTTTTTCTTTCCAGAGGGTCATTTTTTAAGCAAAGTATTTTTTAACTGCGTCCGTGTTCACCGGGGAGGCAAAATCTTCACCATCCATCGTGGATAACAACAAAGCTCCTCCCGAGAAGACCTTGCTGACGACATACGGACCTTCGTAATTGGGAGTCCACTTGCCCCGGTGATTGGAGTGTGGAGGAAGAATCTTCTTCAGGACGAGATCACCCGTCTGAAAGCTTCTAGGACGCACCTTCTTATCATAAGCTTTCTTCATTCGGCTCTGGTACAGACAACCATGTGCAATCGATGCTAACCTCCTTTCGTCCATCAGACTGAGCTGGTTCAGTCGGTTCTTAATCCATTCTGCCTCGTCGAGTTTCACATCAACCAAAACTAGCAAAGAAGGGATCTCCACTTCTAACGGTAGGACAGCTTCCATACCGTACACTAAGGAGAAAGGAGTTGCCCCGATTGACGTACGTACCGTTGTACGATAACCGTGCAGTGCAAATGGCAGCATCTCGTGCCAATCTTTGTAGGTCACAACCATCTTCTGAACAATCTTCTTGATGTTCTTATTGGCCACTTCAACGGCGCCATTCATCTTTGGCCGGTAAGGAGATGAGTTGTGGTGTTCAATCTTGAAACTCTGGCACAGCTCCTTCACCATCTTCTTATTCAGATTCGAACCATTATCGGTAATGATCCGCTCGGGAACTCCGTAACGACAGATGATGTCCCTCTTTATGAATTTAGCCACCACCTGCTTGGTCACATTAGCATACGAGGCTGCCTCCACCCACTTGGTGAAGTAGTCGATAGCTACTAGAATGAAGCGATGACCATTAGATGCAGTGGGCTCGATCTTGCCTATCATGTCGATGCCCCACATGGAGAACGGCCAAGGGGAGGACATGACATTCAACGGGCACGGCGGCACATGGACTTTATCAGCATAAATCTGGCATTTATGACATCTCTTCGTGAATTTAAAGCAATCTGATTCCATCGTCAGCCAGTAATATCCTGCTCTCAGAATCTTTCTCATCATAGCATGCCCGCCGGCGTGCGTACCAAATGTGCCTTCATGGACTTCTTCCATGAGCATACTCGCTTCTTTCTCATCTACACATCTGAGTAGCACGAGATCGTGGTTTCTCTTATACAAAACTCCCTCAGGATTGAGGTAAAAATTTCCAGACAGCCTCCTCAGAGTCTTCTTATCCTGGGTTGACGCTCCCGCAGGATACTCCTTAGTCATAAGGAAAGTCTGGATGTCATGGAACCATGGCTTGCCGTCGGCGGCTTCCTCGATTGCAAAGACGAATGCAGGTCTATCAAGACGAGAAAGGAAAATTCTTGGAGCTTCATTCCAAAAATTGACTTTATACATCGAAGCCAACGTGGCTAAGGCATCAGCCATCTGGTTTTCAGCCCTGGGTACATGATGGAGTTCCACTCGATCAAAGAACGGAAGTAGCCTTCTGGCGTAATTCATGTACGGCACCAAATTCGATTGACGAGTCTCCCACTCCCCTTTAATCTGGTTAATCACAAGTGCCGAGTCACCATATACGTCTAGGTTCTTGATTCTCAAATCAATTGCCTCTTCTAGACCCATGATGCATGCTTCGTACTCCGCTTCATTATTGGTGACTGGAAACGTCAGTCTCGCAGTGAACGGGATGTGGGATCCGTGGGGAGTCGTGATGATCACCCCAATGCCACTTCCGTAGGAATTAACCGCCCCGTCAAATATCAATTTCCACTGGGATTTCCTATCTGGCCCCTCGTCGGGCAACGACTCATCGCAATCCTTCGCTTTGAGAAACATGATATCCTCATCAGGGAATTCAAACTTCATCGGCTGGTAATCTTCGATCGGCTGTTCGGCCAGGTAATCAGACAATACACTTCCCTTGATGGCCTTCTGGGAAACGTATTGAATGTCATATTCCGTCAACACCATTTGCCATCTGGCAATCCTGCCCGAAAGCGCTTGCTTCTCGAAGACGTACTTGATCGGATCCATCTTCGAAATTAGCATGGTGGTGTGGCTGAGCATGTACTATCGTAAACGTTTGGCAGCCCAGGCTAGTGCACAACACGTCTTCTCCAGCATCGAGTAACGAGATTCATAGTCAGTGAACTTTTTACTCAAGTAGTAAATGGCATGCTCCTTTCTACCCGTCTCGTCGTGCTGACCGAGAACACACCCTATACTATTCTCAAGAACTGTCAAGTACATGATTAATGGTCGTCCAGCCACTGGGGGTGTCAAGATTGGAGGTTCCTGCAGATACTGCTTTATCTTGTCGAATGCCTTCTGGCAATCCTCATTCCAGATAATCGCCTGATCTTTCTTCAGTAGTTTGAACATCGGTTCACACGTGGCCATGAGCTGAGAAATAAACCTTGCAATGTAGTTTATTCTTCCCAGGAAACCACGAACTTCTTTTTCTGTTTTTGGCACTGGCATTTCTTGTATTGCTTTTATCTTCGCAGGATCAACCTCGATGCCTCTTTCACTCACGATAAACCCCAGTAACTTTCCGGACCGTACTCCGAAAGTACACTTGTTAGGATTTAGCCTCAACCTGAACTTCCTAAGCCTCTCAAAAAGCTTCAGCAAATTGACCAGATGTCCCTCCTCCGTTTGGGACTTCGCAATCATGTCATCAACATAGACTTCAATCTCATGATGAATCATGTCATGAAACAAAGTAACCATTGCTCGTTGGTAAGTGGCCCCTGCGTTCTTCAAACCGAAAGGCATTACCTTATAGAAAAATGTTCCCCAAGGAGTGATAAACGTAGTTTTCTCCATGTCCTCCGGCGCCATCTTGATCTGATTGTAACCGGAGAAGCCATCCATGAACGAAAACACGGAGAACTGGGCTATGTTGTCGACCAACACATCGATATGAGGCAGCGGGAAATCATCCTTAGGGCTCGCCCTATTCAAATCCCGATAATCGACGCACATGCGTACCTTACCGTCCTTCTTCGGTACAGGCACTATGTTGGCGACCCACGGAGGTTAAGTAGTGACCGCTAAGAAGCCATCATCAAGCTGTTTCTGCACTTCTTCTTTGATCTTAACGGCCATATCTGGTCTCGTCCTCCTAAGCTTCTGCTTGACGGGAGGACAATCTTCTCGTAGCGGCAAGTGGTGGACCACGATGTCAGTGTCAAGTCCGGGCATATCTTCGTATGACCAAGCAAAGACGTCACTATACTCTCTTAGCATCTCGACCAATCTCTGCTTGACATCAACCTGCAATGCAGCCCCTATCCTGACGTTCCTGACAAGTTCTTCAGAACCCTGATTCACAATCTCGATTTCTTCTTCGTGAGGCAGAATAACTTTCTCTTCTTGTTTCAACAAGCGGGCCAACTCTTCAGGAAGGTCTTCGTCTTCATCAATCTCTTCTTCGGCTTGATATATCGGGCAATCGAAGTCGAAGTGAGCCGTAGAAGGTCCAGAGTCGATGTCGTCTGCTATGTGGATCCTGCAATAAAAAGGGTTAAGCTTAAAACAAGGATATGCAGGTTAGCACAAACCTCATTGCCATTTTATTGTTTTTCAAAACAAATATAAAATAGGAATAGCAGAGATCACAATATTTGAATACGAAGAAAACGCCTTTTGATTTATTGATAAAATGCATGTACATAATCAAACGAGGCCCTGACAATAAAACCTCTATGCCCCGGGTAGGACATAGGGTTGTACAATGATTGGAAAAAGTAAATCATTACTCTTCGCTTGTCATCTGGATGATATCCTTGACGGACCAGTTGGTAAGGCCCTCGCCTGGCTTGCTTGGCTGGATCCAAGAGTCGAGGTCACAGTCGCTATCTCCGCTATCTTCAGACACTGCGTTGACGCTTTCAAATATCACCCCGCCGCTGGTAAACTGGATCGGCCCTTTACCTCGAGACGCACTGCTAGAAGAAGAAGCTTCAGCTCCAGGAGAATATCCCAACCCAAACTTGTCTTGCTTGTTAGGTATCTCCAAAATTCGCCCCCAGCCTGGGGTAGATCCGGCTTGGACAACGGCCCGAGCTTCCTTGAATGAAGAGAGAGTCATCTCTGGCTTTTCAGTGACTACGGGAGCTACGTCCTTCACTTTAACGGCTTCGAACGCTTGGCATAGATTTTCGTGGATTTCCCCATCCATCTCAACATACTTGAAGGACGACAAATGGCTCACCATTATGTCTTCCTCACCACATACAGTCACGGTGCTACCTCCGACGGCATACTTGAGTTTTTGGTGCAACGTGGAGGTCACGGCTCCAGCAGCATGGATCCATGGCCGGCCTAAGAGACAGCTGTAGGCAGGCATGATGTCCATAATGTAAAAGATTGCGTCGAACGTTTCCGGCCCGACTTGGATTGGCAGGGTCACCTCCCCGAAAACATGGCGTTTAGTTCCATCGAACGCCTTCACAACCAGATCACTGGGTGTCCAAATCACTCCGCGAGTATCTAACTTCATTAATGCCTTCTTCGGAAGCACATTGAGCGACGACCCCGTGTCTACCAACACGTGCGACATAATCGTTCCTCTACACTCTATCGATATGTGCAGGGCACTATTGTGATTCCTCCCTTTCGGCGTCAGCTCTAGGTCAGTGAACCCTAACCCATTTCCGGCATTCACGTGGGCTACGACCTCTTCTAGCTGATTTACCGATATTTCCTGCGGTACATATGCGGCGTTCAACACCTTCAGCAGTGCGTTGCGGTGTGCTTCAGAACACAGCAACAAGTTCAGAATAGAAATCTTTGAGGGCGTCTGATGGAGATGATCCACAATCTTGTAGTCACTCTTTTTAATCAACCGCATAAACTCCTCGGCGTCTTTAACAAGTAAGTCTTTTTCTGCCCTACGCGGGATCTCTTCAACGACTTTACTTTTACCTTTATCAGTTGCATCAGCTTTGTCCGCTTTGTCCGCCACGACCTCAGGTGGTGCGAACACTCTTCCGCTGCGAGTAATACCACTGATTCCCGCAAGGTTTTCCACAGACGACCCAAACGGTTCCAGTTCCAACTTCTGTCCGTTGCAGTAGACTTCAGCCCCATAGTGCCATGGGACAGCATTAGTGCTTTCGAACGGTATCGGCCCAGCTTTGGTGATGGTAATTGTGGGCGGCCTGGGTGCAGAAATAGTTATCGTCTGGCGAGGGATGGTGATGGTGGCGACCTCATCATCTTACTTCAGCATTACCTCCCCTGATCCACTTTCGGCTTTCCGGCTAAACTGTAAAATCCCTTCAGTCATCAGACTTTGGATTCCCTCTACCAACTATTCACATCCATCAGGACTCGTCGCACAACCCATACACAGCTCTCCGCAACCTGGAAAGAAACCCCTTTTCATCAGCTTAGCTTTAACGAAGCTAAGCGGCGTCTTCAGATCTCTGACGTTAGTCAACAAATCCAAACTCTCGTCTTCAATAATGGCGTTTACTCCACCTCCCCTATGATTCGGCATAGGGTTCTTCGTGACGTTTGGCACATTATCTGAGAAGTTGATGATCTTGGCGTCCACCATGTCCTGCACCTTGTGCTTGAAGGCTTTGCAATTCTCTACTGTGTGGCCTGGTGCCCCTGAGTGAAACTCACAAGTTGCATTCGCATCATAACCTGGCGGAGGTGCCCCTGTCAAGGGAGCCAAAGTTCTCTTCTGGATCAACTGTAGCTGAAGCAAAGTCTGCAATAGTTGCGCGTACGACATGGGCGGTGTCTCGAGGTGACGGCTCGACAGAGGGGCCCGATTCTGATACTTCCTGTACCCTGGTTGATTCGGTTGCTGCTGCTGCTGCTGTGGCTGTTGAACTGCCGGGATAGTTATACTGGCCACCTGTTGGTGAGGGCCTTTACCCTTCCTTCGAGCGTTGGTCACAGCGCTCGTTTCTCCTTCCCGTCTTTTGCCACTATAAGGTTTCTTTCCGCCTCCTCCAGCTGAGGATGACTCACCTTGAATTTTCCCGAGTTTGATCCCATTTTCAATATGGTCACCCGTGATAATGAGATCTGAGAATGTTCCAGACATGCCGCTGACCAATTTCTCATAGTAAACCCCTGGGAGGGTGGCTACGAACATTTGTACGAGCTCACGTTCAACCATCGGCGGCTGAACCCTGGCTGCCAGTTCACGCCACCGCTGGGCGTATTCCTTAAACCCTTTGTTGTTCCTTTGCGACAGATTCTGCAGTTGGACTCGGTTCAGGGCCAAGTCACTGTTGTATTGGTAGTGGTGCACAAATGCTTCAGCAAGGTCCTTCCACGTGCGCACACTGGTAGGCTCCAGACTCATGTACCATTCGAGGGATGGTCCGGACAGACCGTCCTGAAAGAAGTGCATCAGCAACTTCTCGTCCTCCGAATGAGCGGACATTTTTCTGTAATATGATCTCAGGTGAACGCGAGGACAAGTGGTGCCCTTGTACTTTTCAAAGTCAGGTACCTTGAACTTGGGAGGCAACTTGAAATCAGCAATCAGTCCCAACTTGGACATATCAACACCCAGGGTGTTCTGGTTCTCGATATTTCTCATCTTATCCTCGAGTGCCTTGAACCTTAGACGTGCTTCAGCAGTCAGCTCCCCTTCAGCACCTCTCTGAGAGAACACATCGTCTTGGCGGTCTTCTAACCACGGTTGAGGCCCATACAGATTCCCAACACCTGCATTGCCGTTGCCCAGCCCAACATTGACATTAGCTTCAAGACTCCCATTACCAACGCCCGTCGTATTACCATTGAGTCCCATGTTAGCTATCACATTGTCGTTGGCACTGCCGTTCCCCCCGGTCACGGGGACGCCATTCTGAGGAGTTTCAACTGGTGGAGGGGTAGGCACAGTCCCTCCGTGGAGTACGCCTTTGCTATCGACCCTTGAAATCAGAGGCTGGACCAAGGTTCTGAGCTGATCCTGGCCATTGGCGACCGCTTGCATGAGCTCCATGAAGCGATCCATTCTTTCACGGAGTTCCTGAACATCAGTTTGCACTTGCTCCATGATTCTGGTTTGATTTGCTCTAGTCGGATAGCGGTGAATAGGTCCCTGATCAATCCTGGAACAACCTGAAACAACCTGGAAATACAAAAGGGTTAGGAAAAACGACAAAGTGCTCGTTATGCGAATGCTTCATGCAAATGCAGACGTGTGTCTGTGTGTTAGGGAGATCTCCCCCGATCCTAGTGCCTGAGTGCCAGTGCTGATAATAAGAAGTCCGAGTCCAGTCATGGAAATAACAATCTCATATATAAAGAAAGCCCATCAAGGAAGTACACAACGTCAGTGAGTACAAGCAGAATCAATAGCATGACCTCGACCAACAAGCCTGGTGATGGTCAGCATACAACAACGATCAAAACAAAAGGAATACAAATAGTCAAGCACGACCACGGACGCGAAACTCTTCTAACAACTCCTTCGTTTCCAAATGATCAGGCAGAGTAAGCAACCCTTTGACGAGCAACTCCCTCTGCACAATGGTGTACTGAAGACCTTCGACCGAATCTTCCCATGCTCCTTCGCCGAAGCAATCTTCTAGCTTCTGCTTCTTGGACTCAAACGTCAGTTTGCGCTCCTTCAGGTTAGCAAGAGCCCTATTGAGCTGGCCTTCAGCGGCATATCTGCGAGCGGTTTCTTCATCAAACCTCTTCTCACTAGCCTTCACCTGGGCTTCCAACTTGGAGATCTGTTGCGTCAGCTTATCCTCCCGCTCTTTCCTGGTGGCTAGGGAGGCCTTCCAGTGCTGGTTGAACTTGGATATCCTCCGATACGCTTCGTCCAAGTGCTGCTTCTTCGTGGCCAGTACATCGTTGACGGCTTTGAAGTCTCGACCCATGTGTTCACGCTCGGCTATCTGCTTAGTCAAATCTGTCCCTAGCTGGTTCACCAGCTCTGTCTGCCTCTTGAAGGAATGAACGGCTTTGTTTCTCTCGCTTCGAAGCTGAGCCAATTCTTTCTCCAGTTCTTCATTTTCCCTCTGAAATTCATCTCACTCAGCTAACACCCGATTATGTTGCTGAATGGGCACGGTAGTAGGCTCTCCAATCATTGGAGGGCTTTCTGGCTTGGCCGGAAGAAACGACATCCCTATAGCATCTGCTCTGGCTCTGATCCACGTCACGTACGGAGGGTAGGCTTGATTATTGCTTCTTCCCAGCAATGGTTTTCCCCTCTTACTGATGCCATTCCAAGCGCGCTGAAGCTTAGATAACAGATCCCCCTCTAGAAGACCAGTGAGGTACAGAGATTCCTGCACCTCTTCATACTTCGGCGGAGCTCTCAAAGCATACGCGAATTATCGGACCAACAAAGACAGATTATAGTTTATACAGCCCTTCCTGCCTATCAAAGGCACGTTCGAAAACCCGCTGCAGCTGAAGATAATCTCGGTACCCAACCTATCTCTGTCAAACCAGTCAATATCCTCTGCCGATAGACTCATCAAATGCTCGGACCACTCAGCTGTGGCTGCAGACGAAACAAAGGGACCCCTCTTGGGCAGATGGCTATCAAGCCATTTATAAAGCAAGGGCATACAACAAGAGACGTTCTTACCCCTTCTGTTCTTGTTTTTGTAGTGGACGGAATGGTAGACATCTCCTATCAAGGTAGGGACTGGATTCCCTGAAGCAAAGATGCGAAAGGTGTCGAAGTCTACAAAGTCGGGCATATTGGGGAATATAATGATGCCATATATGCACAGAGCGAGAATGGCGTTGAACACGACCCAACATCCGTCTTTGGCGCACTGCTGAGCCTTACCCACTAAGAACTGCAAGGAGAAACCAGGAACCTTGTTCCAACTAGACAATACCAACTCGGAGACATCCAAATGAAGTGAAGGAGCTAGACTAGCCAGGTCAGGCTCAGTACCCATATGAACAAAAGGCATCTGCCTCTTGATAGGAACACCTAACAAATCAGCGTATTCTTCTAGTGTGGGTGCGAGAACAAAATCCTAGAAAGTGAAACATCTCAACGGAGGATCGTAGAACTGCAGCAGAGCGTGCAACCCATTCAACTTTAATGCAGAAGGTTTAGGAACCAAACTGAGCAATTTGCCGTAAGATTTTCTGAACTCATCCCTCACAGAATCATCTGCTAAAGCAATCAAACCAGTCAGCTGAACCACATCAGGGGCAGGGAGCTTGTAAGCCACGGTCTTCCTCAGAGAACTCATAACAATACAATAGGAGGCAAGAAATCCTGAATCGGGGGAAACGGTACCTGCAACATAGACACACGTTAATGAAATGCAAATGAGTATGCAAAGCAATGTAAAATGCAATCATGCAGCAGGAGATCAAGGCAACTGTGCTGTGGAGATTCTGTATCAACAAAACCACGATACTGCTCTGTCAAGAACAACCACTATATCTGATAAGAAGAAAGCCCTGGTATCAGACCACAAATCTGCTCTGTCAAGAACACACACATATAAGACCATAGATCTGCTCTGTCAAGCACAAACATCTTATAATAAGGACCTCTGATACAGGACCAAAACTCTGCTCTGTCAAGAACAAGCATCTGATAATAAGCACCTCTGATACAAGACCAAAACTCTGCTCTATCAAGAACAAACATCTGATGATGAGATCCTCGGACTCCAGTCATAAACCTGCTCTGTCAAGAACACACATATATATATCTCTGAATATAAGGTCCTCTGATACAGGACCAAAGCTCTGCTCTGTCAAGAACAATCATATATCTGATGATGAGAACCTCCGGTATCAACAAAACTGATTCACTATCAAGAAACCCAGGTAGTCTGAAGGTCAAAGTTTCCTGCAATAAACCCAACCCTGCTCACAGGTATGGACCTAAACTGACTCAAGTTCAGCATCCTATGCGTTCATCAGTGTCACAGACATTCAAGAGGGGTGATACGATACCCAGAAGGTGTGGCATCACCAACTCATGAAGCGGCCTCACTCGGCTGAATCACAAATGATCGGTCCCCAGAGTCGACAATCCTCCAAACCAGCAACCCCCTCAACCCAAAGGGTTGAAAAAGAAGCCAACCGGGAGAACCTCGTTTGAGCGTGGATTTCATGAGACACTAGTGCCTGCCAAGCAAGCACGCACCCACTAATTTCCACAACTAATGCTATGTTCACTCAAGCCTGGGTCTGGCTTCTCACTCATCAGAATGCCCCTCCCACAACAGCACAGATAATCATATCATACTGAAAATAAAGTGCGGGAAATAAAATGCGATAAATAAACACAACCCAACAAGTAATCATACAAGCGCTAGGATTGACTCTCGCAGGGGACGTCGGATCCCCAAACTGACTCGCATACGGGACGTTAGATCCCAAGAAACTATCAAGTCCCCAGCAGAGTCGCCAGCTGTCGCTTCCGCGAAAATAAGGTGCCGGCAAAACAGAAGAGTCGCCACCTTTCAACAGGTGTGAGAGATCAGAGCTTACGTAGTTCAGGATAAAATGGAACACAGATTCGTTCAAGTGTTTTTTACCCGAGTAAAGTTAACAAACAGTTCTAACAGTTTGGTGTATGCAGCTCGCTCTTCGGAGACTTGTGCGTTAACGTTTGCGGTAGAACTGAGAGTTAACACCACTCTTTTCATTAGAAAAGTTTCCTTGAATTAAAGAAGCCCACGGGGCAAAAGAGAGTTTGAATGTTTGTTTTTGTCTTTTACGAAAGAAGTGTTTTTTATGAATGTTTGTAATTCATATCACACTAGAGACTATGACTTAGGAACGAATGCGTCGCACATCTCTCTAAGGGCGTGTACTAAACACTCTAGGAAATTGAGGAGAAGCCCCTCAATCACCACTTCCTAAGTAGCTTAAGGCTCATAACGTACGGTACAAATTTGCCTTTGTTAGGTATTTTACTGTTGTTTTGAGATGAGAAAGAGAAAGGACTCTACAGGGGAACTATCAAGTATCCTACTGCTTTCATGCAATATGGTCCTAATGTTGAGTTTGAAAAGGAATCTACCCTACTGTTGTCATGCATGGGTTCATCCTAATGTCTATCATCACTATCCTTATCAAAGGAAGTGAGAGCCCTAAGGGAGCATGTTAAAGGGAAACACCAACATAAATCATTGAGCAGATGAGTACAACTATCAAGCTACTGAAATAAGAACATGTATAGATATGCAATGCATCGGCACAAGCAGAAGGAGGAAGCCATAACTTCTAATGCAAACAGGATAAGCACAGAAGAAGAAAGAACACACAAGCAAGGGAGGATCACCTCAACCTTCAATGCAATCAAGCAAGGGAAAGCATGAAAGCAGATAAACAACCAAGCAAAGGGAGGTACACCTCAACCTTTCAATGCAATCATGCACCTAAATAAGAGTATCTACTCATGCAAATCTACCCTAATGCATCATAACAATCAGATAGTCAACCAATCAATGCAGTCATGCACCTAAACAAGAGTATCTACTCATGCAAGTCTATCCTAATGCATCATAGCAATCAGATAGCAATCAAGTGATGTAATCATGCAATCAACTAAGCAAACCATCAGGCAAGTAAACAAGAAAACAATCCATCAGGAGAGAGGCATACATGAAGAGCAACAAGGAAATCATCCCAAGGCTACATCTTGTTGGATGTGTATCAACACAAGAGTCCATCATGGGCTCAACCTCTTCATGGAATGCACAGGGTACTTCCTATGGAAGACCAGGCTCTCACAAGAGGGATCCTATGTCAATAGGACAGATAAGTGAATGTGGTAGGGAACCTAGAGGTCAATCTAAGGTTATGAGTTTGTGTGTATCAACACAGGAGTCCATCATGGGCTCAACCTCTTATGGAATGCACAGAGTACTTCCTATGGAAGACCAGGCTCTCACAAGAGGGATCCTATGTCAATAGGACAAAGAGTGGGTGATTAAGAACCTAGAGTTTATCTAAACTGTTAGGTTAATGTGCATCAGCACAAGAGTCCTTCATGGGCTCAACCTCTTTATGGAATGCACAGAGTACTTCCCAAGGAAGACCATGCTCTCACAAGAGGGACCCCATGTCAATAGGACAAAGAGTGGATTGAGGTGATGGGAAGCATGGTGAGAACCTAAGGAAATCACCATGGCACTCAACCAAATTCATCTCTTTCAAGAGTAGTCCTTAATGGTTCAACCTCTTCATGGAATGCACAGGGTACTTCCTAAGGAAGACCAGGCTCTCACAAGAGGGATCCAAGATAAGGACAAGGGAATGTTGAATAGGATTACTCAAGGCAAGGCTTGAGGAAAGCAAAACAAAGGAGAAGTCATTCACCTAAAGCCTCTAAAGAAACCCTAATAAATGAGTTCTAAAGGACATCCATCCTAATGGAGCTAAGAGAACTATCAAGGCTTGAGAATTACCCTACAAAGGTATCAACCTATTCAATGGTCTATCATGAAATAATTGGATGCTTAAGGTTGGCTATAAGGTCACTTATGAAGCCAAACAATGAGAAGGTCATGTGTAGGACACACTAAAAACAACCGTAAGGTAAAATCTAAGAGAAATAGGAAATCACTCCTAAAAAATCTAAGAAAAATCTAAAGATCACTTAAGATCTTAAAAGTCTAGGGCTAAAATCTTGGATCAAAATTCTAATCCTAAGGGTATTAACAGAGAGCAGCATCCTAAGGTGTGCTATGGAAGGTGTAAATGGGAAGGGTCCTAAAGATTCATTTCTAAGCCTATCCTAAAGGCATCTTAAAAATCAGAGAAAAATACTACAAATCTACTTAATGCATCAACAATAAGCACACAAAAAATCAGGAACTCAATCCAAATATCTATCAAGATATAAATTCTACAAGATGACATACAATTATTCTCAATTAAAGAAAGGAGAAATCATGCAAAAATCGAATTAAATTGAGAAATACCTCTAAAAATAAACCAAAATCATGTAAAATCTTTTAATACATTAAAGAACCAGAGGGAAAAATTTCAGGAATTAATGAGTATTTTTACTATTTTTCATGGAATTAAACAATCATGCATAACAACCATAAAAGACAAAGAAAAGAATGGAAAAATGATTAAAAGTGCGTGGTAAATAGCAATTCAGCTAAGTTCAAAAGCCTATGGGCCTCTCCAAGGGGGTGCGCTTAGCAAGTTGCGGCCCAGTCCAATCCAAATATGAAATTGAGGGATCACATGGTTTGCAGTCAAGGCAAGACTACCCTACGTCTTAATCTGGGCCATCTATCCATTAAGTAAGCTAATCCAACAGTCATCACACTGCCACGTACCCAGTCAAGGTCAAACATCTCTAAAACTCACCCTCACACGTTGGATTGAAGGACCTAGTCAAGAAAACCACAAGATCCAATGGTCCACGTCAATCCTGGCAATTTAAATAGGAAGGAGGGAAAGCCATGACCAGCGGTGGCCGGAGAAGACTTCGGTCATCTTCTCCGGCGAGCATCAACAGTGCCACTCTGCAAAACTTCACCAAACTCAGTAAAGCCTATACCAATCTCTTCCTCTCCTCACCTTGAACACTATTCCATGCTTACAATTCATTTTCTCTCCATAAATAACCTAACCCGAGGCCATAAAGAAATTGTGCACCATCAAGATTTGCCACGATTGATCCTCTAACTTATCCTAGATTCATCTATAGGTTGTCAAGAACCTAACCATGTGCAAAAAAAGCCTTAAACTATCAAGAATCACGAGCAATTTTGAAAGTTACATACGTCTAAAAAAGCTTCAACACAACTCTCAAACTCCACTGATCCTTGATGCTTCTTGCCCGCAATCACTCTATGCAACCTTCTGAAGCTTATGCAACTCTTGATTTCGCTTGAAACTGGCCAATTCTCCAAAATAGAATTTCACTTCTCAACCACTTTTCTCCAACTGTCTTAACCGTTTTTGGCACCAAAATTCACCAACCTTCATCTGAAAACGATCCAGAACTTATATAGAAATGATTTGGATATATTTCAGGCCCAATGGAGGTCCAAACAGCCCAATTGAGAAATCCACATTTTCACTTTTGAAGTTTCATGATGTTCATCAAAACAGAGCTTGAATCCTTCTGTCGCTTCCGCGAAAATAAGGTGCCGGCAAAACAGAAGAGTCGCCACCTTTCGTTATTTATCCCTCAGAACGGGAAAGGAAACGATCGGAAAAACCTAACGAAAAGGTATAAGACAAGGTCATCGCAACCGTTGTCTGGGTTCGGGAGTCGGTTATGCAAGGGGAAGGTATTAGCACCCTTCACGTCCATCGTACTCGATGGGATCCACGCTTGTTGTGTTTACTGGACGGGTTGGTTTAAACTATCTACCTATCAAGGCTGGCTTAAAAATAAAAGAAAATGACTCGACAAAGCGTCGCACTTTATGCCTACGTATTCTCATCAGAGAATGAGAAATCAGAGTCAACGTAGTTCGACCTACGACGGGTTATGGGGAAGGTGGCTCGCCAATACATCAGTATTGTGCCTACGTACTCTCAACAGATATGAGAGATCAGAGCTTACGTAGTTCGGGGTAATACGGTTTACGGGAACTCAGATTCATCTGTTTTGTCGAGTAGGGTTAAACGGCAGTTCCAGCAGTTAGGGACAAGGCCTGTTTGCGTTGGCGCTGAAGTTTAACGACACTCTTTTCTTCAGAAAAGCTTTCCTTTGAATTACGGGCCCACGGGGCAAAAAGGTTTGAAGTTTGTTTTCTGTCTTTTACGAAAGAAGTGTTTTTTATTGTGTTTGCAATTTCAATCGCACTAGAAACTATGACCTGAGAGTGAATGCGTCGCATGTCACCCAAAGGGTACCACACTAAACATCCATACTGTTGAAAAGAAACTCTCCAATGATCCTTTCTCAGATAGCTTAAGGCTCGTAATGTACGAAAGAAATCATTCATGATTACTGTATCTTAAGCTGTTTTAAGATATGAAGAGAACAGGCTCAACTAAAGGGAGACTATCAAGTCCTACTGTTGTCATGCCAAGGATTCATCCTATAGTTGAAGTTTGAAACAGGGAACTCCTAGAAGTTATCATGCATAGGTTTCAACCTAAAGTTCTATCATCACTTCCTTATCAAAGGAAGTGAGAGTCCTAAGGGATCATGTCAATGATACAGAAACAGATAAAGCATCAGCTAAAACAGTAAACAATAAACGACTGTAAAATGCATGCAATGTAAGTGAGGGAGGAAATGTGTGTGGGGCAGCAGCCTCCACAAGCTCATCTCAACCTCAAGCCAGATATGAATAACAGTAATCATACTGAAGAGATGAAATAAAGTGTTGTCAAGCAAAATACAGTAAACTGCAATCATACAGAAGAAAATAACATGCTATCAAGCAAAATAAACCACATGGGCAAGGGAGCAGGGATCTACCGAATACCCGCAAGCAAAGCCATACAGTAACAATACAAGCAGAGGGAGCAACTCAACCTCTAGTGCAATCATGCTCCTAGATTAAAGTCAGTCTAATCATGGACTTATTCTAATGCATCAAGCAAGTCAAACAAGGCACATCAATAAAAAAACAGACAAGAAAGCAGATCAACAACTCTCTTCCACTTCAAGCCTCAGCTCTTCTGACAGCAACCCAGTGTTCAGACTTCAACCACCTCTCAAGGCTATCCTCTTTCATGACAAATGTCAATTTGCTTCTCCAGGTTTCAACCCTTCAACATAAGTTTCAGCTTAACCTTCTTTTTCAAGCTTCAGCTTTCCAGTCAATTCCACCTTCAGGCTTCACTCTTAATTACAAGTATCAACTTGATTCCTTCAGGATCTCCAAGCATCAATGTAAGTGTCAACTTATCTTTTATTCCTCAAGCCTCAGCCCTACACTCAATCTCAATTGAATCCTCTTCATAAGTATCAACTTAGTCTTCAAGCTTCAGCTCTCTTTGCTTTATCAGTTTCAACTTGGTCTTCTTCATCTACAAGCCTCAGCTTCTCAGAGTAGTCTTCACTTATGGAAGTGTCAACTTCATCCTTCAATTCCTTAAGCCTCAGCTTTTCATTCAGTCTTTATTGGATCTTCCAGTATCAACCTGCTCTTCTTGCTCTTCAAGCTTCAGCTGCAATGGGAATGCTCAATGGATCATCCTCTTCCACACTCTTCAATGAAGTCCTCATCTTCAAACTCAAGCCCAACATCTTTCAAGATACTCAAACCAAAAGATGATTGATTTAACAGGATGAGGGAAAATGATAAACAAGCTTACTGACAACCAAAGGAAGCTTGTAAGGGTTCATCATCATGAGAGACTGGTTCCCTCAAAGTTCTACTTCCTAGATAAAGCCACTCATCCCTCCAAAGGAGGGATGTGAATATCTTAGAAGGACTTTTAGTCATTGGGAGGAATGGAAGCACAAGATGCTTTCCATATTTGTGAAAGAAATCATTCTAACTACAAGGCTCTCCCTATGTCCTATCTCCTAATCTTCATCAGACACCTTCAGGCACCAACAAATCCAAAGCTCCAAGCAACTTCAAGCAACTTCAAGCATCCTCACCTTGTCTTCAACTTGTCTTCAATCTCAACCAAAGGCAAACCAAGCAAAAACCCTAATCTAAGGGGACTAAAGCAGTTAAACTAGTTGAATTAGTAAGATTAGGATCACCTAAAACCTAGCACTAAAGTTAGTCCTAACTAAAATACTAAAATCAATTGTAAAATCCTACAAAAATTACTATGGGAACCTAGGTCAATCATGACTCTACCACATTAGTTTCAAAGATCAAACCATCAAATTGGACCTAGAAATAAATCCTACATTACAAGGTATCAAACCTAAAACCCTAAAAAGGAGCACCTAAACATCAATCTAGAAAGCACACCTATTTTCATCACAAAAATTTGAGAAAAATTCTATGGGATCATACATGTCTAAGCTAATCACACATAAAAAATTAGGCTTAAAATCATCACCATGAGATCATACCAAATTCCACAAAAATATGCATCAAACATAATCATTTTAATATCAATTAAAATACAAAATTCCAATTAAATCCTAAATTACATGAAATGAAAATATTTTTTCTCTAAAAAATAATAGACTCAATCATGAGTAGAATGCAAAAATAATGGGTTTGATTGGATTAATTTTCAATTAATTATGATTTTTACAAAAACCATGGATAAAATGAAAATAATAAGAAAATCCAATTAAAATGAATAAGCGCGCGGTGTAAATAGCAGTCATTTTCAGTTAAAAATCTGGGTTGGGCTCGCTGGGGGGTGTGGATAACACTTAGATCACTAAGCCCAAAACACTGAATAAATGAAACGCATCGTTTCATCATCAGAAATCCTTCACAATTCAATTTTAAAACGTGGCCCTTGGATCAGCTTCCAGTCAAAGGTCAAAACAAGATCCAATGGTGTAAACTTCATCTCCTACCTTTCAAACTCTGAGCTTCGCGCCCAGCTCCGACCACCACCGGTGGAACTCCGGCCATCCCCTTCAACCCTAGTTCTCCCTAGAGGCCTCCAATCCAAGAGGTCAAAACATGAAACTCATTCCAAATCTTGCCACGAATTCAACCATACCCATAGTTTCTTCTGAAACCTCAAGAATCATCATCTCCCAATCTCAACCAAAAATTGCAATTCTCCTAATTTGTCTCTAATTCATCAATTAACCATCTGAAATCCATCCTATGCCATTCTACAATCAATCTAGCACTCTAATTCAACCTAATTCTACCTAAATCATGCTATAGGAAGAAGGTTACCAACCTGGAAATTCTTGAATAACAGATGCACCAAATCTTCACTTCAAGCTCTCAAATCTTCTGGACACGATCACTGAACCTCCTCCTTGCTTCTGTATGCAAAAGAATCAATGGAAAGTGCTTCAATCTTGAAACACGATGATGAGTTGCAGGTGCTGAAAATCACTTGCTCATACACGATCTAGCCACCAATTCTTCTTGAAAATGATCTGGAATCACTCCTTGACATCCATGGAAGAAGTATCAATCAAGAAAATGAATGGAAATTGAGGAATTTGGTGAAACCGATTTCAATTGCAATCCAAGAAAACTCAATCTCAAGCTATGCTCAATCCTTCAATGATCACCAACCCCTTCAATGGATCCACTCTACTCCTTATATAGATGAAGTTTGGATGATCTAGAACCCTCTAGACCCTTCTAATGAGAATTTCCACTTCTCATGTCATGAGATTTTCAAACACATCTCATGCTATGCCCAATTCTGTTTGCAGCTTGAAAAACCTTAATCTCTTTCAAAATCTCCCCTAGTGACATTTTGGAAGGGTTTAGCTTGCCAAGTTCCTTGCTCATGCCTTAATTTTGAGTTATGCATATGTTACTTAATATGCAAGCAAGTGCTTTTCAAAACAAGTCCATGAATTGAATTTCAACTCAAAAATGTGGCTAAACCATTGTTCTTAAAATGTTTTCTAGAGTCAAAATGATATATTACATGCCATGGTTTGGATGTGTAGGTTGAAAATATTAATTTCCAACTTTGGTTTATTTAACTTATGCCCTTATTTTAGGTCATTTTTGCAACTTTGAGCTACAAGCCTTTCCATCATCTCATGACCTCCTTAATAGCCTTAAAACATCATTTTGAACAAGTTTGATGTCGAATATTTTTCCATTTGAAGCTTGGAAATAGGAGTTATGGCCTTATGCTTGAAATGACATGTAATCTCCAAATGACCAAAATGCCCTTGACTTGTCAAAGCCATAACTTGAGTTCTACAAATCCTATCGAGGACTTCTAGTACTCTCTAGAAAGATAAGAAGATAAGGAACAACATTCATGTTGACCAAAAGTTCATAGGAACCATCCTTCTTGGGCAAAAGTTTGATGCAAGTTGGGTAACTTTCAAGGCCCCAGATTCACATACTTCAGATGACCTGTAACTTGTCAAAGTCATAACTTGAGTTCTACAAATCCTATCAAGGACTTATAGTACTCAAATTAAAGCTAAGAACAAGCTCTACAACATTCATGTTGGGGGTAAGATGATATGACAATCACATCTTGAGCTAAACTGCCTTGAAGATAGGGGTCAAACTAGGGGATTTTACACTGTCAAGCCTTAGAAACCCTAGCTTGAAACTTCTCAAACTCTTCAATCATGATGAGTTAACCTTGGAATCATCCTTATATCATCTCAATGCATCAATCCATGATCACATGGCTCTTGAATTAGGTCTCAACCTTGTTCAAATCATCAGTTGACCTAGGGTTGACCCAGTCAAACCCTAATTACACCACTCATGGATGAGGCTTCTTTAATCTTGTACCATGACCTATCTAGGCTTCATGATGGCTTTCAAGACTTCTCATAAGCTCTCTCAATGCTTCAAGTCCTTATTCCTGGCTTCAGAATCATCTGGGGAGCTCCCACAACTCTCAAGTTAGGAGGCACACAACCTTGGTTTCAACCACTCTCTCTGAGAATCTTCTGACTTCTCTGACAAAGATATCTACCCTTGAACACTTAAATAACCTTCATAGCTAGCTTCATAGTCTTGTATAGCTCTTGATTAGTAATCATACCTCTTGATCTCCTGCATACATGTCAATGAAATGCAAATGATAATGCCAATGTGAATGAAATGAAACATAAGCTAGGTAAAGAAGAGTTGGTCAAATTTTGGGGTGCAACAACTGCCCCTATTCAAACGGCTTGGACCTGACTTGGTGAGAAGCGAACGGCTCTCAAACAATCAAGGTACTAGACAGTTGAATACCAACAAACCCAGAAATTTGTCAGCTGCACAAGTACACGGTACTCAGATGGAAACAAATCTTCGAAAACTGAAATATTAGCTGCACGGCAACTAGCTGGGGGATTGGTCACACGGTAACCAGTAATACATGGTCGATCATGCCGTCAGGCATCAAGATTCCTCGGGACTCATCAGGTCGAGAATCAAGTTAATCATGCCATCGGGCGTTCAAGGAAATCCTTCGGGCATCAGCCGGACTTCATCAGTAAGTCGGGAATAGAAGTTTCAGTCAATCATGAACCAATTGGGGATATCCAAACTTCTGCCATCAGGTACTCCGCATCAGCTGGGAGAACTGCTTCGCCAATACGGTTGGACTTCAATCATCAAGTCTTCAAGGGAAGTTTCAACTTCACTGTTCAGAAACCTGTTGGGGATGACACATCTCCGCTGGGGATTTTGGAGAACTATCAAGTAACTCTGCTTCGGGGATCCAGAAATCGTTCTGGGTGAATCAACTCTGCTGAGGAAATCAAGAATCATCTTGAACAACTAACTCCGTGGGGACTTCAAGAATCATCCTGAACCCATAACATCTGCTGGCGATTTCAGGGATCATCCTGAGCAAACGCTCTGCCGGGGACTCTAAGCATCGACTTTGAGCAACCAACTCTGGCGACTGTACTGGGGATTTTAAGAATCATCTCAAGCAAACGACCTTGCTGGGAGAAAAAAATCCAAGAATCATCTTGAGCGAGCGACCTTGCTGGGGATTCAAGAATCATCTTTAGCAAGCGGCTCTGCGGGGAATTCAAGAATCATCTTGAGCAAGCGGCTCTGCGGGGAAGCACCTGCAAAACAAGAATGGTAACGACCTAGCTCATGTTTAGTATGCATATGCTTGACTATGGTGCAATGCTCCACACGGTGGAAATGCTATGCACTCATGTAAAATGTTATGCAATCATGCAAAATGCTACGGCCCGGTCGGCAAAATAAATGCCGACGAGAGAATCTTCCTGTCAAGGAGAAAGAACCACTCTGGTGGAGGAAGGAATCATCCTGCCATGGAGAAAAGGTCACGCCAATCTCAATTGGACTCTGCATGGGGAAATGATCTTCAGTTGACTGCTGCCGGGGAACGAAACTCTACGAGAACCTGGACCTGCTGAGGAGAGCGATGTCAATCGCGGAAATAAACTGCACGGCCTTCACGGCTAGCCTTCCTGGAGATAACGGCTCCGGCGAGGAAATACAGCATCAGCTATTCAACACTCTACTGGGGACAACCAATCATGGCCCGAACTGCTTTCCAAGGACTCGGCTCTCTCGGGGATCTGCAAACTCGGCTGGAGAAGAAGAAATCATCCTGCTTCGGGGGAGAGCACGACTCTGTGGGGAATCTCAATTCCGCTGGGGACTTCAGTATGGAACTATCGATTGCTGCACACTTCAGTGAATAGTCTCCTACGAGACTTGCACTTGTGACCCGGTGCTGGGGGATGAACATACGCTTCGGCGCCTGACTCAGCTAGGGAGATGCCGTTCCTTCAGGATGCATCTGATTGGGGAGAGAATCCTCTCTGCCTGGGGGACGTATCAACGCTTACGATCTCACGTTCAGACTCTGCGGGGAGAGGCTGCTAAACTTTGCTGGAGAAGGAGAAATCATCCTGCTTGGGGGCGCATACGGCGCACTGTCTGGAATCTGCTACACCTGTAACAACACAAACAAACAGACAAGACACCCTTCTCAAAGGGACCTATCAAGGTTATCATCTTGTGACAATGTTAAAGTAATTCAATGTTTCAACAATCAGTGGCCTAGGCCAGTAAGTTTATGTATGCGCATTTTGTCAAAAACATCGGTGTTCTTTTTCGCAAACAAAACAGATAAATGCTAAACAGACAAACAGAAATGCTGAATAGTATACATTTTATTGATAACGAACCCCTGAATGGGTAAAAATGTTTTACAACAGATGCAAGCTCCTGGAATGAGGAATCCGCGCAAAAATAAAACATAAATATACATCAGTATATACAAATGTCGGCAACGAGGCGTAGACGAACACCATGAGTTGATCCCTCTATGACCCACTCGACTTCGATACTTCTCCGACGCTTCATCTTCAGAAGAGATTGATTCAGATAAACGGCCCTCAGGTCTTCCAAACCACTAAACAATGAAAGTCCACACGCGGAACGCAGTCATTTGCTTTTTCAAATCCCTAACTTTTGCGTGAACCGCCCTTTGCGGGTTTTCAGTTCACCGGGATACCCTTTTTTGCCAAAGTCGCCCATCCGGGTTTTCGACTTTGCGGGTGTGCATTTTTCGATTTATATCCCTAATTTTTGCCCGAACCTTTTCCTTTTTTATGGTTCGCCGGGATGCCCCATTTTTGCCTGGATATTCTTTTTCTTTCCAGCGGGTCATTTTTTAAGCAAAGTATTTTTTAACTGCGTCCGTGTTCACCGGGGAGGCAAAATCTTCACCATCCATCGTGGATAACAACAAAGCTCCTCCCGAGAAGACCTTGCTGACGACATACGGACCTTCGTAATTGGGAGTCCACTTGCCCCGGTGATTGGAGTGTGGAGGAAGAATCTTCTTCAGGACGAGATCACCCGTCTGAAAGCTTCTAGGACGCACCTTCTTATCATAAGCTTTCTTCATTAGGCTATGGTACAGACAACCATGTGCAATCGATGCTAACCTCCTCTCGTCCATCAGGCTGAGCTGGTTCAGTCGGTTCTTAATCCATTCTGCCTCGTCGAGTTTCACATCAACCAAAACTCGCAAAGAAGGGATCTCCACTTCTAACGGTAGGACAGCTTCCATACCGTACACTAAGGAGAAAGGAGTTGCCCCGATTGACGTACGTACCGTTGTACGATAACCGTGCAGTGCAAATGGCAGCATCTCGTGCCAATCTTTGTAGGTCACAACCATCTTCTGAACAATCTTCTTGATGTTCTTATTGGCCGCTTCAACGGCGCCATTCATCTTCGGCCAGTAAGGAGATGAGTTGTGGTGTTCAATCTTGAAACTCTGGCACAGCTCCTTCACCATCTTCTTATTCAGATTCGAACCATTATCGGTAATGATCCGCTCGGGAACTCCGTAACGACAGATGATGTCCCTCTTTATGAATTTAGCCACCACCTGCTTGGTCACATTAGCATACGAGGCTGCCTCCACCCACTTGGTGAAGTAGTCGATAGCTACTAGAATGAAGCGATGACCATTAGATGCAATGGGCTCGATCTTGCCTATCATGTTGATGCCCCACATGGAGAACGGCCAAGGGGAGGACATGACATTCAACGGGCACGGCGGCACATGAACTTTATCAGCATAAATCTGGCATTTATGACATCTCTTCGCGAATTTAAAGCAATTTGATTCCATCGTCAGCCAGTAATATCCTGCTCTCAGAATCTTTCTCGTCATAGCATGCCCGCCGGCGTGTGTACCAAATGTGCCTTCATGGACTTCTTCCATGAGCATACTCGCTTCTTTCTCATCTACACATCTGAGTAGCACGAGATCGTGGTTTCTCTTATACAAAAATCCCTCAGGATTGAGGTAAAAATTTCCAGACAGCCTCCTCAGAGTCTTCTTATCCTGGGTTGACACTCCCGCAGGATAATCCTTAGTCATAAGGAAAGTCTGGATATCATGGAACCATGGCTTGCCGTCGGCGGCTTCCTCGATTGCATAGACGCATGCAGGTCTATCAAGACGAGAAAGGACAATTCTTGGAGCTTCATTCCAAAAATTGACTTTATACATCGAAGCCAACATGGCTAAGGCATCAGCCATCTGGTTTTCAGCCCTGGGTACATGATGGAGTTCCACTCGATCAAAGAACGGAAGTAGCCTTCTGGCGTAATTCATGTACGACACCAAATTCGATTGACGAGTCTCCTACTCCCCTTTAATCTGGTTAATCACAAGTGCCGAGTCACCATATACGTCTAGGTTCTTGATTCTCAAATCAATTGCCTCTTCTAGACCCATGATGCATGCTTCGTACTCCGCTTCATTATTGGTGACTGGAAACGTCAGTCTCGCAGTGAACGGGATGTGGGATCCGTGGGGAGTCGTGATGATCACCCCAATGCCACTTCCGTAGGAATTAACCGCCCCATCAAATATCAATTTCCACTGGGATTTCCTATCTGGCCCCTCGTCGGGCAACGACTCATCGCAATCCTTCTCTTTGAGAAACATGATATCCTCATTAGGGAATTCAAACTTCATCGGCTGGTAATCTTCGATCGACTGTTCAGCCAGGTAATCAGACAATACGCTTCCCTTGATGGCCTTCTGGGAAACGTACTGAATGTCATATTCCGTCAACACCATTTGCCATCTGGAAATCCTGCCCGAAAGCGCTTGCTTCTCGAAGACGTACTTGATCGGATCCATCTTCGAAATTAGCATGGTGGTGTGATTAAGCATGTACTGTCGTAAATGTTTGGCAGCCCAGGCTAGTGCACAACACGTCTTCTCCAGCATCGAGTAACGAGATTCACAGTCAATGAAATTTTTACTCAAGTAGTAAATGGCATGCTCCTTTCTGCCCGTCTCGTCGTGCTGACCGAGAACACACCCCATACTATTCTCAAGAACTGTCAAGTACATGATTAATGGCCGTCCAGCCACTGGGGGTATCAAGATTGGAGGTTCCTGCAGATACTGCTTTATCTTGTCGAATGCCTTCTGGCAATCCTCATTCCAGATAATCGCCTGATCTTTCTTCAGTAGTTTGAACATCGGTTCACACGTGGCCATGAGCTGAGAAATAAACCTTGCAATGTAGTTTATTCTTCCCAGGAAACCACAAACTTCTTTTTCTGTTTTTGGCACTGGCATTTCTTGTATTGCTTTTATCTTCGCAGGATCAACCTCGATGCCTCTTTCACTCACGATAAACCCCAGTAACTTTCCGGACCGTACTCCGAAAGTACACTTGTTAGGATTTAGCCTCAACCTGAACTTCCTAAGCCTCTCAAAAAGCTTCAGCAAATTGACCAGATGTCCCTCCTCTGTTTGGGACTTCGCAATCATGTCATCAACATAGACTTCAATCTCATGATGAATCATGTCATGAAACAAAGTAACCATTGCTCGTTGGTAAGTGGCCCCTGCGTTCTTCAAACCGAAAGGCATTACCTTATAGCAAAATGTTCCCCAAGGAGTGATAAACGTAGTTTTCTCCATGTCCTCCAGCGCCATCTTGATCTGATTGTAACCGGAGAAGCCATCCATGAACGAAAACACGGAGAACTGGGCTGTGTTGTCGACCAACACATCAATATGAGGCAGCGGGAAATCATCCTTAGGGCTCACCCTATTCAAATCCTGATAATTGACGCACATGCGTACCTTACCGTCCTTCTTCGGTACAGGCACTATGTTGGCGACCCACGGAGGGTAAGTAGTGACCGCTAAGAAGCCAGCATCAAGCTGTTTCTGCACTTCTTCTTTGATCTTAACGGCCATATCTGGTCTCGTCCTCCTAAGCTTCTGCTTGACGGGAGGACAATCTTCTCGCAGCGTCAAGTGGTGGACCACGATGTCAGTGTCAAGTCCGGGCATATCTTCGTATGACCAAGCAAAGACGTCACTATACTCTCTTAGCATCTCGACCAATCTCTGCTTGACATCAACTTGCAATGCAGCCCCTATCCTGACGTTCCTGACAAGTTCTTCAGAACCCAGATTCACAATCTCGATTTCTTCTTCGTGAGGCAGAATAACTTTCTCTTCTTGTTTCAACAAGCGGGCCAACTCTTTAGGAAGGTCTTCGTCTTCATCAATCTCTTCTTCGGCTTGATATATCGGGCAATCGAAGTCGAAGTGAGCCGTAGAAGGTCCAGAGTCGATGTCGTCTGCTATGTGGATCCTGCAATAACAAGGGTTAAGCTTAAAACAAGGATATGCAGGTTAGCACAAACCTCATTGCCATTTTATTGTTTTTCAAAACAAATATAAAATAGGAATAACAGAGATCACAATATTTGAATACAAAGAAAACGCCTTTTGATTTATTGATAAAATGCATGTACATAATCAAACGAGGCCCTGACAATAAAACCTCTATGCCCCGGGTAGGACATAGGGTTGTACAATGATTGGAAAAAGTAAATCATTACTCTTCGCTTGTCATCTGGATGATATCCTTGACGGACTAGTTGGTAAGGCCCTCGTCTGACTTGCTTGGCTGAATCCAAGAGTCGAGGTCATAGTCGCTATCTCCGCTGTCTTCAGACACCGCGTTGACGCTTTCAAATATCACCCCGCCGCTGGTAAACTGGATCGGCCCTTTACCTCGAGACGCACTGCTAGAAGAAGAAGCTTCAGCTCCAGGAGAATATCCCAACCCAAACTTGTCTTACTTGTTAGGTATCTCCAAAATTCGCCCCCAGCCTGGGGTAGATCCGGCTTGGACAACGGCCCGAGCTTCCTTGAATGAAGAGAGAGTCATCTCTGGCTTTTCAGTGACTACGGGAGCTACGTCCTTCACTTTAACGGCTTCGAACGCTTGGCATAGAGTTTCGTGGATTTCCCCATCCATCTCAACATACTTGAAGGACGACAAATGGCTCACCATTATGTCTTCCTCTCCACATACAGTCACGATGCTACCTCCGACGGCATACTTGAGTTTATGGTGCAACGTGGAGGTCACGGCTCCAGCAGCATGGATCCATGGCCGGCCTAAGAGACAGCTGTAGGCAGGCATGATGTCCATAATGTAAAAGATTGCGTCGAACGTTTTCGGCCCGACTTGGGTTGGCAGGGTCACCTCCCCGAAAACATGGCGTTTAGTTCCATCGAACGCCTTCACAACCAGATCACTGGGTGTGCAAATCACTCGCGAGTATCTAACTTCATTAATGCCTTCTTCGGAAGCACATTGAGCGACGACCCCGTGTCTACCAACACGTGCGACATAATCGTTCCTCTACACTCTATCGAGATGTGCAGGGCACTATTGTGATTCCTCCCTTCCGGCGTCAGCTCTAGGTCAGTGAACCCTAACCCATTTCCGGCATTCACGTGGGCTACGTCCTCTTCTAGCTGATTTACTGACATTTCCTGCGGTACATATGCGGCGTTCAACACATTCAGCAGTGCGTTGCGGTGTGCTTCAGAACATAGCAACAAGTTCAGAATAGAAATCTTTGAGGGCGTCTGATGGAGATGATCCACAATCTTGTAGTCACTCTTTTTAATCAACCGCATAAACTCCTCGGCGTCTTTAACAAGTATGTCTTTTTCTGCCCCACGCGAGATCTCTTCAACGACTTTACTTTTACCTTTATCAGTTGCATCAGCTCTGTCCGCTTTGTCCGCCATGACCTCAGGTGGGACGAACACTCTTCCGCTGCGAGTAATACCACTGATTCTCGCAAGGTTTTCCACAGACGACCCAAACGGTTCCAGTTCCAACTTCTGTCCGTTGCAGTAGACTTCAGCCCCATAGTTCCATGGGACAACATTAGTGCTTTCGAACGGTATCAGCCCAGCTTTGGTGATGGTAATTGTGGGCGGCCTGGGTGCAGAAATAGTTATCGTCTGGCGAGGGATGGTGATGGTGGCGACCTCATCATCTTGCTTCAGCATTACCTCCCCTGATCCACTTTCGGCTTTCCGGCTAAACTGTAAAATCCCTTCAGTCATCAGACTTTGGATTCCCTCTACCAACTGTTCATATCCATCAGGACTCGTCGCACAGCCCATACACAGCTCTCTGCAACCTGGAAAGAAACCCCTTTTCATCAGCTTAGCTTTAACAAAGCTAAGCGGCGTCTTCAGATCTCTGACGTCAGTCAACAAATCCAAACTCTCGTCTTCAATAATGGCGTTTACTCCACCTCCCCTATGATTCGGCATAGGGTTCTTCGTGACGTTTGGCACATTATCTAAGACGTTGATGATCTTGGCATCCACCATGTCCTGCACCTTGTGCTTGAAGGCTTTGCAATTCTCTACTGTGTGGCCTGGTGCCCCTGAGTGAAACTCACAAGTTGCATTCGCGTCATAACCTGGCGGAGGTGCCCCTGTCAAGGGAGCCAAAGTTCTCTTCTGGATCAACTGTAGCTGAAGCAAAGTCTGCAATAGTTGCGCGTACGACATGGGCGGTGTCTCGAGGTGACGGCTCGATAGAGGGGCCCGATTCTGATACTTCCTGTACCCTAGTTGATTCGGTTGCTGCTGCTGCTGTGGCTGTTGAACTGTCGGGATAGTTATACTGGCCACCTGTTGGTGAGGGCCTTTACCCTTCCTTCGAGCGTTGGTCACAACGATCGTTTCTCCTTCCCGTCTTTTGCCACTATAAGGTTTCTTTTCGCCTCCTCCAGCTGAGGATGACTCACCTTGAATTTTCCCGAGTTTGATCCCATTTTCAATATGGTCACCCGTGATAATGAGATCTGAGAATGTTCCAGACATGCCACTGACCAATTTCTCATAGTAAACCCCTGGGAGGGTGGCTACGAACTTCTGTACGAGCTCACGTTCAACCATCGGCGGCTGAACCCTGGCTGCCAGTTCACGCCACCGCTGGGCGTATTCCTTAAACCCTTCGTTGTTCCTTTGCGACAGATTCTGCAGTTGGACTCGGTTCGGGGCCAAGTCACTGTTGTATTGGTAGTGGTGCACAAATGCTTCAACAATGTCCTTCCATGTGCGCACACTGGTAGGCTCCAGACTCATGTACCATTCGAGGGATGGTCCGGACAGACCGTCCTGAAAGAAGTGCATCAGCAACTTCTCGTCCTCCGAATGAGCGGACATTTTTCTGTAATATGATCTCAGGTGAACGCGAGGACAAGTGGTGCCCTTGTACTTTTCAAAGTCAGGTACCTTGAACTTGGGAGGCAACTTGAAATCAGCAATCAGTCCCAACTTGGACATATCAACACCCAGGGTGTTCTGGTTCTCGATATTTCTCATCTTATCCTCGAGTGCCTTGAACCTTAGACGTGCTTCAGCAGTCAGCTCCCCTTCAGCACCTCTCTGAGAGAACACATCGTCTTGGCGGTCTTCTAACCACGGTTGAGGCCCATACAGATTCCCAACACCTGCATTGCCGTTGCCCAGCCCAACGTTGACATTAGCTTCAAGACTCCCATTACCGACGCCCGTCGTATTACCATTGAGTCCCATGTTAGCTATCACATTGCCGTTGGCACTGCCGTTCCCCCCGGTCACGGGGACGCCATTTTGAGGAGTTTCAACTGGTGGAGGGGTAGGCACAGTCCCTCCGTGGAGTACGCCGTTGCTATCGACCCTTGAAATTAGAGGCTGGACCAAGGTTCTGAGCTGATCCTGGCCATTGGCGACCGCTTGCATGAGCTCCATGAAGCGATCCATTCTTTCGCGGAGTTCCTGAACATCAGTTTGCACTTGCTCCATGATTCTGGTTTGATTTGCTCTGGTCGGATAGCGGTGAATAGGTCCCTGATCAATCCTGGAACAACCTGAAACAACCTGGAAATACAAAAGGGTTAGGAAAAATGACAAAGTGCTCATTATGCGAATGCTTCATGCAAATGCAGACGTGTGTCTGTGTGTTAGGGAGATCTCCCCTGATCCTAGTGCCTGAGTGCCAGTGCTGATAATAAGAAGTCCGAGTCCAGTCATGGAAATAACAATCTCATATATAAAGAAAGCCCATCAAGGAAGTACACAACGTCAGTGAGTACAAGCAGAATCAATAGCATGACCTCGACCAACAAGCCTGGTGATGGTCAGCATACAACAACGATCAAAACAAAAGGAATACAAATAGTCAAGCACGGCCACGGGAGCGAAACTCTTCTAACAACTCCTTCGTTTCCAAATGATCAGGCAGAGTAAGCAACCCTTCGACGAGCAACTCCCTCTGCACAATGGTGTACTGAAGACCTTCGACCGAATCTTCCCATGCTCCTTCTCTGAAGCAATCTTCTAGCTTCCGCTTCTTGGACTCAAACGTCAGTTTGCGCTCCTTCAGGTTAGCAAGAGCCCTATTGAGCTGGCCTTCAGCGGCATATCTGCGAGCGGTTTCTTCATCAAACCTCTTCTCACTAGCGTTCACCTGGGCTTCCAGCTTGGAGATCTGTTGCGTCAGCTTATCCTCCCGCTCTTTCCTGGTGGCTAGGGAGGCCTTCTAGTGCTGGTTGAACTTGGATATCCTCCGATACGCTTCGTCCAAGTGCTGCTTCTTCATGGCCAGTACATCATTGACGGCTTTGAAGTCTCGACTCATGCGTTCACGCTCGGCTATCTGCTTAGTCAAATCTGTCCCTAGCTGGTTCACCAGCTCTGTCTGCCTCTTGAAGGAATGAACGGCTTCGTTTCTCTCGCTTCGAAGCTGAGCCAATTCTTTCTCCAGTTCTTCATTTTCCCTCTACAATTCATCTCACTCAGCTAAGACCCGATTATGTTGCTGAATGGGCACGGTAGTAGGATCTCCAATCATTAGAGGGCTTTCTGGCTTGGCAGGAAGAAACGACATCCCTATAGCATCTGCTCTGGCTCTGATCCACGTTACGTACGGAGGGTAGGCTTGATTATTGCTTCTTCCCAGCAATGGTTTTCCCCTCTTACTGATGCCATTCCAAGCGCGCTGAAGCTTAGATAACAGATCCCCCTCTAGAAGACCAGTGAGGTACAAAGATTCCTGCACCTCTTCATCCTTCGGTGGAGCTCTCAAAGCATACGCGAACTGTCGGACCAGCAAAGACGGATTATAGTTTATACAGCCCTTCCTTCCTATCAAAGGCACGTTCGGAAACCCGCTGCAGCTGAAGATAATCTCGGTACCCAACCTATCTCTGTCAAACCAGTCAATATCCTCTGCCGATAGACTCATCAAACGCTCGGACCACTCAGTTGTGGCTGCAGACGAAACAAAGGGACCCCTCTTGGGCAGATGGCTATCAAGCCATTTATAAAGCAAGGGCACATAGCAAGAGACGTTCTTACCCCTTCTGTTCTTGTTTTTGTAGTGGACAGAATGGTAAACATCTCCTATCAAGGTAGGGACTGGATTCCCTGAAGCAAAGATGCGAAAGGTGTCGAAGTCTACAAAGTCGGGCATATTGGGGAACATAATGATGCCATATATGCACAGAGCGAGAATGGCGTTGAACACGACCCAACATCCGTCTTTGGCGCACTGCTGAGCCTTACCCACTAAGAACTGCAAGGAGAAACCGGGAACCTTGTTCCAATTAGACAATACCAACTCGGAGACATCCAAATGAAGTGAAGGAGCTAGACTAGCCAGGTCAGGCTCAGTACCCATATGAACAAAAGGCATCTGCCTCTTGATAGGAACACCTAACAAATCAGCGTATTCTTCTAGTGTGGGCCGAGAACAAAATCCTGGAAAGTGAAACATCTCAACGGAGGATCGTAGAACTGCAGCAGAGCGTGCAACCCATTCAACTCGAATGCAGAAGGTTTACGAACCAAACTGAGCAATTTGCCGTAAGATTTTCTGAACTCATCCCTCACAGAATCATCTGCTAAAGCAATCAAACTAGTCAGCTGAACCACATTAGGGGCAGGGAGCTTGTAAGCCACGGTCTTCCTCAGAGAACTTATAACAATACAATAGGAGGCAAGAAATCCTGAATCGGGGGAAACGGTACCTGCAACACAGACACACGTTAATGAAATGCAAATGAGTATGCAAAGCAATGTAAAATGCAATCATGCAGCAGGAGATCAAGGCAACTGTGTTGTGGAGATTCTGTATCAACAAAACCACGATACTGCTCTGTCAAGAACAACCACTATATCTGATAAGAAGAAAGCCCTGGTATCGGACCACAAATTTGCTCTGTCAAGAACACACACATATAAGACCATAGATCTGCTCTGTCAAGCACAAACATCTTATAATAAGGACCTCTGATACAGGACCAAAACTCTGCTCTGTCAAGAACAAGCATCTGATAATAAGGACCTCTGATACAAGACCAAAACTCTGCTCTATCAAGAACAAACATCTGATGATGAGATCCTCGGACTCCAGTCATAAACCTGCTCTGTCAAGAACACACATATATATCTCTGAATATAAGGTCCTCTGATACAGGACCAAAGCTCTGCTCTGTCAAGAACAATCATATATCTGATGATGAGAACCTCCGGTATCAACAAAACTGATTCACTATCAAGAAAACCAGGTAGTCTGAAGGTCAAAGTTTCCTGCAATAAACACAACCCTGCTCACAGGTATGGACCTAAACTGACTCAAGTTCGGCATCCTATGCGTTCATCAGTGTCACAGACATTCAAGAGGGGTGATACAATACCCAGAAGGTGTGGCATCACCAACTCATGAAGCGGCCTCACTCGGCTAAATCACAAATGATCGGTCCCCAGAGTCGACAATCCTCCAAACCAGCAACCCCCTCAACCCAAAGGGTTGAAAAAGAAGCCAACCGGGAGAACCTCGTCTGAGCGTGGATTTCATGAGACACTAGTGCCTGCCAAGCAAGCACGCACCCACTAATTTCCACAACTAATGCTATGTTCACTCAAGCCTGGGTCTGGCTTCTCACTCATCAGAATGCCCCTCCCACAACAGCACAGATAATCATATCATACTGAAAATAAAGTGCGGGAAATAAAATGCGATAAATAAACACAACCCAACAAGTAATCATACAAGCGCTAGGATTGACTCTCGCAGGGGACGTCGGATCCCCAAACTGACTCGCATACAGGACGTTAGATCCCAGGAAACTATCAAGTCCCCAGCAGAGTCGCCAGCTGTCGCTTCCGCGAAAATAAGGTGCCGGCAAAACAGAAGAGTCGCCACCTTTCAACAGGTGTGAGAGATCAGAGCTTACGTAGTTCAGGATAAAACAGAACACAGATTCGTTCAAGTGTTTTTTACCCGAGTAAAGTTAACAAACAGTTCTAGCAGTTTGGTGTATGCAGCTCGCTCTTCGGAGACTTGTGCGTTAACGTTTGCGGTAGAACTGAGAGTTAACACCACTCTTTTCATTAGAAAAGTTTCCTTGAATTAAAGAAGCCCACGGGGCAAAAGAGAGTTTGAATGTTTGTTTTTGTCTTTTACGAAAGAAGTGTTTTTTATGAATGTTTGTAATTCATATCGCACTAGAGACTATGACTTAGGAACGAATGCGTCGCACATCTCCCTAAGGGCGTGTACTAAACACTCTAGGAAGTTGAGGAGAAGCCCCTCAATCACCACTTCCTAAGTAGCTTAAGGCTCATAACGTATGGTACAAATTTGCCTTTGTTAGGTATTTTACTGTTGTTTTGAGATGAGAAAGAGAAAGGACTCTACAGGGGAACTATCAAGTATCCTACTACTTTCATGCAATATGGTCCTAATGTTGAGTTTGAAAGGGAATCTACCCTACTGTTGTCATGCATGGATTCATCCTAATGTCTATCATCACTATCCTTATCAAAGGAAGTGAGAGCCCTAAGGGAGCATGTTAAAGGGAAACACCAACATAAATCATTGAGCAGATGAGTACAACTATCAAGCTACTGAAATAAGAACATGTATAGATATGCAATGCATCGGCACAAGCAGAAGGAGGAAGCCTTAACTTCTAATGCAAACAGGATAAGCACAGAAGAAGAAAGAACACACAAGCAAGGGAGGATCACCTCAACCTTCAATGCAATCAAGCAAGGGAAAGCATGAAAGCAGATAAACAACCAAGCAAAGGGAGGTACACCTCAACCTTTCAATGCAATCATGCACCTAAATAAGAGTATCTACTCATGCAAATCTACCCTAATGCATCACAACAATCAGATAGTCAACCAATCAATGCAGTCATGCACCTAAACAAGAGTATCTACTCATGCAAGTCTATCCTAATGCATCATAGCAATCAGATAGCAATCAAGTGATGTAATCATGCAATCAACTAAGTAAACCATCAGGCAAGCAAACAAGAAAACAATCCATCAGGAGAGAGGCATACATGAAGAGCAACAAGGAAATCATCCCAAAGCTACATCTTGTTGGATGTGTATCAACACAAGAGTCCATCATGGGCTCAACCTCTTCATGGAATGCACAGGGTACTTCCTATGGAAGACCAGGCTCTCACAAGAGGGATCCTATGTCAATAGAACAGATAAGTGAATGTGGTAGGGAACCTAGAGGTCAATCTAAGGTTATGAGTTTGTGTGTATCAACACAGGAGTCCATCATGGGCTCAACCTCTTATGGAATGCACAGAGTACTTCCTATGGAAGACCAGGCTCTCACAAGAGGGATCCTATGTCAATAGGACAAAGAGTGGGTGATTAAGAACCTAGAGTTTATCTAAACTGTTAGGTTAATGTGCATCAGCACAAGAGTCCTTCATGGGCTCAACCTCTTTATGGAATGCACAGAGTACTTCCTAAGGAAGACCATGCTCTCACAAGAGGGATCCCATGTCAATAGGACAAAGAGTGGATTGAGGTGATGGGAAGCATGGTGAGAACCTAAGGAAATCACCATGGCACTCAACCAGATTCATCTCTTTCAAGAGTAGTCCTTAATGGTTCAACCTCTTCATGGAATGCACAGGGTACTTCCTAAGGAAGACCAGGCTCTCACAAGAGGGATCCAAGATAAGGACAAGGGAATGTTGAATAGGATTACTCAAGGCAAGGCTTGAGGAAAGCAAAACAAAGGAGAAGTCATTCACCTAAAGCCTCTAAAGAAACCCTAATAGATGAGTTCTAAAGGACATCCATCCTAATGGAGCTAAGAGAACTATCAAGGCTTGAGAATCACCCTACAAAGGTATCAACCTATTCAATGGTCTATCATGAAATAATTGGATGCTTAAGGTTGGCTATAAGGTCACTTATGAGGCCAAACTATGAGAAGGTCATGTGTAGGACACACTAAAAACAACCGTAAGGTAAAATCTAAGAGAAATATGAAATCACTCCTAAAAAATCTAAGAAAAATCTAAAGATCACTTAAGATCTTAAAAGTCTAGGGCTAAAATCTTGGATCAAAATTCTAATCCTAAGGGTATTAACAGAGAGCAGCATCCTAAGGTGTGCTATGGAAGGTGTAAATGGGAAGGGTCCTAAAGATTCATTTCTAAGCCTATCCTAAAGGCATCTTAAAAATCAGAGAAAAATACTACAAATCTACTTAATGCATCAACAATAAGCACACAAAAAATCAGGAACTCAATCCAAATATCTATCAAGATATAAATTCTACAAGATGACATACAATTATTCTTAATTAAAGAAAGGAGAAATCATGCAAAAATCGAATTAAATTGAGAAATACCTCTAAAAATAAATCAAAATCATGTAAAATCTTTTAATACATTAAAGAACCAGAGGGAAAAATTTCAGGAATTAATGAGTATTTTTACTATTTTTCATGGAATTAAACAATCATGCATAACAACCATAAAAGACAAAGAAAAGAATGGAAAAATGATTAAAAGTGCGTGGTAAATAGCAATCCAGCTAAGTTCAAAAGCCTATGGGCCTCTCCAAGGGGGTGCGCTTAGCAAGTTGCGGCCCAGTCCAATCCAAATATGAAATTGAGGGATCACATGGTTTGCAGTCAAGGCAAGACTACCCTACGTCTTAATCTGGGCCATCTATCCATTAAGTAAGCTAATCCAACAGTCATCACACTGCCACGTACCCAGTCAAGGTCAAACATCTCTAAAACTCACCCTCACATGTTGGATTGAAGGACCTAGTCAAGAAAACCACAAGATCCAATGGTCCACGTCAATCCTGGCAATTTAAATAGGAAGGAGGGAAAGCCATGACCAGCGGTGGCCGGAGAAGACTCCGGTCGTCTTCTCCGGCGAGCATCAACAGTGCCACTCTGCAAAACTTCACCAAACTCAGTAAAGCCTATACCAATCTCTTCCTCTCCTCACCCTGAACACTATTCCATGCTTACAATTCATTTTCTCTCCATAAATAACCTAACCCGAGGCCATAAAGAAATTGTACACCATCAAGATTTGCCACGATTGATCCTCTAACTTATCCTAGATTCATCTATAGGTTGTCAAGAACCTAACCATGTACAAAACAAGCCTTAAACTATCAAGAATCACGAGCAATTTTGAAAGTTACATACCTCTAAAAAAGCTTCAACACAACTCTCAAACTCCACTGATCCTTGATGCTTCTTGCCCGCAATCACTCTATGCAACCTTCTGAAGCTTCTGCAACTCTTGATTTCGCTTGAAACTGGCCAATTCTCCAAAATAGAATTTCACTTCTCAACCACTTTTCTCCAACTGTCTTAACCGTTTTTGGCACCAAAATTCACCAACCTTCATCTGAAAATGATCCAGAACTTATATAGAAATGATTTGGATATATTTCAGGCCTAATGGAGGTCCAAACAGCCCAATTGAGAAATCCACATTTTCACTTTTGAAGTTTCATGATGTTCATCAAAACAGAGCTTGAATCCTTTTGTCGCTTCCGCGAAAATAAGGTGCCGGCAAAACAGAAGAGTCGCCACCTTTCGTTATTTATCCCTCAGAACGGGAAAGGAAACGATCGGAAAAACCTGACGAAAAGGTATAAGACAAGGTCATCGCAACCGTTGTCTGGGTTCGGGAGTCGGTTACGCAAGGGGAAGGTATTAGCACCCCTCACGTCCATCGTACTCGATGGGATCCATGCTTGTTGTGTTTACTGGACGGGTTGGTTTAAACTATCTACCTATCAAGGCTGGCTTAAAAATAAAAGAAAATGACTCGGCAAAGCGTCGCACTTTATGCCTACGTATTCTCATCAGAGAATGAGAAATCAGAGTCAACGTAGTTCGACCTATGACGGGAACTCAGATTCATCTGTTTTGTCGAGTAGGGTTAAACGGCAGTTCCAGCAGTTAGGGACAAGGCCTGTTTGCGTTGGCGCTGAAGTTTAACGACACTCTTTTCTTCAGAAAAGCTTTCCTTTGAATTACGGGCCCACGGGGCAAAAAGGTTTGAAGTTTGTTTTCTGTCTTTTACGAAAGAAGTGTTTTTTATTGTGTTTGCAATTTCAATCGCACTAGAGACTATGACCTGAGAGTGAATGCGTCGCATGTCACCCAAAGGGTACCACACTAAACATCCAGACTGTTGAAAAGAAACTCTCCAACGATCCTTTCTCAGATAGCTTAAGGCTCGTAACGTACCAAAGAAATCATTCATGATTACTGTATCTTAAGTTGTTTTGAGATGAGAAGAGAACATGCTCAACTAAAGGGAGACTATCAAGTCCTACTGTTGTCATGCCAAGGATTCATCCTATAGTTGAAGTTTGAAACAGGGAACTCCTAGAAGTTATCATGCATAGGTTTCAACCTAAAGTTCTATCATCACTTCCTTATCAAAGGAAGTGAGAGTCCTAAGGGATCATGTCAATGATACAGAAACAGATAAAGTATCAGCTAAAACAGTAAACAGTAAACGACTGTAAAATGCATGCAATGCAAGTGAGGGAGGAAATGTGTGTGGGGCAGCAGCCTCCACAAGCTCATCTCAACCTCAAGCCAGATATGAATAACAGTAATCATACTGAAGAGATAAAATAAAGTGCTGTCAAGCAAAATACAGTAAACTGCAATCGTACAGAAGAAAATAACATGCTATCAAGCAAAATAAACCACATGGGCAAGGGAGCAGGGCTCTACCGAATACCCGCAAGCAAAGCCATACAGTAACAATACAAGCAGAGGGAGCAACTCAACCTATAGTGCAATCATGCTCCTAGATTAAAGTCAGTCTAATCATGGACTTATTCTAATGCATCAAGCAAGTCAAACAAGGCAGATCAATAAAAAAACAGACAAGAAAGCAGATCAACAACTCTCTTCCATTTCAAGCCTCAGCTCTTCTGACAGCAACCCAGTCTTCAGACTTCAACCACCTCTCAAGGCTATCCTCTTTCATGACAAATGTCAATTTGCTTCTCCAGGTTTCAACCCTTCAACATAAGTTTCAACTTAACCTTCTTTTTCAAGCTTCAGCTTTCCAGTCAATTCCACATTCAGGCTTCACTCTTAATTACAAGTATCAACTTGATTCCTTCAGGATCTCCAAGCATCAATGTAAGTGTCAACTTATCTTTTATTCCTCAAGCCTCATCCCTACACTCAATCTCAATTGAATCCTCTTCATAAGTATCAACTTAGTCTTCAAGCTTCAGCTCTCTTTGCTTTATCAGTTTCAACTTGGTCTTCTTCATCTACAAGCCTCAGCTTCTCAGAGTAGTCTTCACTTATGGAAGTGTCAACTTCATCCTTCAATTCCTTAAGCCTCAGCTCTTCATTCAGTCTTTATTGGATCTTCCAGTATCAACCTGCTCTTCTTGCTCTTCAAGCTTCAGCTGCAATGGCAATGCTCAAGGGATCATCCTCTTCCACACTCTTCAATGAAGTCCTCATCTTTAAACTCAAGCCCAACATCTTTCAAGATACTCAAACCAAAAGATGATTGATTTAACAGGATGAGGGAAAATGATAAACAAGCTTACTGACAACCAAAGGAAGCTTGTAAGGGTTCATCATCATGAGAGACTGGTTCCCTCAAAGTTCTACTTCCCAGATAAAGCCACTCATCCCTCCAAAGGAGGGATGTGAATATCTTAGAAGGACTTTTAGTCATTGGGAGGAATGGAAGCACAAGATGCTTTCCATATTTGTGAAAGAAATCATTCTAACTACAAGGCTCTCCCTATGTCCTATCTCCTAATCTTCATCAGACACCTTCAGGCACCAACAAATCCAAAGCTCCAAGCAACTTCAAGCAACTTCAAGCATCCTCACCTTGTCTTCAACTTGTCTTCAATCTCAACCAAAGGAAAACCAAGCAAAAACCCTAATCTAAGGGGACTAAAGCAGTTAAACTAGTTGAATTAGTAAGATTAGGATCACCTAAAACCTAGCACTAAAGTTAGTCCTAACTAAAATACTAAAATAAATTGTAAAATCCTACAAAAATTACTATGGGAACCTAGGTCAATCATGACTCTACCACATTAGTTTCAAAGATCAAACCATCAAATTGGACCTAGAAATAAATCCTACATTACAAGGTATCAAACCTAAAACCCTAAAAAGGAGCACCTAAACATCAATCTAGAAAGCACACCTATTTTCATCACAAAAATTTGATAAAAATTCTATGGGATCATACATGTCTAACCTAATCACACACAAAAAATTAGGCTTAAAATCATCACCATGAGATCATACCAAATTCCACAAAAATATGCATCAAACATAATCATTTTAATATCAATTAAAATACAAAATTCCAATTAAATCATAAATTACATGAAATGAAAATATTTTTTCTCTAAAAAATAATAGACTCAATCATGAATAGAATGCAAAAAGAATGGGTTTGATTGGATTAATTTTCAATTAATTATGATTTTTACAAAAACCATGGATAAAATGAAAATAATAAGAAAATCCAATTAAAATGAATAAGCGCGCGGTGTAAATAGCAGTCATTTTCAGTTAAAAATCTGGGTTGGGCTCGCTGGGGGGTGTGGATAACACTTAGATCACTAAGCCCAAAACACTGAATAAATGAAACGCATTGTTTCATCATCAGAAATCCTTCACAATTCAATTTTAAAACGTGGCCCTTGGATCAGCTTCCAGTCAAAGGTCAAAACAAGATCCAATGGTGTAAACTTCATCTCCTACCTTTCAAACCTCTGAGCTTCGCGCCCAGCTCCGGCCACCACCGGTGGAACTCCGACCATCCCCTTCAACCATAGTTCTCCCTAGAGGCCTCCAATCCAAGAGGTCAAAACATGAAACTCATTCCAAATCTTGCCACGAATTCAACCATACCCATAGTTTCTTCTGAAACCTCAAGAACCATCATCTCCCAATCTCAACCAAAAATGGCAATTCTCCTAATTTGTCTCTAATTCATCAATTAACCATCTGAAATCCATCCTATGCCATTCTACAATCAATCTAGCACCCTAATTCAACCTAATTCTACCTAAATCATGCTATAGGAAGAAGGTTACCAACCTGGAAATTCTTGAATAACAGATGCACCAAATCTTCACTTCAAGCTCTCAAATCTTCTGGACACGATCACTGAACCTCCTCCTTGCTTCTGTATGCAAAAGAATCAATGGAAAGTGCTTCAATCTTGAAACACGATGATGAGTTGCAGGTGCTGAAAATCACTTGCTCATACACGATCTAGCCACCAATTCTTCTTGAAAATGATCTGGAATCACTCCTTGACATCCATGGAAGAAGTATCAATCAAGAAAATGAATGGAAATTGAGGAATTTGGTGAAAACGATTTCAATTGCAATCCAAGAAAACTCAATCTCAAGCTATGCTCAATCCTTCAATGATCACCAACCCCTTCAATGGATCCACTCTACTCCTTGTATAGATGAAGTTTGGATGATCTAGAACCCTATAGACCCTTCTAATGAGAATTTCCACTTCTCATGTCATGAGATTTTCAAACACATCTCATGCTATGCCCAATTCTGTTTGCAGCTTGAAACCAACCTTAATCTCTTTCAAAATCTCCCCTAGTGACATTTTGGAAGGGTTTAGCTTGCCAAGTTCCTTGCTCATGCCTTAATTTTGAGTTATGCATATTTTACTTAATATGCAAGCAAGTGCTTTTCAAAGCAAGTCCATGAATTGAATTTCAACTCAAAAATGTGGCTAAACCATTGTTCTTAAAATGTTTTCTAGAGTCAAAATGATATATTACATGCCATGGTTTGGATGTGTAGGTTGAAAATATCAATTTCCAACTTTGGTTTATTTAACTTATGCCCTTATTTTAGGTCATTTTTGCAACTTTGAGCTACAATCCTTTCCATCATCTCATGACCTCCTCAATAGCCTTAAAACATCATTTTGAACAAGTTTGATGTTGAAGATTTTTCCATTTGAAGCTTGGAAATAGGAGTTATGGCCTTATGCTTGAAATGACCTGTAATCTCCAAATGACCAAAATGCCCTTGACTTGTCAAAGCCATAACTTGAGTTCTACAAATCCTATCAAGGACTTCTAGTACTCTCTAGAAAGCTAAGAAGGTAAGGAACAACATTAATGTTGACCAAAAGTTCATAGGAATCATCCTTATTGGGCAAAAGTTTGATGCAAGTTGGGTAACTTTCAAGGCCCCAGATTCACATACTTCAGATGACCTGTAACTTGTCAAAGTCATAACTTGAGTTCTACAAATCCTATCAAGGACTTCTAGTACTCAAATTAAATCTAAGAACAAGCTATACAAAATTCATGTTGGGGTTAAGATGAGATGACAATCACATCTTGAGCTAAACTGCCTTGAAGATAGGGGTCAAACTAGGGGATTTTACACTGTCAAGCCTTAGAAACCCTAGCTTGAAACTTCTCAAACTCTTCAATCATGATGAGTTAACCTTGGAATCATCCTTATAGCATCTTAATGCATCAATCCATGATCACATGGCTCTTTAATTAGGTCTCAACCTTGTTCAAATCATTAGTTGACCTAGGGTTGACCCAGTCAAACCCTAATTACACCACTCATGGCTGGGGCTTCTTTAATCTTGTACCATGACCTGTCTAGGCTTCATTATGGCTTTCAAGACATCTCATAAGCTCTCTCAAGGCTTCAAGTCCTTATTCCTGGCTTCAGAATCATCTGGGGAGCTCCCACAACTCTCAAGTTAGAAGGCACACAACCTCTGTTTCAACCACTCTCTCTGAGAATCTTCTGACTTCTCTGACAAAGATATCTACCCTTGAACAGTTGAATAACCTTCATATCTAGCTTCATAGTCTTGTATAGCTCTTGATTGGTAATCATACCTCTTGATCTCCTGCATACATGTCAATGAAATGCAAATGATAATGCTAATGTGAATGAAATGAAACATAAGCTAGGTAAAGAAGAGTTGGTCAAATTTTGGGGTGCAACACCTTCTAACTTGGTTCATTTCACTTGCTTGAGGTGTAAGGAGTATGGATGGCTGAGATTCACCCCTTGGAAATGCATCAATGGTTAATTTGGGTTATGTTACTTCAAAGTGAAGTAACCTTGAATTTGGCCATAAAGATGAACTCAAAATTGATTTATAATTTTTCCATTGTTCTTAAAATACTCTTTGGACTCAAAAAATGCACCAATATGACATGAATTGATTTAATTGGCATTAGATCCAAACTAGCCCTTTTCAAGCTTCCTTTCATGAAATTTTCTTCAAGCATTCTCATATCCAAGCCATATCAATGGATCCTTGGTGTTTAATTAAGTAAATAACCCCACTTTGAGCAAATTTCAATTTGGACAAATTTGCATTTGAGGTATGTATGATGGTGAAATGGACCTATAACCAAAATGACTTATAATCTTACTTTCCCAAAATGCCCTTGCCGTGCAAGCTTCATATCTTGAGTTCTACAAATCCAATCAAGGACTTCTAGTACTCTTTGGAAACCTAAGAAGATAAGGAACAACATTCATGTTAGGGTCAAGGATAGGTGAGACATCCTTCAAGGTCAAAAATGACATGGAAGTTGGTTGACTTTCAAGTTCGAAAATCACATTCATCTGATGAGCTGTAACTTGTCTGCTTCATAACTTGAGTTCTAGAAACCCTATCAAGGACTTCTAATACTCAAATTAAAGGTAACATCATGCTTTACAAGTCTCATGTTCATGTCAGGATGAGATGAAACTTGAATCTTGAGTTATGTGGTCTTGAAGTTAGACACAAAACCAGGGGATTTTACACTGTCAAGCTTAGAAACCCTAGCCTAGCACTTCTCACACTCTTGATTCATGATGAGATAATCTTGGAATCATCCTCTGGGTGTCTCACCATATCATTCCATGATCACATGGCCTTGAAATTGAGTCTCAACTCCTTTCAAATCAACTGTTGACTTAGGGTTGACAAGGTGAAAACCCTAATTGCACCAATCTTGGTTGTAGCTTCTTATACCTTGCATAATGACTGGTCCAAGCTCCATGATGACTATCAAGACACCATATGGACTCTCTCAATGCTTTAGGTCCATATCTATGTATTTAACATCATCAGATGACTTCCCATAACCTTCAAGTTAGGAGACATGCACACATGTAACCAACCATTCTTTTGAGGATCTTTGACTTCTTTGATGAGGATATCAACCCTTGGGATACTTGAATAAAGACTCTTGGATATCTTCATGACCTTGGTAGCCTTCTGTTGGTAGTCATACCTCTTGATCCCTTCCCACATGTCAATGCAATGCAGATGATAATCCTAAAATGAATGCAATGAAACACGAGCTAGGTAAGGGAAAAGGTTAGGAAAATTTTGGGGTGCAACAACTTATTGTGGGAATCAAGAATAATGGTTGCAGGCAGGAATGATGAAGCGATTGCCGAAGCTTTGGCGATGTTGGCTGGAGCGATTGGGCAGAATCCACAAGCCAACGTGAATGCTGGAAACAACGCCGATGACGAGTTTCGTGCTTTGGGAAGGTTCCAAAGGAACAATACACCGATTTTCAAGGGAACCCATGAACCAGACAAAGCACAGGTATGGCTGAAAGCAATCGAGAAGATCTTTCGAGTCATGAATTGTTCAGATGCGCAGAGGGTGCAGTTACTTGGGATGTTTTTAGAGAGACATTTCTGGAGAAGTATTTTCCAAAAGATGTGCGCGGTAAGAAGGAAATTGAATTCCTTGAGCTGAAGCAGGGTAACTCAACTGTAGCCGAGTATGCTGCCAGATTTGAGGAATTGATTAAGTTTTGTCCTCATTACAACACTGCTAATGCTGTGAGATCCAAGTGTCTCAAGTTTGTGAATGGTTTGAGGCCTGAAATCAAGCAAGTCGTTGGTTATCAGGAAATTAGGAGATTTTTTTGAGTTGGTGAACAAGAGTAGAATTTATGATGAAGATAGTAGGGCTCGGTCTAGTCACTACAAGAGTTTAAATGATAAGAAGGGAAAAGGTCAATTTAGAGGGAAGCCGTATGTGACTTCTACTGATAAGAGGAAACAGAAAGTTGGTTACGGAAAGAAGCCGAGTGGGGGAGGAGCTTGCACTCCAGTGAAGTGTTTTAAATGTGGTGTTGAAGGACATCGTACTCCTGAGTGCACGAGTGTTGAGCAAAAGTGTTTCAAGTGTGGGAAGTCAGGCCACAAGGCTTTTGAGTGCATATGTGGTGCGAATGTGACTTGCTACAACTGTGGTGAGCAAGGGAACATTAGTACCAAGTGTGACAAGCCAAAGAAGACTCAAGAGAATGGGAAAGTGTTTGCTCTATCAGGACCAGAGACTGCTAGTGAAGATCGATTGATCTGAGGTACGTGCTTCATTAATGGTATACCTTTGATCGCTATAATCGATACTGGAGCTACAAATTCTTTTATTTCCTTTGATTGTGTTAAGATGTTAAATCTTGAGTTGTCTATTATGAGTGGTGGTATGGTTATTGATACTCCTGCTATGGGTTCGATAACTACCCCGTATGTGTGTTTGAATTGTCCGTTGAGTATTTTTGGTAAAGACTTTGGAGTTGATTTAGTGTGTCTTCACTTAGATCAACTTGATGTTATTCTTGGTATGAATTGGTTGGAATTCCATCGTGTCTATATTAACTATTTTGACAAAACGGTTATTTTTCCTGAACCTGATGATGAAAGAGATTTGTTTATGACTGCTAAGCAAGTGAAGGAATCGGTGCAAGATGGTGCGAAGGTATTCATGTTGATGGAAACTTTGAGCATTGGTTAAAGTGGAACAATTGATGCTTTACCAATTGTCCATGATTTTCCAAAAGTTTTTCCTGATGAGATAAGAGATTTACCGCCGGAACGAGAAGTGGAGTTTACAATTGACTTAATTCCTGGAACTAGTCCAATATCGATGGATCCATATCGTATGTCCGCATCATAATTGAAAGAGTTGAAGAGTCAACTTGAGGACCTACTTGAGAAGAGGTTTATTCGTCCGAGTGTATCACCGTGGGGTGCACCAGTGTTGTTGGTTAAGAAGAAGGAAGGTTCTATGAGACTTTGTGTGGACTACAGACAATTGAACAAGATAACCATCAAGAATAAGTATCCACTTCCGAGGATTGATGATTTGATGGATCAGTTGGTTGGTGCAAGTATATTTAGTAAGATAGATCTGAGATCTGGGTATCATCAGATTCGTGTGAAGGTCGAAGATATTCAGAAGACTGCCTTTAGAACGAGGTATGGACATTATGAGTATTTCGTGATGCCATTTGGTGTGACTAATGCACCGAGTGTATTTATGGAGTACATGAATAGGATTTTCCATCCTTATTTGGACAAGTTTGTGGTTGTATTCATTGATGATATTTTGATTTATTCGAAGGGTGAAGATGAACATGTCGAGCATCTGAGGATTGTGTTATCCGTGCTGAAAGAGAAGCAGTTATACGCTAAACTTTCTAAGTGTGAATTTTGGTTGAAGGAAGTGAGTTTCCTTGGTCACGTGATTTCGAGTAGAGGTATTGCAGTTGATCCGTCGAAGGTTGAAGCGGTATCGCAATGGGAGACTCCGAAATCAGTTTTTGATAGTAGAAGTTTTCTTGGTTTGGCGGGATATTATCGAAAATTCATTGAAGGATTTTCCAAGTTATCATTGCTGTTGACGCAGTTGACTAGGAAGGGTCAAGCTTTTGTTTGGGATGCAAAGTGTGAAGAAAGTTTTCAAGAGCTTAAGAGAAGATTGACGACAGCTCCTATTTTGATTTTGCTGAATCCGGCAGAACCGTTTGTTGTGTATTGTGATGCTTCTTTGATGGGTTTGGGAGGTGTGTTGATGCAAGATAAAGAAGTTGTAGCTTATGCTTCGAGGCAACTCAAAGTGCATGAGAAGAATTATCTGACACATGACTTAGAGTTGGTCGCTGTTGTATTTGTGCTGAAGCTTTGGAGGCATTATTTGTTTGGTTCGAGATTTGAGGTAGTTAGTGATCATAAGAGTTTGAAGTATCTCTTTGATCAGAAAGAATTGAATGCAAGGCAGAGGAGATGGTTAGAACTTCTGAAGGATTATGATTTTGGTTTGAATTACCATCTGGGTAAAGCGAATGTGGTAGCTGATGCGTTGAGTAGGAAATCGTTGCATATGTCGATGATGATGGTAAAAGAGTTGGAATTGATTGAACAATTTCGCGACTTAAGCTTAGTGTGTGAGGAGACTTCCTACAGAGTTAAGCCTGGTATGTTAAAGCTTACTAGTAGTATTCTTGACGAGATTCGAGAAGGACAGAAATCTGATTTGAGTTTAGTTGATCGGTTGACTTTGATCAATCAAGGTCAAGGTGGTGATTTTAGGATTGATGAAAATGGTATCATGAGGTGTCGTGATAGAGCTTATGTTCCTGATGTTATTGAGCTGAAGAGGAGTATTCTTGAGGAAGGGCATCATAATGGATTGAGTATTCATCCGGGTGCTACTAAGATGTATCAAGATTTGAGGAAAATATTTTGGTGGCCTCGTATGAAGAAGGATATTGCCGAGTTTGTGTATTCTTATTTGACTTGTCAGAAGTCAAAGATTGAGCATCAGAAACCGTCAGGCTTGATGAAACCGTTGTTTATTCCTGAGTGGAAATGGGATAGCATTTCTATGGATTTTGTGTCTGGTTTACCTAGGACGCCGAGTAACTTTGAAGCTATTTGGGTTATTGTGGATAGATTGACCAAAGCTGCTCACTTTATTCCTATGCGAATGGATTACCCGTTGGAGAGGTTGGCAAAACTGTACATTGAAAGGATTGTCAGTTTGCATGGTATTCCGTCTAGCATTGTGTCAGATAGAAATCTGAGGTTTACTTCGAGATTTTGGGAGAGTTTGCAAAGTGTGTTGGGTACGAAGTTGCGTTTGAGTTCAGCTTATCATCTGCAGACCGATGGTCAGGCTGAGAGGACGATTCAATCACTTGAGGACCTTTTGAGAGCTTGTGTGTTGGAGAAGGGAGGAGCTTAGGATAGCTAATTACCTTTGATTTAATTTACTTACAACAACAATTTTCATTCGAGTATTGGTATGGCACCATTTGAGGCATTGTACGGTAGACGGTGTAGGACGCCATTGTGTTAGTATGAGTCGGGAGAGAGTTCTGTGGTTGGACCCGAGATAGTCCAGCAGACTACCGATAAGATTAAGATGATTCAAGAGAAGATGAAGATTTCTCAGAGTCGTCAAAAGAGTTATCATGACAAGAGGAGGAAAACACTTGAATTTTAGGAGGGGGATCATGTGTTTCTTCGAGTTACTCCTATGATTGGTGTTGGTAGGGCATTGAAGTCGCGTAAGTTGACGCTGCGTTTTATTGGTCCTTATTAGATTTTGCAGAAGATAGGAGAGGTAGCCTATCGTGTTGCTTTATCGCCGTCGCTTGCTAATCTCTATGACGTGTTCCATGTATTTCAGTTGAGGAAATACATTGCGGACCCGTCTCATGTAGTCCAAGTAGATGATGTGCAGGTGAGAGATAACCTGACTGTGGAGACATCACCTATGCGGATAGAGGATCGGGAGTTGAAGCAACTTCGAGGTAAAGAGATTGCTTTGGTGAAGGTTGCTTGGGGAGGACCGGCTGGTGGAAATGTGACTTGAGAACTTGAGAGTCAGATGAGGGAGTCGTATCCAGAGTTGTTTGAATCAGTTAACATTTTCGAGGACGAAAATTCCTAAAGTGGGGGAGGGTTGTAACAACCCAATTTTCAATAATTAATTATTCGTATTAAATAATTGATTTATTTGGATTATTTTAATTATTGGAATTATTGGTAGATATTTGAGAGAAGAAATATAATGGAAGGAAATAAAATAGGAAGACATATAAGAAAAAGTGGAAGAAAGAGAAAAGAATAGAAAAACAAGAGAAAGAGAAAGAAGGGGAAGAGGAGAAAAAGGGAAGGAAAAGGATAAAAAGATTTGAAAGCTCAAGAACAACTTCTAGCTTCGATTTAATCAAGGTAAGGGTGTGAAATATCATTATCTTGTCAATGTGTATGATTATGTATGGATTATTTGGATTGTTTGGATGTTTTTCTCCATTTTCCATTTTAGGACAGAAACGAGTTTAATCGGTAGAATCGATGTTTTAACGGTTAAGATTGAGAATAAATGGTGTAGATTAGCCGAGGATTGTTAGACTAAGACTACTGGAAATCGTAGGAATTAAATCCGGTGATTTTGGGAGTTTCGGAGAGTTTTGGACAGTTGGAGTTTTGAACATCGCAGACATTCGCTAGCACCTTCGCTAGGCGAGCAGGTCGCGAGTGTTCGCTGTAGCGAGCTAGTAGCGAATGATCCAAGACTTGGGCAGAATGTAATTGACCCTCTTTGGTGGTAGCGAGCGAGGTAGCGAGGGGTTCGCTAGGCGAAGCCCCAACGAGTAGGTAGCGAAGCCTTACAATAGCTTCTGTTTGCCTTCGCGAGCTTGTTCGCTAGGCGAACAGGTAGCGAGTGTTCGCTAGGAACTCGCTAGGCGAGAAAGCTAGCGAGTGTGACAGTGTTTTCATTTCCTTGTGTTTCCATCCAATGTTGGTTGTTTGGTTCGATTGTGTTCAATCCTTATCGAAAATGAATAGTTTGTGTACTGTTGTGATATGTTATGTTGCGGGTAGCCGTATGGCGTGAATCCTAGATTGTGGAATCAATTGTGGAAATGTGGTCTTTTGACAAATATATGCCTTGTTTAAATTACTTAAAGTGCATGATGAATGTGATTGGGTTCGTTGCCGTTGGCGCGATATCGTGAGTGCATATTGATTATACGCGATTGTATGTGAAGAATGCATGAGAACATATTGTGAATATGTGTGCATTGCTTGTTAAATGTGATGATAATGTTGAAAATATGTATATGTGTAAGGTCGTACTCACTGGGGTAGAATGACAAGATGTTGTTCCTAGTGGAGTAATCACTGGGGTAGAATGACAAGATGTTGTTCCTAGTGGAGTAATCACTAGGGTAGAATGACAAGATGTTGTTCCTAGTGGAATAATCACCGGGGTAGAATAACTGAGATGTTGTTCCTGGTGGGGTATAAATGATGTACCCATAATCCCAAATAGGGATTGGTGAGAATTGATGAGTTTTATGAGTCACATGGCGTAGATATCATTGTTATATGAAAGTATGCTTGTGTATGAATGGATGAATTGAGGATTATGGATGTGTGCATGATGAAACATGTTTGGTGATTATCCATATTTGTTTATACATATATTGTGATGAATAAGATGATGATAATGAATTGTGGTGAGAAACGCGGAATATGTGTATTCTATACTTGTATATATATATATATATATATATATATATATATATATATATATATATATATATATATATATATATATATATATATATATATATATATATATATATATATATATATATATATATATATATATATATATATATATATATATATATATATATATATATATATATATATATATATATATATATATATATATATATATATATATATATATATATATATATATATATATATATATATATATATATATATATATATATATATATATATATATATATATATATATATATATATATATATATATATATATATATATATATATATATATATATATATATATATATATATAATTATATGCATTGATTATTATGATAATATTTCTCACCCTTCTTCTGTTTTATAATGCTCTATGGGGCATTGCAGAGTAGGTTGCTGGAAGTCTTTTTGTGAGGCGAGTCTTCATTCTTTTGTCGGTCAGCTCTAATATGTAGCATCGGGTAGTTAGAATTGTGTAGCATTCTTTTGTGATACATTTGTATATGTATCTGCTGACAAATGTTTATGTAGACATGAATGATGTGGTGAATCAAACTGAATGATATGTATTTATATGATTACATGTTAAAAGTGATTCAATGTTTAGATTTTCCGCTTTTAATTCTAAATATTGAGACGTGGGTGTAAGGACTCAGTTCCTAGGTTGAAGGCTACCCCACTGTTGCATGTCTTCTATAGAGCAAGTGTTATATGTTTCAATTTCGTGTATGATGTTACATACCTCTTTTATACCATGTTTTAATTTTACTCTGATGAAATTTTAATATGTGCTTAAATGATTTATAGGTTATTTGGGGGTATAGAAAGGGGGACATGTCTCATTGCCTTTGATATTTTCCTTTTCAATTTGATCTCTTGCTTGATTTTGTAAGGAATGTTATTGATGATGGTGATCATGTTATTTCTATGTCAGAATCATGTCTGATTATGTCGGTAACATGTTGTTATTTCCTGCTTGATTATGTTTGAGACAAGTTTTAGAAATTGGTTGCTCTTAATTGCATATGTTCCCTATGGTTTCCTTCTCATAACTGTATGGCTGCTAGCACTTTATATTCTTTACGTTTCTTTAAGATTTTTCCTTGTCGACAATGATGAAGAAGTTCTTGAAGCTGATTTTGCAAGGGAATCGAGGACCATGTGATCTCTTCTTCCAAGCAATGAAGGTGGGGTGCGATTGAGGTAGGCTTGTGCAGTGGAGCTTTAGCCAGAGAAGGTGGTGGTGTGACGACTCCAACGACAGCGGTTGGATTCGGTGGATGAGCGAGACACGATAGAGGGACGTTTGTGTGCTTTGTTTGGACACAGTTTCGGCCGTGTTTTGGCTCTCTTTCCCGATCCAGATTTTTTGTTCTGCATTCTTACCATATGCCTTGTGTTGCTGTTTGGTTATGGAGTATTATGTGATAGTGATGAAAGTGAATGATATTGAGTGATCAAGCAGGTTTTGAATTTGAACCTGTTTAGTGTTTGTTTAGTGAACTAAGAAGTTTATTGTAATGATAAGGAAGGTCTATGAGGGTGATGTTACTTGAGTGTTGAGGATCTAGCATGTTTTTCTACAAGCTTTCTCATGTGGATGCTTTTGTTGTTTTTTGGTATTTATTCTTTTGGGTTATGGATTTTGTTTGATTATTTGTTGTTGGTTTGTGTTTGAGGTCTATGTTTTATGTGAGATCATTGTTTTTTTCTATCGTGTATGGCTTTGAGTGTGGATAATTAGGATTGGTAACATTGTGTTGGGATTGAGTTTCACAACTCTGAAAAATGTAATGTAACCACCTCAACCTTGTACTTGTAACCTTGACTAGATTTGAATTTATAATGTGGAAAATATGTTGATTTTTTCATGCTTGACCTTGAATTTTGTTTTTTTAGAATTGATTTGAGTCTTGTAATGCGAAGAACCATTGAACATTGTATCATCTTGTACATCTTGAGTTTTTTTGAGCTTGCACCTTGTAATCTTGTTATAAAGAGAAATTGGACTTGAGATGGGAAGCTTGAAACTTGAATAGATATTGATATTTATGCTTGAGCTATGCATTTTTTATCTTGGACTTGATTTGAACTTTGATATTTTTAATTTGAACTTTGTGAAGAACATGAATATTGAAACCAATTAGTGCGCCTTGAATCTTGGAATTGAATTTGATTAAACTTTACTATTCTTGGATCTTAATCATACATAAATGTTATTATGCCAAAAACTCCTTTGAATAAAGAAACTCTTGATTGTTTACGGCGTAATTCCTAACTTGCGATAATACCTAAAACTCTTATTTAAACTACAAACTTTTTATGAAAGATAGCTTGTCATGAACCTTGGATTTAGGCTTTGTATTTTATATATTTGGAAATTAATCTTGTAATCCTTCAAAATTGGAACTTTCTTGGGTTATGAAATAAATGGTTTGAATTGTAATGTTTTAAATCTTGAATTTTGTCATGCTTTAAATCCTTTGAAACGAATTTGGATAAAACTCCATTCTCTGACACTCGAAACCATCTCTAAACTCAACACATGTTGATTATCAGCTGTGAATCCAAAGTATGTCCCTCTTAAATCCAAAGAGAACAAATGATGATCTGATTTCCCTAGATAGGAGTAAAGTCCTTCCTGAATTAAGCTTGGCTTTTATTGGTTAAGGGTACACTCAAAATCTGACTAAATAACCCTTGAAGTCCTTTTGAAAGCAAATCCCTAATTAAACAGTGAACAAACAGTAATAGTAAAGCATAAAGATGGTTAGCCATGCAGGTATAATTGACCTAGAAATGTTATGCCAGATGATGCATAGAGAGGTGGGACCTTAGGGTTAAAAATTAGTGTGTGACATTAGGGTTTTGATTTTCCAATATGTCAAATTTTCCCTTGGAGTATTGTTTAATGTAAAAAAGTTAAAACCAAATTAAGTTAAACAAAAATTAGACTATCATAAATAAATAAAATTAAATTGAAACAAAAAGATAGAAAATTCTAATTATTGTTTATGAACATTTTGACTAAAAAATTAAAATCAGATAACTCAAAACGAAAAAAAAAAATCAGGCGCAAAAATGCTAAAAAGAATTAAACTGAATGTACCAAAGTGATAAGCGCGAAATAAATCTCTCGGAAACATACATGTTTTGATCAAATTTTGAAAAAGAAGTTGATCGATTAAAAGGCTCAGGTTGATCAAAATGCAACCAAAAAAGTACTCAAAAAATTAAAATGATCACTCCAAGTTAAACTAGGGGAACCGTAGATTAATAAAATTGACGTCTGCAAGCTCGATTTTGAAAATTTTCACCCGCTAATTTTACGCATAGTTAAGAATATGTTTGATCGGTCTATCTGTAAACCCGAAAGATTATTATGATCGATGATTTAGACATTATGCATGATATGCTATACATATTATGTTAATGTCATGATAAATGCATTGATTATGTGATTCAGGGTCAAAATTGGGGTATGGCAGTTGTGCCTATTTAAGTATCTTCAACCTGAGAATATGAAGAATGTTAATCTTCATATGATCACAATGAGAGATAGTTAAATATTAAAAGACCCGAATTTTGTTCCTGAACGTAGATGAAATGAGATGATATGTTATGAATGCATGAAAGACTCTTTTTGTTTTACTAGGATATGAGGTGAGATGAGATGAACCCTAACATGATTTTCTATAATGGATGATAAGTAGAAGATGGACCTGTGGGGGAATGATGGAGACATGGTAATGGTGGTCCACGGGAAAATGGCAAAGACGATTGAGTGAAGACTCATTGGGGATAACGAGTTGTTGGGGAAAAGAAATTACAGAATGTCAAACGGTGCTGGACTTTAAAATGACAGCATGCTAGACGAAGATGGACTTTAGAATTACATGCCAGGCAAATATGGACTTAAATCTATGCATTAGTAAAATAATTATCGGGTTCAAATAGAGTTTGCTAAATAATACTGGACATGACCGAAGGCATCAATAAAATATTTACCAGCTTCAACGGAGTTTTCTAGAAGAGGCTAGACTTAATCTAAGGAATCAGTAAAATATTTTCCGGCCTCAACATATTTTATCCCTGGAAAAACCGAAATATGGTTTAAGGGCGCCAAATCAAAATTGGAATTTTAAGGTGTTAGAACAAGATTTGTTCATGACATATATTCTTTTGGTTATGATGATAAAAAAGTATTGAAAGAACAATGGTGTTATCTAATTTGTGTTCTAAGTATGCAGGTTCCAAAGCTTAAAGAGAAACTATTCAGAATCTATTAAGAGAACGCAATTGAGAGAAGCTGAGTTCTTGGCTTCTGATGGTTCAAAACTGAAGGACGTTCTTAAGTGAAGTCTGATGATATAGGATTGTGTAGACTTTTAAGCTAAACATATCAGCATCAGAGGATCAATATATTACCTCTACACTTATTGAATTTATCAACTTCTAGTGATCATACAGAACCATAGACAAAGCTAAGTGATCTTTACTTCATAAAGCAAGCTACAATGTCAAATATGTTTGTCAGCTAGAGTCTGTGTTCACATGGTTCATGAAAAGTTAACATGATTTATGGATATCCATTCTCAAAGAATCTATAGCACAACTCACAAGGAAGACGCAACAGTTAAACGAGTTACACAATGGATAAAAATCTTTTGTGTATCTATCTTCAACGTCTCTTAGTACTATGCAGAAACAAAGACACTTGTGCAGGTTATCTTTTCCAACGGCTATTTAAGTGGCAGAAGATTCAATCTGAAGAATCAACAAGGAACAAAGAAAAAATAAACAGGGTCAAAATAGAAAAAGGAGCATTTCACGCTTCTATAAAAATGGAAGAATAACAAGATCGACAACAACATCGAGTATGCAGAGTTTTTGTTATCTGTTGTAAATTGTACAAAGCATTAAGATTTATTAAATAATGAATATCTTTAAAATCTTAAGATCTATGATCTTTGTTATAGTTATTGCCATGTACCCTTGATTGTATATCAAGTATACCTTGTTGTCTATTATGCTAAACAAATTTTTTAGTAGTTTAGAAAGTCTCTTGCTATGTGCATGAGCATTAAAGTCTTGGCCATGAGTTTGAGCAGGAAGTCTTGTATAGTCTTGAATCTGTGGGATTTAAGCAAGAAATCTTAGATTCATGGAATTTAAGCAGGCAAGTCTTAGGTTGTGAGTCTGAGCAGGAAGTATTGTACTCGAGGGTATGAGCAGGAAGTCTTGAATCTGTGGGATTTAAGAAGGAAGTTTTAGATTCATGGAATCTAAGAAGGAAAGTCCTAGGTTGTGAGCCTAAGAAGGAAGTCTTGTACTTGAGGGTATAAGCAGGAAAGTCTTAGGATCTAAGGATCTAAGTAGGAAGTCTTGATCAGGTGTTGATTGAGCAGGTAAGTCTTAGGTTGTAGGTATGAGCAAAGAAAAGTCTTATGCTCGAGAGCATAAGCAATTGTAATCATTGTTTGATTATAGTGGAAAACTTCTTGTGTTGCAAGGGGACTGAACTATTCCAGTTTGAGAGGAACCGGGATAAATTATGTGTTTTCATTTCTCATTTACTTGCTTCTGTTATGATTCTGCTCCAACTTGTTTATCAGAATTTGAACTGTTGTTTAGAATTTGAACTCTGTTCAGAAACAACGAAAATTGGAGAAAATAACTCAACCCCCTTCTTGTGTATTTTTCTCACCTTCAGTTGGCATCAGAGCATGGCATATGCGTAACACATAACAGTGGTGCAGATAAAGATCCAAAGAGAAAAATATGTCTGCTAAAGATTTTTCAAGAAGGAATCAAGTACCAAATGAAAAAATATTGCTCTGCTAATCCTCCTATCTTCAGTGGTGACTCTGCTGAATTTGAATGGTAGAAAAGCAAAGCTTACTTATATATCATTGGTCTTGATAAAGGGTTTTGATGAAGAACTATAGGATATCCTTGAAGAAAGTATTTCTATAGAAGTTGATGGTGTTAGGATTATCAAAGATAGAAAATATTTAAAATCATTGATAAGTCATCATTGAGTTAGAGGCTTTACTGAAGTCATCATTGAGTTAAAGGCTTCACACCAGCTCAGAAGAAGCTTTACTGAAGTCATCCTTGAGTTAAAGGCTTCACACCAGCTCAGAAGAAGCTTTACTGAAGTCATCATTGAGTTAGAGGCATTCTGGTAGATACTCTACCTCCTTCTAAGTATATAAAAATCATTGATAAGTCTACTACTAAGACTATCTTTGAATCCTTCTATTCTAAATATGAAGGGAATCAGCAGGTGCTTATCAAGTTACACTTCATTTAATCTTTCCAAGAAAATTCTAAGAAGTCTGCATGCTAGATTCATACCAAAAGTCACAGCTATTCAAGAAGCAAATTTTTTGAATATGCTGAGTCTTGAAAGTTTGATTAGCATTCTTCAAAGTAATGAAATGGAATTAGATGAAGATAAGTTATCAAAGAAATCAACTTTCCTCAAGCCTATTAAATAAAATTCCTATGGAATGTCTGATGATGAGGAAATGACCTTCCTTATCAAAAGATTCTATTAGTTGGCTAAAAGGAATGAGAAATTTGTTGATGGAAAGAGTAACTTCAGAAGTTTCAGAAATGGTCACATTACAATTAACTATCCCAATCTTTAGAGCAAGGAGAAAAACTACCAGACAAAAAACGTCAAAGAGCTTTAAAGCATATCCTGATGAAGCTGACAAAGTTGAGGATTCAGAAGGGGATGAGAAGAGTAATCTACACTACTGGCCATTACATCTTCTAAAGAAGCGTATGAATCCATGAATAAAACAAATGTTAAATAGAAAGAGGTAACTTCTAAATCTATCTTGCTTCAATATTTTTATATGAGCTCATGATCTCTCAAGCTGTTTTAACAAATAAGCTGGAATCATGAAGCTAGATATTGATCATTTAAAAGAAGATCTAAAAATCTCTCAAGAGAAAATCAAGTCTCTTGAAAATACTTTTTTGATAATAAGGATTCTTCTTCTCAAGATCAATCATAAGTGACTACATGGCTCCTAAATAAGTTAAAGGCTATCATAGAATTTGTGTTAAAAGAATAATTCCTTGAGGAACCTTTCAATTCTTTTTATTCTGAAAATACTCATACTATGCTAAAAACTTATTATATGCTAACCTCTGATAGAAAACACTATCTGAATCTATGCTAGTCAGAGATTTCAAAATCAAGGATTATAAAGTAAAAATATTTTATAATAGATGAATCCAAGATAATGAAATCAAAAACTCTGCTAAGAACATGTTTTGTTAGAGCCAAAATTCATCCTATACTTAGAATTCTGGAATGAATCAAGACACTACTATCAAACTAAGGTACAAAGTAAAAGAAAGCTTGTTAGGACTAACATTATAGGACCCATAAAGATATGGGTGCCTAAATTGAAAATTATATTTGTTGAAGATATTACAAAAGAAAGGAGCAGGGCATCTTCCATGATACTTAATCAATGGTTGCTTACAACATCTGATGGAAGAAAAGCCTACATACTAAACTCAAAAGCTAAAAGATGCAAAAAGTGTGGAGTTTGGAGAAGAAAGTGGAATCACTAGTATAAGTACCATTGACTTAAGATCCATTCAAATCAGAATTCAGATTCCATGGTTAAATATGAATACTCTCCTAAAGTTTGACCAAGAAAAACAAAAAAAAAGGTATGTCCAGTTCTTTACTTTGCAAACTCCTTTGCTTAATGAACTATTTAAGTATGAGTGAATACCAAGTCTTTATATGATCTCTGAAGAAGTTCTTTTTGCTGATAACAAAAGAATCTTCATAAATCTTTAAAAAGAAACTATGTTGTATTTGACTATACTGAATAAGTCATTAACTAGAAGATGATTGTAACACCCTTTTCTACCCCACGATTAAAAGACACATTTATTCACATATATCAGAGTAAATTATTAAAGTTCATAAAAGCCACCAAAAAGGGCGTACATTTCTCAAATCAACAAAATAAGTCAAGGCTCCATAAACAACGGGTTTTCCCAAGGTACATCAAATTGCACAAAGCAGCGGAACTCAAAACATAACTCAAGGTTTTCCTCATACGGGAAGGTAAGCAAAATAACTCAATGGTATATAGTTTAATTCAAAAGAACCCAACCCGATGTTACATATCAGAGCAAGACCCTCTAAGTTAACCAAAAGGCTAACGACTCAAGGACTTCAAAAATAATCCTCGACGGTGTCCACAGCTAAACCTGGTCATCTGCACGTTACCCACGTGGAGGTAACATCCAAACAGGCAGGGTGAGTAAAACAATTCATAATAATAAATGTATAAAAATCAACATATAAACGGCGGCACAATCATATTCAACCTTCATGTTCATTGATATGCCTCGGAGGCCACAACATCATAATTCATACAAAAAGACTCAGAAATGCAAAATGCAACAAGACAGAATGCATGTGGAACCAATCATCATAGCACGATGGACACTGAGCCATCAACCCTCCATAGATCCCCATTAATAGGATCGATTCTACTAGAGAACCGTAGCACATCAAAATACTTCACATTCGCACAGTGGGATTGAAGCCAAAGTAATCGAGGTCCTGAACCGAAGTCCGGATGCACATGAATGCATGACGCACGCGTCACAAATCATCCTCATAATAACATCATAGGTGCATCATCATCACCATATTCATCATCATCAAACGTCATAGCTCATCATATTCATCATCATCAAACGTCATAGCTCATCATCATAATCATCATCATACGCCATGTCATCATAACTCATCATAATAACCACCACCATACATCATGTCATCACAATTCATCATAATAATTATCATCATACATCATATAAAATCATCATATAATCATTTACAAATCACATAGCGCTCACAGTCATACTCATATTTATTCATCATATTATCACATATTATCCCATATTATTACCTATTAATTCATAATTATACTCACAGTAATCCTCATACCATCGCCTATTAATCCCATAAACTTCACAGTCCTACTCATGTCAATTCATGATATTATCACATATTATCACAGTTACTCTCATGGTAATTCATCAGGAAAATCACAGCAACAAAACATCAAGACATCACTGAACCAGAATATGATTCATTAATAGAACATATACACAATTGACTTATCAAACATAATTAGATATATAAATATTAGGAAACCAATTCCCTTATCTATACTAGTTATACCTCTACTCATTAGCTTTCCAACTTTTCGAACGGGGGCCAAAACGGACTTATGGATCAAAAGTTACGTCCAAAACAATTTCGACCGAAAACATGAACAGTCGTGACGGACAACAAAACACTGTTACGCTCCGAAACCTAAATCAACCCAAAAGTCCACACGATTCACTTCCCCAATGCCCCCAAAACATCTCTAAATAATCCCTAAGGTCTTACGGCGATAAAGGCACAAAACGTACGGTTTACTAGGCCAATCCCGTAACATATTCAACCCTAAATCACAATTTTCCTTCAATTACACCCTAAGGCATTAGAGTTACTCACATTCAAATATTCCTATTCCTACAGGGTCAGTCATATAATAATTCAAGGTTTTGGACACGATGGCCTAAGGTTTTCCTTTCTCATATTATGCTCTAACTGTCAGGAATACTTACCACTACACCACAACATCAAAGTTCCCAAAACCAGATTTAGGCCACGAAGGCCAAAATCCCTTTTTCCCCAATTGAACCACGAATAGATTTACCTATAACCGGTTTAGGCCACGAAGGCTAAAAATCATAATTTCTCATTTCTACCCTCAAAACCCTACGGTTACAATCTCCATAACAGATTTAGGCCACGAAGGCCAAAAATCCATTTTTCTCATAATTCTCCATAAAACACTTAAACCCGTAAATCAACCATAACTACATCGAAAGTTACACATGGAAAATCATGAAAAGCTATACTCCCCATACCTTAGTCGATTCAAAGCCTTCACGATTATCGCCGAGAATCTTCTACCTCCAATCTTCTCCTCAGAGCTCTCTGACCACAATACTTTTCACGGTTCACAAAATGAATCCTAATTCCCTTCAGAATTCTATTTTGTCAAACCTAGTCTTGGGCCTCACAATTTGGGCTTTTCCCATTACACCCTCACTAACTCCTCTTAAATGTCCAATTTGCCCTTCTTTCACTTATATTTATTTTAATTCATAATAATATTAATATCTTCATATTATATACTATTATTCAAAATAAATAACCCAATTATGCATAATTCTTCAAAATTCCACAAAACCATTGAAAATCACCGAAAATGAATATTCTTAATTAAATAAATTATTTAAAATATTACAATTAAATTTGGGGTGTTACAACTCTCCCCCACTTAAAAGAATTTTCTCCCTCGAAAATTACCTCAAGGAAACAGAGTCGGATACGACTCCCTCAACTGATCTCCATGCTCTCAAATCCAACTTTCCCAAGCTGGTCCTTCGCACCATACCTTTACCAAGGCAATCTCTTTACCTCGAAGTTGCTTCTCTTTCATCAATCCGAACTAGCAATGCCTCAACATTCAAATAATCTCTCACTTGTACATCACCCATTTGAATCACATGCGACGAATCTGGAATGTACTTCCTCAACTGCGACACATGAAACACGTCATGCAAATTTGCAAGCGACGAAGGTAAAACAGTCTAACATGCCACTTCTCCCACGCTTCCGCTGTGCCACTCTGATACAGACCAACAAAACACGGTGTGAGCTTTTGAGACTTCAAAGCTCGACCAACACCAGTTGCTGGCGTAACTCACAAAACACATGATTTCCCCCTTGAAATTCAAGTGCTTTCCTCTTCTTATCATGGTAACTCTTCTGACGACCCTGTGAAACATTCATCTTTTCCTTGGATCCTCTTGATCTTTTCAGTCGTCACTTACGCAATCTCAGATTCGAGTACAACACTCTCGCCTGACTCATATCAACATAAAGGAGTCCTACACCTCCTACCATACAAATCCTCATACAGTGCCATTTCGATACTAGAATGGTAACTATCATCGTAGGTAAACTCAACCAACGACAAATAACTATCCCCGATCCACCTTGATCCAACACACAAGCTCTCAACAAATCCTCTAAAGACTGGATAGTTCTCTCTATCTGTCCATCCGTCTGCGGATGATAGGCAGAGTTCAACTTCAACATGGTACCCAAAGCGTCTATAAACTCTCCCAAAATCTCGATGTAAATCTCAAATTTCCATCTGACACAATATTTGACGATATCTCATACAACTTCACAACTTCCTCAATATACATCTCAGCTAGCTTCAACATAGAATGATTAATCCTCATTGGTATAAAATGATCTGATCTAGTCAACCTATCCAAAATCACCCAAATTGAATCATATCCATCTCACAATCTTTGGCAAACCCGACACAAAATCCATGGAAATACTATCCCATTTCCACTCTAGAATATTCAACGGTTGCATCAGACCCAACGGTCTCTGATGTTCAATCTTTGACTTTCGACAAGTCTAACCATCATACACAAACTCAACCACTTCTTTCTTCATCCCTGACCACCAAAACAATTTCCTCAAATTCTGGTACCTCTTCATAGCACCGGTATGGATACTCAATCCACTTAAATGTCCTTCCTCAAGAATTACTCTTTTTCAACTCAACAATATCTGGAACACAAACTTTATCACGACATCTCATGATACAATTTCTATTAATCCGAAAATCAACTCTTCGACTTTGATCCATCAAATTCAACTGATCTACCAACTCAAATCAGATTTCTGACCTTCTCGAATCTCATCAAGAATACCACTAGTAAGGTTCAACATACTAAGCTTAACTCCATAAGAAGTCTCTTCACAAACCAAACTCATATCACAAAATTGCTCAATCAGTTCTAAATATTTTACCATCATCATCGGTATATGCAAAGATTTCCAAATCAATGCCTCAACTACCAAGTTTACTTTACCCGAATGGTAATTCAAACCAAAACGATAATCCTTCAGAAGTCCCAATCATCTCCTTTACCTCATATTCAACTCTTTCTACTCAACCAAATACTTTAAGCTCTTATGATCACTAAACTTCTCAAATATCGAACCAAGCAAATGAAGCTTCCAAAGCTTCGACACAACCACAACAACACCCAACCCTAAATCATGCGTCAGATAATTCCTCTTATGTACTTTAAGTTTCCTTAAAGCATAAGCTAAACTTGTTGATATTGCATTAACACACCTCCCAATCCCATCAACGAAGCATCACAATGTACCACAATGGTTCTGTCGGATTTGGCAAAATCAAACCTGAGTCGTTGTCAGTCTTCTCAAAAGCTCTTGCAACTTTTCTTCATACTTTGCATCCAAAAACAAAAGCTTGAACCTTCCTAGTCCACTGCTTCAATGGCAAAGATGACTTGGAAAAATCATTCAATGAATTCCAATAACAATCTGCCAACCCAAGAAAACTCCTAATCTTAAATACAGGTTCTTGGAGCTTCCCATTGCTATACAACTTCAACCTTCGTCATATCAACCACAAACTTTCCCAAATAAGTATGGAAAATCCTGTTCATACTCTACAAACACATATGGTGCATTAGTCACACCCAAATGGCACTACTAAATACTCATCATGTCCATACCCCGTTCCAAAAGCAGTCTCCTGATATCTTCAGCCTTCACACGAATTTGATGACACCTAGTTCTCAAATCTATCTTACTGGACACACTTGCAACAACCAACTGATTCATCAAATCATCGACCCTTGAAAATGAACACTTATTCTCGATAGTCACCTTTTTCACTTATCTATAGTCCACCCAAAGCCTCACAGAACCTTCTCAAGCAAATCTTCAAGTTACCTCTTCAACTCTTTCAATCCCAATGCAGACATACGATATGGAGCCATCGATATCGGGCTAGTTCCAGGAACTAAGTCGATCACAAACTCCACTTCACGTTCCGGTGGTACATCACTTATCTCATTAGGAAAAACTTCCAGAACATCAAAATTAATTGGCACACAACCAACTTCCCCAATTTCATTACCACTCAAAGTTTCCATCAAAATAAACGTCTCGACACCATCCTGCACCGACTTATCAAAACCATCTGTAAGCACTTAGCTTAACCCAAAGCAATTCATTGCTCACGCCATCTAAGCTTACAAGATATGTCTATCCCATCCAAAAAGACTCCGTCCACTATTAACAAGAGATTAAGGGTGATCAGTTCCTCAATTTGTCAATAGACAGCCGAAAATCATGATGAGGTATAAACCATCTTTACCAAACTATAAGAGCGTTCATCGACACACTGAGCCACCACTCTACACTTGCAGCATCTTGGAGAAGCACAAGCTTCCTCCCCACTTGATTCATTCCCACTTCTGCAGGAAAGGTTAGAAAACGAACACGTACCGACAATGTTTTTTACACACATGTCGCATACTAGGGAACAAATAACATTAGACAACTTGGCCGGATGGACCGACCTGCTCTGATACCACTAATGTAACACCCTTTTCTACCCCACGATTAAAAGACATATTTATTCACATATATCAGAGTAAATTATTAAAGTTCATAAAAGCCACCAAAAAGGGCGTACATTTCTCAAATCAACAAAATAAGTCAAGGCTCCGTAAACAACGGGTTTTCCCAAGGTACATCAAATTGCACAAAGCAGCGGAACTCAAAACATAACTCAAGGTTTTCCTCATACGGGAAGGTAAGAAAAATAACTCAATGGTATATAGTTTAATTCAAAAGAACCCAACCTGATGTTACATATCAGAGCAAGACCCTCTAAGTTAACCAAAAGGCTAACGACTCAAAGATTCAAAAATAATCCTCGACGGCGTCCATGACTAAACCTGGTCATCTGCACGTTACCCACGTGGAGGTAACATTCAAACAGGCAGGGTGAGTAAAAGAATTCATAATAATCAATGTATAAAAATCAACATATAAACGGCGCCACAATCATATTCAACCTTTATGTTCATCGATATGCCTCGGAGGCCACAACATCATAATTCATACAAAAAGACTCAGAAATACAAAATGCAACAAGACTCAATGCATGTGGTACCAATCATCATAGCGCGATGGACACTGGGCCATCAACCCTCCATAGATCCCCATTAATAGGATCGATTCTACTAGAGAACCGGAGCACATCAAAATACTTCACATCCGCACAGTGGGATTGAAGCCAAAGTAATCGAGGTCCTGAACCAAAGTCCGGATGCACATGAATGCATGACGCACGCGTCACAAATCATCCTCATAATAACATCATAGGTGCATCATCATCACCATATTCATCATCATCAAATGTCATAGCTCATCATATTCATCATCATCAAACGTCATAGCTCATCATCATAATCATCATCATACGCCATGTCATCATAACTCATCATAATAACCACCACCATACATCATGTCATCACAATTCATCATAATAATTATCATCATACATCATATAAAATCATCATATAATCATTTACAAATCACATAGCGCTCACAGTCATACTCATATTTATTCATCATATTATCACATATTATCCCATATTATTACCTATTAATTCATAATTATACTCACAGTAATCCTCATACCATCGCCTATTAATCCCATAAACTTCACAGTCCTACTCATGTCAATTCATGATATTATCACATATTATCACAGTTACTCTCATGGTAATTCATCAGGAAAATCACAGCAACAAAACATCAAGACATCACTGAACCAGAATATGATTCATTAATAGAACATATACACAATTGACTTATCAAACATAATTAGATATATAAATATTAGGAAACCAATTCCCTTATCTATACTAGTTATACCTCTACTCATTAGCTTTCCAACTTTTCGAACGGGGGCCAAAACGGACTTATGGATCAAAAGTTACGTCCAAAACAATTTCGACCGAAAACATGAACAGTCGTGACGGACAACAAAACACTGTTATGCTCCGAAACCTAAATCAACCCAAAAGTCCACACGATTCACTTCCCCAATGCCCCCAAAACATCTCTAAATAATCCCTAAGGTCTTACGGCGATAAAGGCACAAAACGTACGGTTTACTAGGCCAATCCCGTAACATATTCAACCCTAAATCACAATTTTCCTCCAATTACACCCTAAGGCATTAGAGTTACTCACATTCAAATATTCCTATTCCTACAGGGTCAGTCATATAATAATTCAAGGTTTTGGACACGATGGCCTAAGGTTTTCCTTTCTCATATTATGCTCTAACTGTCAGGAATACTTACCACTACACCACAACATCAAAGTTCCCAAAACCAGATTTAGGCCACGAAGGCCAAAATCCCTTTTTCCCCAATTGAACCACGAATAGATTTACCTATAATCGGTTTAGGCCACGAAGGCTAAAAATCATAATTTCTCATTTCTACCCTCAAAACCCTACGGTTACAATCTCCATAACAGATTTAGGCCACGAAGGCCAAAAATCCATTTTTCTCATAATTCTCCATAAAACACTTAAACCCGTAAATCAACCATAACTACATCGAAAGTTACACATGGAAAATCATGAAAAGCTATACTCACCATACCTTAGTCGATTCAAAGCCTTCACGATTATCGCCGAGAATCTTCTACCTCCAATCTTCTCCTCAGAGCTCTCTGACCACAATACTTTTCACGGTTCACAAAATGAATCCTAATTCCCTTCAGAATTCTATTTTGTCAAACCTAGTCTTGGGCCTCACAATTTGGGCTTTTCCCATAACACCCTCACTAACTCCTCTTAAATGTCCAATTTGCCCTTCTTTCACTTATATTTATTTTAATTCATAATAATATTAATATCTTCACATTATATACTATTATTCAAAATAAATAACCCAATTATGCATAATTCTTCAAAATTCCACAAAACCATTGAAAATCACCGAAAATGAATATTCTTAATTAAATAAATTATTTAAAATATTCCAATTAAATTTGGGGTGTTACAACTCTCCCCCACTTAAAAGAATTTTCTCCCTCGAAAATTACCTCAAGGAAACAGAGTCGGATACGACTCCCTCAACTGATCTCCATGCTCTCAAATCCAACTTTCCCAAGCTGGTCCTTCGCACCATACCTTTACCAAGGCAATCTCTTTACCTCGAAGTTGCTTCTCTTTCATCAATCCGAACTAGCAATGCCTCAACATTCAAATAATCTCTCACTTGTACATCACCCATTTGAATCACATGCGACGAATCTGGAATGTACTTCCTCAACTGCGACACATGAAACACGTCATGCAAATTTGCAAGCGACGAAGGTAAAACAGTCTAACATGCCACTTCTCCCACGCTTCCGCTGTGCCACTCTGATACAGACCAACAAAACACGGTGTGAGCTTTTGAGACTTCAAAGCTCGACCAACACCAGTTGCTGGCGTAACTCACAAAACACATGATTTCCCCCTTGAAATTCAAGTGCTTTCCTCTTCTTATCATGGTAACTCTTCTGACGACCCTGTGAAACATTCATCTTTTCCTTGGATCCTCTTGATCTTTTCAGTCGTCACTTACGCAATCTCAGATTCGAGTACAACACTCTCGCCTGACTCATATCAACATAAAGGAGTCCTACACCTCCTACCATACAAATCCTCATACAGTGCCATTTCGATACTAGAATGGTAACTATCATCGTAGGTAAACTCAACCAACGACAAATAACTATCCCCGATCCACCTTGATCCAACACACAAGCTCTCAACAAATCCTCTAAAGACTGGATAGTTCTCTCTATCTGTCCATCCGTCTGCGGATGATAGGCAGAGTTCAACTTCAACATGGTACCCAAAGCGTCTGTAAACTCTCCCAAAATCTCGATGTAAATCTCAAATTTCCATCTGACACAATATTTGACGATATCTCATACAACTTCACAACTTCCTCAATATACATCTCAGCTAGCTTCAACATAGAATGATTAATCCTCATTGGTATAAAATGATCTGATCTAGTCAACCTATCCAAAATCACCCAAATTGAATCATATCCATCTCACAATCTTTGGCAAACCCGACACAAAATCCATGAAATACTATCCCATTTCCACTCTAGAATATTCAACGGTTGCATCAGACCCAACGGTCTCTGATGTTCAATCTTTGACTTTCGACAAGTCTAACCATCATACACAAACTCAACCACTTCTTTCTTCATCCCTGACCACCAAAACAATTTCCTCAAATTCTGGTACCTCTTCATAGCACCGGTATGGATACTCAATCCACTTAAATGTCCTTCCTCAAGAATTACTCTTTTTCAACTCAACAATATCTGGAACACAAACTTTATCACGACATCTCATGATACAATTTCTATTAATCCGAAAATCAACTCTTCGACTTTGATCCATCAAATTCAACTGATCTACCAACTCAAATCAGATTTCTGACCTTCTCGAATCTCATCAAGAATACCACTAGTAAGGTTCAACATACTAAGCTTAACTCCATAAGAAGTCTCTTCACAAACCAAACTCATATCACAAAATTGCTCAATCAGTTCTAAATATTTTACCATCCTCATCGGTATATGCAAAGATTTCCAAATCAATGCCTCAACTACCACGTTTACTTTACCCGAATGGTAATTCAAACCAAAACGATAATCCTTCAGAAGTCCCAATCATCTCCTTTACCTCATATTCAACTCTTTCTACTCAACCAAATACTTTAAGCTCTTATGATCACTAAACTTCTCAAATATCGAACCAAGCAAATGAAGCTTCCAAAGCTTCGACACAACCACAACAACACCCAACCCTAAATCATGCGTCAGATAATTCCTCTTATGTACTTTAAGTTGCCTTAAAGCATAAGCTAAACTTGTTGATATTGCATTAACACACCTCCCAATCCCATCAACGAAGCATCACAATGTACCACAATGGTTCTGTCGGATTTGGCAAAATCAAACCTGAGTCGTTGTCAGTCTTCTCAAAAGCTCTTGCAACTTTTCTTCATACTTTGCATCCAAAAACAAAAGCTTGAACCTTCCTAGTCCACTGCTTCAATGGCAAAGATGACTTGGAAAAATCATTCAATGAATTCCAATAACAATCTGCCAACCCAAGAAAACTCCTAATCTTAAATACAGGTTCTTGGAGCTTCCCATTGCTATACAACTTCAACCTTCGTCATATCAACCACAAACTTTCCCAAATAAGTATGGAAAATCCTGTTCATACTCTACAAACACATATGGTGCATTAGTCACACCCAAATGGCACTACTAAATACTCATCATGTCCATACCCCGTTCCAAAAGCAGTCTCCTGATATCTTCAGCCTTCACACGAATTTGATGACACCTAGTTCTCAAATCTATCTTACTGGACACACTTGCAACAACCAACTGATTCATCAAATCATCGACCCTTGAAAATGAACACTTATTCTCGATAGTCACCTTTTTCACTTATCTATAGTCCACCCAAAGCCTCACAGAACCTTCTCAAGCAAATCTTCAAGTTACCTCTTCAACTCTTTCAATCCCAATGCAGACATACGATATGGAGCCATCGATATCGGGCTAGTTCCAGGAACTAAGTCGATCACAAACTCCACTTCACGTTCCGGTGGTACATCACTTATCTCATTAGGAAAAACTTCCAGAACATCAAAATTAATTGGCACACAACCAACTTCCCCAATTTCATTACCACTCAAAGTTTCCATCAAAATAAACGTCTCGACACCATCCTGCACCGACTTATCAAAACCATCTGTAAGCACTTAGCTTAACCCAAAGCAATTCATTGCTCACGCCATCTAAGCTTGCAAGATATGTCTATCCCATCCAAAAAGACTCCGTCCACTATTAACAAGAGATTAAGGGTGATCAGTTCCTCAATTTGTCAATAGACAGCCGAAAATCATGATGAGGTATAAACCATCTTTACCAAACTATAAGAGCGTTCATCGACACACTGAGCCACCACTCTACACTTGCAGCATCTTGGAGAAGCACAAGCTTCCTCCCCACTTGATTCATTCCCACTTCTGCAGGAAAGGTTAGAAAACGAACACGTACCGACAATGTTTTTTACACACATGTCGCATACTAGGGAACAAATAACATTAGACAACTTGGCCGGATGGACCGACCTGCTCTGATACCACTAATGTAACACCCTTTTCTACCCCACGATTAAAAGACATATTTATTCACATATATCAGAGTAAATTATTAAAGTTCATAAAAGCCACCAAAAAGGGCGTACATTTCTCAAATCAACAAAATAAGTCAAGGCTCCGTAAACAACGGGTTTTCCCAAGGTACATCAAATTGCACAAAGCAGCGGAACTCAAAACATAACTCAAGGTTTTCCTCATACGGGAAGGTAAGAAAAATAACTCAATGGTATATAGTTTAATTCAAAAGAACCCAACCTGATGTTACATATCAGAGCAAGACCCTCTAAGTTAACCAAAAGGCTAACGACTCAAAGATTCAAAAATAATCCTCGACGGCGTCCATGACTAAACCTGGTCATCTGCACGTTACCCACGTGGAGGTAACATTCAAACAGGCAGGGTGAGTAAAAGAATTCATAATAATCAATGTATAAAAATCAACATATAAACGGCGCCACAATCATATTCAACCTTTATGTTCATCGATATGCCTCGGAGGCCACAACATCATAATTCATACAAAAAGACTCAGAAATACAAAATGCAACAAGACTCAATGCATGTGGTACCAATCATCATAGCGCGATGGACACTGGGCCATCAACCCTCCATAGATCCCCATTAATAGGATCGATTCTACTAGAGAACCGGAGCACATCAAAATACTTCACATCCGCACAGTGGGATTGAAGCCAAAGTAATCGAGGTCCTGAACCAAAGTCCGGATGCACATGAATGCATGACGCACGCGTCACAAATCATCCTCATAATAACATCATAGGTGCATCATCATCACCATATTCATCATCATCAAATGTCATAGCTCATCATATTCATCATCATCAAACGTCATAGCTCATCATCATAATCATCATCATACGCCATGTCATCATAACTCATCATAATAACCACCACCATACATCATGTCATCACAATTCATCATAATAATTATCATCATACATCATATAAAATCATCATATAATCATTTACAAATCACATAGCGCTCACAGTCATACTCATATTTATTCATCATATTATCACATATTATCCCATATTATTACCTATTAATTCATAATTATACTCACAGTAATCCTCATACCATCGCCTATTAATCCCATAAACTTCACAGTCCTACTCATGTCAATTCATGATATTATCACATATTATCACAGTTACTCTCATGGTAATTCATCAGGAAAATCACAGCAACAAAACATCAAGACATCACTGAACCAGAATATGATTCATTAATAGAACATATACACAATTGACTTATCAAACATAATTAGATATATAAATATTAGGAAACCAATTCCCTTATCTATACTAGTTATACCTCTACTCATTAGCTTTCCAACTTTTCGAACGGGGGCCAAAACGGACTTATGGATCAAAAGTTACGTCCAAAACAATTTCGACCGAAAACATGAACAGTCGTGACGGACAACAAAACACTGTTACGCTCCGAAACCTAAATCAACCCAAAAGTCCACACGATTCACTTCCCCAATGCCCCCAAAACATCTCTAAATAATCCCTAAGGTCTTACGGCGATAAAGGCACAAAACGTACGGTTTACTAGGCCAATCCCGTAACATATTCAACCCTAAATCACAATTTTCCTTCAATTACACCCTAAGGCATTAGAGTTACTCACATTCAAATATTCCTATTCCTACAGGGTCAGTCATATAATAATTCAAGGTTTTGGACACGATGGCCTAAGGTTTTCCTTTCTCATATTATGCTCTAACTGTCAGGAATACTTACCACTACACCACAACATCAAAGTTCCCAAAACCAGATTTAGGCCACGAAGGCCAAAATCCCTTTTTCCCCAATTGAACCACGAATAGATTTACCTATAATCGGTTTAGGCCACGAAGGCTAAAAATCATAATTTCTCATTTCTACCCTCAAAACCCTACGGTTACAATCTCCATAACAGATTTAGGCCACGAAGGCCAAAAATCCATTTTTCTCATAATTCTCCATAAAACACTTAAACCCGTAAATCAACCATAACTACATCGAAAGTTACACATGGAAAATCATGAAAAGCTATACTCCCCATACCTTAGTCGATTCAAAGCCTTCACGATTATCGCCGAGAATCTTCTACCTCCAATCTTCTCCTCAGAGCTCTCTGACCACAATACTTTTCACGGTTCACAAAATGAATCCTAATTCCCTTCAGAATTCTATTTTGTCAAACCTAGTCTTGGGCCTCACAATTTGGGCTTTTCCCATAACACCCTCACTAACTCCTCTTAAATGTCCAATCTGCCATTCTTTCACTTATATTTATTTTAATTCATAATAATATTAATATCTTCATATTATATACTATTATTCAAAATAATTAACCCAATTATGCATAATTCTTCAAAATTCCACAAAACCATTGAAAATCACCGAAAATGAATATTCTTAATTAAGTAAATTATTTAAAATATTCCAATTAAATTTGGGGTGTTACAACTCTCCCCCACTTAAAAGAATTTTCTCCCTCGAAAATTACCTCAAGGAAACAGAGTCGGATACGACTCCCTCAACTGATCTCCATGCTCTCAAATCCAACTTTCCCAAGCTGGTCCTTCGCACCATACCTTTACCAAGGCAATCTCTTTACCTCGAAGTTGCTTCTCTTTCATCAATCCGAACTAGCAATGCCTCAACATTCAAATAATCTCTCACTTGTACATCACCCATTTGAATTACATGCGACGAATCTGGAATGTACTTCCTCAACTGCGACACATGAAACACGTCATGCAAATTTGCAAGCGACGAAGGTAAAACAGTCTAACATGCCACTTCTCCCACGCTTCCGCTGTGCCACTCTGATACAGACCAACAAAACACGGTGTGAGCTTTTGAGACTTCAAAGCTCGACCAACACCAGTTGCTGGCGTAACTCACAAAACACATGATTTCCCCCTTGAAATTCAAGTGCTTTCCTCTTCTTATCATGGTAACTCTTCTGACGACCCTGTGAAACATTCATCTTTTCCTTGGATCCTCTTGATCTTTTCAGTCGTCACTTACGCAATCTCAGATTCGAGTACAACACTCTCGCCTGACTCATATCAACATAAAGGAGTCCTACACCTCCTACCATACAAATCCTCATACAGTGCCATTTCGATACTAGAATGGTAACTATCATCGTAGGTAAACTCAACCAACGACAAATAACTATCCCCGATCCACCTTGATCCAACACACAAGCTCTCAACAAATCCTCTAAAGACTGGATAGTTCTCTCTATCTGTCCATCCGTCTGCGGATGATAGGCAGAGTTCAACTTCAACATGGTACCCAAAGCGTCTGTAAACTCTCCCAAAATCTCGATGTAAATCTCAAATTTCCATCTGACACAATATTTGACGATATCTCATACAACTTCACAACTTCCTCAATATACATCTCAGCTAGCTTCAACATAGAATGATTAATCCTCATTGGTATAAAATGATCTGATCTAGTCAACCTATCCAAAATCACCCAAATTGAATCATATCCATCTCACAATCTTTGGCAAACCCGACACAAAATCCATGAAATACTATCCCATTTCCACTCTAGAATATTCAACGGTTGCATCAGACCCAACGGTCTCTGATGTTCAATCTTTGACTTTCGACAAGTCTAACCATCATACACAAACTCAACCACTTCTTTCTTCATCCCTGACCACCAAAACAATTTCCTCAAATTCTGGTACCTCTTCATAGCACCGGTATGGATACTCAATCCACTTAAATGTCCTTCCTCAAGAATTACTCTTTTTCAACTCAACAATATCTGGAACACAAACTTTATCACGACATCTCATGATACAATTTCTATTAATCCGAAAATCAACTCTTCGACTTTGATCCATCAAATTCAATTGATCTACCAACTCAAATCAGATTTCTGACCTTCTCGAATCTCATCAAGAATACCACTAGTAAGGTTCAACATACTAAGCTTAACTCCATAAGAAGTCTCTTCACAAACCAAACTCATATCACAAAATTGCTCAATCAGTTCTAAATATTTTACCATCCTCATCGGTATATGCAAAGATTTCCAAATCAATGCCTCAACTACCACGTTTACTTTACCCGAATGGTAATTCAAACCAAAACGATAATCCTTCAGAAGTCCCAATCATCTCCTTTACCTCATATTCAACTCTTTCTACTCAACCAAATACTTTAAGCTCTTATGATCACTAAACTTCTCAAATATCGAACCAAGCAAATGAAGCTTCCAAAGCTTCGACACAACCACAACAACACCCAACCCTAAATCATGCGTCAGATAATTCCTCTTATGTACCTTAAGTTGCCTTAAAGCATAAGCTAAACTTGTTGATATTGCATTAACACACCTCCCAATCCTATCAACGAAGCATCACAATGTACCACAATGGTTCTGTCGGATTTGGCAAAATCAAACCTGAGTCGTTGTCAGTCTTCTCAAAAGCTCTTGCAACTTTTCTTCATACTTTGCATCCAAAAACAAAAGCTTGAACCTTCCTAGTCCACTGCTTCAATGGCAAAGATGACTTGGAAAAATAATTCAATGAATTCCAATAAAAATTTGCCAACCCAAGAAAACTCCTAATCTTAAATACAGGTTCTTGGAGCTTCCCATTGCTATACAACTTCAACCTTCGTCATATCAACCACAAACTTGCCCAAATAAGTATGGAAAATCCTGTTCATACTCTACAAACCCATATGGTGCATTAGTCACACCCAAATGGCACTACTAAATACTCATCATGTCCATACCCCGTTCCAAAAGCAGTCTCCTGATATCTTCAGCCTTCACACGAATTTGATGACACCTAGTTCTCAAATCTATCTTACTGGACACACTTGCAACAACCAACTGATTCATCAAATCATCGACCCTTGAAAGTGAACACTTATTCTCGATAGTCACCTTGTTCACTTATCTATAGTCCACCCAAAGCCTCACAGAACCTTCTCAAGCAAATCTTCAAGTTACCTCTTCAACTCTTTCAATCCCAATGCAGACATACGATATGGAGCCATCGATATCGGGCTAGTTCCAGGAACTAAGTCGATCACAAACTCCACTTCACATTCCGGTGGTACATCACTTATCTCATTAGGAAAAACTTCCAGAACATCACAATTAATTGGCACACAACCAACTTCCCCAATTTCATTACCACTCAAAGTTTCCATCAAAATAAACGTCTCGACACCATCCTGCACCGACTTATCAAAACCATCTGTAAGCACTTAGCTTAACCCAAAGCAATTCATTGCTCACGCCATCTAAGCTTGCAAGATATGTCTATCCCATCCAAAAAGACTTCGTCCACTATTAACAAGAGATTAAGGGTGATCAGTTCCTCAATTTGTCAATAGACAGCCGAAAATCATGATGAGGTATAAACCATCTTTACCAAACTATAAGAGCGTTCATCGACACACTGAGCCACCACTCTACACTTGCAGCATCTTGGAGAAGCACAAGCTTCCTCCCCACTTGATTCATTCCCACTTCTGCAGGAAAGGTTAGAAAACGAACACGTACCGACAATGTTTTTTACACACATGTCGCATACTAGGGAACAAATAACATTAGACAACTTGGCCGGACGGACCGACCTGCTCTAATACCACTAATGTAACACCCTTTTCTACCCCACGATTAAAAGACATATTTATTCACATATATTAGAGTAAATTATTAAAGTTCATAAAAGCCACCAAAAAGGGCGTACATTTCTCAAATCAACAAAATAAGTCAAGGCTCCGTAAACAACGGGTTTTCCCAAGGTACATCAAATTGCACAAAGCAGCGGAACTCAAAACATAACTCAAGGTTTTCCTCATACGGGAAGGTAAGAAAAATAACTCAATGGTATATAGTTTAATTCAAAAGAACCCAACCTGATGTTACATATCAGAGCAAGACCCTCTAAGTTAACCAAAAGGCTAACGACTCAAAGATTCAAAAATAATCCTCGACGGCGTCCACGACTAAACCTGGTCATCTGCATGTTACCCACGTGGAGGTAACATTCAAACAGGCAGGGTGAGTAAAAGAATTCATAATAATCAATGTATAAAAATCAACATATAAACGGCGCCACAATCATATTCAACCTTTATGTTCATCGATATGCCTCGGAGGCCACAACATCATAATTCATACAAAAAGACTCAGAAATACAAAATGCAACAAGACTCAATGCATGTGGTACCAATCATCATAGCGCGATGGACACTGGGCCATCAACCCTCCATAGATCCCCATTAATAGGATCGATTCTACTAGAGAACCGGAGCACATCAAAATACTTCACATCCGCACAGTGGGATTGAAGCCAAAGTAATCGAGGTCCTGAACCGAATTCCGGATGCACATGAATGCATGACGCACGCGTCACAAATCATCCTCATAATAACATCATAGGTGCATCATCATCACCATATTCATCATCATCAAACGTCATAGCTCATCATATTCATCATCATCAAACGTCATAGCTCATCATCATAATCATCATCATACGCCATGTCATCATAACTCATCATAATAACCACCACCATACATCATGTCATCACAATTCATCATAATAATTATCATCATACATCATATAAAATCATCATATAATCATTTACAAATCACGTAGCGCTCACAGTCATACTCATATTTATTCATCATATTATCACATATTATCCCATATTATTACCTATTAATTCATAATTATACTCACAGTAATCCTCATACCATCGCCTATTAATCCCATAAACTTCACAGTCCTACTCATGTCAATTCATGATATTATCACATATTATCACAGTTACTCTCATGGTAATTCATCAGGAAAATCACAGCAACAAAACATCAAGACATCACTGAACCAGAATATGATTCATTAATAGAACATATACACAATTGACTTATCAAACATAATTAGATATATAAATATTAGGAAACCAATTCCCTTATCTATACTAGTTATACCTCTACTCATTAGCTTTCCAACTTTTCGAACGGGGGCCAAAACGGACTTATGGATCAAAAGTTACGTCCAAAACAATTTCGACCGAAAACATGAACAGTCGTGACGGACAACAAAACACTGTTATGCTCCGAAACCTAAATCAACCCAAAAGTCCACACGATTTACTTCCCCAATGCCCCCAAAACATCTCTAAATCATCCCTAAGGTCTGTTGCACCCCAAAATTTTCCCAACCTTTTCTTAACTTGGTTTATGTTTCATTTCATTTCTCTCTAGCATTTGCATTGCATAACATTTTTCATTGAATAGGGGATCAAGAGGTTGTGCATATCAAGAGGAGTCTACTCAGAGGGTTGAGCTAAGCAAGGGGTGTTACTCAAGTTTTAATGGTCATCAGGTCATCTAGAAGTGGGCAATGGTCTTGTGAAAGGATTGATGGATGTATATGGGTCAGCTCCTAACTGGGAGGCCATGTGAGGATCATCTGAGGATTGTGAATGCATGATCATGGATATAAGATGTGGAGAGAGCTTATTGAGTGCCTTGAGGGTTATTGTGGAGTTTATCCAAGTGTTTATACTAAGTGTGAAAAGTTACAGTTGAAGGTGTTGTATCTAGGGTTTTCATCTGGTAAATCCTCAGTCAACTGTGAAATTGAAGGAGATTAAAACTCAATTCCAAGTCTCTATGGTTATGTGATGTTGTGTTAAAATACATGAGACATCATCTCAAGATTAATTCATCAAGAATCAAGAGTGTGAGAAGTTACTAATTAGGGTTCTCAATGTAAAATCCCCTGTTTAATTCATTATGGATCATTTTTGTGCAAATAGATGCATATTTTGAGTGCAAATTATATTTTAAGCACAATGGCAATGCTAGAATTTTGATTTGGAGTGTTTTGATGAGCCATTTTCAAGCTTTCTTCAAGCTTAAGTTACACTTGAAATATCAACCATTGAGATCAAACAAGGATCAAATCCCAGCCATTCACACTCCTCATGCTACCAGCAAGTGATTTGCATCATTTTGGAGCCAAATTGGTACAAATTTCGTGCACATGACAAGTGAAAAAACTCAAATTCCATGGATATGCAATTGGGCTCTAGGGACTGCCATTGGGCTTAATTTCTTTTAAAATCCATCACATAAAAGGTTTCTACCATGAACAAATAATCAGAAGACGAATTGGGTGAAGAATTGGAGCTAGAGCATTTTGAAAAAGTGAAGAACAAGTGAAATTCGAATTTTGAGATTTAGCAAGATTCAAGCAAAATTAAAGGTTGCAAAGGCTTCATTGAAGATCACTGAACATTTCTGGATACTTTTCTTCAAGCTTAAGCATCAATTGAAGGCTCAGTGGAAGTTCTCCACTAGGTATTTACAAATCAACCTTACTTTCTGAATATGCATTGATTCTCTGCCATTTTTGCATATTTGAGACCTAGATAACATGTAGATCATTAACCACTAAAACGAATTGGCATTTGTGATGATTGTTGGATGAAGCTCAAAACTGTTTTGATCTGATATGGCTTGTTCTTGTGTTGTTTTGCTTAACCGTTGCTTGATTTGTGATCTCCATAACCTCTAGATGATTTCTGGACCAAATTGAGTGAAGATTGTGAACTTTTGGTTTTGGTGAGCATTTCTGTTTGGCTTCGATTTAAATTGGTTGTGAGGAATTAAGAAAAACTAGCCTTGGATTCATGATCCTCATGAGTTGTAAATCATTTTTCACATAAGTTTTATTGAGATTGGTGAAGTTTTGATCAGAGCCTTGTTCCCCTCACCTGAGAAGACGGTCAGAGTCTTCTCCGGCCACCACCTGAGTGTTCCCTCCATCTGAGGATTTGAACGAGGAAGATGATCCTCTGACCGTTAGATCTGGCTGACTCCCTTGACCTAGTATGTGGATCCAACGTGTGAGATTGGTTCTGAGAATGTTTACTAGGGTTTTGCATACGTGGTCGTGTGTGGATTGTTATATTTTCTTACTTTTGAAACCAATGCCTAGGATTAAGACTCATGGTGGGGAGGAGTCAATGAACCACACACAATCCCTTAGTGAAACGCTCTATTTCACTTAAGTGCCCCCAGTGCTACGTGGCGCGCTTGTGAGCCTCAGATTTGTTGACTGGTCTCCTGATCCATTGGCTGTGTGTTTTTCTTGCATTTTCATTTTATTTTATTTCTTTTAATATTTTCTTTTTATTTTGGTTTGAATTTAATTCATTAAAAATAGCTCCAATGCTCCAAAAATTCCACAAAAATATTATTCAAAAACCTTGAGATGTCTATTATTTTTAGAAAATTTTCATTTTATTTTTCAGATTATTTTTCATTTTAAAATATAATTAAACATTGGAGGTGTTTTTAAATGGATTAAATTGTGATTTTTTTGTTATTTTATTTGTTTCTCTCAATTCCTTTGGGTCCAATGAATGAAAATTGATCCTCATATCCACGATGAGTTGAAAATTGTTTGAGGACCATTTTACCTCTGGTTGGTTGACTTTAGGGTTGACTTTTGGTGCTTTTCTTTTGACCCTCGATTCTCCCATTTCAAAGTGGTACATCTTGAATATTATTTTCTTTTGATGGTGCTTTGAGGGGATATTTGCTTTGAGCTTTTGGCCTCTATTTGCCAACAAGTTTAAGTACCTTGTGCATTTTATTTGATTATTTTTGAACCATTTTCCTATTTTTGAGGTAACTTGCAATTCAAGTTACCTCCAAGGAAGGTTCACACATGTACCTTGACCTAGTTTGATTTGGATATGACATTTTTGGATCCTTTGAACCCTCAATGCCTTGTGTTTCATGTTTCTAACATGTTAAGGATGATGTTGGTTCAATTTTAGTTCATGATATTGTTTCTTCCTTGTTCATTTGTGTGTTTCCTTTTAAGTTTTCAACTTGAACTTCTATGTGATGTTTGCTTGCACTCTTTGAGATTTTGCTTGCATTTCCTTTTTAATTGAATTGATATTGCTTTTGAGCTTTCTTCTCTTCATCTCCCTTCTGTCCAATGACTTTAGAACCTCATTTAAGGTATCTTAGTCCCTCTTGAGGAGGTACTTGAAGTATACCTAAAATAATGGATCCTTGAGGACACTTTTGTGCGTCCTTTGCACTTGGCTTGTGATGCTTATGGTTGAGTACCTATTATGAGGCCCTTGCTGCCCTCATTTGGTCTCCCATCCTCACTTGGATTTTTTTTTTGTTTTACCTTTCATTTTGGTTTATTTTTGGTGGTGTGGTTGATGTTGTTTGACTTAGGTCATTTCATCCCACTTTTGGTGCATTTTTGTGTGGTTTGTTCTTGTTTGATTAATTTCTTCTTGTGCTCTTCTTCTTCTTTTCTTTTCTTGCATTTCCATATGCATGCTTGGTTAAGATGAGCTTGTGGAGGCTACTGCCCCACACTAGTTTCCTCCCACTATCATACTTTTTGTGCATCTTATGTGTGCATTCTTTCATTTGCATATGCATTCTTCTTCTTCTTCTTCTTTTGCTTTTCTTTGCCATGTTCCCCATAAGTTCTCTAACCTTTTGAGGTTATGATAGACATTAGGTAGTTCCCTTTTGAATCTCAAATTTAGGTGTACTTTACATGATAACTTTTAGGATTGATTAGTCTCCCATTAGTGTTCCTTCTTCTCTTCTCATCTTCAAACATTCATAAAACACTTAATAAAGGATGACAAGTGTTGTGCACTACAAGACTTAAGCTATTTGGGAAATGATGATTGGGTGGTTGCCTCTCAATTGTCTAGAATGTTAGTATATGTCCTTTGGACGATATACGACGCATTCGCTCCTAAATCATAGTCTTTAGTGCAACATGAGTTACAAATCAAGTTCAAAACACTTCTTCTCTAAAAAACACAAAAACACTTCAAATCTTTTTTTCATCCTTCGGGATCTTAATTAGGAAAATCTTTTCAGATAAAAGAGTGTCATTAACTTTTAGTTCTACCGCAAACGGTAACGCCTAAGTCTCCAATGGTCGAGTTGCATACACCAACTGCTAGAACTACTTGTTAACCCTACTCGGGCCTAAAAAACTTTTGAACCAACTTGTGGTCCTTTTATCCCAAACTACGTTTGCTCTGATCTTTCATACCAGATGAAAGTACGTAGGCACAAGACGCGATGTCTTGGAGAGCAACCTTTTCCCTTCTTTATCCGTAGTTAGCCGAACTACGTTGACTCTGACTTTCCCATTGCACGAGGGAGTACGTAGGCACAGAGCGGCGATGCTCTGCCGAGTCATTTCTTTTTCTTTTCTTTTGTCCCTAAGCCTTTAGCTAGATAGTTTCAACACACCCTTTTAGATAGACAACAATGTGTGGATCCCGTCGAGTACGACGAACGTGAGGGGTGCTAATACCTTCCCCTTGCGTAACCGACTCCCGGATCCAGACATGGTTGCGATGACTTTGTCTTTCCCTTTTTCGTTAGGTTTTTCCGATCGTTTCCTTTCCCTCTCTTTGGGATAAATAACGAAAGTGGCGACTCTTCTGTTTTTTCCGCCGGTTCTTTTTCGCAGTTGCGACAGCTAGCGACTCTGTTGGGGACTCTGGTTTCCTATGCGAGTCAGTCCTGGCGCTTGTCTGTTTACCTTTGGGTGTTGTATATATGTGCTTTATTTACTTTCGCATTTTACTTTCCTCGCATTTATTTTTAGCATCATATATCATTACTGCTGTGCTGTGGGGAGGGAAGTTCACCTGAGCGATAAGCCGGACCTGGGCTTGAGTATAAACATAGTATTAGAAGCGAAAAGTAGTGGTGAACCTGTATGTTAGGCATGCACTAGTTCCCACGAAATTTGCGCTCAGACGAGATTCTCTTTGATGACTTTCTTTCCAGCCCGGTGGGCCATTGAGAGGATTTCAGATTTGAGGGTTGTCGACTCTAGGGACCGATCATCCGTGATTCAGCTAAGTGAGGCCTCTTCGCAAGATGATGATGCCAAACCAGAAATGGTAAACATATCATCATTTTTCGAAAGTCTGTGATGCTGATGAACTCATAGGATGCCGAACCTTGTCCATGGATAGGTCCATACCTGTGAGAGGGATTGGGTTATGCATGAAACCTTGGCTTTCAGAATACCCGGTTTTTTACAGTGTGAATCTATTTATCAATGGGTCCTGTTGTCGGTACTTTGTTCTTGCTAAGGCGAAGCACTGGTTCTTCTCGACCAACAGCACAACAGTCTTGATCCCTTGTTTGCATTTGCATTTGAATTCTCATTTGCATTTCATTAACATGTGTTTATGTTGCAGGTGCATATTTCGTCTTCGATTCTGGTGATCTTAATCTCTTATTGCTGACATGGAGCCCTTGAGGAGGACCCTGGCCTACAAGTTTCCTACGCCTGATATTAGAACTCTGCGAAGTTTAAGATCTTTAGCTGACAAGAAGGTTACGGAAGACTTCAAACAGTCTTATGGGAGGCTTTTGAGTGTTGTTTGCAAACCTTCTTTGGATGAGTTGAATGGCCTTCAGAAGTTGCTGCAATTCTATGATCCTCAGTTGCGAGGCTTCACCTTTCAGAGTTTTGTTTTGGCGCCTACATTGGAAGAGTATTCTGATATGTTGGGAGTACCTATTCTGAACCAGATACCATTCTATCATGTTGAGGGAGAGCCAGATCTGACTGAACTTGCTAAGGCCTTACATGTGGATGCCTCTGAGTTGAAAGGGAAGTTAGCTAGTAGGAATGGCATGTTTGGGTTTCCGTTACCTTTTCTTGTGGATAAGGCTCGACAGTTTGCTAAGAAAGGTTGTTGGGTGGTATTCAGTGCTATATTGGCCCTATGTATTTATGGCATTCTTTTATTCCCGAATGTCCCAGATTTTGTAGATGTGGATGCATTCCGTATCTTTGCTTTGAAGAATCCCATACCTACTTTGTTTGGTGATGTTTATCATTCCGTACATTACAAGAACGAGAACAGGAGAGGGAAAAGTGTATCTTGCTGCGCACCTTTACTCTATATATGGTTCATGAGCCACCTTCCCAAGACTGGTCCATTCTCTAATACTGCGGGTACATCGGAATGGCCCGAGCGTTTGATGAGACTGTCTTCCGAAGACATTGTTTGGCTTGATAGGGATATTTTGGGCATTGAGATTATTTATAGTTGTGGAAGCTTTCCTAACGTCCCGCTGGTCAGAAGGAAGGGTTGCATAAACTATAACCCGTCCATTGCTATCAAACAATTTGGGTATGCACTGAGAGGTCCTCCGAAGGATGAAGAGATACAAGAATCTCTGTATCTCCCCGGTTTGTTGGAGGGGGATACCTTAGCTAGGATTGAACATGCCTGGAGTAATGTCCACAGGAGAGGAAAGGTTGCCTTGGGAAAGAGTAATAGTCAAGCATACGCTCCCTATTTGGTTTGGATTCAGAGTAGAGCCAAGGAGCTAATGATGCCATATCCGTCTGCTAAGCCTGTGCACCCTCTTGAGATTGCAGAGCCTACTACAGTGGACATTCAGAAGTATAATCAGGTATTGTCGGAGAAGGAAGAGCTGAGAAAAGCGAATGAAGAATTGGAGAAAGAGATTATCCAGCTTCGAAGTGAGAAGGTCGATGCAGTTCATTCTTCCAGGAGACAAACCGAGCTCGTGAACAAACTGGGTACGGATCTGACTAAGGAGACTAGTGACAGAGAACGCACACGCCGAGACTTGAACGCCATCCACAGTGTTTTTGTCACCAAGAAGGAAGAGTTGGATAGGGCTTACTCGAGGATCTCCAAGTTCGAGTCAATATGGAATGCCACACTCACTAACAACAAGGAGCGCGAAGACAGGTTAAAACTTCATATCAGCAAGTTGAAGGCTCAGCTTAATGCCAAAGATGGGGAGATTGCAGCAGAATCATCACTTAGACGAGACAGTGAGTACAGGTTGAATGAAGCGATCACGAACTTGAAGGATCTCAGGTTGAGGGATGACTCCAAGAGACGCAGGCTTGAGGCATGTTTCGGGGAAGAAGTTTTGGAAGATCACATTGATAGTCTACAACATACTGTTAGCCAGTAGGATTTGCTTATTCTGGGACTACTAGCTAGGCCGGATCACCCTGAGACGCTGAGGCTGTTAGAGGATTTCCGATCACGTCATCCTGCTTGACCTGTTTTGTCTATTTCTGTTGTAGTTTTGTTGTTTATTTGTTGTATTGACCATCGCCAGGCTTGTTGGTTGAGGTTTTTTCCTTATTTGTACTCAATTGTAGCTTGTACATTTCCTGATGGCTTTTGATCTATATACGAGGAGTTGGTATTCTATGCTTGTCCGCAGGGTTCTCCATTGTTATGTTTTTCCTAGAAACTAGAATTGAGGGGGAAAATTTCCCTGTTGCATAAATACATGTCCGCATTTTAGCATGTTTCTCGCATTTGCAGGTGCACCGGAACTGTTAACCTTATTTCTCCTGTGGTTTACTAGTGTTTCAGGATTGCTGACGTGACAACTCACCGGTACGGTACCAGAAGAAACCAGAAAAGACTGATGGATCAGATGCAGGAAGAAATGAAAAAGATGAGAGGTCGGATGGCACAACTGATGGAGGTCATGCAAGGGGTTGCTAGTGGCCAGACGCAACTTCAGGATTTAGTGCAACCTTTGATTGCACGAGTGGATGGTGATGGTGTGTTACACGATGGGATTACTGCTAACCCTCCTCATATTGAAACTCCTCGGGCAGACAATTCTATGCCAACTTTAGTCATCCCTACTGCTGGAGGGAGTGGCCACACTGCTGGTGCTGGAAACGGTGGTAATGTTGGCTTTGCTAATGGTGGTAATGGTAATGGAAACGGCTATGGTCTCGAAACTACGTGTGCCATACACGGCAATATGAACCATATCTGGAATGAGGATAGGCAGGAGGATGTGTTTTCTTCAAGAGTTGTAGCTGCTGAATTACCTTCTGAGGCTGATAGAAGGATTAAGATGATCGAAGAGAAGATGAGATCTCTTGAATTCCAAAACTCTATGGGGTTGGATATGTCTAACCTGGGACTGATCCCAGGCTTGAGAGTTCCACCAAAGTTCAAAGTGCCTGACTTTGATAAGTACAAAGGCACCACTTGCCTGAGGGTTCACCTGCGCTCGTACTATAGAAAGATGTCTGCGTACTCGGACGATGAAAAACTATTGATGCACTTCTTCCAAGACAGCTTGTCTGGTCCTTCATTGGAGTGGTACATGGGGCTGGAGCCCACTAACGTCTGTAGCTGGAAAGACCTAGCCGAAGCTTTTGTAAGGCACTATCAGTACAACAGTGACCTTGCTCCAAATAGAGTCCAACTGTAGAATCTTTCCCAAAATAATAATGAATGCTTTAAAGAATACGCCCAGAGGTGGCGAGAGCTTACTGCTAGAGTGAAGCCTCCCATGGTAGAGCGCGAGCTCGTTGACATGTTTGTTGCTACTTTACCGGGAGTGTACTATGAAAAGCTGATTAGCAGTATGTCGGGATGTTTTTCAGACTTAATAATCACCGGGGAGAGGGTGGAGAATGGAATTAAGTTAGGAAAGATCAATGCTGGTGAGATGCCCTCAGCTAGGGGGAACAAGAAAGTGTTCGGAAACAAAAGGCGAGAGGGAGATACTAACGATGTATCCAGTTCACCAGGAAGAAATAGGGGTCAGAATCGGCAGCAACAACAGATTGCTAGCATCACCATTCCAGCAGTTCAACAACCACAACAACAACAGTGTCAGCAACAACAACAACAACGACCCCAACAAAATCAACAGGGGTACGAAAGATACCAAGATAGAGGCCGGGAAGCAAATAGGCATTTTGATGCGCCTCATATGCCTTACTCTCAGTTATTGCAGGCTTTGCTACAGCTGCAATTGATTCAGAAAAGGACTTTGGCCCCCTTGACCGAACCTTCTCCACCTGGGTACGATGTAAATGCTTGCTGTGAATTTCATTTGGGTGCTCCAGGACATAATATTGATAATTGTAAAGCCTTCAAACATAAAGTGCAAGACATGATTGACAGTAAGGCGATTAACTTTTCTAATGATGTTCCCAATATGGTGCAGAATCCCATGCCAAATCATGGGTAGGCTGGGGTTAATGCAGTTATCGAGGAGGAGGTGTTAAATTTGGTGACGGATGTTGATGAACTGAAGACACCCTTAAGCTTTGTGAAAGCCAGATTGCTAAAGGGGGGTGTTTTCCCGGGTTGTGCTGAGGACTGTGTTGAATGTTCTGCTGATCCTGAGAGAGGATGTGGATTGTTGAAAAGATGTATTCAGGAGATGATGGATAACTGAGTTTTACAATTTGACCGTTCTATTGGAAGAGAGGCCGAGGATTTGGTGGCTGAAGAAAAGGATGAGATTGCGACAATCTCCATCCCGTATAAGACTGTTACTATTTACGTACCGAAGCCACCAACGGTAACTATCACAAAAGCGGGTGCTATGTCGTTTGAGAGCACTGAGACTATTCCGTGGAACTACGAAGCCGAAGTGTACTGTAATGGGCAGAAGATAAATTTGAATGATCCCGCTGCAAGTTCAGTTGACAATCTCGTGGGAGCAGGAGGTATTACTCGCAATGGCCGAGTCTTTTCGTCGCCTAAAGTGACTGTTGATGAGGTGGACAAGGGGAAAAGACCGGTAGTGGAGGAGACTTCTCAGTCTGGGGAGAGAGAATCTTTGTTGAAAGACGCAGAGGAATTTATGAGGCTGATTCGGAAAAGCGACTATAAGATAGTCGATCACTTGCAGCAAACTCCTTCCAAAATATAGATCTTGTCGTTGCTCCTTTGCTCTGAGGCGCATAAGAATGCATTGCTGAGAATACTAAACACTACTTACGTGCCGCAGGAAATTTTGGTTAACCAACTCGAGGGAGTTATGGCGCACGTAAACGCAGGAAATGGCTTAGGCTTTATGGACCTGGATTTGACGCCCAGAGGCAGAAATCATAATTATGCGCTGCACATATCTTTAGAATGCCGAGGGGCTGTCATGTCTCACGTGCTTGTGGATACGGGATCGTCATTAAATGTGCTTCCGAAGAAGGCCCTAATGAAGTTAGATATGAAGGGGTTGATTTGCACGCCAAGTGATTTGGTGGTGTGTGCGTTTGACGGAACCCGAAGATCTGTGTTTGGGGAGGTAACTTTGCCGATTCAGGTTGGACCTGAAATCTTTGATGCAGTGTTTTATATCATGGATATCCAGCCGACCTACAGTTGTTTACTAGGTCGCTCATGGATTCATTCAGCGGGAGTTGTAACCTCCACGCTGCATTAAAAGCTGAAATACATGGTTGGTGGCAGCGTTGTCACGGTTTACGGGGAGGAGGATATCATGGTCAACCATTTATCATCCTTTAAGTATGTTGAAGTGGATGGAGAGATCCATGAAACTCTTTGTCAGGCCTTCGAAGCGGTCAAGATTAAAGACAAGTCTCCGGTAGTGAGAAAAGAGCCTGAGGTGGCTATGTCTTCCTTTAAAGAAGCGCAGGCTGTGGTGCAAGCTGGTTCAGCCCAAGGCTGGGGGCAGGTGATTGATATAGCTCATAAGCAAGACAAGTTCGGTCTGGGGTACCGCCCATCATCTTCACAAAGCACGCCGAAGTTCAAGGGGCCAATCAGGTTTACTAGTGGAGGTGTCTTCTTTGAGCAGATTAATGCCATTTCTGATGATGAAGCTGGAGGCAGCGATTGTGATATGGACGTGATCCACTGTCGCGCGCGGATCAAAACGAGTAATTTTTATGAAAACGTAATACATCGACAGTTAAACTCGGATATCGTCTCAAGGATTCTTGTTTGTGATTAATCTATCGAAATCGAAATGGGGGGGGGATTGTTTGGTTTAGGATCGATTAGATAAAGAGAATTCAATTAAGCGGTTAAAATAAGTGATTATCAAAATAAGTCAATCTACTGTTTTCGGTTCCGGCTTATCATGGGTTTCTACCTTACCAATTTCCTAAGCGACTTCGATCTCTATTCGATTCCTATGTCAATTAACAAGCGCAAAAGACATAAACTAGATTGATAATCTTATATTCCGAATTAAGCAAACGGATTAAGTTTTCGTGAATTAAGCAAACACGAATTATAAACGCGAATTAACAACAAAGCGACATAACGACGAATAAAAGTTAAGGATGCAATCATACGAATTTAATCAAAACAATTCTATAAACTAACAGATTAAGCAAATGCAATTCATAGAATAATGTTGAAAGAGAAATGAATTAAATTGATAAAGTATAAACCTCAAAGCGTTGGAACGCGATTACAGCAGAATGACTCTAAGGAATTAGTTCTCCATTCCAATCGTACAAGCTTCAACAATATTATTTTCGTGAATAGTGAATAAATGAACAGTAACACGAGTTCTCCTTAAAAAGGCAAACAATGGATCCGGTTCAAAACCCAACTGGGTCGAAAATATAACCCAGGCCCAATACATGACCCAACACTAAAATAAAATTCTAATGCTGTAACTTCAAACGAAATTCTGGAATTTTGGGCTCCGAATCTGACTTCGGCTCCAGCACGAAAGTCGTAGCTCTCTCTCTTAGCTTTCCGGCGATTTTTAGAACGCCTCAAACGGATTCCCGGAACTCCAGTTATGATCGTTTCCGTGCAGACTGCTAAAGCTGAAAAATAAAGTGCAAAAATCAAATTAAGCCAAAAATAAAATAAAATAAAATATAAAAACAAAATAAAACATAAAAATAATCAAAATAAAGTAAAGAAATGCCTAAGTAAAAATATAGGAGAATGTGCATAAATATGCACTGATCAAATTCCCCCAGACTTGAACTTTTGCACTCCGAGCAAAATTAAAATAAAACACATCAAAACAAAGAAACTTCAAAACAAAAACGAAATAAAGCATGCAAACTCAAAAGTTATGAGGATACAAGATGCAAACACACTTCTAAGTCTAAGCTTCAAGACATGGCATTAGTGAGAAATTCAATTGTGACATTCAAAGTAAGTATGAAAAACAAATCACCAAAAAGTACATCAAAAGTATCAAGACCCTCACAAGATAAACTGTTTCCACTCAACTCTCAAGTGTTTAGGTTACTGTTTACACTCAAAGCACAACATGAAAGTAGTACTACCATAAGCTTGAAAAGACTCTAACATTCACCATTGAAATACATTGCACACAAAGATCAAAAGGACTTTTATTATGGTTGTAATTTGGCCAAGGTCAGGGTGAGATATATCCTAAGGGGTACTAAGCTAAAATTCAAAGAGTTAAAAGAGGATTGAAGGAATTGCAGGAGTTGAACTATAAAACATCTCAAAGGGAAATTCTATTGAACAACAAACTCACAACTTATTTCTCTTCTCTTTTTCCTTTTATTCTTTTTATTCTTTTTTTTCTTCAGAAGGACTAATATTGACAACCTTCTCTATTTTTTCATTTTTCATTCTTTTTTTTTTCTATTTTTTTCTACCAACACCATAATAACAATATAAACAAAATGTTCAACCCCAAACAACTCCATACAAGACTCTTCCAACCCCTTGAATAGGGTGATAATATTGTTTTTCACTTTTCGGCTTGTAATGAGTTTTAAACACAAAAAAAAAAGATAATAGGCTCAAAGGGGTTTACAAACAAAGGGAAAATATTGTTAAGGTTGGCTTTTTGGCTAACTGGTTAAAAAAAACAAAAAAAAACAAAATTGCCTTTATCATGTAAGTGTGCACAAGTAAACAAACAACTTCAACAAGAGTCAATTCAAGTTCTAGAGACGAACAAACATGAGTGAAATCACACAAGAAAGAAAAAGATGCATTTTTTATGTGTTATCCATTATTAGGCTCAAAGTCTCACAAGGGTTAGTGATCTCTCACTAATGATGTACAACTTAGATTTTAGTCAGACATATATACTAAAAATGCACAAAAAAAATCACATCATACCACAAGTCTTTCGACCAAGATAGAGAGAATATTCACAGATGTAGCAGAATAACCAACAAGAAAACATGCAATTTCATTTTATTATTTTTTTTATTCAATGAAAACAAACAAACAAACAAAAGCAAAAGGTTCCCTCCCCCACACTTAAGACATACATTGCCCTCAATGAAAAGAACTCAATTATAAAGTAAGAGTGAGAGAAAGGAAAAAACTGCTCCCTGGTCAAGTTGCAGTGTAGTTGGGCGCTTTCAAAGAAAGCTTCTCTATGCTGACATCTTCAGGCACCGAACTCTCATGGAATAACTTCAGACGCTGCCCGTTAACCTTGAAGACTTTGTCAGTACCTGCACTTTTAATTTCTACTGCACCGTGAGGGAAAACATTAGTAACAACAAATGGGCCAATCCATTTGGATCGAAGTTTCCCAGCCATAAGCTTAAGGCGGGAGTTAAACAATAAAACCTGTTGACTCACAGAAAATTCCTTCCTAGCAATCATCTTATCATGGAAGTGCTTAGTTTTCTCTTTATAAATCCTAGAGCTTTCATAAGCCTCTAATCTAAGCTCTTCCAACTGTTGCAATTGGAGTTTTCTTTCAATACCTGCTTGTTGCATCTCCAAATTACAACTTTTCACCACCCAATAAGCACGGTGTTCTATCTCAACAGGAAGATGACATGCCTTACCAAAAACAAGTCGATAAGGAGACATCCCAATGGGTGTCTTGAAAGCTTTTCTTTGAGCCCAAAGTGCGTCTTCTAGACGACGGCTCCAGTCCTTCCTGTTTGGCTGCACCATTTTCTCTAAAACCTGTTTGATCTCCCTGTTTGAGATCTCAGCTTGCCCATTAGTTTGTGGGTGATATGCAGTAGAGACTCTGTGCACAACTCCATACTTCCGGAGCAAAGCTTCCATGGTGCGGTTACAGAAATGAGTGCCTTGGTCACTGATGATAGCTCGCGGTATTCCAAACCTGCAAAAGATATTAGACCTGACAAACTCTGCAACAACTTTAGAATCATTAGTCCTAGTGGGGATAGCTTCCACCCACTTTGAAACATAATCAACAGCAAGAAAAATGTAAAGGAACCCAAATGATACAGGAAATGGACCCATGAAATCGATTCCCCATACATCAAGTACCTCACAGAAGAGCATAGGCTACTGAGGCATTTCACTCTTGCGAGTGATGTTTGTACCTGCTATCTGGCATTCTTTACAAGTGCGGTAAGTATCATAAGCATCTTTAAAAATAGTTGGCCAATAGAAACTTGAGTCAAGCACTTTTCTTGCAGTTCTTTGAGGGCCAAAATGTCCTCCGACTTGAGATGCATGAGAGAAATTTAAAATGGATTCAATCTCATAGTCAGGAACACATCTTCTAATCACCTGATCACTACCAAACTTCCAAAGATATGGATCATCCCAAACATAATATTTGGCATCACTTTTTAGTTTATGAATCTGTGATCTACACGCACCTGTAGGAAAAACACCAGCAACAAGATAATTAACAATATCAGCAAACCAAGGTGTAATACCATGCAAAACTAAAAGCTGCTCATCAGGAAAGTCATCCTGAATAGGTAAGGGATCTTTATGTCTCTCTATCCTGCTCAAATGGTCAGCCACTAAGTTCTCAGCTCCACTTTTGTCTTTAATCTCTACATTAAACTCTTGGAGCAACAACATCCATCGAATCAATCTCGGTTTTGCATCCGACTTTTTCAACAGGTACTTTAAAGCTGCATGGTCAGTGAAAACAACAACCTTGGAACCTAGCAAATAAGATCTGAATTTATCAAGAGCAAAAACAATAGCTAGAAGTTCTTTTTCAGTGGTAGTGTAATTTGACTGTGCAGAATCTAGAGTCCTAGAAGCATAGTAAATAACATGGGCAGCCTTGTCAACTCTTTGTGCAAGGATAGCCCCAACAACATAATTCGAAGTGTCACACATAAGCTCAAAAGGGAGGGTCCAGTCAGGGGGCTGGATTATGGGAGCGGAGGTCAATGCTTTCTTCAAGAAGTCAAACGCCTGTTTGCATTTGTCATCAAAGTGGAAAGTAACGTCATTCTTCAACAAGTTTAACAGCGGAAGAGCTATCTTACTGAAATCCTTGATGGAACGCCTGTAAAAACCTGCATGACCAAGAAAAGAACGAATCTCGCAAATGCAAGATGGGTAAGGTAATGTAGAAATCACATCAATCTTAGCAGGGTCAACAGAAATTCCTTTTTCCGAGATTATGTGACCAAGAAAAATTCCCTGCTCAACCATAAAATGGCATTTTTCATAATTTAAAACAAGGTTAGTTTCGATGCATCTTTCTAAAATCAAGCTTAAATTGCTCAGGCATGCATCAAAAGAAGAACCATAAACAGTGAAATCATCCATAAAAACTTCCATGCAATTTTTAATAAAATCCGAAAAAATGCTAATCATGCATCGCTGGAAAGTGCCTGAAGCATTGCAAAGACCAAAAGGCATCCTCCTATAAGCAAAATTACCAAAGGGACAAGTAAAAGTGGTCTTCTCTTGATCTTCCGGTGCAATATGAATCTGAAAGTAACCTGAAAAGCCATCAGGAAAACAATAATGTGATTTACCAGGTAGCCGTTCAAGCATTTGGTCGATGAACGACAAAGGAAAGTGATCCTTTCTAGTAGCCTGGTTTAGTCTCCTATAATCAATACAAACTCTCCAGCTATTCTGCACTCTAGTGGGAACAAGTTCATTCTTTTCATTTTTGACAACTGTAAGTCCGGATTTCTTAGGTACAACCTGCACTGGGCTTACCCACTTACTGTCAGAGATAGGATAAATGATACCTGCTTGCAAGAGTTTGGTTACCTCTTTCTTCACAACATCGAGAATCAAAGGATTAAGCCTCCTTTAGGGCTGCCTTACCGTTTTCGCACCATCCTCAAGTAAAATTCTGTGCATACACATGGAAGGACTAATTCCTAGAAGGTCGGCTAATGTCCGCCCGATTGCCTTCTTGTGCTTCTTCAAAACCTGCAAAAGCTTGTTTTCTTGATCGAAATCAAGGTTGGAAGAAATAATAACGGGGAGTTTTTCGTTACTCTCTAAGTAAGCATATTTCAGGTTCTCAGGGAGCTCTTTTAGCTCTAAGGACGGGGGCTGCTCGGTAGATGGGATGGTCGGGGCAGCAGGAACGTCAAGAGCATCAGCTGTAAGAACAACTTCATCGGCTACAGCTTCACCTATAGGAAATATATCAGCCTACAAGGCAGCACCAATCTCAGCACACACAACACAAAGGTTAGTGTCAGTACAATCAGAGCATGAATAAACATCATCAAAACCTGAAAGAGACGGAAAATCAAGTGAAAATAATTCAGAACAAGTGTCCTCAACCAGCTCAGATATCAATCCAATATGAAAAACAGAATTCTCCTCCAATGGATGTTTCATGGCATCAAAAATGTTGAATTTTGCGACACTGTCACCAAACTCCATGGACATGCTTCCATCATCAACATCAATTTTCGTTTTTGCCGTTTTCATGAACAATCTTCCTAAAATGATGGGATCTTTGCTGGACTTTGTTTCTCCTTCCATGTCAAGAATGTAAAAATCTGTAGGAAAAATCAAATCGTTAACTTGAACAAGGACATCTTCGATTATGCCGGCAGGGCGAGTGTTGCTCCTGTTCGCCAACTGAATGATTAAACCTGTAGGTTGCAGAGGACCAAGACAAAGATTATTATAAACAGAAGTAGGCATAAAATTAATGCTCGTTCCTAAATCAAGCATGCAATAATCAAATTTACTATTCCCAATGATACAAGGAATAGCAAAAGTTCCCGGGTCCTTGCACTTTGGTGGCAAGACCGGAGTAGTGAGGGCTGAAACATTTTCTTCGCCGGTAAATTTTTCAGATGAAGGCTTGGGCTGAATGAAGGAGGAAATATTTCTTCCCAAATTGACTCTCTCACTTCCCTTCATTCTCCTCTTGTTTGTACACAAATCTTTCAGAAACATCGCATACTTAGGAACCTGCTTAATCACATCAAGAAGCGGAATGTTCACCGCCACTTTTTTGAACACTTCCAAAATCTCTCTCTCTCTCTTTGTCTTCATCCTCAATTTTTTTATTTTTCAGAACTCTATGTGGGAAGGGGACTGGTGGTACATATTCTTTTTCTTTATTTTTTTCAGTCTCGACCACAACAGAAGAAGGAGAAGAAAGTGCAGTTGGGTGAGGTTCAGAAGGAGAAATTTCCGAAGTTACCTCAATGATTTTTTTATTTTTTTCAGGGGCTTGTTCTGTAACTTTTCTGGATCTTAAAGCGATGGTACTCACATTAGCATTAGGACCCTTTGGGTTGACAATTGTTTGGGCTGGAAGTTGGTTCGACCCTTGGGCTTGCATGTTATTCATTTGAGTAGCAAGTTGTCCCATCTGCGTGTTCAAGTTTTGGATGCTAGCGTCGGTTCTTTGTTGGAACTGAAGGTTGTTGACGACCATTTGTTTAACAAGTTCCTCTAAAGAAGGTCCGGAAGGTGCAGGGGCAGCAACCGATTGAGGTGGGTTAGGTTGTTGTCTGGTTTGTGGGTTTCCATATCGGAGGTTGGGATGGTTCCTCCAATTCGGGTGGTACTTATTAGTGGACAGGTCAGGAATGTTGTTGTACCGGTTTTGGTTGTTACTTTGATTATAAAGGGCTGCAGCGTAAGCTGGAGGTAATTCAATAGGCTTATCATCTTGCAGAACAGGACATGTATCAGTAGGATGATCAGAAGAAGTACAAATACCACATAACCTCGGTGGTTGGGTTTGATGGGCTTCTTGTGTCTTACCTACGACTATCAGCTATTGCACTAAGTCGTTCAGCTCACTCATTCTGTTTTCGAAGGCTTTGTCAAAGTGAGACACATGAGAGGAAACATGAATTTCGTTCACACCCTTTACTTGGATAGAATTATTTCTTGTTGTGAACTGTTGGGAATTTAGTGACATGTTCTCAATTAGAGCCTTGGCAGCAGCTGAAGTTTTATCAACAAGAGCTCCACCGCTAGTAGCATCAAGAATATCCCTATCCATCAGTAACAAACCTTCATAAAAGTACTGGATGAGTAGTTGCTCGGTGATCTAGTGCTGAGGGCAGCTGGATACCAAATGCTTGAATCTCTCCCAATATTCGGTCAATGACTCATTACCCTATCTAATACCAAAAATCTCTTTTCTTATCGAGGCAGCTCTGGAGGCAGGGAAGTATCTCTCCAGGAACACTTTTTTCAAAGCATTCCAGTTTGCAATTGAATTTGGCTCGAGGGAATATATCCAATCCTTTGCTGCACCCTGCAATGAAAAAGGAAAAGCTCGAAGTTTGATATGATCTTCAGTGATCCCTTCAGGCTTCAATGGCGTAGAACACACCACTTGAAATTCTTTCAGATGTTTGTGAGGATCTTCACCTGCAAGACCACTAAACTTGGGCAACAAATTGATTAAACCTGATTTTAACTCAAAAGGAATAGCATCAGCAACATACTCAATACATAAACTGTTATAATTTACATCAGGCGCGGCTAATTGCCTTAAAGTTCTATTGTAAGCCATTTCAAAATCAATGGTGGGTGATGGTGGTGAACTAGTGGTAACCTGGACTGCTCTACGTCGTGTGTGCAAAGTTCTCTCTACTTCAGGATCAAAAACAACAAGTTCAGAACAGGATGACCTAGTTGCCAGGACTAATGCACAGCAATGCAGCAACAATGTTCAAAATGGCAAAAATGTCCCTAAAATGCAAAAACAAGCACAAAGAAAGAAATTAATCAAAAAAACTTCAGAAAAATAAAATGACACCGAAATTTATCTAATGACTTAAAAATAGAATTTTGAGAATTTTGAGAATTTTTCCCGACTCTATGAAAACAGTGAATAAATCATTAAAAATAGAAAAAAAATGGTTTTTTAGCGATTCGAAAGCAAACCTCTTGTAGTACGGGACAAATGTTTCTAGAATTTTTCTGCTTCAAGTGCCCAGAACAGAATTCGATTCGGAAGCAATTTTCAGAAAAACCGATTTTTTTACGATTTGGACTCTAAAACGCGAATTCAAGAAACCGCGAGGAAACTAAGGTCTAGACTCGAGGACACTAACCCTATGACTCTAAAACTGATTAACAACGACAAGAATCTCCGGCAACGGCGCCAATTTGATCCGCTGTCGCACGCGGATCAAAACGAGTAATTTTTATGAAAACGTAATACAGCGACAGTTAAACTCGGATATCGTCTCAAGGATTCTTGTTTGTGATTAATCTACCGAAATCAAAATGGGGGGGGGGGTTGTTTGGTTTAGGATCGATTAGATAGATAGAATTCAATTAAGCGGTTAAAATAAGTGATTATCAAAATAAGTCAATCTACTATTTTCGGTTCCAGCTTATCACGGGTTTCTACCTTACCAATTTCCTAAGCGACTTCGATCTCTATTCGGTTCCTATGTCAATCAACAAGTGCAAAAGACATAAACTAGATTGACAATCCTATATTCTAAATTAAGCAAACAGATTAAGTATTCTTGAATTAAGCTAACACGAATTATAAACGTGAATTAACGACAAAGCGACGTAACAGCGAATAAAAGTTAAGGATGCAATCATACGAATTTAATCAAAATAATTCTATAAACTAACAAATTAAGCAAATGCAATTTATAGAATAGTATTGAAAGAGAAACGAATAAAATTAATAAAGTATAAACCTCAAAGCGTTGGAACGCGATTACAGCAGAATGACTCTAAGGAATTAGTTCTCCATTCCAATCGTACAAGCTTCAACAATATTATTTTCGTGAATAGTGAATAAATGAACAGTAATACGAGTTCTCCTTAAAAAGGAAAATAATGGATCCAGTTCAAAACCCAACTGGGTCGAAAATATAACCCAGGCCCAATACATGACCCAACACTAAAATAAAATTCTAATGCTGTAACTTCAAACGAAATTTTGGAATTTTGGGCTCCGAATCTGACTTTGACTCCAACACGAAAGTCGTAGCTCTCTCTCTCTTATATTTCTGGCAATTTTTAGAACGCCTCAAACGGATTCCCTGAACTCCAGTTATGATCGTTTTCGTGCAGACTGTTAAAGCTGAAAAATAAAGTGCGAAAATCAAATTAAGCCAAAAATAAAATAAAATATAAAAACAAAATAAAACATAAAAATAATCAAAGTAAAGTAAAGAAATGCCTAAGTAAAAATATAGGAGAATGTGCATAAATATGCACTGATCAGGACGCCTGGATCAAGCCGTGTATTCTGGGACAGAGCCTGCACAACTGGTCAATTGAAGAATTCATTCAACTGACGACAGAACAGTAATGTTTTTTTTCCAATTATTGTACTATCCTATGTCCTACTCAGGGCATAGAGGTATTTTATTTCAGGGCCTTATTTGTTTATGTCTGAACATTGTTTATCAATTAATCAAAGAGCGTTTTCTCATTCAAATTTTGTGATCTCTGTTTTTCTTATTTTTTATTTTTTACTTTTCACAGTAAAATGGCAATGTGGTTTATACTTGTTTGCAAATTGTTTGAAACATTTAACCATTTTCATTGCAGGATTCCTATTGCAGATGACACCGATTCAGAACCTCCTATGACTTGCTTTGACTTTGATCAACCGAAAGAAGTGATTAATGAGGATTAAGACTTGCCTAAAGAGCTAGCTAGACTCTTGAAACAAGAAGAGAAGATCATTCTGCCTCATCGGGAGGAAATTGAGGTTATTAATCTGGGTTCTGAAGAAGTCGTCAGAAATGTTCGGATAAGGGCTACACTACAGAGTAACATCAAGCAAAGACTGATCGAGATGCTTCGAGAGTACAATGACATCTTTGCTTGGTCGTATGAGGATATGCCCGGGCTTGATACCGACATAGTGGTTCATCGCTTGCCGTTGCGTGAGGAATGTCTGCTGGTCAAGCAGAAGCTTAGAAGGACAAGACTAGATATGGCTGTAAAAATCAAAGAGGAAGTCCAGAAGCAGTTGGACGCTGGATTTTTAGCCGTAACCACTTACCCTTCGTGGGTCGCCAACATCATGCCGGTACCAAAGAAGGACGGTAAGGTACGGATTTGTGTAGATTACAGGGATTTGAATAAGGCGAGCCCAAAGGATGATTTCCCGCTCCCTCACATTAACGTATTGGTCGACAATACGACTCAATTTTCAGTGTTTTCCTTCATGGATGGTTTTTCGGGTTATAATCAAATAAAGATGGCACGGCACCGGAGGACATGGAGAAAACAACATTCATTACACCATGGGGAATGTTTTGCTATAAATTAATGCCTTTTGGGTTGAAAAATGCAAGGGCAACTTATCAGCGGGCAATGGTGACTTTGTTTCATGATATGATTCATCAGGAGATCGAGGTCTATGTTTATGACATGATTGCAAAGTCCCAAACGTAAGAAGAGCATCTGATCAACTTGTTAAAGCTGTTTGAGAGGCGTAGAAAGTTCATATTAAGGTTGAATCCAAATAAGTGCACTTTTGGAGTTCGGTCCGAAAAGTTATTGGGGTTTATTGTCAGTGAAAAAGGAATTGAGGTCGATCCTGCAAAGATAAAAGCCATACAAGACATGCCAGCGCCGAAAACAGAAAAGGAGGTATGTGGTTTCCTAGGGAGATTGAACTACATTGCTCGGTTCATATCTCATCTCACAGCCACGTGTGAACCAATGTTTAAATTGTTAAAGAAAGATCAGGCGGTTGTCTGGAATGAAATTTGTCAAAAAGCATTTGATAAGATAAAAGAATACTTGCAGGAGCCTTCGATATTGATACCCCCAGTAGCTGGAAGGCCTTTAATCATGTACTTAACGGTTCTTGAGAACAGAATGAGTTGTGTTATCGATCAATATGACGAGACTGGAAGAAAGGAGCATGCGATTTATTATTTAAGTAAAACGTTCACAGATTGTGAGTATCGTTACTCAATGCTCGGAAAAACATGTTGCGCACTTGCTTGGGCTGCCAAACGTTTGAGACAATATATGCTCAATCACACAACCATGCTGATTTCGAAGATGGATCCGATTAAGTATGTCTTCGAGAAGCAGGCGCTCTCAGGAAGAATTGCCACGTGGCAGATGGTACTGATAGAGTACGATATACAATATGTTTCCCAGAAAGCCATCAAAGGAAGTGTTCTGTCAGAATAACTTGTTGAGCAGCCTATCGAAGATTATCAACTGATGAAGTTTGAATTTCTTGACGCAGATATCATGTTTCTCAAAGGAAAGATTGTGAAGAACCATTACACGGTGAAGGTCCAGAGAAGGATTCTCAGTGGCAGATGATATTCGACGATGCTGTCAACTCCTATGGTAGTGGAATTGGGGCAATTATTACAACTCCTCATGGCACTCATATCCCGTTCACTGCCAGGTTGACGTTCCCTTGCACTAACAATGAAGCTGAGTACGAAGCGTGTATCATGGGTCTGGAAGGGGCTATTGATTTGAGAATCAAGAATTTGGATGTATATGGTGATTCAACGGTAGTGGTTAATCAAATCATGGGAGAATGGGAAACGCGTCAACCGAATCTAATTCCTTACAAAGATTATGCAAGGAGATTGTTACCCTTCTTCGATCGGGTAGATTTTCACCATGTACCACGAGCAGAGAACCAGATGGCCGATGCTTTGGCAACGCTATCTTCGATGTATAAAGTGAATTTCTGGAATGATGCTCCCAGAATAGTCATTTCTCGCTTGGACAGACCCCGACAAATTTTCCGTGATTCCAATTTATTTCGTCGAGCATCCAGGCTCCGGTTTATTTTTGTTGAGCGTTCAGGCTCCGATGTATTACGATATGGTAATTTCTCTTGTACGTTGAGTATCCATGTTGCACCCCAAAATTTGCCCAACCTTTTCTTAACTTGGTTTATGTTTCATTTCATTTCTCTCTAGCATTTGCATTGCATAACATTTTTCATTGAACAGGGGATCAAGAGGTTGTGCATATCAAGAGGAGTCTACTCAGAGGGTTGAGCCTAAGCAAGGGGTGTTACTCAAGTTTGAATGGTCATCAGGTCATCTAGAAGTGGGCAATGGTCTTGTGAAAGGATTGATGGATGTATGTGGGTCAGCTCCTAACTGGGAGGCCATGTGAGGATCATCAGAGGATTGTGAATGCATGATCATGGATATAAGATATGGAGGGAGCTTATTGAGTTCCTTGAGGGTCATTGTGGAGTTCATCCAAGTGTTTATACTAAGTGTGAAAGGTTACAGTTGAAGGTGTTGTATCTAGGGTTTTCATCTGGTAAATCCTCAGTCAACTGTGAAATTGAAGGAGATTAAAACTCAATTCCAAGTCTCTATGGTTATGGGATGTTGTGTTAAGATACATGAGACATCATATCAAGATCAATTCATCAAGAATCAAGAGTGTGAGAAGTTACTAAATTAGGGTTCTCAGTGTAAAATCCCCTGTTTAATGCCCAACTTCGAGACCACCTATCTCAAGATACAAGTTTCATCTCAACTTTTGACCAACATGAAACTTTTAGAGCATGTTCTTAGCTTTCGTTTGAGTGCTAGAAGTCCTTGATTGGATTCATAGAACTCAAGTTATGATGCAGACAAGTTACAGGTCATCAGATGAATGTGATTTTGGTCATCAAAAGTCAACCAACTTCCAAGCCATTTTTGACCTATAAGGATGTTTCTCCTCAACTTTTGGTGAACATGAAAGTTGAAGGTCATGGTCTTCGCTTTCCAAAGAGTACTAGAAGTCTTTCATCTGATTTGTAGAACTCAAGTTATGAGGCTTGCAAGTCAGGGGTATTTTGGGAAAGTGATATTATAGGTCATAAAATTATAGGTGCATTTCACCAACTTGCACACATCAAATGGAGATTTTTCCAACATCAAATGTGCTCCAAATGGTGGCAATTGTTCAACCAAGCATTGAGAGGTCATGAATTTGGCTTGGAATGGTGATTTCCTAAATTGGTTTTCATGAAAAAGGACTTAAAATGAGAAAATTGGATTTAATTCATTATGGATCATTTTTGTGCAAGTAGATGCATATTTTGAGTGCAAATTATATTTTAAGCACAATGGCAATGATAGAATTTTGATTTGGAGAGTTTTGATGAGCCATTTTCAAGCTTTCTTCAAGCTTAAGTTACACTTGAAATATCAACCATTGAGATCAAACAAGGATCAAATCCCAGCCATTCACATTCCTCATGCTACCAGCAAGTGATTTGCATCATTTTGGAGCCAAATTGGTACAGATTTCATGCACATGACAAGTGAAAAAACTCAAATTCCATGGATATGCAATTGGGCTCTAGGGACTGCCATTGGGCTTAATTTCTTTTCAAATCCATCACATAAAAGGTTTCTACCATGAACAAATGATCAGAAGACGAATTGGGTGAAGAATTGGAGCTAGAGCATTTTGAAAAAGTGAAGAACAAGTGAAATTCGAATTTTGAGATTTAGCAAGATTCAAGCAAAATTAAAGGTTGCAAAGGCTTCATTAAAGATCACTGAACATTTATGGATACTTTTATTCAAGCTTAAGCATCAATTGAAGGCTCAGTGGAAGTTCTCCACTAGGTATTTACAAATCAACCTTACTATCTAAATATGCATTGATTCTCTACCATTTTTGCATATTTGAGACCTAGATAACATGTAGATTATTAACCACTAAAACAAACTGGCATTTGTGATGATTGTTGGATGAAGCTCAAAATTGTTTTGATCTGATATGGCTTGTTCTTGTGTTGTTTTGCTTAATCATTGCTTGATCTGTGATTTCCATAACCTCTAGATGATTTCTGGACCAAATTGAGTGAAGATTGTGAACTTTTGGTTTTGGTGAGCATTTCTGTGTGGCTTCGATTTGAATTGGTTGTGAGGAATTAAGAAAAACTAGCCTTGGATTTGTGATCCTCATGAGTTGTAGATCATTTTTCACATAAGTTTTGTTGAGATTGGTGAAATTTTGTTCAGAGCCTTGTTCCCCTCGCTTGAGAAGACGACCAGAGTCTTCTCTGGCCACCACCTGAGTGTTCCCTCCATCTGAGGATTTGAATGAGGAAGATGATCCTCTGACCGTTAGATCTGGCTGACTCCCTTGACCTAGTATGTGGATCCAGCGTGTGAGATTGGTTCTAAGAATGTTGACTAGGGTTTTGCATACGTGGCCGTGTGTGGATTGTTAGATTTGCTTACTTTTGAAACCAATGCCCAGGATTAAGACTCATGGCGGGGAGGAGTCAATGAACCACACCCAATCCCTTAGTGAAACGCTCCGTTTCACTTAAGTGCCCTCAGTGCTACGTGGCGCGCTTGTGAGCCTCAGATTTGTTGACTGGTCTCCTGATCTATTGGCTGTGTGTTTTTCTTGCATTTTCATTTTCTTTTATTTCTTTTAATATTTTCTTTTTATTTTGGTTTGAATTTAATTCATTAAAAATAGCTCCAATATTCCAAAAATTCCACAAAAATATTTTTCAAAACCTTGAGATGTCTATTATTTTTAGAAATTTTTTATTTTATTTTTCAGATTATTTTTCATTTTTAAATATAATTAAACATTGGAGGTGTTTTTAAATGGATTAAATTGTGCTTTGTTTGTTCTTTTATTTGTTTCTCTCATTTCCTTTGGGTTCAATGAATGAAAATTGATCCTCATATCCATGATGAGTTGAACAATTTTTTAGGACCATTTTGCCCCTAGTTGGTTGACTTTAGGGTTGACTTTTGGTGCTTTTCTTTTGACCCTTGATTCTCCCATTTCAAAGTGGTACATCTTGAATATTATTTTCTTTTGATGGTGCTTTGAGGAGATATTTGCTTTGAGATTTTGGCCTCTGTTTTCCAACATGTTTAAGTACCTTGTGCATTTTATTTGATTATTTTTGAACCATTTTCCTATTTTTGAAGAAACTTGCAAGTCATGTTACCTCCAAGGGAGGTTCACACATGTACCTTGACCTAGTTTGATTTGGATATGACATTTTTGGATCCTTTGAACCCTCAATGCCTTATGTTTCATGTTGCTAACATGTTAACGATGATTTTGGTTCAATTTTAGATCATGATATTGTTTCTTCCTTGTTCATTTGTGTGTTTCCTTTTAAGTTTTCAACTTGAACTTCTATGTGATGTTTTCTTGCACTCTTTGAGCTTTTGCTTGCATTTCCTTTTGAATTGAATTGATATTAATTTTGAGATTTCTTCTCTTCATCTCCCTTCTGTCCAATGACTTTGGAACCTCATTTAAGGTATCTTAGTCCCTCCTGAGGAGGTACTTGAAGTATACCTAAAATGATGGATCCTTGAGGACTCTTTTGTGCTTCCTTTGCACTTGGCTTGTGATGCTTATGGTTGAGTACCTATTATGAGGCCCTTGCTGCCCTCATTTGGTCTCCCATCCTCACTTGGCTTTTTTTTGTTTTACCTTTCATTTGGGTTTATTTTTGGTGGTGTGGTTGATGTTGTTTGACTTAGGTCATTTCATCCCACTTTTGGTGCATTTTTGTGTGGTTTGTTCTTGTTTGATTAATTTTTTCTTGTGCTCTTCTTCTTCTTTTCTTTTCTTGCATTTCCATATGCATGCTTGGTTAAGATGAGCTTGTGGAGGCTACTGCCCCACACTATTTTCCTCCCACTTTCATACTTTTTGTGCATCTTATGTGTGCATTCTTTCATTTGCATATGCATTCTTCTTTTTCTTCTTCTTTTGCTTTTCTATGCCATGCTCCCCATAAGTTCTATAACCTTTTTAGGTTATGATAGACATTAGGTAGTTCCCTTTTGAATCTCAAATTTAGGTGTACTTTGCATGATAACTTTTAGGATTGATTAGTCTCCCATTAGTGTTCCTTCTTCTATTCTCATCTTCAAACATTCATAAAACACTTAATAAAGGATGACAAGTGTTGTGTGCTACTAGCCTTAAGCTATTTGGGAAATGATGATTGGGTGGTTGCCTCTCAATTGTCTAGAATATTAGTATATGTCCTTTGGACGATATACGACGCATTCGCTCCTAAATGATAGTCTTTAGTGCAACATGAGTTACAAATCAAGTTCAAAACACTTATTCTCTAAAAAACACAAAAACACTTCAAATCTTTTTTTCATCCTTCGGGATCTTAATCAAGAAAATATTTTCAGATAAAAGAGTGTCGTTAACTTTTAGTTCTACCGCAAACGGTAATGCCTAAGTATCCAATGGTCGAGCTGCATACACCAACTACTAGAACTACTTGTTAACCCTACTCGGGCCTAAAAAACTTTTGAACCAACCTGTGGTTCTTTTAGCCCAAACTACGTTTGCTCTGATCTTTCATACCAGATGAAAGTACGTAGGCACAAGACGCGATGTCTTGGCGAGCAACCTTTTCCCTTCTTTAGTCGTAGTTAGCCGAACTACGTTGACTCTGACTTTCCCATTGCACGAGGGAGTACGTAGGCACAGAGCGGCGATGCTCTGCCGAGTCATTTCTTTTTCTTTTCTTTTGTCCCTAAGCCTTTAGCTAGATAGTTTCAACACATGCTTTTAGATAGACAACAATGTGTTGATCCCGTCGAGTACGACGAACGTGAGGGGTGCTAATACCTTCCCCTTGCGTAACCGACTCCCGAATCCAGACATGGTTGCGATGACTTTGTCTTTCCCTTTTTCGTTAGGTTTTTCCGATTGTTTCATTTCCCTCTCTTTGGGATAAATAACGAAAGTGGCGACTCTTCTATTTTTTCCACCGGTTGTTTTTCGCAGTTACGACAAGGTCTTACGGCGATAAAGGCACAAAACCTATGGTTTACTAGGTCAATCTCGTAACATATTCAGCCCTAAATCACAATTTTTCCTTCAATTACACCCTAAGGCATTAGAGTTACTCACATTCAAATATTCATATTCCTACAGGGTCAGTCATATAACAATTCAAGGTTTGGCCACAAAGGCCTAAGGTTTCCCTTTCTCATATTATGCTCTAACTGTCAGGAATACTTACCACTACACCACAACATCAAAGTTCCCAAAACCAGATTTAGACCACGAAGGCCAAAATCCCTTTTTCCCCAATTGAACCACGGCTAGATTTACCTATAATCGGTTTAGGCCACGAAGGCCAAAAATCGTAATTTCTCATTTCTACCCTCAAAACCCTACGGTTACAATCTCCATAATAAATTTAGGCCACGAAGGCCAAAAATCCTTTTTTCTCATAATTCTCCATAAAACCCTTAAACCCATAAATCAACCATAACTACATCGAAAGTTACACATGGAAAATCATGAAAAGCTATACTCCCCATACCTTAGTCGATTCAAAGCCTTCACGATTATCGCCGGGAATCTTCTGCCTCCAATCTTCTCCTCAGGGCTCTCTAGCCATAATACTTTTCACGGTTCACAAAATGAATCCTAATTCCCTTCAGAATTCTATTTTGTCAAACCTAGTCTTGGGCCTCACAATTTGGGCTTTTCCCATAACACCCTCACTAACTCCTCTTAAATATCCAATTTGCCCTTCTTTCACTTATATTTATTTTAATTCATAATAATATTAATATCTTCATATTATATACTATTATTCAAAATAAATAACCTAATTATGCATAATTCTTCAAAATTCCACAAAACCACCGAAAATCACCGAAAATGAATATTCTTAATTAAATTAATTAATTAAAATATTCCAATTAAATTTGGGGTGTTACAATGATCATGCTTATGGAAATATATTCTACCTTTTGTGATAATATTACTGCTAGTTAGTAGTCAGAGAAACCAATCCAGCCTTCATGAATCAAGCACATCTATCTATAAAACTAAACTCTAGTTTCAAGAAAAAATGATTAACTATAAATGGATTATCAAAGAATGATGACTAAAAAATGATGTCTAACTCGAAGTCTAATGTTACTAGACTCTGATGACAGATAACTTCTGAAAAATTGTCAGTCTCTGAGATTCAAAAAAGGAATATTTGCTTCTGATAAGCATTTTAAGTAAAAATTTCTTTTAAAATCCTTATCTTACTTAAATTCCTTAAAGTTGAGAATCATCTAGTGTGTTCAAGAAATTTTCTAGGTAAGAACTCTTGGGTAATGATGTTTTATTTTTATTACATCTATGGTCTCTATCCCCTGTCCTTGTGTAACATCATTTCTTGTCACCTTTTCTGTCCTTCTGACAAGATTCTTATTCCTCTATGTTCAGAATCCAATTCAGTTCTTTCTTTATATTCTTTTTATCTGTGTTGATCAAACCAAACATGAGATGAATTCTCTAGTCAATTCTTCACTGAATCAAATAGTTTCCATTTATGAAAAGTTTGTAGATTTTGAAAAGTTGTTTAACCTAGGTTTTAACTTTTGGAAGACTATTTCTGAACAAGGTTGGAATGAATACTTTGAAATGCTCCATGGTTTTACTTATCCAAGTCTTGTCAAAGAATTTTGGGTTAATGCATCCATTGTTAAGCTAACTATTGAGTATGAAATCCTTTCAAGGGTTTCTGATGTTTCTATAATAATAACCTCTAAGATGATTGCTAATGTAATCAACTGTGAGGAGATTGAAGAAATCCCATGTACTCTTGTTTGGGAATATTATCTTCCTACTTGGCGTACTTTTGTAGATCCATCAAACCTTTCTCAGGTCTCAAATCTTCGTCCTGATGCAATTGTTTGGAACCAGATTCTGAACTCAAATTTGCTACTTAAGGATAAAGATCTAGACCTTGTGGATTCTATTGGAAAATATTTGCTACTTCTCAATTCAGACATATAGATTGATCTACCTCAAATTATGTTTGACCACCTGAAAAGAATCTTTCTTCCTCTCACAAGGGAAAGACATTCTTCATTCCTTATGGACGTGTTTTTTCTAAACTATTAATCCAACAAGGAGTTGTCATAACATTAGAGGAAGATTCTTCTAAAATTTGGAGAGATAAGTTTGAAGCTATCTATGAGAGGTTCTAATGTTGGATATCTGTAATATATGCCCTGTAACTGTTATTATCTTGTTTTAAGCAATCTTTTGTTTTAATAAAAAATAATTTATGCTATTGTATTGTTTTAACTATTATATGTGCATCTCTTGTGTTATTCAAAGAATCATAAAACTAATATTAAACACTAGAAACAAGTAATATTCTCATTAAAATATTGGTATTTATTATATCTCTGTCAAGAACTTTCTAGACACTTGGATATGTTCTAAGGTATTCCCTATGATCATCTGACATATTAAAGTAGTCCTTCTAATCTTCCTTTGCAAACTCAACAGTCTCATTTGTCTGGAGATTTCTGCGTATTAACTTAGAATTTATTTTCCTTCTATGTGTCTTAACAAAGGTTATTGTTGTTATTGTTGTTATTTGTGCCTCTGAAGAATATGCTTGTTTGAAGACTCTTCAGTTGCTACATTCATCTCATTTGCTTGAGTTGATGCTCTTAGCAATGCTGCCTTTCTAAAATCACACTTTGGAACCCAAATTTATTTCTGCTTATACATTTTTGTTTTCTAAAGATTAAGTGATTTGGATAGACAGTCTGCTAAATGTTTTATAGAGTTTATTCATTCGATATCTTGAGTCTTTATTGTCTCTGTATTGATTAGTCAAATCAATATTTTAACTTTTGATTCTTGGGAAATGATGTCTAGTATCTAGCCCTAATAATGATTCTCTTAAACAACTGTAAATGTCATTTAACAACTATTTGTTTTTAAAAGTTGTTTGCTTTTTACTTCATTTATGCAAATGTATGAAAATAATAATAAAAAAGGAAAGTAAAAGATTAGACTCGTGCAAAATAATAGTGGTCAACAAAAGCTTTCATTAATCATAAGAAAAAGATTAAAAAGGATGGAGATATTAATATGAATCTAATTCTTCTAATGCCTTAAGACGTATGAAGTTTTCCCAAGTATAGTATGGCTCGTCTTCATCTCCTTCATTGCCACCTTCATAGGTTTCAATGCAGTTGTCGAAGAACCAACTTCAAAAGCTTTAGAAACCATCTGGAGTCTATGGACTATATGCCTTCATACTTGTGATTTCTTCTAAAACCTTTGTTATTATAGAGATGTTGGTACTCTCAGTTATGGATTCCATAGTGTTCTAAAAGATGTTGATGAAAAATAATTAGGATTTGGTTGCTTTTATAATGGAGTATAGGCAGACCAAACGGTTGGATTAAGTCCTTTTCTTGATCTTTAGAAGTACTACGACCAATAACTATTAAGAATGCACTGTACACGCTTTTAATGCTCTCTATTACTTGAATCGTTTCTCTTCTTTGGGAACTACTCAAGTAATGATGATATGTTTTGCATTTATGAAATATTTTTATTTTGTGTTATTTTATTCTCTATTTTAAAATTTTATTTTAGTCTTTTTGATGTGACAAAAGGGGGAGAAAGATATAGAAGTATTTTAAGAAAATCTAAACCTTTCAGATTTTATATATTGTTTATTTTAAATATTTTAAATTTCTGTTATTACGATTATTTGTTTACCCGGGAGATATATTTTATTTTTCTTAAATATAGAACTTAGGGGGAGCTTACAAACTTCAATCTTTGAACTATTAGACTCATGGGGAGCTCACAAACCCCAAACTCTGATGTTGTTAAGTAAATTAAAATAGCCCAACATTGTTCTTAAATACTTAGGTTTGTCATCATCAAAAAGGGGGAGATTATTAGAACAAGATTTGTTCATGACATATATTGTTTAGTTTTTTATTGTAAAAAAAGTATTGAAAGAACAATGGTGTTTTCTAATGTGTGTTTTAAGTATGCAGGTTCTAAAGTTTAAAGAGAAACTATTCAGAATTTGTTAAGAGAACACATTTAAGAGAAGCTGAGTTCTTGGCTTCTGATGGTTCAAAACTGAAGGATGTTCTTAAGCGAAGTTTAATGATATAGGATTGCTTAGAATTTGAAGCTGAACGTATTAGTATCAGAGGATAAATATGTCATCTCTACACATAGTGAATGTATCAGTTTCTAGTGATCATTCAGAAATAAAGACAAAGTTAAGTGATCCGTACTGGATAAATCAAGCTACAATGTCAAATCAGTTTGTCAGCTAGAGTCTGTGTTCACATGGCTCAAGAAGAGTTGACATGCTTTACAAATATCCACTCTCAACAAATCTATTTTATAACTCACAAGGAATATGCTACAGTTAAACGAGTTACATGTTGGATAAAGATATTTTTATTTATCTATCTTCAACGTCTCTTAGAATTATGGAGTAACAACGAAACTTGTGCAAGTTATCCCTTCCAACGGCTATTCTTTTGTATCTTATATTTAAGTGATTGAAGATTCAATCTAAAGAAAAAATAAAAAGGGCCAAAACAAAAAAAGGAGCGTTTCACGCTTCTATCAAAATGGAAGAATAACAAGATCAACAACAACATCGAGTATGCAGAGTATTTTTTATCTGTTATAAATTGTACAAAACCTTAAGATTTTTTTAAATAATGAATATCTTAGAAATATTAAGAGCTATGATCTTTGTTATAGTATTTCCATGTAACTCTTATTGTATATCAAGTACACCTTGTTGTCTATTCTGCTAAAAGGTTGTTTAGTAGTTTAGAAAGAAAGTCTCTTGTCATGTGCTTGAGCATTCAAGTCTTGGACTGTGAGTCTGAGCAGGAAGTCTTATACTCAAGGGTATGAGCAGGAAGTCTTGAATCCTTGGGATTTAAGCATGAAGTCTTGGATTCGTTGAATCTAAGGGGGCAAGTCTTAATCTGTGAATCTGAGCAGGAAGTCTTGTACTCGAGGGTATGAGCGGGAAGTCTTGAGTGCTTAGGATTTAAGCAGGAAGTCTTGGATTCGTGGAATCTAAGCAGGAAAGTCTTAGGCTATGAGTCTGAGCAAGATTTCTTTTACTTGAGGGTATAAGTAGGAAAGTCATAGGATCGGAGGATTCAAGCAGGAAGTCTTGATCAAGTGCTGATTGAGCAGGCAATTATTAGGATGTAGGTCTGAGCAAAGAAAAGTATTAAGCTTATGCCATATGCAATTGTAATCATTGTTTGATTATAGTGGAAAATCTCTTGTGCTGCAAGGGGATTCAACTACTCTCGGTTTGGGAGGAACCAGGATAAATTATGTCTGTTTATTTGTCATTTGCTTGCTTCTGTTATGATTATGCTGTAACTTGTTTATCAGAATCTAAACTCTGTTAAGAAGCAACTCAAATTAGAGAACACAATTCAACCCCTCATTCTTGTGTATTTTCTTACCTTCATGAGGTCTAGGGATATAGGATCAACTGAAGATATCGGGATCAATGCAAAATGAGCATGATATGTGAATGATTTAACATTCATGAAATGAGGTTTGCCAAGATGCCTTTATTGGTGAATGGAAATGTAAGGTGAAATAACTAGGGAGAGAAGTGATCAACTACTCTGACTACTTGCATGTTCTTTGAGACTAATCTTCTAATGAAGCTCCACTGGGGAAGACTACAGTCGAGTTTCCTTGGGGAAGATTCAAAAGAAAACTCATTAGGAAGTCTACAGCCGAGACTCACTAGGGATTCTACTGCCGAGACTCACTAGGAGATGCCTACTGCCGAGGTTTTTGTTGAGAAAATACCTACTAGCAAGGTCTGTTGGGAAATATTCTACCGAGACCGACTAGGGAATCTACTGTCGAGATTCGCTTTGATAGAAATATACCTATTATCGAGGTCTATTAGGAAATCTTCTGCCGAGATTAGCCAGGGAGTCTACTGCCATTATCTAGTGGGGAAGCACCTTCTACTGAGGTTTACTGGGAAATCTTCTACTGAGATCAAGCTAGGGAATCTACCCCCAAGATTCAATGAAAAGAATACCTACTGTTGAGGTTTAAATGGGAAATATTTTGTCGAGATTAGCTAAGGAATCTTCTGTCTAGATTTTACTGACAAGCATAAAGTAGTTGATTGTAGTAACAATGATTGTCTTCATATGTGGATGAGAAATGGTTCATTGTATCGTTATGATTAAACATGGTTTGATATTCATTTGATTTATGCATTTCATGTTACGTTTACTCAGTGTAGTGCCCCACACTTGTGGGTATACGACACTTGCAATGACGCATGAAATGTAACACCTAATTAGTGTATGTATGCATGCCAATAATAATTGGACTTTGAGAGGTTCCAAGCAAGGTTGGTCTTTTATTGTAGATGTTTGATTTTCAATGCTACGGGAATATGCCGGATGAATGCGATGATATGCCTTACATGATGCTAGAGCGAAGCGACATGATTACCATATGACAACAATTTATGTAATGACTTTAAGATTTCCATGTGCCCGTGTGGCGGGTAATGGATGAAATAATTCCTTTGCAGCATGGTTTTTTGTCGAGGGAAAAGGAATTTTTATCGGAGTTCATTTCCATCATGATTTCCCGACACTCATTTTGAACTCAATAGTTGTTGATATATTATAGAATTTCTGCTTGAGCAGCTTGAAAGTCTGGAGAGGACTTTCTTTTTGGTAGTTCTCTTGCCCCAGTTTATTAGGTATTTGAAGGAATTTTCCTCGAAAGGGGTTCAGAAGCAACTTGCCACAACCTTAAGGTGGCTTACCCCAATGTTTGAATCTTGTAGTGGTTTTTGACTAACCGAACCTTGGAGTGGTAGGCTTCTAATTGAAGACCTTTCGAGGGGTCGGCTTCACCGAGCTCTTTAGGTGGATTTCCCCTGTATGAGTCTTGCAAGGATTTGTTCTTTGACTAAACAGCTCTTGGGGTGATCGGCTCATATTGATTGATTCTCAAAGTTATTTACCCTTGATTGGACTTCTTTGACATGATCAAGTTCCTCAACTGAATGTGCATTATTGTAATTCCCTTGATACTAAGTGCTACTTTGCAAAAAAAAATTGTTTATTCACAAATTGTAATTTTAATGCAGTTCAAATGCAAATTTTGAAATCAATCATATTGAAATGATGGTGATATACAATGAACGGTCAATGATCATAACACACGGTAAATCTAGCCATTCATAGGATGAAAAATGATGTGATTAATACAAATGATTAACAAAGATCTTTGTGGAGTGAGGTTAACACAACCTTGATGTAGTATGCTTTTAAAATAAACTCTTCCTCAATTAGGTCTTTTAAGGGTTGTAACGTGGTCTGGTTCATGTTTTTTTGAACAAAAGGACACGAGGCTTAAATTAATTTTAACCCACCCCTTCTTCTTGATGAACTTCCAAGAGAGTTCAAAGATGTGATGGTAAGGATGAGGATTCAAGATGATTTTTTTTTTAAATCACAGTCGCTTTATTTTATTTTTGTTGAGGGTTTTGATGACCTCTTTTTTGTTTGATCCCTAATTTTTTCCTGGACTACTTCTTTTAAAGCTTTCGCTCTGTTGCACCCCAAAATTTTCCCTCCCTTTTCTTACCTTAATTGGCTTATGCTTCAGTCATTTGCATCATCATTTCACTGGTTACAAGACATGGGATCACATGGTATTTCTCACTGTTTAGAGGTTTCTTCATTTCAGAGTTTATTTCATTAGCCTTCAGAGCTAAATAGGCAGTCGTCAAAGGCATCAGGCATTTATTTTGCTTAGTAGATGGTTTTATTATTTCAGAATCAATAGCATAAACCAGGGTTCATATGATCTTATTCTAGACAGATTATCTATCATGTTTCAGGCATCATTCAAAGGTATTATCAATGGCTAAGGTTTAGATGCGAAGCCGGGCTAAAAACAAGTTGCAACAAGGCCATATTTTCACTTTTGACTTGGTGCAGTCGATTTGCATAAGTGTGCAATTGATTGCATCCCTTCATGATGCTTCATTTTTCCTTTTGGGACAGTGCAAATTGATTTGCAGTGCAGTGCAATCGACTGCACAGTGTCAGTTTTTCCTAGAACACTCATTTTTCAGCATTACATTAACTTGCAACACACTACATTCACTTGGGATCAATGTTATATCAGTAGAAGAATCTAAATGCTTCAAAATATCAGCTCATTTCCAAATTAATTTCACTTTCCTCCAAAATTCAAATGGTTTTCCATTCCTAGTTCCAAACGAGAAACCCATTCCAAATTCAAACCCACACTCCAAACCTTATTTACACTCCAAACCTAGACCATATTTAAACCAATTTGCTCCATTCCAAGAGGAACTCATTTATTTTTTCTTATTTTTCTACACTTCACACTCACATTCTCTCTCACTTTTTCACTCTTCATGTTCATCTTCATCCTTAACCTTCAACAAAGCTCTTCCATTAGAATTCTCAAATTCTTTATGGGAGTTTGTTAACTCTAGAGCTAAACCTTCATCATTTCCTTTCATCAACACAAACTCTACAGTAGAAGTTGATTTGGATCTAGATCTAAAGTTTAGAAGCACCTTCTTGAAGTAACTTTGAAGCAACTTCATCTCATTGTATTGTTCTTCAAGGTTCTTACTAGGAATTCATTGAATCTTTGATTTTCTTTGCTTGATCTGTCAAATTCTATTTGCAACACTTACCAGAGAAAATCTCCGCTTTGTAGGTTGGTGATTCTTAGATCTAAACTCATTCTAGCTTATTTTACAACTTTCACAATGTAGATCTTTGTGATTTTGGTGTGATTTGATCCTTTGATTCAATTGTTGATGTTTGATTGAATCAATGTGTGCTTATTTGATATGAATTGATGTGAATTTCGTGCAAAATTACATGCTATTACAAGTTGCATTTGAACCATTAATTGATGCTGGAAAATTGCTTTTTAAAAGAGATTTTTGCTGATGCAAATCAATTTGCATCCTGATGCAATCAATTTGCACCTGTTTGAATTGCCTGAAAGTGCTGTCTAGAGCCGTGCAATCGATTTGCATCATGTGCAAATTGATTTTCACATGTAGCTTTTGTGTTTTTGGCTTGTTTTGAAGCATGTATTGATACATATTCCAACTCTAAACCTCATGGATTTGTATGATGCATATTTGTGGAATTGTTTAGAGTTGTTAAACCTCTAGTTGCAGTATGTATATGAATCTTTGATGCACGATCTTTCAATTGTTGATTTGTTTGCATTCTTGAAGCATGCTCATGATGCATACTTGTTTACATGTTGACAATAACTTGTTGAGTGTTGCCTATTCATGATGTGTGATATTTAAGTATGCTTATATGCATTGTTAATTATTGATATATGCTTATCATGATTGCTTATTCTTTCATCATACGTTCATATACTTTGCTTGTTGATTACGTGTCGCATGTTCGATGATCATTGCTTGCATTCTTGATTTTTTTCTCATGATTCTTAATTGATAACATGTTGATACTTGCTTGTTGTTGTTGTTGTGTGTTCATGATGATTAAATTTTGATTCATGCTTGCACATATTTTTTATTGATGAAACTCCATGAAGCATGTTTCTTTTGTTTCATTGTGAATACTTGTGCATACTAGGTGTTTGATTTTTTGACACTTGCTTATTGTCGTTTAATATTCAAGATGTTTTATGATGATGCATGTTCATAAGTATTACTTGATCTTACTTGGTGCATGTTCATGCTTGGTCCTTGCAAATTCATGTGCATTTTTTAAAATGTTGATGCATAATCACGTGTATTCTTGAATGCTTTGGTTACATGCTAATTGTTGATCAATGTTAGTGACTTGCAATCTTGATGCTTGATTAGTATTTCATGATGCATTTTCATGCTCATCCTTCCTTGATATCTTTGGATATATGTCATGATGCTGATGTATACACTGCTGCTATGTTAAGTAAATGCTATTAAATGCTGCCTAGTGTGACCTGCAGCATATACACTTGTTCTGTTCTGAAAATGTATGCTATTAAATGTTGTGTTGTGTTTTTGCTAGATTTTATTGCTGTATTGAGATGAAGCATTGTTGTTGTTGCTGTTTTTAGTTTATTTTCTTGGTTTTTTGCTTGGCTTTGCATGTTCTCTTAGGGCTTCCTAGTCCAACCTAATTTTGGATTAAGCTTGGAGTAGGATAGACATTAAGCTCTCAATCCTTTGCATGGCAACATTAGGTTAACTCCTTTTCAACCTTAACCTTAGGTCTGTTTCTCATCCTCAACTATAGGACCCTTTGGCATGACAACATTTAGGTGTGAGATCCCTTAGATTTTTATTTTAACCTTTGAGTCTTTTTCTTCTCTCTCAAACCAAATCAAAATACTTAATAAATATGATGTGCATAGTTCGTCACGATCCTTAAGCACATGGGAAAAGATGAGCATATGCATTTCTAACCTCATTTTAGCGTACTTTGTGCGTGAGACGTTTAGATCGTTAGCACGAGGTATTCGATCCTATTTCATAGACTTTCGTGCAATGTACATCTCAAACAAAGTCAATTCACTTCTTTAAAAGCCTTGAACAAAGTCAAATCATTTTGTCCTTTGGGATATTCCTTTAAATTTTTTTCAGAAAGGACATGCTACTTTTGTTCTACTGTAAACAGGTACGCGTAAGGCTCTAGACAATGAGCAGCCAAATACCTAACTGCTGTAATGCAAACTTAGCATCACTCATAAAAGACACTTAACTACCTGCAGTAAGCTGAACTTCAAACGCTCTGAATTCTTCATTCTCGTTTGAATGAAGATACGTAGGCACAAGACGACGAAGTCTTGGCGAGCACCCTTCCCCTTTCTCACCTGTAGTCCTCCAAACTAAGTTGGCTCTGACTTTCCTATTGCACGAAGGAATACATAGGCATAGGATTGTGAGATCCTATCGAGTCTCATTTTGTTTTTTCTTCCCTTTTCGTTTCCATGTTCCCTTATCAAGTAAGCTTTAGATATACACACCCTTTGATTAGAACAACAAAAGTGGATCTCGTTGAGTACAACATATGCGAGGGGGTGATAATACCTTCCTATCACGTAATCGACTCCTGAACCCAGGATTTGGTTGTGAGACCATGTTCCTTTCCCTTTTGGAGGTTTCTTTGATTGTTTCCTTTCCCCCGTCAGGATAAATAATGTTGGGTGGCGACTCTATTTTTTCTGCCAGCCCTGATTTTTGCTTGTCATTTTTTGTGGTGCTCAACTTAGCGAGCTTTTAAAAAAAAGTTGTTACAACCATGTTATTGATGGATGAGGATCAAAAAATATAAGTTTTCTTGGTCTTTCACAACTTCTTTGACACTTCAATATGTGTGTGAAGTATGTGGTTGATCCTCAGGTCGGATGGTGTGTAGATGAACTATTTCTCGAAAGATTGAATGCATAGTCAAACTATCTGAACACAACTACCCTGCCCCTGGTTAATATTAAGGGTTTTTAAATCCGAAAGAAACACCATCTTCTAGGCTCAAAGTGGTTAACTCCTTATCTCTTAGATGTTTGGGGATTTGAAACAATGCCTTCCATCATAGGCAAAATTCTATTCGAAAGCATACCACAACAATTTCAGGTGTTTTTGCTCTCATCATTCTCCTTCATCTTTGCTAAACAACACTTTGAATGGGATATATATATATATATATATATATATATATATATATATATATATATATATATATATATATATATATATATATATATATATATATATATATATATATATATATATATATATATATATATATATATATATATATATATATATATATATATATATATATATATATATATATATATATATATATATATCTGTGTGTGTGTGTGTGTGTGTGTGTGTGTGTTTTTTGTTTAGATATAAAAAGAAAATGAGTGAACACGAATGGATTAATTCAGAAAATGCATGATCACTTCATTAATATTATCATTTAAAGAAAATAATAATGCTTAAAAGAAAAAAAAAACATTTAACATGCAAAGAAAATACAAATGAAAAGCTGAAACATCCAAATAATTGCCAATGTTGAGGACAATCTTTTCTGCTTGACTTTCTTGCTCTAGGAAGTACCTTCTGAAGTCTTCTAGCTCATCAGGGCAAGGGATTATTTACCATATTAGGGCCATCGAAAGTCAGCTGCCCTTTTTCAATTTGGTCTTGCATTTGTTCTTAGAAGACCTTACAATCTTCGATTAAGTGCCTCACTACTCCATCATGAAACTAACATTGGATATCCAGGATGTACCAAGGAGGGAATGAAGACTTCATGGATTTAGTATTTCTAGGAGCTATCAATGAGCTTTGGACCAATTGAGACCACAATTGACTGCACATAATTGGGATTGGGTCGATCTAGTGAGTTTCTCTTTCCTGTCGGTTTTGAGGTTTATGCTGATTTTGACGTCAATGTTGATTATTTGGATTTTGAGCCGATAATTCTGACGTTGATGCTGATGCGAAACTTGAACTGGATAATTTGGTGGACCTTGCCACGATTGTGCATACTGAGGACCGGGAGGTAATGGTTGCCGATATTGAACAACCGCTGCATATGGATGTTGATAATAGGGCACCAGAGACAGAGTTTATGGAGCCTGTTGAGTCCTCTTCCTCTTGGGAATCACTAATGGATTCAATCTCAATAGCCTGTATACTCAAGAAACCTTGGAGTCTTCTGCTTTTGAGGCCGCTCTCGATGAGTTCTCTAACTTTCACTGCCTCACATCCTTTCGGATTATGGGCTTTGTAGAGCATCTATAAACATATACACCAATTCTTTCTCTATGAGTGGTGGTTGAATGCGAGCAGAAAACTCTCTCCATCTTTGGATGTATCCTTTGAAGGACTCATTTCTCTCTTGAGATAGGTCTTTCAATTGGAAGTGACTGGGAGCCATATCCAAATTGTATTGGTACTGCTTCAAAAAAGTGTTAGCTAGGTCCGACCATGACTAAATATGATTTCTTTCCAATTCCATGTACCAATTCAATGATGCCCCACTCAAACTGCCTTGAAAATAGTGATTCATTAGCTTATCGTTAAGAGTATAGGCGGTCATTTTTTGGCAGAACATCACCAAATGGTGCTTTGGGCAGTTATCCCCTTTGTACTTATGAAAGTTGGGTACTTTAAATTTTAGGCGTATAACCAGGCAAGGAACTAAACACATGTTTAAAGGATCCAGATCAAAATAATCATGCCCCTCTATAGTTTTAAGTCTTTCATCCAACACACGGTACTTTTTTAGCAATCTCAATAACCTCGGGTCTCTTGGTCTTTCTTACCAGTCTTGCTTCTTGGACTTTAGCTCAAATAATGAAAATTTTTTATAATAAATAATGTCATGAGTTGAGGAATATCCATCTTTGACAATGGGATTCTCTTGAATAAAGGGGGCCTCAACTGGGATCCGTACAACATGAGTTTGAGTAAGGCCATTTATTTGAGGTGGAATGACATTTTCAGAACATTGCCCTCTCTCCTTGCCAAAGATGTCATCACCTACAAGAGTTGGTTTATTTGGTTCTTTATCAAATCAAAATCTCCCTTTAACACAATCTAGTTTTGCTCTCCAGGGTCTATGGTCTATGTTGACATATACAAATGAAATGTATGTGAATGGATGATCTTTTTTGTATTTTGCTATGCATAGAAAATGCAACGTAGGTATAGTTAGGACTCGGGATAACGCGAGTAAATCAGAACACCTTATCAGGTATGTCTCTTTATAATGGACAGTTCTATGCTTTCTACCAAAACAACCGCTCACAAGATAACTTCTATGGTTGATGTATAAGGTTCCCTGAGTCATGGGCCTTAGTCGTATCAACGTCATGCAACAAGTTAGCCACTTTATGACAAGAGTGACGAAAAGGTCTCTTCTGAGCAAGGTTTTCGTGTTAGGTGCAGCTAGGAGAACCCTTAGAGTATAATAATATGTAACCACCAATGCAAGTAACTGGTTCTAAGAGGGGGTCCTAGAGTCATAGACCCTTCATGAATCAGTGTCATGCGATAGGCTAGTTGTCTTATAACGATATCTACGAAAAGGTCTACTCTAGAGGAGTATTCATGCTAGGATCGCAAGGACTGGCCCTTTGGTACTAACACTACTACACAACTTCCAAATCTAAACTATGCGTTCTCTCTTATTTTTCTAAAGCTCTGGTGTAAAGCTTTACTCATGTCTATTGTATTCAACGAAAACCATTCACTTAATATATCAAATGAATGTTAGATTAAGTTAGTTTTCAATCTTCTACTTGTTAGAGAGAGAGAGAGAGAGAGAGAGAGAGAGATAAGAGAAATGTTTTTAGATTTTTATTATTGTGCTAAGGCTAAAAAATGTTTTTATTAGAATGCAAAGAAAAAAGTACATAAAAAGATTTTTATTATTAGGGGGCTCGACAAGATTTCGTAATCCTTCTCCTATGTATCTCCAGGTGCAATAAAGAATTCAAGACTTACGTAGTTCTGGGTAAAAAATGTTTGTTCGTTAGACAATTTTAGTGAAATTTATCTTGTATTAATCGACGGAAAATATTGTTTTACCCAAAACAAGTGAGGAGCGGGTGTTTGCATCACATTGGATGGATTTCTAAGTATCAACATTCACATAAAAACGTCACTTATCTCAACTCAAATATTGGGGATGAAACATTGCTTTGCATCATCTTAAGACAAAATGTCTTTCATTTTTGAAAAAGATTTTTAAGATCGCACGACAATGAGAAAAATAGTTTGATTGGATGCATGCATTTTATAGGTGAATGACGAACGTTTGAAGATATTGAGAGCTAAGCCTCAGGATCAATCATTCGGGGTTCTGTCGGAAAGCTAGATTCTAACGATCCTTTTTCATTCAAGGTTTTTAAGAAAATTGTTTGATAGACAACGAACACTCGATAAGAGTTAACTATTCAAAGAGTTAAACCAGAATGCTTGATCCCAATGGCCCTTAACTGTTAGAGTTAATTTAAGTGTTTTAAGAGCGAAATAAAATAATGAAAGGTTAACTCAAAATGTGTTGCTCGGGACCGATAATTCGAGGGTTCCCACCAGAGCACTATATTCCAATGTTCCTCTTCTTTCGAGTATTCATAGAAAAGTTAATGCATTAGTGAAAATGTCATGTGAATTGATTGAAAATGAATTGTGAAATGATTTGGGATTGCTTGAAGTTAGTGAGATATTCATAGGTGTGAGAATATAAACTTTATTCAGAAACATATTGCCTAATAAAACCACTCAATAAATTTGGGGTAGGTCAAATAAACCATTAATCAAACTAAAAATCAATTAATCACCTTGAAAGAAAAATCAAATAATTAATCAAATTAGGAGATAAATCAATTAGTTAAACAAATTTGCAAGAAAACACAATTATTCAATTAATAGAATATACAATTAGCCAACTAATTATTTACTAACTAAACAAATTTTTAAAAATATAATTCATTAAAATAAATAGTAATAAAAAAAAAGTGTATGTTAAAAAAATGAGGGATGAAGTGTTATTAACGAATTAGAATAAAAGGCCAAACCCATTAACTACTAAAACCCTAACTCATTAATAGCTAAATAAATAATAAGAAAACAAATAATGTACTAATTCTACCAATACATGGGCGACAGACATTCATGGAGAAAGAGACAAGAAATTCAATTTTTCATAACAACCAGTAATACAAAAACATGTGGCATATCATAACAAAAACAAAAATAATAATTTCATCTTCTTCTTGGCCTCACTTGAACAACAAATAGAGAAATGTTTCTCTTCCAACTCATGTGTTTTCTCTTGTAGCTTGAAGCACAACAACAATAACAACTACTATACCAAACAAACCAAAATCACGTTTCCGCTTATCAAAAATCTCTCTCAAAATCATAAACACAACAAATATAAATTTTATTTCAACCAACAAGTTATCAAGGAAAGCAAAAAGAAAACCGTGACAACATCGACATTACCTTAACAGTGAAGGTCTTGATCTTGTAGAGTTGTACAACAGTTTAGATTACGAAAGTGATGGTTATTCGAATGGTGATGGTGAAGGGAAATAATGGAAGCAGGTTTGAAGAGGTCAATGATGTTTTGAGCAACTTCATGCTCCAACGGAAAATGGAGTCGAGTCGGTTGTTGCTGTTGGTTTTTTCAAAAAAAATATTGCTCGATTTGGCTGTGGTTTTAGAGTGTTAGGCGAAGCAAGTATGGAGAGGGGAAACTGTGAAGTTGGTGTTTGGCGACAGGTTTATGGTTGTTGTCGATGCGTGAAAGGGTTGGGAGTGATATTCATGGAATGAGGGAGATAGAGTTTGTAGTGTTAGTTAAAGGTATTGAGTTAGAGGTTGTATGTTGTGGTGGTGGTGGTACAGTGGTAGGAGAGTTGAACGAAGTTGTTGTACAGGTTGAGGGTGGCAACCGTGCATGAACAGTGGAGATATGAGGAGGATGTTACATGGTTGTTACAGTAAACTATTTGAAAGTAGGATGGAATTATTTGTATGCTATGTATAAAAAGGAAAAGTAGATACAGTAGGAGAAGAAAAAGATGGAAGAAAATCTTGAAGAGTTGAAAGGGTGAGTATGAAGTGCAGGAAGGAGTCGTTTTTCCCAGAACAACCTTAATACGTTTTCACTTTTTTTTTAAGAAAACGAAAATGAAAGGCATCCTTGGTGAATTGGGGCGTTGTTTGTAGGTTTTTTGTGTCCCCCTAATGCTAAGCCGCTACTTGCTAAATATACATCCAAATATTAGGATTTTGATTTTCCAATATGTCAAATTTGCCCTTGGAGTATTGTATAACGTAAAAAAGTTTAAAACAAATTAAGTTAAACAAAAATTAGATTATCTTAAATACATTAAATTAAATCGAAACTAAAACATAGAAAATTCTATTTATTTTTTATGAACATTTTGACTAAAAAATACAAATAAGATTACATAAAATGAATAAAAATCTGGCGCAAAAATGCTAAAAAAAATTAAACATAATACACCAAAATGAATAGCGCGAAATAGATCTCTCAGAAACATACAAGTTTTAATCAAATTTTGAAATAAAAGTTGACTAGTTAAAATGCTCAGGTTGATGAAAATGCGACCAAAAAATTAGTCAAAAAATTAAAATGAGCATGTCAAGTTAAACTACACGAACCGTAGATTAATAAAGTTGACATCAACAAGCTTGAGTTTGAAAATTTTCGCTCGTTAGTTTTACACACAGTTGAGAATCAGTTTTATTGGTCTGCCTGTAAACCCGAAAAATTATTCTGATAGATGATTTATGCATTATGCATGATGAAATGCATGCTAAGCTATGTAGATGATGTTAATGTCATGATAAATGCACAAATTCACTAATTCAGGGTCAAAATTAGGGTATGACATCTGTCGTAACCCGAAATTTGACCTCCCATTTGCCTTTTGCATAAGCATGTGCATTCGCATCGCTGACATACGCATTCACACTTTTTTTCTCTGTGATCTTTGTTGCAGGAAGATTCAGGTTTTGAGCTCAATTAATCACATCTTCTCAAAGATATCACATTATCATTACAAGCACAAAATAAGGGCTTCTATGCCTATTCATCAAAGAAAAAGGTCGAAAATCAGAACCGTGGCCACAACACCATTTTGCAAGCAAAATATGCAAGTTTTGCCTGTGGTAATCGATTACCACTTTTCTAGGCAAAGTAGGGTAATCAACTACCCTGTGTAAAACTGCAATTTTTTGCTGCATTTTCTGTGACAGCCACTTTCACTCTATATTTTGGGGGTCTACTTGGTTCTAGCATTGTGTGGAACATTCTAGACATCTCTAGACAATTCAAGACCTTTCTAAACACTTCAAGGCATTTGCTCCAATACATCAATTTGGATTAAGACCACCATGTTGCTTCATTCCCAAACATTTGAGCCCTTATATTCAAGTTTGCATTGGGATGGTTACCGAGTCAACTACCTAACTAATTGAGTTAACCTCCAACTCAGTGGGTGGAGGCTAACTAACTCCAGGGCTAGTTCCAAGGCTACATCCAAAGCTCGCTCCGAACCTAGCAACTCCAAAGCAAAACTCTATATAAGCAAATCATCACCATTTCACAAGGGACCCTCAATCATTTTCCCAAATTCTTCATTGATCACTCTCAATTCTCTCACATTCTCTCTGATTTTTCTGCAACTTTCTCTCACATTCATCTCCATCATCTTCTCAAAACCTACAAAAGCTCAATTTCTACCATTAGAGCGTAACAATCTTCACGTCAAAATTGTTATTCTCTTGAGCTAAACCTCATTCCACCAAATTACTACTTGGATTTCTAGATTTACAATAGCTTTCTCTCCAATTCAAGTAATCATCTCAAGCTTCTTCGGTTCAAATTGGTATTCAGAGCATTTATCGTGTTTTTATCGATTTTGCTATGATTTGATCTCAAGCTTGGAATTCTCTGGTTTCCTTTGCTTATTCTCATCATATCAATAGAAACGATCACCAAGGCAATCTTCCGCCTTGTAGGTTGGTAATTCGCACTAGATTTACTGTTTTGATCACTTTCGCGCGTTTACGATGTAGTTCGATCATTTTTCGGTGTTGATTGATCATGTGATTCTTTGATCTTTGATCGTCATGTTTAATGCTTTCAATTGATGTTTAATTGACGCCTAAGTGATTTTAAACTTCATTTTTCGTGCTCAAATGTTAATCATAGCACGTGGATGATTGGATAAGTGCTTTGGTTGCTGAAGGTGCTTTTTCAAAAGCTATTTTTTGCCACTGTTACAGTGGTAATCGGCTACCTGTATGTGGTAATCGATTACCCTGCACAATTTTCACATGTTTTTGCAATTTTTTAGTAGGTAATTGATTACCTGCAAGTGGTAATTGATTACCACTGTAACATAATGCCTTTTTTTTTCCTATTTTCAGGCTTGTTTACTATTTCTTTCCTCGTGTAACTTCCGTGGATTGATATGCTTGATATTTGTGGATGTTTTTTGAGTTGTTTAACTTTTGTTTGAGGTATACTTTCAAACTTTCAATATGCAATCTGTCGATTATCAATTATTTTCATTTTTGACATTGTATGATCATGATCATTCTTGCACATTCTTTGATCACATGCTGCATGATTTGTGATGCATACTAAAATTTTTTGGTACTTTTTTTGCACTTCCATTCATGTTTGTATTAAGTTTGTTCCTCTTTGTAATGAATTTAATCTTGTATAATCAATAATTCATCCTCTGCTTCAATGATTTTTCACCCCTTTGGAAAATTGTTAGCATCATCCCCTTTTGATTGATTAATCGAAACTTTGTTTTTATTAGTCGATCCTTCCTTTTTTCTTATCCTTTGGATATTTTAGATCTTTTTCCTCTATTTTCCCCCGTGGAGTTGAAGATTCACAACGCATTGAAGCACCGTACAAATTTTGCGCTATTGTGTTGTTCGTTCGTTTCTTGCACCGCACTTTGGTGTTAGAGAAGGAATGAGAGTGGAGAATTCTTACACTAATTTTGACTATTTTGGGTAGGGAACGAATGACACAGTGCCTGGAATAGTCGTCTCCATCTCCTTACTGTGGTATCCTTGTTTCACCAGTCGAGTCTATCCTTGATCACTTGCACCCTTATCTCCTCTTTGGAAGTGACTTCCTCCTTTCAGTTCAACACTCTTTTCTCTTGAGGACAATCCATTCTTGGTTCCCCAGAGATTTGTAATCACTCTTTTCCTTGATTGATCAACCGTTTCTTCGGTTAAAACCAATTATCTTCTTCCTTGGGGAGGTCAATCTTTCTTCTCTGATTTACACAATCTTCCTGTTCAAACCTAATCCCCATCGGAGTTCTCAAACTTCTCTTGGTTCACTCTCCTTCTTGTTTGGTTAATCATTTTTTGACAGTTAAGCACCAGTTTGTTCTTTTCCGCGGTTAATCCTAGTCTGTCTGTTAATACTGAACTTTCCTTGGGTTAATCACCTTCTTCCGGCTAATCACCCGATCTTTGGTTAATCACAGTCTTCCCGTTAAAACTAACTTTTTCTTTGGGTTAATCACCTTCTCTTGGTTAATCACCCGCCTTTTGGTCAATCACAGTCCGCCTGTTTGAACCAATCACCCTTTTTCTCAATTAACCACAGTCCGTCTATTAAGATACTGAGTTTCTTTTGAGTTAATCACCTTTTTTTGGTTAATCACTCATTTTTTCGGTTAATCACAGTCCGTCTGTTAAGTACCGGACCCCCTGTAGTTAGAAACCTTTCTTTGATTAAAATACTGTCAGCTTTGAGTTAGTAACCTTTGTTCGATTCGAATACCCTTTCCTTTGGCCAAGTGTTATTTGTTCAATTAATGTATCGTTCTTTGGGTCACAACTTTTTCTTGGTTCCACACCCGTCTGTTGGTTGATCACTGTTTACCGGTTAAAACTAGTTACTTTCTCTTTCCGGTTAACCATTGTTTATCATTTAATATACCAATTTCCCCTTAGAGTCAAATACCTCCCTTTGGTTCAGTACTCTCTTTCTCTTGGTTCGTCGTAGTCCGTCTATTGACAACAACCTTTTTGTTATCCCCAGAAAGTTTTACTCTTACCTTTCTTCGGTTAATCATTACTTACCAGTTAATGCACCGAGTCCCCCGTGGATCTTACCTTTATTTTAATTCTTGTCCTTTACTCTTTTTTTCTCTTGGCTCCGTCACTATTCTTTTGTTTTCTCCCCAGTGGAGTCATCTCTTTTCTTTTGCATTCCCCGGAAGAGTTCTTACCTTGCTTCTCCTTTCCTCAGTAGAGTTTTCCTTTGCCTTTTTTTCTTGGTTTTGACACCATTCCTTTTGCATTCCCCAGTTGGGTATTGCTTTCTCTTTTCATTTTTGGCTTCGACTCCGTCTTTGTTTTCTTTCTCAGTGTTAGTTCCCCGAACTATGTAGGATTTGATTTCCTCATTGCACTATGAGGGTATGTAGGCACAAGATTGCGAAATCTTGGCAATCTATCTTCCTCCGTCTTCTTCCATTCTTCTGTCTCTCTGGTCCGTCCAGATCCTCTTCTTTTCCTTGGTTCCTTGAACTATGGAGCTTTGACTTCCTCATTGCACTATAAGGGTATATAGGCATGAGGGCCCCAATCCTCCATGAGTACTTTCTTTTCTTTTTTTCTCTCTCTCTTTCTTTTTCTTTTCCCTTCTTTCTTTTAGCTAGAAGTCTTTAGATCGATAACCCATCCAAGCCTAGAAGCAAGCGAAATGGTTCCCGTCGGGTATGGAGGATACTTAACGTGCTAGTACCTTCCTTTTGCATAACCGTCCCCCTTTCTCGTTTCTCTTCCCTTAGGTTTTATCGATATTTTCCATGTCCTTTGGGACTAAATAAAGTTCGGTGGTGACTCTGTTGTATCTTTGAGTGTGCGATTCACTCAGGCATAATCCTGCTAGCTTCAGTTGGTGACTCTGCTGGGAAGTCCTTGCTCTTGTTTACCATTACTTTCCATGTGATGGATATTAATTCTGTATACAGTTATTTACTGGGTAGACCCTTGACCCATGCTGCAGGGGCAGTTACATCCATGTTACATTAGAAGCTGAAATTCATGTTTGAAGATCAGATGGTCATCGTTTGTGGTGAAGAGGATTTGCTAGTAAGCGAATTATCATCCTTCCGATATGTCGAGACTGATGAAGGCATAGTTGAAGTGCCGTTGCAATGTCTCAAATTTGAAGATGTTAGCTCTGCTTCTGTCAATTCTGGTAGATCAAGAGGGCTAAAGAGATCAATGAGAAAGGTGTCTTGCCTGGCTGGGGGAAAATCCTGGATGTGGTTGAAAAGCATGATCGCTTTAGACTGGGTTATCATCCTGATTAGCAAGTTAGTTCACACAGTCATCAGAAGTGAAACTTGATCAAGTTCACAAGCGCTGGATTCCAAGGGAGGGATATCGTGTCATCCATTGACGATGCAGGTCCTAACAGCCGAAGTACAAGCTTTGTACGCCGGGTTTCAAGCTCAACAATTAGACATCTACTGTGATTCTCGTGGTTTTTCCCACAAACATGTTGTCATACCCCAAATTTTACCCTTAGACCATTAGGCTCATTTTGAATTTCACTTTGTTCTGTATTTCATTTTAACTAACCGCTAACCGGTTTGCTCAGTCTGTTTGTTTTGCAGAAAAAATAACACTGTGTGTGCTTTAATTTAGGAAGTGCGGAAAGAGTCGTTAATTTACAGTGTGTTGATGATTACAAAGCAAATTCGTTATCAGAAATTCCTCAAACGATTAGGGTTTCTATCCCCGAATTATGCGATTTTGGTTTGAGATGGGTTGGATGTCTCGACAGTATTGATGTCAGATCCCTCGGTACAGTTCCTCCAAAGTCAAAAATTGGACTGCTAGCCGTCATATGAAGTGTGGGTTATTAATTGATTTGATTTGTTCGATCTGAGGATTTTAAGGTCTGACGGATTGGGATTGGATCAGTGCGAGAATTGTTTCAAGGAATTTATTTTAACAAGTGCATGCATTCATTTTTTTCTTCCTCTATTGGTTACGAGCTTAAAATTTTAGAGGCGCGATGGGATTATAAAGAATATCAGGCTAGATAGTCGCGAGTCTCAATTGATTTCGAAATTCAAATAACAAAATTCAACGTTGTTCATATGGAGATATGGCTCGGAATTAATTTCGGAATAAAGTTCATATTTTATTAGAATTCTAATTTGAATACATGAATCAAGTGTGCATTTCATTACAAAATCCGAAGTTATATTTTGAGGGATTATAGATTACAAAGTCAGGCCCTAATCCTAATTTTTTTTCCTAAACTTCTAATTTCGATCTTCAAATTCCGAGTTTCTTCACTTCCGAAGCTTCCAGAACCTGCAAAAGAACCAAACAATGTCAAAGGAAAATATATTCAGCGGGGTTTAATTAATTTTTCGGATCAAAAATGGTTTTTTTAGTTGTTTCGGACCCTCAGAAAATTATCATCATCGGGCATTCTGGGAGGGCAACAAGTGACTGCCGCCAAATCCCCCGCTTTTCGTTTCCGACCTCGGCAAATCCGGAAGATTTCTGTTCGATTTCCAGGAGAGAGAGAGAGAGAGAGAGAGAGCTTTTGTGAAAAATGATTTTTCAGCCAAACGGATGAAGAGAGCCTTTGATAAGAAAGTCTGAATCCGTGAGTTTCGTCAAAGAGAGCTCGTACTCAAGAAGATCTTGCCAGTTCATAAAGACATGTGTGGGAAATGGATGCCCAATTATGAAGGCCCATTTGTTGTGAAGACAGTCTTCTCCGTAGGTTCGCTAATACTCACAACAATGGATGGTGAAGAGCTTGCACATCCTGTGAACTCTGATGCAGTCCAAAAATATTACGCCTAAAAGAAAAACAAAAAATGTGTAGCTCGCTAAGCTGAAAACCTGAAAGGGCGGCTTAGGCAAAAATGAGCGTCCCGGTGGATTGAAAGCCCGAAAGGGCGGTCCAGGAAAAAATTAGGGACAAAGGAATTTCACTGCATCAGATGACGTCGATCATTGCATCAGATGACGCTCTTGTCAGAAGCAGGATGTTGGGTAGTTTTAGATATCAGGGTCAGTAGGTGTCGTTGGATTAAATGTAACATTCCCCATATTGCCAATTTCAATTTTAATTTTCCATGGAGCCTTGCCTTTAGCGAGCTACCATTCTTTAATAAAAGTAAACCTTTTGCTATTCAATTTCTTTGTTCACGCTATCTCTATTTTCATTTTTGTTATGTAAAATGTTATTTGTTGATAATAATTTTGAAAGTGAAAAGTTTTTTTAAACTTAAAACTGTTTTGAAAATGCATTTGAAAAATAAAAGTTACTTTGACTTGTGGAAATCTCTGAAGGACCTCTTCTTCCCCAGTAAGTCTCATGTTGTAGAAACACTTTTAAACCAATGCCTCAGTGCAAGTCCCCAACGAGACTATAAGCTGACAACACTTTTGGACTGATCCGGAATTTTCCCCAGGAGATTGCCATATTCTCCCCAAGAAGTCGAGATACTTTCACCAGGAAGTTGATGTACTTTTCCCAGGAAGTTGCTACACTTTCTCCATGAAGCTGCCTAGCTCCTCATCTTCCCCATGAAGCAGATATTTATTTTATCCCCAAAAGTCTCTAATCCTAAGATTTTCTTTAGTTGATTATGATTCATGATAGCAATCCCTCTAGTGAAGTCATGATATCGTACTCTCCAATGAATTCATGAGATTGTATCCTCAAGTGGATTATTTTCTCCCCAGAGAAGTTAGAACTTTGAAACAAGATTTGGTTCCGCCATCAACTTTTCCTATCCCTTGATAGAAGTAATGTTGCAGAGGTCACCGGGTATCCCCGTCGAGATGTTTATTTCATCTCATGTTTCCTCCTCTCATATGTTTTGTCAGCATATGCATGTGCATGAGCATAAGCATGGCATTTTCATACACATTAACATACACATTAACACACACATTAGCATTTGTCTGTTTGCTATCCGCGTCGTCCTTTGACGTTACCGCCGAGTAGCTGGGTTTGTCCGCTCTCTCCAAGTAGATTGTCATCCCTAAGCATAAAATACCTATTATTTCCAGTTCCCCCACAGAGTTCAAACCTCGTGGATGATGGTTATTTCAGTTATCTTTCCATGTTAGGATAAGATAATCCCCATTCAAGTTCATTTCCTCAATGGAGTCTTGTTTGACAGTGTATTTCTAGCTCGAGTCTAGATTGAACCTCAGTCCTGTCGGTCGCCGAACCTACCTGGACCTGCATTTATTTTGCATTATCTTTCAAGAAGAGCCTTTACAACCCTTCGCAGATCAGCGACAGTTCTCGTTTGAGAAGCGTATCATTACATCTTTACAACACTGACAAGCGACGGTTCTCGTCCGAAAAGCTTATCATTACATCTTTATAATACTGACAAGCAATGGTTCTCGTCCGAGAAGCTTATCATTACATCTTTACAACACTGACAAGCGACGGTTCTCATCCGAGAAGCTTATCATTACATCTTACAATACTGACAAGCGACGTTTCTCGTCCGAGAAGCTTATCATTACATCTTTACAATACTGACAAGTGACGGTTCTCGTCCGAGAAGCTTATCATCATTACATTTACAACCTCGACAAGCAATAGTTCTCATCCGAGAAGTTTATCATTGCTACCCTTGCAAATAAGCGGCGGTTCTCGCCTGAGAAGCTTATCCTATCTCCATCATGACTAGCAGCTGTTGCAGTGAGAATTGTGATAACAAGCTATTGATTAACTTGAATCTTAATTCTTAAATTCACAACCGAACTTTAATTTATCCAAAGGAAAGGTTAAAGAAAGAAAGACCTTTTGCGTTACGTAACAACGAAGATAAGAGATTTGGGGATCGGGGGTTAGTTATGTTTAGGGTAAGTATTTCACATCCTAAACATATGTAGTACTCTACAGGAACCTTTTGTTTGTTTGCATGCTAATACTTGCTAAATGTTTGCTATGGCTTGGGATTGGGTAAAAGGTGTAGGTAAAGACCTAAAGATAGTTTCTAAGTTTGCTCGCAAGGATATCACATCCTCTGCCTACGTATCCTAACTAGGATAGAATCAGAGCAATCGTAGTTCACCTTACTAGGGATAAAGAACACTTGATTATGATCAAGGTTCCAAGGGGAACAAGCATATCCATGCTTGTGTAGAGTTTAAGAAAACTCTCTAGATCTACATTGAACACTCAAGAAAGGGGAGTAAGTAATCATCTCAATGATTCTTACATAGAGTTAACCAAACTCTACCTAACTCTACGTTATAAGATCAATTGGTTCTATCCATACCAAAAGGAGGGGTAAGGGTGTTCGTCAAGATATCGCATCTTGTGCCTACGTATTCTCATTATCCAATGAGAAATCAGAGCGGCCGTAGTTCAGGCCTAACCGAAGAACGGGATCAATTGGTTCTTTCCATACCAAAAGAGGGAAGAAGGTTCTATCCAGAACTATGAGTTTAAGTCCAATTGGTTCTTTCCAGACCAAAAGGGGGATTGAAGGTTCTGTCCAGACCTATGAGGTTAATGAGCTATCTATGACCCTGTCGCTACTGCGAAAATCGGCGTCGGCTGAACAGAAGAGTCGCCACTGTGCGTTATTTATCCCAAAGGAGGGAAAGGAAACGCTCGAAGTAAACCTACCGCAAAGACGGGAAAGGAATGGTCGTCGCAACCAAATCCTGGATTCGGGAGTCGGTTACGCAAGGGGAAGGTATTAGCACCCCTCACGTCCGTCGTACTCGACGGGATCCACGCTTGTTTTCTAGTACGGATTGTTATTCTATCTATTCTACAGGTCTGGGGTTAAAAGAAAATAAAATGACTCGGCAAAGTATCGCACTTTATGCCTACGTATTCCCGTCTGGAACGAGAAATTAGAGTCAACGTAGTTCGCCTACCTACAGGAAAGGAGGGGAAGGTTGCTCGCTAGGATATCGCATCCTATGCCTACGTACTTCCATACAACATGAAAGATCAGAGCAAACGTAGTTTGGGCCACGTACGACACAAGTTTGTCTTGATCGTTGTTTTTTATCCTTCTGAAAAAGGTTTTCTCCTGATTACGGGTCCAAGCAGACAAGAATGACTCTTTGATTGGTTTACAGTCTTTTACGCAAGAACTGTTTTTTTTATTGATGTTTGAAATCCTATTACTGTGTTTTTGATTGTTTTGAGATAGAAGAGAAAGAACTCTAAAACCTAGGGTTAAAATGGGAATCAAAATCTACCCTAATGTTGTCATGCATGGGTTAACACCTAATGTCTGTCATATTTCTCTCTTGCGCAGAGAGAAACAGAGATCCTAAGGGGATAAACGGAAAAGAAATAGCATATATACAGAAAAGCAGAAAAATGCATGAATGCAGCAGTACAAGCGAGGCAAGGGAGTCCCACTCAACCTCGAACCTAGAAAACAATAGGAAAAGTGAAACAACTTCACTTCAACCCTATGGGAAAATTAACAAACAATACAGCAAAGCAAATAGAACCCTAAAACCCCAGCTCTGACAGCACACCAACTACTACAGCTGCAACTCTGAAAAACAGCAAACTCTGACAGTTGATTAACAACAATCTCCCAATGAATCCCAAAGTCAAGCTCCAATGAGACCCAAGCTACAATAAGCTTCCATCTTCAAGAAATCACCAAGCTCAAACAAGCACAGAATCTTAACCAGTTGACAGCATCAGACAGCAGATAGCTCCAGACAGCAGTAACCCTAGCTTCAACAGCTGCACAGTTTTGACATGAATAATCTTCACCTTTGTCAATATTTGATCTTCATCTCTATCTTCAATGGCTTCTTTCTTCAAGACAAGCTCTCCTAGATGAGAATTGATTTATCAGAAAAATTGAATGTCAAACAGTTCATTGACGACCAAAGGAAGTCTGTGAATAGTTGACATTGTAACAGACTGTTTCCCTCAAAGTTCTACCTCCTAGATACAACCACTTATCCCTCCAAAGGAGGGAGGTGAATATCAGGGAAGGACTTTTAATCATAGAGAAGAATGGAAGCACAAGAAGCTATCCATGTTTGTACAAAAAATTCAGTCTATTCTAAGGCTCTGCTTATTCCTATTATTTTCTATGTCTTCAACCAGCATCTTCAATCCAGGCAATCTTCATGCTTCAACCTTGATTAACATCTTCAATCTTCTCTATTGATTCTTCATGCTTCCACAAGCCCAAACTCCAAATAAAAACCCAAAAGCCCAAACAGACAAATATAAACCCCAAGTGGGAACACCAAACAAACACACCATTTGCAAAATATACTAAAAATGGTAAAGTAGTAATTAAAATTATAAGATTTATTCTAAGGGGATTTCTATATCTATCCTACATACCCTATATGTCCCATGACCTAACTCATGCTAAAAACCCCAAAATAAAATGTTAGAATGCACCTATGTTGAGTTTGAACCCTAAAACTATCACCCTAATGTTTTCTAATCAAAACTAATCAAGATTAATCCACAAAAATGTGGAATAAATCTCTAATGGAACTTAATGTCCTAATCTAACTAGTGCAAAAAGAACGGAATCAAAATACGAATTTAAATGGCTAAACAAAATTCACCAAATAATATGCACAAGCAAAATGAAAATAAAAGCAATTAAATGTGAAAATTCACCATAAATGGAAAAATGCCTAAAACACTCTTTTTATTTTTCTACAAATTTCTTGAGACAATTATTTAAATGGAGGAAAAAATCCCATGTTGAAATGATCATTTTTGAATTTATTATGGATTATTTTGTAAACCATATGCAAACAAAATGAAAAAAGAAAATTCACTTGTAATAATGGAGCAGGGGGGTGGTAACAACAATTATATATACTTCAAAACACATTGGGCCCAGCAAAGGGGGGGTGTTGAAAGCAACACGCTGGGCCCAGGTTTGCTAATTCAGCAAAACAAAGAAAAACCACAAAACCAATAAACTGAGGGGGGTGCGGACAGCAGGGATTTGCTTTGGTATTTCGTTCTGGGCCCCAAACTGGGGGCGTGGGTAGTAAATGGCCTAAGGCCCAATCCAAATTCAGACCAGGGAGGGGGGTACGAATGGGAACCATGAGAGTGTACTCAGCAAAGTGCATTTGGGCTTAAGGCCCGAGATCCAATTCAATCCTTCTTCAGCGAAACCCTAAAACTAAACTAATTTCCATTCCCACTACCACTGTTCACCTTCTCCTAAACGGCGCTCACTGAAACCCTTTCAAACGCAAGCTCTACAACCAAATCACCAATCAATCCCTCAAAGCTCAGTTCAGAAGCATTAAACCCTAACACTCGCCTCATCCACTTCTGATACTCAATCCTAAACACCACGATTTACCCTAATTTCATCGTCCAACCTAGCGCTAAATCCAGATGAACACATTGCATGCATGCTTACAAGTTAGAGAAAGACGAAAAAGAAAAACCTGGAGAATTGGATGTAGACGGAGGTTCTGGGGAGGACTTGGAAGAATCTGGAGATTGATGAAGACTCCTGAAGCCGGTGATCGAAGATATTCAAGGAAAACTAAAGAACAACGAAGGATCCGTCGACCGCGATGAACTCAGTGGAAGATCGAACAAATCTTGACGAAGAACGTTCTTGGCGTTTCTGGAAACTTTGACAAGGATCTGATAATCTTGCTGAAGATACCGGCGAAGGTCGATAGAAGATCTGGAGGATTCTGGAAACGGCTGAAGAATGTTCAAAGATCTGGACACAGATCTTGCTAGATCCTGAAGTTTGCTGGTGATCTGCAGTTTCCTGGGGAAAAACCGATGAAGGTGGTGGTGACGAACACGATGAAGCTCATGAAATACTGGAGAAAAGAAGATGAATCATGCGTTTCCGGCGAGGTTGAAGTTCACGGTGGTTTTCCGGTGAGGTCGAGTGAAGGGGATGAATGGAGAGGATGATGAAGTTGGATGAATTTCTGGAAAAATGGCGTTTCCGGTGAGTTAACGGTCTCCGGCGACAGTTAGAGTGAACGCCGGCGAGTAGTTAGGGTGGCCGCCGGTCTTTGCATGGTCGGCGGTGAAGGGTTCCGGCAAGGGGCAGGTGGCAGAGGAGTGGAACGAGAGTGTTACACGTGTGGAGGAGAGAGGGTCTGAGAGTGAAACGTGGCTAGCATGCATTCAATGAACGGATGAGGTGGCTAACTCTCAAAACGCACGTGTGGCGTTGCTATTTATGGGACACGTGGCTCTGCGAAAATGGACTCTGACTGGGCTTGAATTTGGATAATGCATAATTGTGGCCCAATTGAGACTTAATGATGATTAGATGATGATTAAGGACTAAAACTCTGATTAAACTCTGATTAGCTCTAAAACAAAATTAAAACTGAAAATTAACCTAATTAATCTAAAACGAAAATTAAGCATAAAACCTAATTAATCTATTAAAACCTAATTAAAGTCTAAAAAACGAAAATAAAAACAAAAAATAAAACCTAATTAAATCTACCATTAACCCTAATTAATCCTAAAATGAAAATTAAAATCCTAATTAATCAGAAGAAAAAAAATCTAAAAACTATTATTTAATTTCTAAAAATTATCTTTTAAAAACCTAATTAATTCAGAAAAAAATCAAATAAAATCTAAAAAAATCTAAACATTTCAATCCTTTTTTTTCTTTTTTTAAAAAATTTATTCTATAATTTTGAAAAATCAATTAAAATCTAACCTAACAACATTAATATCTACTTTTTGAAATATATTCTATTAAAGAAAATGATAATATCTATTTATCTATCTATTTTTTTTTTCCAAAAAACCATTAAAAGGAAATCAATATTTAAAAATTTATTTTTAAAGTCTATTCTATTAAAAGAAAATAATACCTAAAAATCTTTAAAAATCTATTAATTTCTAAAAAATGAAAAGAAAATTTATTTAAACTATAAAAAAAGAATATTAAAAATCTATAAAATCCAGAAAAATCCAATTAAATGCATTAAAAAAAACCAGAAAAATAAAAGAAAAATCCTAAAAATGCCAGGAGGCCGATTAAATCGAATAAAACCCAGTTGCGCAACCGTAGCGAAACCCGGGCACCGAGATGACTTGAAAACACAGGAAACGAGCACCAATTCTCAACAGACTTATATTCCAACCGGCCTGAACTGCCTGAAACGCCAGGGGCTATAATCCTGATAAAAATCAATCTGACTGAGAAAAATGCAATGCATGCAGTATGCGAATGCGAATGCAAAATGCGTTGAAACATAAACCAAATATGCGAACCGGTTGGTCAAATTTTAGGGTGCAACAGCTGCCCCTATTCAAGCGGTTTGGACCCGGCTGGGTGAAGAGAGAACGACCTTCAAACAATCGAGGTACGAGACGGTTGAATACCAATAGAACCCGGAAATTTGCCAACTGCAAAAATAAACTGCAAAATAACTGCACCACTACTTGGGGAACAATATCCACAGATCTGATTTCAACACAATTTTGTCAATATTGGAATAAACTTAATGACTTCACTGGGAGAATACTTTTGTCGAATATAAGAACGCGATTATGTCTTGTCATGGGACACATACTATGTTCCCTACGGGGAAATCATCCGTCTAGATACAGGAAAGTTCATCCGCCTATCTCTCACGGGACACATGCGTCGGTCTAGTAACACTTCGTCCGCCTATCCAATACGGGAATATCCTTTTGTTTATATCACACAAACTCTTCATCCGCCTATCCACTGCGGGAATACACTTCTGCCAAATCATCAGGAATACCCTTCTGTCTATCTAATATGGGAAGATACATCTGTCTAAATTTCATGAAACCTTCATCCGCCTATCCAATACGGGAACATACTTCTGCCTACAACACAGGAAAATCTTCATTCGCCTATCCAATACGGGAATATCCTTCTGCCTACAACACAGGAAAATCTTCATCCGCCTATCAATACGGGAATACACTTCTGCCTACAACACAGGAAAATCTTCATCCGCCTATCAATACGGGAATACACTTCTGCCTACATCACAGGAAATCTTCTTCCGCCTATCCAATACGGGAATACACTTCTGCCTACATCATAGGAAAATCTTCATCCGCCTATCCAATACGGGAATATACTTCTGCCTACATCACAGGAAATCTTCTTCCGCCTATCCAATACGGGAATATACTTCTTCCTACATCACAGGAAATCGTCATCCGCCTATCCAATACGGGAATATACTTCTGCTTACATCACAGGAAATCGTCATCCGCCTATCCAATACGGGAATACACTTCTGCCTATAACACAGGAAAATCTTCATCCGCCTATCCAACACGGGAATACACTTCTGCCTATAACACAGGAAAATCTTCATCCGCCTATCAATACGGGAATACACTTCTGCCTACATCACAGGAAATCTTCTCGGACATAGCTTCTTTGCCTATTCGCTGCAGTAACTAACTCCGCTGGGGATATTCCGAAAACAACCGTCAACCACTCGTCTTGATAACAAGTGGCTACTACTGAACTTTGATTTTATGAAAACCTGAAACGCTGCCGCAGCAACAAATCTTGAAGAAAACATTCCACTGGCCGGATACAATACCGCCTCAATTGGCAACTCTGTGGGGAAAATAATAAACTGAACTATGTCATCACACGTCTCCCGACGAGACCTCGATTGTCTGGTAATATCTGAGCTTTTAGAACTCCATACTCCTATTGAGAACCACACCTGAAAGCAAAAAATCAACCAACCTGATCTATGTTTCAAAATGCGTATGTTTGATAATGGCGTAATGCTCCATACAATATGGAAATGCTACGCTTTTTTTTTGTTTGGTGGATGCAAATATGACACTATATGCCGATGCAAATGCAGGCTCGAACTGCTGGGATAGCTCTAACAAGCTTGCTTCATCAATCTTGGCCGTCGAGGACAAATATCACCCTGCTGGGGAGTGAACGGGTATCACAAAGTATTCCGGCAAAATAAATGCCAGGACACGCAACTAACTCTGTCGGGGAGAGTTTTAACCTTCGATTTCCACTAGGAGGAAAGAAAACACTTGCTGAAAAGAGAGAACTCCGCTGGGGACGAAACGACTCTCTTGGGGAAAATATACTGACTCCGTTGGGGAGAATACATGACCCTATTGGGAAGGGAATCTCTGCTGGGGAGAGTATACTGTCTAGGTGCAGCTCACAAGTTTGGAAATATTAGTCTTCTGAGGCTAAACAACTCTGCTCGGGATAGGGAATCCTTTTGGGGGACACCACACTGTCTGAATACAGCCTGCAATCTTGGAATCACCACACTCTGCTGAGGGTAAACGACCCTGCTGGAGAATGTCCTTCGGATAAGCTGTGACTAGCTGGGGAATTTGATCCTTCTTCAGTAAGGAACATTGTCATCTCAGCTTCAGGGAATGAAGCGCGACCTGCATGGGGATTCACTTCACATAATGATCAAGTCTTTTCGTCACGAGCCTCTGGTTAGGACTGCAATCTTCTGATCGTCCACTTCATATGGGCAAGAACCCTGCAACACCATAAACGAGACAAGACAAGTCTATACAACCAAATTTATTCAAGTTAGCGTTAGTGACATCATTTTCAGTCAATTCGAAGTTTTAGCAATTATTGGCAAGGGCCAGCAACGTTATGCAACTGCTAGTTTTATCAAAACATTGGCGTTTTTCTCATACAAAACAGTAAAGAACAAGCATCAAATACTGAATAACATGTTTTATTAATTGGGCCCGTAAATAGGCGGAGTTTTGTACACAGGATGTAACTCCTGAAAAGAGGAAGTTACGCGCAACAAACATACAAATATGCACAGGAAGCATAAACATAGTGACAAATCAAATTTGCACATATGTCGGCAACGTGATGCAGACAAACATCATGAGCTGATCCTCCTATGACTCGCCTGACTCTGGCGCTTTCCCGGTATTCAATCTTCCGACGAGGTTGTATCTGATAAACGAACTCTCAAGGGTATTCTCCCGCACCAATGTGCAACGCAGTATCAAATTCGAACCGCAGTCATTTTCTTTTCAAATCCCTAACTTTTGCGTGAACCGCCCTTTGCGGGTTTTCAATTCACCGGGATACCCTTTTTTGCCGAAGCCGCCTAGTGTAGGTTTTCAACTTCGCGGGTGTACATCTTTTCAATTTTATCCCTAATTTTTTTGCCCGAACCTTTTATTATGTTTTTGGTTCGCCAGGATGCCCCATTTTTGCATGGACTCTCTTTTTTCTGTCCAGCGGGTCAATTTCAAGCAAAGTATTTTTTAACTGCGTCCGAACTCACAGGCGACGTAAAGTCTTCATCGTCCATGGTGGAAAACAACAATGCTCCTCCGGAGAAGACTTTTCTGACAATGTATGGCCCTTCGTAGTTGGGGGTCCACTTGCCCCTGTGATCTGTCTGTGGCGGGAGAATCCTTTTCAGCACAAGGTCGCCCGTCTGAAAGCTCCGAGGCTGTATCTTCTTATCATACGCTTTCTTCATCCGGCTCTGGTACAACCGACCGTATGCTAGAGAAGCTAGCCTCTTCTCATCCATTAAACTCAGCTGGTTCAATCTGTCTTTCACCCATTCTACCTCGTGAAGTTGGACATCTCGTAATACCCTCAGGGAAGGAATCTCAACTTCTAGTGGTAACACTGCTTCCATTCCGTATACCAACGAGAACGGGGTTGCCCCGGTTGATGTGCGTACCGTTGTGCTAGTCTTTATAGGTCACCACCATCTTCTGAACGATCTTCTTTATGTTCTTATTGGCCGCTTCAACAGCGTCATTCATCTTGGGTCGGTACGGAGAAGAGTTGTGATGTTCAATCTTAAAATTCTGACACAGCTCCTTCATCATCTTGTTATTTAAGTTCGAACCGTTGTCAGTAATAATCCGCTCAGGGATTCCATATCTGCAAATGATATCTCGTTTGATAAACCTAGCTACCACCTGCTTGGTCACGTTAGCATATGATGCCGCTTCCACCCATTTGGTAAAATAATCGACTGCTACCAAAATGAACCGGTGTCCGTTAGATGTCGTCGGCTCAATCTTCCCAATCATATCAATTCCCCACATCGAGAATGGCCACGGTGATGACATCACATTCAAAGGACTCGGAGGCACATGGATCTTATTCGCATAGATCTGGAAATTATGACACTTCTTTGCAAACTTGAAACAGTCAGTTTCCATAGTTAACCAGTAATAACCTGCCCGCAGCAGCTTTCTTGTCATAGCATGCCCACCAGCATGTGTACCGAATGTACCCTCGTGTATTTCCTCCATGAGCAACTTCGCCTCTTTCTCGTCTACGCAGCGTAGCAATACCAAGTCATGATTCCTTTTGTATAGGACACCGTCCGGATTCAGATAGAAATTACCAGCCAATCTCCTGAGAGTCTTCTGATCGCGACTGGATGCCCCAACCGGATATTCCTTGTTCTTCAGGAAATTCTGGATGTCAAAATACCAGGGTTTATCATCAGATGCTTCGTCAATGGCAAATACGAAGGCGGGTCTGTCAAGCCGAGAGATAACAATTCTGGGAGCCTCATTCTAGAAGTTGACTTTATACATGGAAGACAATGTGGCCAGGGCGTCAGCCATCTGGTTTTCTGCTCGTGGCACATGATGCAATTCAACCTTGTCAAAGAAAGGCAACAATCTCCTTGCATAATTCATGTACGGTATCAAATTGGGCTGACGTGTATCCCATTCTCCTTTTATTTGATTCACCACCAGAGCTGAGTCTCCGTATACATCCAGATTTTTGATTCGCTAAATCAATAGCTTCCTTAAGCCCCATGATGCAAGCTTCGTATTCGGCTTCATTGTTGGTAACCGGAAAGGTCAATCGAGCAGTAAATGGGATGTGTGACCCATGTGGAGTAGTGATGATTTCCCCTATTCCGCTACCATAGGAATTGACAGCTCCGTCAAATATCAACTGCCACTTGGAATCCGTCTTTGGCCCTTCATCCGGCAACGGTTCTTCCCAATCTTTCATCTTCAGGTACATGATATCCTCGTCAGGAAAATCAAACCTCATCGATTGGTAGTCCTCAATAGGCTGCTCAGCAAGATATTCCGATAACACGCTCCCCTTTATAGCCTTCTGTGAAACATACTGGATGTCATATTCGGTCAAAACCATCTGCCAACGGGCAATTCTCCCAGATAGTGCCTGCTTTTCAAATACGTATTTGATAGGATCCATCTTCGAGATGAGCATGGTTGTATGATTTAGTATGTACTGCCTCAAACACTTGGCGGCCCAGGCTAGCGCACAACACGTTTTATCGAGCATTGATTATCTGGACTCACAGTCAGTAAACTTCTTACTCAGGTAGTATATCGCATGCTCTTTACGCCCTGTCTCGTCATGTTGACCGAGAACACAACCCATACTCCCCTCAAGAACCGTCAAATACATAATCAAGGGTCTCCTTGCCACTGGAGGTATCAAAATAGGAGGCTCCTGCAAATACTGTTTTATTTTATCGAACGCCTTTTGACAATTTTCATTCCATGTTACAGCCTGGTCTTTTTTCAACAGCTTGAATAACGGCTCATACGTAGCTGTTAGGTGAGATATGAACCGAGCGATGTAGTTCAACCTCCCTAAAAACCCGCGCACCTCTTATTCTGTTTTAGGCGTCGGCATTTCTTGTATTGCTTTTATTTTCGCAGGATCAACCTCTATTCCTTTTTCGCTCACGATAAACCCCAGCAGTTTACCCGATCTTACCCCGAAGGTACATTTGTTAGGGTTCAGTCTCAGCCTGAACTTCCTAAGCCTCTTGAATAACTTCAGCAGATTCACCAAATTTTCTTCCTCCGTCTGGGATTTGGCAATCATATCATCAACATAAACCTCGATCTCTTTATGCATCATGTCATGAAAGAGAGTCGTCATTGCACGCTAATACGTTGCCCCAGCATTCTTCAATCCGAAGGGCATCACTTTGTAACAAAATGTTCCCCAGGGAGTAATGAAGGTAGTCTTCTCCATGTCTTCTGGCGCCATTTTAATCTGATTATAGCCCGAGAAGCCATCCGTGAAGGAGAATACGGAGAATTGAGAGGTATTATCAACCAGCACATCGATGTGAGGAAGTGGAAAATCATCTTTCGGGCTCGCTCTGTTCAAATCACGGTAATCTACTCACATTCTCACTTTACTGTCTTTCTTTGGCACTAGCACAATATTAGCGACCCATGAGGGATATTTTGTAACAGCTAGGAAACCAGCATCCGACTGCTTTTGAACTTCCTCCTTAATCTTCACAGCCATGTCCGGTCTAGTTCTTCGGAGCTTCTGCTTAACCGGAAGGCATTCTTCTTTTAGCGGCAGACGGTGCACAACCATATTCGTATCCAGCCCAGGCATGTCCTCCTACGACCAAGCAAAAATATCACTGTACTCTTTGAGCATTTCAACCAATCTTCGCTTGACGTCGCTCTGCAGCGCGGCCCCTATACGGATGTTCCTTTCAACCCCTTCCGACCCCAGATTGACGATTTCAATGACCTCCTCATGAGGAAAAATGATTCGTTCTTCTTATTTTACCAACCAAGACAACTCTTCGGGAACGTCGCCATCTTCAACCATCTCTTCTTCGGCCTGAAATACAGGGTGCTCAAAGTCGAAGTGAGTCATAGGCGGTTCATATATGTCATCTGAAATAGTAATCCTGCAAAGGAAATGGTTAAATGCTTCAAAACACATACAAAGCGAATAACCACGTTGCCATTTTATTGTAAAAAATAAAAACAGGAAAGACAGAGATCACAATATTTGTACATAAAAAACGCCTTTTATTTAACGATCAAACAGTGAAATGTACATAACAGAACGGCCCTAAGCAAAATCACGATGCCCCGGGTAGGACACCGGATTGTTCAACAATTAAGAAAACAAAGTATTACTGTTTAGTTGTCACAGGAACTTTGTTCGGCCCTGGAACTTTGTCCTTGATGCGCAACCCTTCAAAGGCTTGACAAGGTGTTTCATGAATCTCACCGTCGACTTCCACATACTTGAATGACGACAAATGGCTGACCAGTATATCCTCCTCTCCACAAACGGTGACCATACTGTCCCCTACCATGTACTTCAGCTTTTGGTGTAAGGTAGATGTGACTGCCCCAGCACCATGGATCCATGGTCGTCCAAGAAGACAGCTATATGCTGGCTGGATGTCCATAATGTAGAATTCTGTTTCAAAAACCTCCGGCCCCACCTGCAGAGGCAAAGTTATGGATCCAAAGACTGACCTCCGTGTACCATCAAATGCCCTGACCACCAAGTCACTAGGTGTACAAATGATCCCCCTGATGTCTAACTTCATCATTGCTTTCTTTGGCAGCACATTCAAGGAAGACCCGGTGTCTACCAGCACATGGGACATGACAGTGCCCCTGCATTCAATTGAGACGTGCAACGCCATATTATGCTCTCTTCCCCTCGGGGTCAAATCAAAATCCGTAAATCCCAAACTATGGCCTGCATTCACGTGCGCCATCACCCCCTCCAACTGATTCACAGAAACATCTTGGGGTACGAACGACGTGTCCAGAATTTTCAATAACGCGTTCCTATGAGCTTCGGAACACAATAACAGCGACAGTATGGATATCTTCGACGGCGTCTGTTGAAGGTGCTCAACAATTTTATAGTCACTCTTACGGATAAGACGCATAAACTCTTCTACATCCTTCAGTGCCGTTTCTTTTTCATTCCTCTGCACAGGAACATCCTCATTCACGTTTCCTTTACCTTTTGCCAATCGTTCAGCCTCTACCTTAGGCGATATAAAAATTCTCCCGCTCCTTGTCATCCCTCCAGTCCCAACGACATTGTCCACAACCTCAGCTGGTTGTTTACTGATATCAATTTTCTCCCCATCACAATATGCTTCCAGCCCATAAGTCCAGGGTATTGCCTTGGTGCTCTCATAAGGGATTGACCCTGCCTTCGTGATAGTGATCGTCGGTCGCCTGGATGGCGCCGTTATAGTTATCGTTTTTCGGGGAATTGTGACCGTAGCTACATCACTTTGCTCATCAGCTAATACTTCTGCAGGTTTCTCAACTGCCGTTCTTTCGAATTGCAACGTGCCTTCATCTATCAAGGTCTGAATACCCTTCTTCAATTCAGCACAACCCCCAGCTTGGGTCCAACATTCTAGACAAAACTCATCGCAGCCCGGATACACACCTCCTTTCAATAACCTGCTCTTTACTTCACACAACGGTGTTTTCAGCTCCTCAACATTCATGGTCAGGTTCAAACCCTCCTCAGTCAAAATAGCATTTGCCCCATGGTTGGGCATTGGCTTTTGTACTATATTCGGACCTGCTTGTCCAAAATTTATGGCCTTGCTATCCAACAGATCTTGCACCACATGCTTGAACGCGTGGCAAGTCTCTATGTCATGGCCAGGAGCCACGGAGTGGAACTCGCAGTGCTTATTCGTATCAAAGCCAAACGGATGAGTGCCCGTCATTGGCGCCATAGTCCTCTTTTCCACCAAGTTCAAACCCAGTAATGTTTGGAGTAACTCCGCGTACGTATAAGGAGGTACATCAAATACTCTTTTCGGCCTCGTGTTAGGAAATCTCCTATGTCCCTGATTTGGCCTCTGCTGCTGCTGTTGTTGCTGCTGCTGTGGTGGTACCTGCTGTAGTGGTATTGGTTGTTGATGAAATGGAATTGTGACGCTTGCCACCTGTTGCGGATGATTGTACTGATTCCGTCCTCGGCCCCGGCCTCGGCTTCGGCCCCCGAATACTGCACTTGTGTCACCCTGACGGCGACCACCAAAAGCTTTTCTGTTACTTCCAACTGAAGTGGATTCCTCAGCTTGGAATCTCCCCATTTTAATATTACTTTCAATCTTCTCGCCCATCAAGATTAGATCCGAGAAACTGCCCAAGGAAGCAGGAAACAACTTATCATAAAATATACCGGTGAACGTTCCTATGAACATATCATTCATCTCCTTCTCAACCAAAGGAGGATGAACCCTCGCAGCCATGTCGCGCCATCTCTGCGCATATTCTTTGAAACTCTCATCTTTCTTCTGTGACAACCCCTGTAGCTGGACCCGGTTTGGTGCCAAGTCACTGTTGTACTTATAGTACGCCACAAACGCATCGGCCAGTTGCTTCCAAGTCTTTATTTGAGCAGGCTCCAACCCCATGTACCATTCAAGGGAAGGACCAGACAAGCTGTCTTGAAAGAAATGCATCAGCATTCTTTCATCATTCGAATAAGCCGACATCCTTCTATAGTATGACCGCACATGTACCTTGGGACAGGTATCTCCCTTATATTTATCAAAGGTGGGAGCCTTAAATTTCAACGGTACCCTCAGACCAGGCACCAGTACCATCGTGGTCATATCCAAACCAGAAGCACTCTGATTCATAACACCTTTCATCTGCTCCTCGAGCATCTTGATTCGCTGAGTGTTGTCTACAGGACCTTCAAAACCTCTACCAGAGAAAGCATCTTCTTGTTGGTCTTCCATCCAATTAACATTCTCATTTCCGTACCCATCATACCCATGGTTACGACCAAATCTAGTCAGATTCATCACAGGGCCCCGTCCCCTGTTACCATACCCTTGAGCGACCCCGACAGGTCCAAAAGACATCATTCCAACACCATTTCCGTTACCGAATCCACCATAGGCCTGGTTAGCATTACCAAATCCATCATGTCCGAAACCCTGAGCGTTGAAGCCAAACTTCCCATCCTGGTTAGCATAATCAAACCCCTGGTCGTTATAGCCAAATCCGTTGTTACCAAAGCCATGACCTCCATTGTTATCACCGCCCAGATTGGCGTCTCCGAACCCAACGTTGTTAATGACAGTCTCATTACCAATTCCTGTATTACCATTCCCGGCGCCAGCGCCATTGTTCATATTCACAGCAGGTATATTTACCACAGGTGGAGCTACCGGTGTAGGAGTACCATCCCCATGAATGGTGTCAACACGTACAGAACTGTGGTCTTTGTTTCCATTCCCGACATTTCTCGCCAGCAATGGCTGCACCAAAGTTTGCAAGTTTTCCTGTCCCTTCAGAATTGTCTCCATCGTCTGCATGAACAGCGACAGCTTCTCACGCATTTCCTGCATCTCGCTCTGCATCTGGTCCATAACTCTTTTACAGTTGGTACGAGTAAAGTATCGGTGAGGACGTTGACTTTCAATCCTGGAAAAACCTGGAGAGATGCAGGAAATGAGATACAGTTCAATAATCACCTGTAATGCAATATGAATGTGTATGCAAATGCAACCTGTGTCTGTGCATTAGGGAACATCACTCCCCAATTCTAGTGCCAATGTGCCAGTGCGGTGACAGTGACAGCAATAAGAAGCTCGAAACCCAATCATAGAAAAAACATCTCATACATTGCAGAAAATCCCATCAAGTCAGGAATACAATATCAATGAGCGTACAATAAGAAGGCATGACCTCAACCAACAATCCTGGTGATGGCCAGCACAATACAAATAAATCAAACACATCAATACATGAGATAGTCAAGTGCAACCATATTCCTGGTACTCCTCTAATAATCTCTTAGTCTCGGGATGATTTGGTTGAGTAAGCAAACCCTCGATAAGTAAATCTCTTCGCTTGAGAACACGTCGTAAATCACCAATAGATTCCTCCCACGCCCCTTCTCCAAAGTGATCCTCTAACTTCCGTTTCTGAGACACACCCTCCTTCTTGCACTCGATGGCTTTGTTCAATGAGTTCTGAAGACTATATCTTGTCATAACCTCCTCTTCATACTTTTTCTTGCTAGCTTTCAACTGACCTTCGAGTTCAGAAATTTGCCGTTTCAATTTGTCTTCCCTCTTTTTGTTGTTGGTTAGCGTAGCATTCCACGTTTTGTTGCACGAAGAGATTTCCCGGTAAGCGGAATCAAGTGACTTCTTCTTGGACTCTAACATATCATGAGAGCTTCTAAATTCTTTTCCCATGCGTTCCCGTTTCTTTGTCTCTTCTGTCAGTTCGGCACCTAGCCTGTTTACCAACTCAGTCTGCTGTTGGAAGGAATACACAACTTTGTTCTTCTCGCTCCGGATTTGAGCCAATTCCTTCTCTAGCTCTTCATTGATCTTTATCAAGTCTTATTTTTCTTTCACAACCCGCTCATAGACCTCAATAGCTATAGTAGTCGGTTCCTCCACTGGAATGGGAACGGGACGTGATACTGCTGGAAAAGGCATCTGCACCTGTCTTACCCTCTCTTGAATCCACACCTTGTGTGGCATATAGGCTTGACAATCATTCTTGCCTAGCAATGGTTTCCCTCTTCTACAGATATGATTCCAAGCGCGCTGAAGCTTGGCTAATAATTCCCCACTCAGGTCACCAGTGAAATACAGAGATTCCTGTATTTCTTCCTCCTTTGGTGGGCTCTTCAAAGCATACCTAAATTGTCGAACCAACAACGACGGGTTGTAATTAATATAGCCCTTCCTTCCAATTAGAGGAACATTAGGAAACCCGGCGCAACTGAAAATAATCTCTGACCCCAATAAATCTCTATCGAACCAGACAATGTCTTCTGCAGAAAGTCCCATTAGACGCTCAGACCATTCAGCTGTATGTGCAGATTCAACAAAAGGACCCTTCTTGGGCAGATGGCTCTCAAACCACATATTCAGCAAAGGCACACAACAATGGACATTTTTCCCCCTTCTGTTTTCATTCTTATAATGCAAGGAATGATAGAAATCTCCAATCAAGGTAGGCACCGGGTTGCCTGCAGCAAACAAGTGGAATGCATCCAAATCAACGAATTCAGGAAGATTAGGGAACAGTATAATCCCATAGATACACAGAGCAATAACAACGTTAAACACAATCCAGCAGCCACTTTTGGCATATTCTTGAGCTTTGCCAACCAAAAACTTGAGAGAAAACCCCGAAACTCCATGCCAGGAACTCAACAACAACTCTGCAGGATCCATATGCAAGGGAACAGCTAAGTCCTCCAGCTTAGGCTTAGCATCAAAGTGAATGAAGGGCACTTTGTTCTGAACTGGCAACTCTAGAAACTCAGCGTACTCCTCCATGGTCGGAGCCAAAACGAAGTCCTGGAACATAAAACACCTCAAGGAGGGATCATATAACTGCATCAATGTGTATAACCCATTCAGCTCATATGTGTCGCTACTGCGAAAATCGGCGCCGGATGAACAGAAGAGTTGCCACCGTGTGTTATTTATCCCAACAGAGGGAAAGGAAATGCTCGAAGTAAACCTACCGCAAAGACGGGAAAGGAATGGTCATTGCAACCAAATCCTGGATTCGGGAGTCGATTACGCAAGGGAAGGTATTAGCACCCCTCACGTTCGTCGTACTCGACGGGATCCACGCTTGTTTTCTAGTACGGATTGTTATTCTATCTACTCTACGGGTCAAGGGTCAAAAAGAAAGAAAATGACTTGGCAAAGTATCGCACTTTATGCCTACGTATTCCCGTCTGGAAGGAGAAATCAGAGTCAACGTAGTTCGCCTACCTACGAGAAAGGAGGGGAAGGTTGCTCGCTAGGATATCGCATCCTATGCCTACGTACTTTCATACGGCATGAAAGATCAGAGCAAACGTAGTTCGGGCTACAGAAGACACAAGTCTGTCTTGATTGTTTTTTATCCTTCTGAAAAAGTTTTCTCCTGATTACGGGTCCAAGCAGACAAAAAATGACACTTTGATGTTTGTTTGAATCTTTTACGGAAGAAATGTTTTTTTTTTTGTGTTTGCAATCTCTGACGCACTAGAGACTATGATTTGAGAGTGACTACGTCGTATGTCACCCTAAGGGTAACACACTAAGCAATCAGATTACTGAAGAGTGACCCTCCAACAACCTTTTCTCAAAATAGCTTAAGGCTCGTAACGTACGACATCAGTTAAGCTTATTACTGTGTTTTTGAATGGTTCTGAGATGAGAAGAGAAAGAAGCTCTAAAAAGCCTATGGTTGAAAAGGGAATCAAAACTACCCTAATGTTGTCATGCATGGATGAAAGCCTAATGTCTATCATATTTCTCTCTTGCGCAGAGAGAAATAGAAATCCTAGGGGATAAACGGCAAAAGAAACAGTTACATACAATAAAGCAGTAAAATGCATGAATGCAGCAAGAAACAATAGGCAAAGTGAACAGCTTCACTTTAAGCCTAAGGGGAAGATTAACAAACAATACAATAAAGAAAATAAAACCCCAAAGCAGAGGAAGCAGCCCAAACAACAGCACCAAACTCATACAACAAACAACACAAGCAATAGCTCTGACAGCAACAATTGATTTACCAGCAAAAAGTTGACAGCAACAACCTTCATCTTCATGAATGCTCTTATCCCCTCAAGATTCACTAAACTTTCAATCTTCAATGGACACCAACTTCAACAAGCTCCCAGCTTAAGCAAACTCAAACCCCAACCAGTAACCAGCTTCAACAAGCTCCTGACTTCAACTTCAACAAGCAGTAAAACCCTAGCTTCAACAAGCAACCAGCTTCAACAAGCTCAAACTTAAACCTCAATAAGCTTCAACTTTCTCTTTACCAAGCTTCCACAAGCACCTCCAAAGGAGAATCATTCAACAAGATCAGGTTATAATGTTAAGAAACTCAATGACAACCAAAGGAAATCACTAAGATTTTAACATTGCAAATGAAAGGTATCCTCAAAGTTCTACTCACTTGGGCATACCACTCATCCCTCCTAAGGAGAGATGGAGCTTCCCAAGGAGGACTTTATGTCATTGGATAGGATAGAGGCAAACAATGCACTCTATGTTTGACAGAAGAAGTTGTCTATTCTAAGCTCTTCCTATTTTATCCCATTCCTCCTAAGCCTTCAATCAGCATCTTCAATCCCAAGCAATCCTCATGCATCAACCTTGATCCTTGTATTCAATCTTCTTCATTGCTTCTTCATGCTTCCACAAGCCCAAACCAAGCCCACACCCCAAAATAAAAGCCCAGAAACCCAAACAAACAAACATAAACCCCAAGTGGGAACACCAAACAAACACTCTATTTGCAAAATACACTAAAAAATAGTAAAATAATATTTAAAATTCTAGGATTTATTCTAAGGGGATTTCTATATCTACCCTACATACCCTATATACCCCATACCCTAATTCATGCTAAAAACCCCAAAATAAAATGTTAGAATGCACCTATGTTGAGTTTAAACCCTAATTATACTAACCTAATGTTCTCTACTAAAAACTAATCAAAATTAATCCACAAAAATATGAAATAAATTCAGGGGGAACTTAATTTTATAATATAACTACCACAGAAAGAATGGAATCAAAATATGAATTTAAATGACCAAACAAAATTCACCAAATGATATGCACAAACAAAATGAAAATAAAATGCAATTAAATGTAAAAATCACCAAAAATAGGAAAATGCTTAAAATGATATTTTTATTTTCTCATAATTTTCTTCAGACAATTATTAAAAGGTATCAAAAATCCCCATATCAAAATGATTATTTTCTATTTTATATGAATTTTCAAAGAACCAAAAAATAATATGAAGAAAATGATGAAAATATGAAAAAAAGAAAAAAACACGCGTGGCAAATAGTAATTAAAATCAGTTCAGAATACTGGTTGGGCCCAGGAAGGGGTGTGGAAAGCAATGGTGATGCTAGGCCCAAACCAAGTGTTTAATGAAACGCTGCGTTTTGTATGTGCCCTCTCTTCAGAGTTCCAAACTCAATCGTGGCCATTGGATCCTTCATCTGAGTCCAAGTCAACACTTCATCTGATGGCTCACATGTCTTCTTCTCCAAACACTCAGGCGAGCCAAGGTATAACCAGACGGTGGCTCACGGTGGAGACCACCGTCTTCTCCGGTGAGCACCTCCACACAAGTCATCAATCAAGTCACAAATTATACCAATCCTACTCGTTTTTTGACGTAGATCACCAATCCAACCTCAGAATCCCTTAAATCTCAGTCTATCTTAAAACACGAAGAGAATTTCAAAATACACACAATTCTTGATCAACACCAATCTTGAATCTAAAGCTATGGATCGAATCCTCATGTTACACTGATTACTTTCCACTATCCAAACACGATTAATTCATCCAAGATCACCATAACCAACTCTCAAAAGAAATTGCACTCCATGATCTAACATCATCAATGGCTACCAAACTCTCCAGAATCGTTCTCTAATTATCCTAGATCTTAACCACATAAAGAATTCTATTTAATTCAGCCTAGAATGGTGTATAATTGGAAAGTTACATACCTGCAAGGATGAGATCCACAGAAGGTCTTTGAGGCACGAAACAAGCTTCAAATTGATGCAAACACCTTCAATGAAGCACTAGGAACACTCTCCAATCTTCAATTTGGCTTGAATTCTTCTCCAACTCCAAAACCGATTTTGAACTCCTCTTGCAAAATTCAGTTATGGCTCTCTCTCCACAGCACGAAATCACCAACCTCTTCTATCTGCACTTACTCTAAACCATTTATAGAACACATTGATGGGCTTTTGATCCATTCTAGAGGCCCAAATCAGGAGATCCATTTTCTGTCATGGAAGTGAAAAATCAATGGTACAGTCGTGTATCCCCTTGCTTCAGTTAGCTGAAATCTCTCCCTTTCAATCATACAAGTCATGGTAAATGTGTTTGGATGGCTTAGCTTGAATTGGCTTGTGTTGGATTTTGCTTATGTGACTTGTAATTCAAGTAAGAAGTTTACAAAGCAAGTTCATCATTCTGACCTCTACTCAAAAAAGTGTTAATGTCATTGTCTCTAAAATATGCTTTCCAATCAATTTGAGTATTTGGATGATGCATTTTGGACTCATAACTTGAAAATTGCATTTTCCCTCCATGAATCCATTTGAAATTCTTCCATATTCAAGCCATTTTTGGGCATTTTGGACTACAAGCCATTCTAGCTCACCATGACCTCTTGGCTAGCCTAAAAATGCCATTTGGAACACATCTCATGTTGGGCGAAATTTCATTTGAAGAGTGGAAGATGGAGATTTGGGTCCATGTTGAAAAATGACTTATAATTCAACTTTCCCAAAATATCCCTGAGTTGCCAAGACCATAACTTGAGTTCTACAACTCCTCTTGAGGACTTCTAGTACTAAAATTAAATCTAAGATCAATATCTACAACTCTTAAGTTGGCCAAGAATACATTTGAAAACTCCTTGATGGACAAAAGTTGCTTGGAAGTCAGGTGACTTTCACAGATAAATTTCAATGTCCTCTGATGACCCCTAACTTGCAAGAACCATAACCTGAGTTCTATAAATATCCTTGAAGACTTCTAGTACTCAAATTAAAGCTATTGAGATGCTCTACAAGTTTCATGTTTACCAAGAATTCATTTGAAGCTTGCATTTTGACTTATCTGTCTTGGAAGTTAAGCCTAAATTAGGGTTTTTTACACTGAAACCCTAATTTAGTAACTCCTTTTCTTCTTGATTCCTTTTGATTTCTCCTTGGAACAACACCACACTTGTATACACATATCCATTCATGAATCCCATATCCTTCAACTAAGCCTTGATGCTCTTCAATAACTCAGTTGACCTAGGGTTGACCCAGATGAAACCCTGGTTGACTGCATTCAACTGTAGCTCTTGTAATCACACCAATGACTTGACTCATCTTCAAAATGACCCTCTAAGCCCTCCATGATACTAGCACACCTTCCATACCCTCAGTTCATAGCTCATGTTCTCATTGATGATCCTCAAACACCCCCTAAAATAGGAGAGGAATCCATTGCTTGATCTCCTAACCTCTCAAAGCTTCAATTCCTTTCCTGGTGACTTGAATAGACTTAGGCTTGAATAAAACCCCTTTTGATGTGCCTCTTTAGAGAATAATGGCACTTGATCCCTTGCTGGATGACTTGCTTATGCCATGCTATGCAAATGATTGAACTATGGACATTATCTACTATGCAAATGACAATGCTCTTGAAACATAAATCTAGTAAAACAAGTTGGTCAAATTTTAGGGTGCAACAGCTGCCCCTATTCAAGCGGCTTGGACCCGATTGGGTGAAGAGGGAACGACCTTCAAACATTCGAGGTACGAGACGGTTGAATACCAAAGAAACCCTGAAATTTGCCAACCGCAGAAATAAACTGCACCACTACTTGGGGAACGACATTCGCCGAGTGAACCTGATTGTTACGGTAACAACGGATCATTCGTCTGAGAATAACTCTGATTTTGACTATCACCACCCATGTAACACCACGGGTACTGAACTATCTTCGCGAAAATACCTCTGTCCCCAACTGGACTAAACTTGTCAACACAAGAAGAGAAACAAATTCATCAACAGGAGTAAAGATCCCATCATCACAGGAAAAAATCTTATCCACAATTGCCCTTAAATTTCGTCAACACGAGAAGCCATAAATTCGTCATCACGAGGAAATCCTATCATCATAGGAATACAACTTGCCCTTATCAGTACTTTTCAAACTTATCCTCAGCAAGACTCCATATTCCATCATCATGGAGAGATAAAACTTGTCGACTCCACTGGGGATGGGCTATCCGCATCTCGTCAGCACAAGGAGATCTTGTCAGCATAGGCAATAGAGTCTTATTTACGTCTTATCAACACGAGGAACTCCTATCAACATAGAAATAACTTGTCCCCGTCAGGACTCACGTTTCGTTAACACAAGGGAAATAGATTCATCAACATGAATAAATCCTATCATCATAGGAATACCATTCTTGTACATCTCTGAACTCACATTTCGTCAACACGAAGAAATCCTATCCACATAATCATAAATTGTCCTCACCAGGACGCACATTCCATCAACACAGAGAGAGTAACCCGTCAGCACGAATAAAACCCCTCAACATAGGCGTAAATTGTCCTCATCAGGACTCCATATTCCGTCAACACGGAGAGAACTCGTCCTCATCAGGACCCCATGTTCTGTTAATCCGGAGAAATCAAACTTCGTCCTCAACAGGACTCCATATTCCATCATCATGGAGAAGTAATTCGTCAACACGAATAAATCCTATCATCATAGGCCTAAATTGTCCTCATCAGGACTCCATATTCCAACATCATGGAGAAATAATTCGTCAACCCGAATAACTCCTATTATCATAGACATAAATTGTCCTCATCAGGACTCCATATTTCGTCATCACGGGGAGAGTAATCTTGGTCCTCCACAGGACTCTGTATTCCGTCAACCCGGAGAAATCCTATCAACATAGGCATAATTTGTCCTCATTAGGACTCCATATTCCGTCAACACAGAGAAATCAAACTTCGCTAACACGAATAAATTCTATCAACATAGCTGGGGATATTCTGAAATCCAATGGCCGACACCCGTCCTGACAACAAGCGACCACTTCTGAAATTTTGATGAATGGAACCCTGAGATGCTACTGCAGCAACAAACTTGACAAAACAGTCCGCTGATCGGACACAAGAAAACCTCAATCAGTAACTCTGTGGGGATGATAATAAACTGAATCACATCGTCATGTGTCTCACATCAAGACTTTGATTGTTTGAAAAGACCTCTGAGCTTTAGAACTCCATACTCCTGTTGAGAAAACACACCTGAAAGCAAAAGGTTAACCAACCTGACTTATGTTTCAAAATGCACATGTTTGACGATGGCGTAATGTTCCATACAGCATGGAAATGCTACGCGTTTTCTAGATGGATGCATACATGATAATGCATGCAAATGCAAATGCAGGTTCGGGTTGCCGGGAACAGTTTTGATAAGCTCGCTTCATTACGGATGCTGTGGACAGATACCACCCTGCTGGGGAATGAACGGGTACCGCCAAATATTCCGGCAAAATAAATGCCAGGACCTACAACAAACTCTGCTGGGGAGAGCTTTAAACCTTCAATTTCCACGGGGAGGAAAGAAAACACTTGCTGAAAAGAGAGAACTCCGCTGGGGACGAAACGACTCTCTTGGGGAAAATATACGGACTCCGTTGGGGAGAATAAATGACCCTACTGGGAAGGGAATCTCTACTGGGGAGAGTAGACTGTCTGGGTACAGCTCACAAGTTTGGAAATATTAGTCTTCTGAGGCTAAACAACTCTGCTCGGGATATGGAATCCTTTTGGGGGACACCACACCGTCTGAATACAACCTACAGTCTTAGAATCATCAATTCTGTTGAAGAATGCCCTTCGGATAAGCTGCGACTAGCTGGGGAATTTGATCCTTCTTCAGTAAGGGACATTGTCATCTCAGCTTCAGAAAATGAAGCGCGACCTGCGTGGGGATTCACTTCACATAATGATCAAATCTTTTCGTCAAGTCTCTGGTTAGGACTACAATTTTCTGATCGTCCACTTCACATGGGCCAGAACCCTGCAACATCACAAACGAGACAAGACAAGTCTATACAACCAAATCTATTCAAGTTAGCGTTAGTGACATCACTTTCAGTCAATTCGACGTTTTAGCAATTATTGGCAAGGGCCAGCAACGTTATGCAACTGCTAGTTTTATTAAAACATTGGCGTTTTTTCACATACAAAACAGTAAGGAACAAGCATCAAATACTGAATAACATGTTTTATTGATTGGGCCCCTGAATGGGCAGAATTTTGTACACTGGATGTAACTCCTGAAAAGAGGAAGTTACACATAACAAATATACAAGTATGCACAGGAAGCATAAAAATAGTGACAAATCAAATTTGCACATATGTCGGCAACGTGATGCAGACAAACATCATGAGCTGATCCTCCTATGACTCGCCTGACTCTGGCGTTTTCCCGGTATTCAAACTTCTGAAGAGATTGTATCTGATAATCGAACCCTCAAGCGTATTCTCCCGCACCAAGCTGCAGCATAAAATTCGGACTGCAGTCATTTGCTTTTTTAAATCCCTAACTTTTGCGTGAACCGCCCTTTGCGAGTTTTCAGTTCACCGGGATACCCTTTTTTGCCGAAGCCGCCCAGTGTAGGTTTTCGACTTCGCGGGCGTACATCTTTTCAATTTTATCCCTAATTTTTGCCCGAACCTTTTATTTTGTTTTTGGTTCGCCAGGATGCCCCGTTTTTGCCTGGACTCTATTTTTTCTGTCCAGCGGGTCAATTTCAAGCAAAGTATTTTTTAACTGCGTCCGAATTCACAGGCGACGTAAAGTCTTCACCGTCCATGGTGGACAACAACAATGCTCCTCCGGAGAAGACTTTTCTGACAATGTATGGCCCTTCGTAGTTAGGGGTCCACTTGCCCTTGTGATCTGTCTACGGCGGGAGGATCCTCTTCAACACAAGGTCGCCCGTCTGAAAGCTCCGAGGATGTATCTTCTTATCATACGCTTTCTTCATCCGGCTGTGGTACAAATGACCATATGCTAGAGAAGCTAGCCTCTTCTCATCCATTAAACTCAACTGGTTCAACCTGTCTTTCACCCATTCTGCCTCGTCAAGTTGGACATCTCGTAATACCCTCAGGGAAGGAATCTCAACTTCCAGTGGTAACACTACTTCCATTCTGTATACCAACGAGAACGGGGTTGCCCCGGTTGATGTGCGTACCGTCGTACGGTAACCGTGCAAAGCGAAAGGTAGCATCTCATGCCAGTCCTTATAGGTCACCACCATCTTTTGAACAATCTTCTTTATGTTCTTATTGGCCGCTTCAACAGCGCCGTTCATCTTGGGTCGGTAAGGAGAAGAGTTGTGATGTTCAATCTTGAAATTCTGACACAGCTCCTTCATCATCTTGTTGTTTAAGTTCGAACCGTTGTCGGTAATAATCCGCTCGGGGATTCCATATCTGCAAATGATATCTCGTTTGATAAACCTGGCTACCACCTGCTTGGTCACATTAGCATATGATGTCGCTTCCACCCATTTGGTAAAATAATCAATTGCTACCAAAATGAACCGGTGTCTGTTAGATGTCGTCAGCTCAATCTTTCCAATCATATCAATTCCCCACAGCGAGAATGGCCACGGTGACGACATCACGTTCAGAGGGCTCGGAGGCACATGGATCTTATCCGCATAAATCTGGCACTTATGACACCCTTTCGCAAACTTGAAACAGTCAGTTTCCATAGTTAGCCAGTAATAACCTGCCCGCAGCAGCTTTCTTGTCATAGCATGCCCACCAGCATGTGTACCGAATGTACCCTCGTGTATTTCCTCCATGAGCAACTTCGCCTCTTTCTCATCTACACAACGTAGCAGCACCAAGTCATGATTCCTTTTGTATAGGACACCGTCCGGATTTAGATAAAAATTGCCAACCAATCTCCTGAGAGTCTTCTGATCACGACTGGATGCCCCAGCCGGATACTCCTTATTCTTCAGGAAATTCTGGGTGTCAAAATACCAGGGTTTATCGTCGGATGCTTCGTCAATGGCAAACACGAAGGCAGGGCTGTCAACCGAGAGATAATAATTTTGGGTGCCTCATTCCAGAAGTTGACTTTATACATGGAAGACAATGTGGCCAGGGCGTCAGCCATCTGATTTTCTGCTCGTGGCACATGATGCAATTCAACCTTGTCAAAGAACGGCAACAATCTTCTTGCATAATTCATGTACGATATCAGATTGGGCTGACGTGTCTCCCATTCTCCTTTTATTTGATTCACCACCAGAGTTGAGTCTCCGTATACATCCAGATTTTTGATTCGCAAATCAATGGCTTCTTCGAGCCACATGATGCAAGCTTCGTATTCGGCTTCATTATTGGTAACCGGAAAGGTCAATCGAGCAGTAAATGGGATGTGCGACCCATGTGGAGTAGTGATGATTGCCCCTATTCCGCTACCATAGGAATTCACAGCTCTGTCAAAGATCAACTACCATTTGGAATCTGTTCTGGGCCCTTCATCCGGCAACAGTTCTTCCCAATCTTTCATCTTTAGGTACATGATATCCTCGTCAGGAAAATCAAACCTCATCGATTGGTAGTCCTCAATAGGCTGCTCAGCCAGATACTCCGACAACACACTCCCCTTTATCGCCTTCTGTGAAACATACTGGATGTCATATTCGGTCAAAACCATCTACCACCGGGCAATTCTCCCCGATAGTGCCTGCTTTTCAAATACGTATTTGATAGGATCCATCTTCGAGATGAGCATGGTTGTATGATTCAGCATGTACTTCCTCAAACGCTTGGCGGCCCAGGCTAGCGCACAACAAGTTTTTTCGAGCATTGAGTATCGAGATTCACAGTCAGTAAACTTCTTACTCAGGTAGTATATCGCATGCTCTTTACGCCCTGTCTCGTCGTGCTGACCGAGAACACAACCCATACTCCCCTCAAGAACCGTCAAATACATAATCAAGGGTCTCCCTGCCACCGGGGGTATCAAAATAGGAGGCTCCTGCAAATACTGTTTTATTTTATCAAACGCCTTTTGACAATTTTTATTCCATGTCAACACCTGATCCTTTTTCAACAACTTGAATAATGGCTCGCATGTCGCAGTTAGGTGAGATATGAACCGAGCAATGTAGTTCAACCTCCCTAAAAACCCACGCACTTCTTTTTCTGTTTTAGGCGTCGGCATTTCTTGTATGGCTTTTATTTTCGCAGGATCAACCTCTATTCCCTTTTCACTCACGATAAACCCCAGCAGTTTACCTGATCTCACCCCGAAGGTGCATTTGTTAGGGTTCAGTCTCAGCCTGAACTTCCTAAGCCTCTTGAATAACTTCAGCAGATTCACCAAATGTTCTTCCTCCGTCTGGGATTTGGCAATCATATCATCGACATAAACCTCGATCTCTTTATGCATCATGTCATGAAAGAGAGTCGTCATTGCACGCTGATACGTTTCCCCAGCATTCTTCAATCCGAAGGGCATCACTTTATAACAAAATGTTCCCCAAGGCGTAATGAAGGTAGTCTTCTCCATGTCTTCTAGAGCCATTTTTATCTGGTTATAGCCCGAGAATCCATCCATGAAGGAGAATACGGAGAATTGAGCGGTGTTATCAACCAACACATCGGTGTGAGGAAGTGGAAAATCATCTTTCGGGCTCGCCTTGTTCAGATCACGGTAATCTACGCACATTCTCACTTTACCGTCTTTCTTTGGCATTGGCACAATATTAGCGACCCATGAGGGATATTTTGTAACAGCTAGGAAACCAGCATCCCACTGTTTTTGAACCTCCTCCTTAATCTTCACAGCCATGTCCGGTCTAGTTCTTCGGAGCTTCTGCTTAACCGGCGGGCATTCTTCTTTTAGCGGCAGACGGTGCACAACCATATCCGTATCTAGCCCAGGCATGTCCTCATACGACCAAGCAAAAATATCACTGTACTCTTTGAGCATTTCAACCAATCTTCGCTTGACGTCGCTCTGCAGCGCGGCCCCTATATGGATGTTCCTTTCAACCCCTTCCGACCCCAGATTGACGATTTCAATGACCTCCTCATGAGGAAAAATGATTCGTTCTTCTTATTTTACCAACCAAGACAACTCTTCGGGAACGTCGCCATCTTCAACCATCTCTTCTTCGGCCTGAAATACAGGGTGCTCAAAGTCGAAGTGAGTCATAGGCGGTTCATATATGTCATCTGAAATAGTAATCCTGCAAAGGAAATGGTTAAATGCTTCAAAATACATACAAAGCGAATAACCACGTTGCCATTTTATTGTAAAAAGATAAAAACAGGAAAAACAGAGATCACAATATTTGTACATGAAAAAACGCCTTTTTATTTAACAATTAACCAGTGCAATGTACATAACAGAACGACCCTAAGCAAAACCACGATGCCCCGGGTAGGACAGCAGATTGTTCAACAATTAAGAAAACAAAGTATTACTGTTTAGTTATCACAGGAACAGTCTCCTGAATAGACCAGTTGCAAAGCCCTTGTCCTGGCACGCTCGACTGAATCCAGGGGTCCATGTCGCAGTCGCTGTCTCCTTCTTCGGAATCTGAAACAGCGTTGACGGTCTCGTGATATACCCCACTAGCCGTAATTGTTATTGGTCCTTTGAAATGGGGTGCCCCTGCAGCAGGCGTTGTTGATGAAGGTTGATATCCCAGCCCAAATCTGTCCATCTTCACGGGAATATCCAGAACCTTGCCCCAACCCTTGGTCTCACCAATCTTCACTAGAGCCTGAGCCTCTTTGTATGACGATACTGCCACTTCTGATGCTTTGCTCGGCCCTGGAACTTTGTCTTTGATGCGCAACCCCTCAAAGGCTTGACAGGGTGTTTCATGAATCTCGTCGTCGACTTCCACGTACTTGAATGACGAAAAATGGCTGACCAGTATATCCTCCTCTCCACAAACCATGACCACACTGTCCCCCACCATGTACTTCAGCTTTTGGTGTAAGGTAGACGTGACTGCCCCAGCACCATGGATCCATGGTCGTCCAAGAAGACAGCTATATGCTGGCTGGATGTCCATAATGTAGAATTCAGTTTCAAAAATCTCCGGCCCCACTTGCAGAGGCAAAGTTATGGATCCAAAGACTGACTTCCGTGTACCATTGAATACCCTGACCACCAAGTCGCTAGGCGTACAAATGATCCCCCTGATGTCCAGCTTCATCATTGCTTTCTTTGGCAGCACATTCAAGGAAGACCCGGTATCTACCAGCACGTGGGACATGACCGCGCCCCTGCATTCAACTGAGACGTGCAACGCCATGTTATGCTCTCTTCCCCTCGGGGTCAAATCAAAATCCGTAAATCCCAAACTATGGCCTGCATTTACGTGCGCCATTACCCCCTCCAACTGATTCACAGAAACATCTTGGGGTACAAACGACGTGTCCAGGATTTTCAATAACGCATTCCAATGAGCTTCGGAACACAATAACAGCGACAGTATGGATATCTTTGACGGCGTCTGTTGAAGGTGCTCAACAATTTTATAGTCACTCTTACGGATAAGACGCATAAACTCTTCTACATCCTTCAGTGCCGTTTCTTTTTCATTCCTCTGCACAGGAACATCCTCATTCATTTTTCCTTTACCTTTTGCCAATCGTTCAGCCTCTACCTCAGGCGATATAAAAATTCTCCCGCTCCTTGTCATCCCTCCAGTCCCGACGACATTGTCCACAACCCCAGCTGGTCGTTTACTGATATCAAGTTTCTCCCCATCACAATATACTTCCAGCGCATAAGTCCATGGTACTGCCTTGGTGCTCTCATAGGGGATTGGCCCTGCCTTCGTGATAGTGATCGTCAGTCGCCTGGCTGGCGCCGTTATAGTTATCATTTTTCGGGGAATTGTCACCGTAGCAACATCACTTTACTCATCACTTAATGCTTCTACAGGTTTCTCAACTGCTGTTCTGTCGAATTGCAATGTGCCTTCATCTATCAAGGTCTGAATACCCTTCTTCAATTCAGCACAACCCCCAGCTTGGGTCCAACATTCTAAACAAAACTCATCGCAGCCGGATACACACCTCCTTTCAATAACCGGCCCTTTATTTCACACAACGGCGTTTTCAGTTCATCAACATTCATGATCAGATTCGAACCCTCCTCAGTTAAAATAGCATTGGCTGTTGTACTATATTCGTACCTGCTCGTCCAAAATTTATGGCCTTGCTATCTAGTAGATCTTGAACCTTATGTTTAAACGCATGACAGACCTCTATGTCATGCTCGGGTGCCCCAGAGTGGAAGTCACAGTGTTTATTAACATCATACCCATAAGGAAGGGTTGGTCCCGTGGGTGGTGCCAAGGTCCTCTTTTCAACTAAATTCAGCCCCGACAGTGTCTGAAAGAGTTCCGCGTACGTGGAAGGAGGCGCTTCAAACACTCTTTTCAGCTTCGCATTCGGAAATCTTCTTTGGCCAGCGTTCTGCCCCTGCTGCTGTTGTGGCTGCTGCTGTTGTTGCGGCGGTTGTTGTTGTTGTCTCTGGTGAGGAATCAGAATCGTGACACTCGCTATCTGCTGCGGCTGATTATACTGGTGTCTTCCTCGGCCTCTGCCCCGGCCGCCAAACACTGCGCTAGAATCACCTTGACGACGACCACCAAATGCCTTTCTATTACCTCCCGACGAAGTAGACTCCCCAGCTGGGAATCTTCCCATTTTAATATTACTTTCAACCTTCTCGCCCATCAAGATTAGATCCGAGAAACTGCCCAAGGAAGCGGGAAACAGCTTATCGTAAAATATACCAGTGAACGTTCCTATGAACATATCATTCATCTCCTTCTCAACCAAAGGAGGATGAACCCTTGCAGCCATGTCGCGCCATCTCTACGCATATTCCTTGAAACTCTCATCTTTCTTCTGTGACAACCCCTGTAACTGGACCCGGTTTGGTGCCAAGTCACTGTTGTACTTATAATGAGTCACAAACGCTTCAGCCAATTGCTTCCATGTCTTTATCTGAGTAGGCTCCAACCCCATGTACCATTCGAGGGAAGGACCAGACAAGCTGTCTTGAAAGAAATGCATCAGCATTCTTTCGTCATTCGAATAAGCCGACATCCTTCTATAGTATGACCGCACATGCACCTTGGGACAGGTATCTCCCTTATATTTATCAAAGGTGGGAGCCTTAAATTTCAAAGGTACCCTCATACCAGACACCAGTCCCATCGTGGTCATATCCAAACCGAAAGCACTCTGATTCACAACACCTTTCATCTGCTCCTCGAGCATCTTGATTCGCTGAGTGTTGTCTACAGGACCTTCGAAACCTCTACCAGAGAAAGCATCTTCTTGTTGGTCTTCCATCCAATTAACATTCTCATTTCCGTATCCATCATACCCATTGTTACGACCAAATCTAGTCTGATTCATCACAGGGCCCCGTCCTCTGTTACCATACCCTTGAGCGACCCCGGCAGGTCCAAAAGGCATCATTCCAGCACCATTTCCGTTACCGAATCCACCATAGGCCTGATTGGCATTACCAAATACATCATGTCCGACACCCTGAGCGTTGAAGCCAAACTTCCCATCCTGGTTAGCATAATCAAACCCCTGGTCGTTATAGCCAAATCCGTTGTTACCAAAGCCAGTACCTCCGTTATTATCACCGCCCAGATTGGCGTCTCCAAATCCAACGTTGTTAATGACAGTCTCATTACCAATTCTGGTATTACCATTCCCGGCGCCAGCGACATTGTTCACATTCACAACAGGTATATTCACCACAGGTGGAGCTACTGGTGTAGGAGTACCATCCCCATGAATGGTGTCAACACGTACAGAATTGTGGTCTTCATTTCCATTCCCGACATTTCTCGTCAGTAATGGTTGCACCAAAGTTTGCAAGTTTTCCTGCCCTTTCACAATTGTCTCCATTGTCTGCATGAACAACGCCAGCTTCTCACGCATTTCCTGCATCTCGCTCTGCATCTGGTCCATAACTCTTTTGCAGTTGGTACGAGTGGAGTATCAGTGTGGGCGTTGACTTTCAATCCTGGAAGAACCTGCAGAGATGCAGGAAATGAGATACAATTCAATAATTACCTGGTGAATGCAAATGCAATTATGTAAATATGCTACAGGTTATATTCCCCTTATTCTAGTTCCGGAGAGAAAGCCATTACGGCAATGGAGTCCCTATTCAGCAAACAATAAACCAAAAAATCCTGATATATAACAAATGCCGAGAGGCTGAGCACAAGAAGTCAACTGAATTCAACCGAAGAGACCTCGGCCGACAAGCCTGGCGATGGTCCAAATATAAGTACAAATAACAAAGGCAAGGCAAAGATAAATCAGGCCAAATGGCAGGCTCTGACGTCCTCCAATATCCTCATCGTCTCCGAGTGCCCTAGTCGAGAGATCAACTCCTGAATCAGTAAAGCATGTTGCTCGGTAGTGGATCTCAGCTTCGCGGCGTCGTCTCGGGAAGCTCCTTTGCTCAAACTCTCGTCAGATCTGTACCTCTTGGAACCGGCCTTCTCCTCGTAACCTCTCGACTTCTCGTCACTGTCACTTACCCTGAGATCAGCAGTACTCCTAAGGGATGTCACTTCAGCAATCTTTGTTTCTTGGGCTTTAACCTGTGCCTCCAGCGTGGCAATCTGCATTTTCAGTTCGTCTTCGCGCTCTTTCCGCTTGGTAAGCGTGGCCTCCCACAAAGCTTCCCACTTGCTGATACGAGCATACGCCTTGCTTAGAAGTTCCTTCTTGGAAGTAAGCACCTTGCTAACACCGTTCAAGGCTATCCCCACTTTTTCTTTCTTGTTGGTTGCTTCTGTCAGCTCTGATCCCAACCTGTTAATCAATTCGGTCTGTTCCTTCACAGTGACGGTGGCTTCCTTCTTCTCTCGTCGTAACTGGAAGATCTCCTTCTCTAACTCTTTGTTAGCTTTCCTTAATTCCTCATTTGCGGCCAACAACTTGTTATATTTCTCACTCTCTTCTGCAGGAGGTACCTCAATCAATGGAAGATACAGGGGTTCCACAGCAGGATAAGGCATCAAAGAAGTACTAGCCCTTTCACGGACCCATGCCAAATAAGGATCATAAGTTCTGCTGTTGCTCTTACCGAGCAAAACTTTCCCCCTCCTATGGATGCCCGCCCATGCATGTCTCAAACTGATCAAAGCAGCCTCGTCTAAGGAGCCCGTGAGATACAGAGATTCCTGTATCTTAACCTCAATAGGAGCATCTCTCAAGGCATAACCAAACTGTCGTACCAATAGTGAAGGATTATAGTTGATACAGCCTTTCCGTCCAATCAGGGGAACATTCGGAAAGCCACTGCAACTATATATAATGTCAGTACCAAGCATACCCCAATCAAACCAAACGATATTCTCAGAAGATAGCCCCATCAACCGGGAAGGCCAATCCAAAGTATCAATGGTATCAACAAACGACCCAGTCTTCGGAAGGTGCCTCTGGAACCACCTGTACAAGAGAGGAAGACAGCAGGAAACATTCTTGCCACGACGTTTCTCATTCTTGTAGTGAATAGAATGATAAACATCGCCCAAGAGAGTAGGAACTGGATTCTTCGAGGCGAGAATCAAGAAGGCATCCGAGTCAACAAAGTCTGGCACATTAGGAAACAAGACAATCCCGTAGATGCAGACAGCCAGAATAGCACTACAGGCAACCCAACACCCATTCTTCGCGCACTGTGTAGCCTTCTTAACTAGGACAGACAAGTGAAAACCATAAGCTCCATTCAGCTTGACCAAGCCTCCTGGAAACTCAGAAGCGTCCAAACTGACAATCTTTGTGAGTGTAGCTAACTCAGGCTCAGTATCAACGTGTACAAAGGGCATCTGGTCTAGCACGGGAATACCCAACATAACATAATACTCCTCCAAAGTGGGTGCCAGAATGTAGTCTGGAAATAAGAAACATCTCAGCTGCGGCTCATAAAACTGCATCAAAGTATACACCCCAGTAGTCTCGAAAGCTGAAGGTGTGTACAACAAGCTAAGCAGTCTCCCATAGGATACTCTGAACCTGGCCCTCACACTCTCATCTGCTAAAGCAACTAGACCCAATAATGAACTGATGTATGGTGAATGCAACCTGTAAGCAACCGTCTTCTTCAGGGACTCCATGCCTGGCTAGAAGATATCCTTGAATCAGAGGGGAATGATCACCTGCAACATAAATACATGTTAATGAAATGCAATCATGAAAATGCATATGCATATGCAAACAAGGGATCAAGTGCACTGCTGATAGACTGGGCTGCTCTGTATTGAAGCCTTGAGAACCATTCAATCTTTATTTCAAACCAAACCAACCACTCAAAAGAACCCTGTAACCACATCTCACTGATAGAGATAAACCAGGTATTCTGAGGTCAAAGGTTTCCTGCAGACAGACCTTCCTACCCCTCACAGGTGTGTACTTAACTCGCAGACGAGGTACGGCATCCTATGCGGGTTCAACGTCACAGACTTTCAAGAGCGATGATACAATACCCAGAAGGTGTGGCATCATCATCCCTTGAAGCGGCCTCACTTAGTTGAATCCCAATTGATAGGTTCCCAGAGTCGACAATCCTCGGGTCAGACAACTTGTCGAGCCCTAAGGGCCAGGCAAGAAGCATCAAAGAGAATCTCGTCCGAGTGAGATTTCGCGGCTAGCTGGTGTGAGCTAAGCAAGCAGGCTAACCACTACTCTCTCTCTAAATCTATATGTGTACTCAAGCCTGGGTTTGGCTTATCTCTCAACAGATTACCCCTACCCACAGCAGCAATGATAATATAAGGCTTAGTAATAACATTGCGGAAAGTAAAGACAGAATAGTAAATCCATACAACACCCCGGACGAGAAAACAAGCGCTAGGATTGACTCGCGTAGGGAACCGTTGGAGTCCCCAGCAGAGTCGCCAGCTGTCGCTACTGCGAAAATCGGCGCCGGCTGAACAGAAGAGTCGCCACCGTGCGTTATTTATCCCAATGGAGGGAAAGGAAACGCTCGAAGTAAACCTACCGCAAAGACGGGAAAGGAATGGTCATCACAACCAAATCCTGGATTCGGGAGTCGATTACGCAAGGGGAAGGTATTAGCACCCCTCACGTCCGTCATACTCGACGGGATCCACGCTTGTTTTCTAGTACGGATTGTTATTCTATCTACTCTACGGGTCAAGGGTTAAAAAGAAAGAAAATGACTCGGCAAAGTATCGCACTTTATGCCTACGTATTCCCGAATGGAACGAGAAATCAGAGTCAACGTAGTTCTCCTACCTACGGGAAAGGAGGGGAAGGTTGCTCGCTAGGATATCGCATCCTATGCCTACGTACTTTCATATGGCATGAAAGATCAGAGCAAACGTAGTTCGGGCTACGGAAGACACAAGTCTGTCTTGATTGTTTTTTATCCTTCTGAAAAAGTTTTCTCCTGATTACGGGTCCAAGTGGACAAAAAATGACACTTTGATGTTTGTTTGAATCTTTTACGGAAGAAATGTTTTTTTTGTGTGTTTGCAATCTCTGACGCACTAGAGACTATGATTTGAGAGTGACTACGTCGTATGTCACCCTAAGGGTAACACACTAAGCAATCAGATTACTGAAGAGTGACCCTCCATCAACCTTTTCTCAAAATAGCTTAAGGGTCGTAACGTACGACATCGGTTAACCTTATTACTGTGTTTTTGAATGGTTCTGAGATGAGAAGAGAAAGAAGCTCTAAAAAGCCTATGGTTGAAAAGGGAATCAAAACTACCCTAATGTTGTCATGCATGGATGAAAGCCTAATGTCTATCATATTTCTCTCTTGCGCAGAGAGAAACAGAAATCCTAGGGGATAAACGGCAAAAGAAACAGATACATACAGTAAAGCAGTAAAATGCATGAATGCAGCAAGAAACAATAGGCAAAGTGAACAGATTCACTTTAAGCCTAAGGGGAAGATTAACAAACAATACAACAAAGAAAATAAAACCCCAAAGCAGAGGAAGCAGCCCAAACAACAGCCCCAAAATCATACAGCAAACAACACAAGCAATAGCTCTGACAGCAACAGTTGATTTACCAGCAAAAAGTTGACAGCAACAACCTTCATCTTCATGAATGCTCTTATCCCCTCAAGATTCACTAAACTTTCAATCTTCAATGGACACCAACTTCAATAAGCTCCCAGCTTAAGCAAACTCAAACCCCAACCAGTAACCAGCTTCAACAAGCTCCTGACTTCAACTTCAACAAGCAGTAAAACCCTAGCTTCAACAAGCAACCAGCTTCAACAAGCTCAAACTTAAACCTCAATAAGCTTCAACTTTCTCTTTACCAAGCTTCCACAAGCACCTCCAAAGGAGAATCATTCAACAAGATCAGGTTATAATGTTAAGAAACTCAATGACAACCAAAGGAAATCACTAACATTTTAACATCGCAAATGAAAGGTATCCTCAAAGTTCTACTCACTTGGGCATACCACTCATCCCTCCTAAGGAGAGATGGAGCTTCCCAAGGAGGACTTTATATCATTGGATAGGATAGAGGCAAACAATGCACTCTATGTTTGACAGAAGAAGTTGTCTATTCTAAGCTCTTCCTATTTTATCCCATTCCTCCTAAGCCTTCAATCAGCATCTTCAATCCCAAGCAATCCTCATGCATCAACATTGATCCTTGTATTCAATCTTCTTCATTGATTCTTCATGCTTCCACAAGCCCAAACCAAGCCCACACCCCAAAATAAAAGCCCAGAAACCCAAACAGACAAACATAAACCCCAAGTGGGAACACCAAACAAACACTCTATTTGCAAAATACACTAAAAAATAGTAAAATAATATTTAAAATTCTAGGATTTATTCTAAGGGGATTTCTATATCTAACCTACATACCCTATATGCCCCATACCCTAATTCATGCTAAAAACCCCAAAATAAAATGTTAGAATGCACCTATGTTGAGTTTAAACCCTAATTATACTAACCTAATGTTATCTACTCAAAACTAATCAAACTTAATCCACAAAAATATGAAATAAATCCAGGGGGAACTTAATGTTCTAATCTAACTACCACAAAAAGAATGGAATCAAAATATGAATTTAAATGACCAAACAAAATTCACCAAATGATGTGTACAAACAAAATGAAAATAAAATGCAATTAAATGTAAAAATCACCAAAAATAGGAAAATGCTTAAAATGATATTTTTATTTTCTTATAATTTTATTCAGACAATTATTAAACGGTAGCAAAAATCCCCATATCAAAATGATTATTTTTCAATTTTATATGAATTTTCAAAGAACCAAAAAATAATATGAAGAAAATGATGAAAATATGAAAAAAAGAAAAAAAACACGCGTGGCAAATAGTAATTAAAATCAGTTCAGAATACTGGTTGGGCCCAGGAGGGGGTGTGGAAAGCAATGGTGATGCTAGGCCCAAACCAAGCGTTTAATGAAATACTGCGTTTTGTATGTGCCCTCTCTTCAGAGTTCCAAACTCAATCGTGACCATTGGATCCTTCATCTGAGTCCAAGTCAACACTTCATCTGATGGCTCACATGTCTTCTTCTCCAAACACTCAGGCGAGCCAAGGTATAACCAGACGGTGGCTCACGGTGGAGACCACCGTCTTCTCCGGTGAGCACCTCCACACAGGTCATCAATCAAGTCACAAATTATACCAATCCTACTCGTTTTTTCACGTAGATCACCAATCCAACCTCAGAATCCCTTAAATCTCAGTCTATCTTAAAACACGAAGAGAATTTCAGAATACACACAATTCTTGATCAACACCAATCTTGAATCTAAAGCTATGGATCGAATCCTCATGTTACACTGATTACTTTCCACTATCCAAACACGATTAATTCATCCAAGATCACCATAACCAACTCTCAAAAGAAATTGCACTCCATGATCTAACATCATCAATGGCTACCAAACTCTCCAGAATCGTTCTCTAATTATCCTAGATCTTAACCACATAAAGAATTCTATCTAATTCAGCCTAGAATGGTGTATAATTGGAAAGTTACATACCTGCAAGGATGAGATCCACAGAAGGTCTTTGAGGCACGAAACAAGCTTCAAATTGATGCAAACACCTTCAATGAAGCACTAGGAACACTCTCCAATCTTCAATTTGGCTTGAATTCTTCTCCAACTCCAAAACCGATTTTGAACTCCTCTTGCAAAATTCAGTTATGGCTCTCTCTCCATAGCACGAAATCACCAACCTCTTCTATCTGCACTCACTCTAAACCATTTATAGAACACATTGATGGGCTTTTGATCCATTCTAGAGGCCCAAATCAGGAGATCCATTTTCTGTCATGGAAGTGAAAAATCAATGGTACAGTCGTGTATCCCCTTGCTTCAGTTAGCTGAAATCTCTCCCTTTCAATCATACAAGTCATGGTAAATGTGTTTGGATGGCTGGCTTAGCTTGAATTGGCTTGTGTTGGATTTTGCTTATGTGACTTGTAATTCAAGTAAGAAGTTTACAAAGCAAGTCCATCATTCTGACCTCTACTCAAAAAAGTGTTAATGTCATTGTCTCTAAAAGATGCTTTCCAATCAATTTGAGTATTTGGATGATGCATTTTGGACTCATAACTTGAAAATTGCATTTTCCCTCCATGAATCCATTTGAAATTCTTCCATATTCAAGCCATTTTTGGGCATTTTGGACTACAAGCCATTCTAGCTCACCATGACCTCTTGGCTAGCCTAAAAATGCCATTTCGAACACATCTCATGTTGGGAAAAATTTCATTTGAAGAGTGGAAGATGGAGATTTGGGTCCATGTTGAAAAATGACTTATAATTCAACTTTCCCAAAATACCCCTGAGTTGCCAAGACCATAACTTGAGTTCTACAACTTATCTTGAGGACTTATAGTACTAAAATTAAAGCTAAGATCAATATCTACAACTCTTATGTTGGCCAAGAATCCATTTGAAAACTCCTTGATGGACAAAAGTTGTTTGGAAGTCAGGTGACTTTCACAGATAAATTTCAATGTCCTCTGATGACCCCTAACTTGCAAGAACCATAACTTGAGTTCTATAAATCTCCTTGAAGACTTCTAGTACTCAAATTAAATCTATTTATATTCTCTACAAGTTTAATGTTGACCAAGAATTCATTTGAAGCTTGCATTTTGACTTATCTGGCTTGGAAGTTAAGCCTAAATTAGGGTTTTTTACACTGAAACCCTAACTTAGTAACTCATTTTCTTCTTGATTCCTTTTGATTTCTCCTTGGCACAACACCACACTTGTATATACATATCCATTCATGAATCCCATATCCTTCAACTAAGCCTTGATGCTCTTCAATCACTCAGTTGACCTAGGGTTGACCTAGGGTTGACCCAGATGAAACCCTGGTTGACTGCATTCAACTGTAGCTCTTGTAATCCCACCAATGACTTGACTCATCTTCAAAATGACCCTCTAAGCCCTCCATGATGCTAGCACACCTTCCATACCCTCAGTTCATAGCTCATGTTCTCATTGATGATCCTCAAACACCCCCCAAAATAGGAGAGGAATCCATTGCTTGATCTCTTAACCTCTCAAAGCTTCAATTCCTTTCTTGGAGACTTGAATAGACTTAGGCTTGAATAAAACCCCTTTTGATGTGCCTCTTTAGAGAATAATGACACTTGATCCCTTGCTGGATGACTTGCTTATGCCATGTTATGCAAATGATTGAACTATGGACATTATCTACTATGCAAATGACAATGCTCTTGAAACATAAATCTAGTAAAACAAGTTGGTCAAATTTTAGGGTGCAACAATATGTAGTTGGTCTGCAAACCAAATTCAGTAGCTTCCGATAACCCTTTCTGAAGCTTCTCTTCACATCATCGTCATCTAGGGAAATCAGACCCAACAGAGAAGTCACATCGGGGGTAGGCAACTTATACGCAACATTCTTCGTCAAAGTCCTCATAATAACAGATAGAAGTCCGGAGCACTAGAATCGGGAAGTATGAAATGCACCTGCAGCACAGATACACGTTAATGATATGCATATGATGATGCAAACAATGCAATATGCAAACAATGCAACAAGGGATCACGTGCCCCTGGCTGAGAAATCCAATCCACAACACTAGCCTCAAATAGACCCACAAACTGCTCAAGATCATCCACAATGCTCCAACCTGGTCTCTGACAGACCTAATAACACTGTCCTCAAATACCACTGAACCTCAATCAAGAAAACCGGTAATCTGGAGGTCAAGTTACCTGCATGTCCCAACCCCTCTCACAGGTAGGTGTCCTAATAACTGACACAAGGTATGGCATCCTATGCGGTCGTTGGCGTCACAGACTTTCAAGACTGATGATACGATACCCAGAAGGTGTGGCATCATCATGTCTTGAAGAGGCCTCACTTAGCCAACTTCCAAATGATCGGTCCCCAGAGTCGACAATCCAACTAACCAACAACCCCCTCAACCCAAAGGGTTGAAAAAGAAGTCAACCAGAAGAACCTCATCCGAGCGTGGATTTCATGAGACACTAGTGCCTGCAAAGCAAGCACGCGCCCACTAATTTCCACTCTAATTCTAGGTGCACTCAATCCCAGGTCCGGCTTATCTCTCAATCATAGAACCCCCTCATACCCACAACAATAATCACAATAAAATAATGCTGAAAGTAAATGATTGAAAAGTAAATCCATACAAAATCCTCGACGGGAAAACAAGCGCTAGGATTGACTCGCGTAGGGGACCGTTGGAATCCTCAGCAGAGTCGCCAGCTGTCGCTACTGCGAAAATCGGCGCCGGCTGAACAGAAGAGTCGCCACCGTGCGTTATTTATCCCAAAGGAGGGAAAGGAAACGCTCGAAGTAAACCTACCGCAAAGACGGGAAAGGAATGGTCGTCGCAACCAAATCCTGGATTCGGGAGTCGGTTACGCAAGGGGAAGGTATTAGCACCCCTCACGTCCGTCGTACTCGACGGGATCCATGCTTGTTTTCTAGTACGGATTGTTATTCTATCTATTCTACAGGTCTGGGGTTAAAAGAAAATAAAATGACTCGGCAAAGTATCGCACTTTATGCCTACGTATTCCCGTCTGGAACGAGAAATCAGAGTCAACGTAGTTCGCCTACCTACAGGAAAGAAGGGGAAGGTTGCTCGCTAGGATATCACATCCTATGCCTACGTACTTCCATACAGCATGAAAGATCAGAGCAAACGTAGTTCGGGCCACGTAGGACACAAGTTTGTCTTGATCGTTGTTTTTTATCCTTCTGAAAAAGGTTTTCTCCTGATTACGGGTCCAAGCGGACAAGAATGACTCTTTGATTGGTTTACAGTCTTTTACGCAAGAACTGTTTTTTTTATTGATGTTTGAAATCCTATTACTGTGTTTTTGATTGTTTTGAGATAGAGGAGAAAGAACTCTAAAACCTAGGGTTAAAATGGGAATCAAAATCTACCCTAATGTTGTCATGCATGGGTTAACACCTAATGTCTGTCATATTTCTCTCTTGCGCAGAGAGAAACAGAGATCCTAAGGGGATAAACGGAAAAGAAATAGCATATATACAGAAAAGCAGTAAAATGCATGAATGCAGCAGTACAAGCGAGGCAAGGGAGTCCCACTCAACCTCGAACCTAGAAAACAATAGGCAAAGTGAAACAACTTCACTTCAACCCTATGGGAAAATTAACAAACAATACAGCAAAGCAAATAGAACCCTAAAACCCCAGCTCTGACAGCACACCAACTACTACAGCTGCAACTCTGAAAAACAGCAAACTCTGACAGTTGATTAACAACAATCTCCCAATGAATCCCAAAGTCAAGCTCCAATGAGACCCAAGCTACAATAAGCTTCCATCTTCAAGAAATCACCAAGCTCAAACAAGCGCAGAATCTTAACCAGTTGACAGCATCAGACAGCAGATAGCTCCAGACAGCAGTAACCCTAGCTTCAACAGCTGCACAGTTTTGACATGAATAATCTTCACCTTTGTCAATCTTTGATCTTCATCTCTATCTTCAATGGCTTCTTTCTTCAAGACAAGCTCTCCTAGATGAGAATTGATTTATCAGAAAAATTGAATGTCAAACAGTTCATTGACGACCAAAGGAAGTCTATGAATAGTTGACATTGTAACAGACTGTTTCCCTGAAAGTTCTACCTCCTAGATACAACCACTTATCCCTCCAAAGGAGGGAGGTGAATATCAGGGAAGGACTTTTAATCATAGAGAAGAATGGAAGCACAAGAAGCTATCCATGTTTGTACAAAAAATTCAGTCTATTCTAAGGCTCTGCTTATTCCTATTATTTCCTATGTCTTCAACCAGCATCTTCAATCCAGGCAATCTTCATGCTTCAACCTTGATTAACATATTCAATCTTCTCTATTGATTCTTCATGCTTCCACAAGCCCAAACCCCAAATAAAAACCCAAAAGCCCAAACAGACAAATATAAACCCCAAGTGGGAACACCAAACAAACACACCATTTGCAAAATATACTAAAAATGGTAAAATAGTAATTAAAATTCTAAGATTTATTCTAAGGGGATTTCTATATCTACCCTACATACCCTATATGTCCCATGACCTAACTCATGCTAAAAACCCCAAAAAAAAAATGTTAGAGTGCACCTATGTTGAGTTTGAACCCTAAAACTATCACCCTAATGTTTTCTAATCAAAACTAATCAAGATTAATCCACAAAAATGTGGAATAAATCTCTAAGGGAACTTAATGTCCTAATCTAACTAGTGCAAAAAGAACGGAATCAAAATACGAATTTAAATGGCTAAACAAAATTCACCAAATAATATGCACAAGCAAAATGAAAATAAAAGCAATTAAATGTGAAAATTCACCATAAATGGAAAAATGCCTAAAACACTATTTTTATTTTTCTACAAATTTCTTGAGACAATTATTGAAATGGAGGAAAAATCCCATGTTGAAATGATCATTTTTGAATTTATTATGGATTATTTTGTAAACCATATGCAAACAAAATGAAAAAAGAAAATTCACTTGTAATAATGGAGCAGGGGGTGGTAACAACAATTATATATACTTCAGAACACATTGGGCCCAGCAAAGGGGGGTGTTGAAAGCAACACGCTGGGCCCAGGTTTGCTAATTCAGCAAAACAAAGAAAAACCACAAAACCAATAAACTGAGGGGGGTGCGGACAACAGGGATTTGCTTTGGTATTTCGTTCTGGGCCCCAAACTGGGGGCTTGGGTAGTAAATGGCCTAAGGCCCAATCCAAATTCAGACCAGGGAGGGGGGTACGAATGGGAACCATGAGAGTGTACTCAGCAAAGTGCATTTGGGCTTAAGGCCCGAGATCCAATTCAATCCTTCTTCAGCGAAACCCTAAAACTAAACTAATTTCCATTCCCACACCACTGTTCACCTTCTCCTAAACGGCGCTCACTGAAATCCTTTCAAACGCAAGCTCTACAACCAAATCACCAATCAATCCCTCAAAGCTCAGTTCAGAAGCATTAAACCCTAACACTCGCCTCATCCACTTCTAATACTCAATCCTAAACACCACGATTTACCCTAATTTCATCATCCAACCTAGCGCTAAATCCAGATGAACACATTGCATGCATGCTTACAAGTTAGAGAAAGACGAAAAAGAAAAACCTGGAGAATCGGATGCAGACAGAGGTTCTGGGGAGGACTTGGAAGAATCTGGAGATTGATGAAGACTCCTGAAGCCGGTGATCAAAGATATTCAAGGAAAACTGAAGAACAACGAAGGATCCGTCGACCGCGATGAACTCAGTGGAAGATCGAACAAATCTTGACGAAGAACGTTCTTGGCGTTTCTGGAAACTTTGACAAGGATCTGATAATCTTGATGAAGATACCGGCGAAGGTCGATAGAAGATCTGGAGGATTCTGGAAACGGCTGAAGAATGTTCAAAGATCTGGACACAGATCTTGCTAGATCCTGAAGTTTGCTGGTGATCTGCAGTTTCCTGGGGAAAAACCGATGAAGGTGGTGGTGACGAACACGATGAAGCTCATGAAATACTGGAGAAAAGAAGATGAATCATACGTTTCCGGCGAGGTTGAAGTTCACGGTGGTTTTCCGGTGAGGTCGAGTGAAGGGGATGAATGGAGAGGATGATGAAGTTGGATGAATTTCTGGAAAAATGGCGTTTCCGGTGAGTTAACGGTCTCCGGCGACAGTTAGAGTGAACGCCGACGAGTAGTTAGGGTGGCCGCCGGTCTTTGCATGGCCGGCGGTGAAGGGTTCCAGCGAGGGGCAGGTGGCAGAGGAATGGAACGAGAGTGTTACATGTGTGGAGGAGAGAGGGTCTGAGAGTGAAACGTGGCTAGCATGCATTCAATGAACGGATGAGGTGGCTAACTCTCAAAACGCACGCATGGCGTTGCTATTTATGGGACACGTGGCTCTGCAAAAATGGACTCTGACTGGGCTTGAATTTGGATAATGCATAATTGTGGCCCAATTGAGACTTAATGATGATTAGATGATGATTAAGGACTAAAACTTTGATTAAACTCTGATTAGCTCTAAAACAAAATTAAAACTGAAAATTAACCTAATTAATCTAAAACGAAAATAAAGCATAAAACCTAATTAAAGTCTAAAAAACGAAAATAAAAACAAAAAATAAAACCTAATTAAATCTACCATTAACCCTAATTAATCCTAAAATGAAAATTAAAATCCTAATTAATCAGAAGAAAAAAAATCTAAAAACTATTATTTAATTTCTAAAAATTATCTTTTAAAAACCTAATTAATTCTGAAAAAAATCAAATAAAATCTAAAAAAAATCTAAACATTTTAATCCTTTTTTTCTTTTTTTAAAAAATCTATTCTATAATTTTGAAAAATCAATTAAAATCTAACCTAACAACATTAATATCTACTTTTTAAAATATATTCTATTAAAGAAAATGATAATATCTATTTATCTATCTATTTTTTTTCCAAAAAACCATTAAAAGGAAATCAATATCTAAAAATTTATTTTTAAAGTCTATTCTATTAAAAGAAAATAATACCTAAAAATCTTTAAAAATCTATTAATTTCTAAAAAATGAAAAGAAAATTTATTTAAACTATAAAAAAAATATTAAAAATCTATAAAATCCAGAAAAATCCAATTAAATGCATTAAAAAAAACCAGAAAAATAAAAGAAAAATCCTAAAAATGCCAGGAGGCCGATTAAATCGAATAAAACCCAGTTGCGTAACCGTAGCGAAACCCGGGCACCGAGATGGCTTGAAAACACAAGAAACGAGCACCAATTCTCAACAGACTTATATTCCAACCGGCCTGAACTGCCTGAAACGCCAGGGGCTATAATCCTGATAAAAATCAATCTGACTGAGAAAAATGCAATGCATGCAGTATGCGAATGCGAATGCAAAATGCGTTGAAACATAAATCAAATATGGGAACCGGTTGGTCAAATTTTAGGGTGCAACAGACCCAAAGGTCAATAGAGAGACTTTCCTTTGGAAGGGAAAAGATAAGGCAACTTGGATGAGAACTAAAGAGTTCCATCACTTGGGGGGATAACTTAACAAAGCAATAATCATTCAAATATGATGAATATAAGAGGCTTGGTTACAACCAAGAATAAGCAAGCATATTACAATAAGCAAGAATTTCAATCAAGGTAAATGGTTACAACTAAAGCAAGCATTAAGATATTACAATGTTAATAATTTCAATCAAGATAGATGGTCACAACCAAAGCAAGTATCAAGATATTACAATATCAATGAGGGGATAAGTTCTTTCAAGACTTAATGAAAGGTAAAAGCCAAAGATGGAAATGGATCTTAACAAAGATGGAAAGGGATCTTAACAAAGATAAAGAAGTATCTTGACAAAGATGTGGTCTTCCTAGGGCTTACAAGATGTCATGTATACTTACAAACATCAGGCCTAAACAAACAATGTCACAACAAATGTAAGTGAGAAGTTCAACACTTCATGGGGGAAAATTTTCAAGTTTTAATGATGATTAAACATAAATGCTTACAAGCAAGGATTTTAAGTCAAACTCAATTACACAAGGATACTAACAAGCCAAAATAATAACTTTAAAATAAAACTCAAAAGAGAATGAAATTAAAGTTGGAAATGAGAGAGGAAAAGTAAGAGGGTGAAAACCCTAAAACGAAACGCCATTTTCTCATGATGTAAAGTGTTCCTAAATAAAAAATTTAGGATTCTTTAAACATCATATGAAAGTGCACATTAATACGAGAATTTTTCAAAAAGAATCATTTTAAAATGATAAAAAATGAAGGAGTTATAGAATTTTGAAATTTAATGACAATTACATAAAATTACAAAAAATCCACTTATTGAAAAATAAGAAATGCCTCCCCCAAGGATTGAACCCAAGACCTTGGGGTCATGGGCTTAAAATTAAGCCAATTCAACCACTTGTGGCGCGTGTTGAAGTGATGGAAAAAGAGAATAAAATAGTAAAATTGTAAAAATCATGAATATGAAGCAAAAATGCCCTCGCAGAGGGTCGAACACGGGTTCTCATGGCACGACAAGTACTTATGGGCGAGGCATTAACCACTGGGGTGGCGATACATCTATTCTATCAAGCCACCCCATGTTAAGATATACTTAACAAAGCGCATAGTTGGGTAAGCCTCAAGGCAAAACCAAGTGAAAAGCTAAAAAGCGGTTTGATTCAAATCTCACCAATTCTTAACCAATTTTAACAAAGTAAGAGTCAATCATGCTTGTTTTTTCAAGAGGAACATGATGGTATCAACCATTTTTTGAAATAATGCCCACAAAGGAAAACACGATGGAACATGCAAAGTAAATCTTGAGATGCATTTTGAGATTTAAAGGTTAAAACTGATGTATTTAATGACATGTAAAGGCCTGAGGAAATTTCAAATATGAAATTGAGTGAGTTCTAGAAGAAAGTTAATTTAAAAGGCAATAGACCAAAGTAATGGCATGTGAGTTGAAAATGATGCAAATTGTGCTTTTGAGAAATTTCCTAGTCCTACACAAAGTGTTCAAACATGATTCAAAACCAACACATGCTTATCAGTCCCAACTGCAATATGCTATGAACTTGGCACACATAAAAAAGGCATTAAGGATTAAGAAATCTCAAGGCAGAAAATTGGAAGCAGATCATGCTTTTAAAGAACCACAACCATATCAAACAAATGCCTGATGTAGCCAACAACTAAACCTGTTTATGCCAGCATAAGTGCAACAGTTAAATTAATAATGAAAGAAATGGTAAGACTCAACATAGGAACAACAGCAGATCTGATGGATTTCAAGCATTATGTCTTCACAAAGACCTAACTCACAAGTATTAGAACAATAGGCAAATTACAAATACATCTCTCTTGGTATCACAATACCATTCAATTTAAAAAATAACCTCTATGCAAAATCTTAATGACATCAAGAAACAAAGGCAATAAGATCCATGTTGCACCCCTAAATTTGCTCAACCTTTTCTTGCCTGATTTGTGTTTCATTGCATTTCATTTGTATAAGTTACATCATATACACAGTCTAATCATTTTCATATCATAGCATGGCATGCCTCCAACAGGGGATCAAAGGTGTATATCAAGAGGAGAGCCTAGCAAGAGGTGTTATCTAAGATTGGGAAGTCATTCAAATCATCAAGAAGAGATTGGAAGTCTGGAGAAGCTTGAGTGCCTACATGTGGGTTTTGCTCCTATCTTGAGGAATGTTGAGAATCATCAGTGGGATGAGAAGCATGGAATGATAATTTGAGGTGTGTATGGATCTCATGGGATGTCTAGAGGGCCTTATTGAAGCTGAGACAAGTCATTGATTCAAGTATGAGAGCCACATTTGAAGTGCAGTCAACTAGGGTTTCATTTGGGTCAACCCTAATTCAATTGAGAAATTGGAGAGCATCAAAGCCTATCTTGAGGTCATGGGATGCATGAATTGGTATTTTGATACATGTGTGGTGTTGTGCCAAGATTAAGCAAAGAAAGATCAAGAATGTGGGAAGTTGCTAAATTAGGGTTTCAGTGTAAAATCCCTTGTTTAGTGCCTAACTTCAAAACCACATAAGTAAAAATACAAGTTTCAAATGGATCTTTGGCCAACATGAAACTTGTAGAGCTTCTCAATACCTTTAATTTGAGTACTAGAAGTCTTCAAGAAGATTTGTAGAACTCAAGTTATGGTCTTTGCAAATTACAGGTCACCAAAGGACACTGAAATTTATCTGTGAAAGTCACTTGACTTCCAAGCAACGTTTGCCCCTCAAGGAGTTTCCAAATGGATTCTTAGCCAAAATAAGAGTTGTAGGTATTGATCTTATCTTTAATTTGAGTACTAGAAGTCTTAAAGGGGATTTGTGGAACTCAAGTTATGATCTTGGCAATCCAGGGGTATTTTGGGCATCTGTGATTATAGGTCATTCTCAAGCATGTGCCAAAATCTCCATCTTCCACTCCTGAAATGGAAAATTGTTCAACTAGAAAGTTTCTCAAAATAGGGTTTTAACCTTGACCATGCATCAAGGAAGGTTTGAATTGGCTTGTATGAGAAGTTGGTTTGAAGTGGTTTTTTAATGAAGAATTTAAAGTCATTTAAAAAGTCAAAATTGCAATTTCATGATTTATGGCCAAAACAAGTCCATGTGATATACCATTTTGGTCAGAAAATGTATTTTGAGAATGATGGCAATATTACATTTTGCAAATGAGGCCATTTTCAAGCACTTTCCTTTTGTTGCTTAAGATTGAAGAAACATAACCATCCAATGCCTTAAGATCAAATGCAAGGGAATTACCATTCCAATTCAGTTCTAAATACCATGAGGAGAAAAATTCAAAGGAGATGGTGAGCTGAAACAGAGCAAGGCATGGTTTTGGCATGTGAGATTTTCAAAGGAGATGAGAAATTCAAAATCTCATTTGAGCCATTCCAGAACTTTCTAGATTGATCTAACACACTCTATATAAGATGTATAACTGATTCAGTTGGTTTTTTGGGAAGGGTTGAGCCAAAAATGAGAAAGAGCCATTGGAATTTCTTCATCTGCAACAGAAATCGGGTTTGAAGATTGGTGAGGAATCAAGGTAAATCATCTGTTTCAGAAGCTTGAGGAAGTGTTATTGAGTGATTCTGGAAGGAATTGGAGGCTGAATTGAAGGATTTCTCACTCTGTTCATCCATTTTTACCAGGTATGCAACTTTCACTCTATAGCTTAGGTTAGAATAACTTGACCACAATTGGAGGTGTAGATAGGTTGTAGATCGTGCCTAGGTGGATTCTGGTAGGAAAAATGGAGGTTTAGAGACAAAATTAGGGTGTTGCCATTTTCTGTTGAAGCTTGAATCTCCTTGTTCTTGAAGCTTTAATCATGTTTGAAGGTTGAGATTTGATCAGGGAGAAGTGTAGTACACAATAGGATCTTTAATTTTGGAGTTTGAGGTGATTCAAGAATTGTGTTTTTTCTGCAACTACCATCGGGTTTGAAGTTGTAGGGAGAATCAATGGAAATGGAGTTGATATTCGTGATCAGGGTGAAAAAATAGGTGGAATTGGGTATTTGGTTGCACAGATTGGTGAGGTTTCGAAGTTGGCTCGCCGGAGAAGATGGTGGTTTCCACCGTGGACCACCACCTGAAAATCTTCCTCTCATATTTGAATTTTGGGGAAGATGATGATTCAACCATTAGATCTAGGTTTGACTTTGACTGGAACCTCAAACCAATGGCCAGGATTCGCATTTCAATCTGAGGAGAGTTGAGTTTAGATCAAAACTCTGCGTTTCATTTAAGTTTCGTTTGGGCTTAATGATTTGTTTGCTAACCACACCTCCATCCAGGCCCAAGTCTGAATTACAACATGAATTACTTGCTATTTGACACGAGCTTTTTCCATTTTTCATTTGGATTTTCTGAATTGTTTTAATGGGGTTTGGGCTTAAGGATCATTTGCTACGCACACCCCTCTTTGGGCCCAGTCTGGAGAAGTAACTGGTTTAAATTGCTATTTGCAACGCAGTTTTATCATTTTCTCATTGTTTTTTATTATTTTATGTTTTGCATATAGTTAGAAAATAAATCATAATAAATAGAAATGGTTAATTCATGCATTTTGTATTTTGTTTGTATTTTAATTGGTTTTATTTTTAATTTGTTTGACATGTGTTTTTGCTGATTTTATTGTGAATAATTGGTGATGAATTTAGAGTTGATTCCTTTTGGGCTAGATAGCTTAGATATGCATGTACCCATAGTAAGTTTCTCATATTTTTGTGAGAGAATTTTAGGCTAGTTTGAGCATTGGACATTGTAGGTGTTAGATTTAGGGTTTCAGTACAACTATCTTTAGTTGAGAGCATAGTTTTAGGACTTAGTGATTGATTTAGGTCCTGGGATTTATATGGGATAATGGGTATAGGTTTAGGTTCCCTTAGCAATTTAATCAGGATTTTATGATTCCTGTAATACCCCAAATTTTACCCTTTCTTTTTTATTTTTATTTTAAATTTTGATTAACTTAATAAATTAACCTTTTTTTTTAAATCTTGTTTTTTTAACTAATAATAATTTAATTAATTTTTTTTATAACTTTACTAATGTTTTTTATTAACTTTTTTTTCTTTTCTATTTAGTTTATTTATTTAAATCATGTTAAGCTCTTCTTACTAACTTTTAGGATTTAGATTAAAATTTAACTTTTTTTTTTCTTTTCTTTAAGAGTAAATTTTTTTTTATAACCTTTTTTAAATTAATTTCTAACACATTTTTTTAATCAAATTCTAATACTTTTTTTTAAAATCTTTTTTTCTAACCTTTTTAAAGCTAAATCTTTTTTTCTAACTTTTTTAAAACTAAATCTTTTTTTCTAACTTTTTTAAAATTAAATCTTTTTTCTAACTTTTTTAAAAGATAAATCATTTTTCTAACTCTTTTTTAAAGTTAAATCTTTTTCTAACTTTTTTAAAATTAAATCTTTTTTTCTAATTTTTTTAAAAAAATCAAATCTTTTTTCTAACTTTTTTAAAGTTAAATCTTTTTTCTAACTACTTTTTTAAAGTTAAAATTCTTTTTCTAACTTTTTTTTAAAGTTAAATCTTTTTGTCTAACTCTTTTTAAAAGTTAAATCTTTTTTTTCTCTAACTTCTTTTTAAAACTAAATCTTTTTTTTCTCTAACTTCTTTTTAAAATTAAATTTTTTTTCTAACTATTTTAAAAATTAAATCTAACCTTTTTTTTATAAATTAAATCTATCCTTTTTTTTTAAATTAAATCTAAATCTTTTTTGACACCATCCTTTTTCAAATTAAAATTCTAAATTCCTTTTAAAATTAAATTCTAACAGTTTTTAAAATAATTCTAACATTTTTTAAAATCAACATTCAAATATATTTTTTTATTTTAAAATTCTAACTCATTTTTTTAAAACTTAAAACTCTAATTTTTATTTAACTTGAAACTCTTACTTTCTTTGCTAACATTTTTAAATTTAAATCCCAACATTTTTTTATCAAATCCAATCACAATGAATCACATATGGAGTTAAATCAAATCAATCAGAGCATATCATCATCATAAGGAAATCAAATCCAGATATCATCATCACCATCATTGAATCAAATCTGAAATCATCATAAAAATTCATTCAAATCAAATCTGAGATTGAAAAAGATTTAAAAAAATCAAGTATAAAAGGACCCTCAGGAGCAACAAAACGGGAGATCGGCAAGCATAAAAAACTCTTACAGTCTTCATCAAAAGTAACTAACTCTTCTTTTTTTCTAATCTTTTTATATCTTTTTTCAAAATTTCTACCATTTTTTCTTAATTAAAATTCTAACATGCTAACTCTTTTTTTTAATTAAAATTCTAACCTTTTCTCTTTTATTTTCAAACTTTTATTTTTATTTTCTAACCTTTTTTTTAAAAACCAAATTTCGAAGTTCTAATTTTTTTGCTAACTTTTAATTCTAACTTTTAATCTATTTTCTTTTTCTTAATCACATTAAAAACTCTAACTTTTCTAAATTTCACCCAAAAAAAACCTAATTCCATTCTAACTCTTTTCTAATTACCTAAATTCTCACCGTCTCAAAACATTCATCACTTAACTTCTAATTATCGTCAATTCCAATTTTCATCCTTCATTCCTAACAGTATTATTGATTATCCATGAACCTGTTCACTAATATTTATTTATTTATTTTTGTATTTATTTTTTATATTTGTACATAATCTGACATCATCGTTGCTATTTCATATTCCATTATCACTTGTATATTATCACTATCTTCATTGCGTATCAATTTTCATTGTTTATTAATTTTTCGCTAACATCCTCATTTTTAAGATCCAAATTTCTAACTTTTTTTTCTTGTTTCGTTAAAATTATAATTTTCTACTTAAATTCCTAACATTCCCGTCTAATTTTTTGTCTAACCCCGTATAATAACAGTCTCTGTTTGTTTTGGTTTTTTGCAGCTGACTAAGTTCAATTGATTTTATTTTCAGTTTAAATATTCAATTATCATATTTGTAACTGCTTATGGGATGTAATTTTGCGAGACAATTGTCGCATTTATCTTTCCGCACTTTATTTTCTGCCGTTGTATGTATATTTAATTTCATCGCATCTTTATAATTAATTTCACTCCTCCGAAGGAATTAGGTCTAGCCGTTTGACCGCCGTGTCAATAGTCCTCAACCTCAACTTCAAACCCTTACAAACCCTAATTTTCATAAATGTCTCGCGGACAAAATTACCATTTTACCCCTAGCATTAGGTCAAAGAGCCGCCGCGCTCATTTTAGGGTTTCCCGCCGTGGAATCCCTAATTTAACCCTAATTCAACTTAACATTTCAACATAGAAATTTGGAGTTTCTACACTCCACGTAAGCGTGTCCTTAAGATGCGTTTATTCCCCTTGAGACCTTGACCACAGTCAAGAAGTCTCTAACCTCCCTTTTGAGGGGAACTACGATTACTCTGATTCCACTCCCGTAAGGATACGTAGGCACAAGATGCGATGTCTTGCCGAGTAAACTTAGAATTAAACCCTTAGGTCTCTTTCCTCACTTTTAATCCTTTGTATATATACCTTAAGCAAATAAATAAAGCAAATAGTAAACATTTGAACAAAAGGTTCCTGTAGAGTACTACAGAAGTTTAGGGTGCTAATACCTTCCCTAAATTTAACCAACCCCCGAACCCTAGATCTTTCCCCGCATTGTGTTTACGATGCAAAATAGGTTTTCCCTCTTTTGACCTTTTCCTTCGGATAAATCAAAGAGCGGTTGTGAATTGAATTGCGATTCAAACTCATTAATAGTTTGTGATCCTATTTCCACCGCAACAATTCCCTTTAGCATTTTATTTGGATTTTACAACTTGTGTGTTGTTTGTGGATTTCTACCTTGAGTGTTTGGCTTGTTCAACTTGGTTAGCCATTTTGCTTTGGCTTTTGGCTTGGTTTCTTCTTGGTGGAGCTGTGGGAGGCATTAAAGGTGCTTTGGAGAGCTTGAAGGAGCTTGGAGTTGAAGATTTCTCATCTGTTGGAATGCTTGTCAGGAGCTTAGAGAATTAGGATATGTAGGGAGAGCATTAGAATAGTTTTGTTTCTTCTTTCAAACATAGAGAGCTTCTTGTGCCTCTATTCAATCCTATGACACAAGGTCCTCCCAAATAAGTTCCATCTCTCCTTAGGAGGGATGCAGAGCAGGCTTTGGTTGAGTAGAATCTTGAGGACATCTCTCAATCATCATGTTAAGACCTTAGTGGTTTCCCTTGGTAGCCATTAAGCCTTTTTAACATATCAAACTGATCTTGTTGAATGATTCTCCCTTGGAGGTGCTTGTTGAAGTTTGGAAAAGGAAGATGAGGTAGCTTGTTGAAGCTAGGGTTTTACTGCTAGTTGAAGTTGAGGTCAGGAGCTTGTTGAAGCTGGTTACTGGTTGGGGTTTGAGCTTGCTTAAGCTGGGAGTTTGTTGAAGCCTGGTGATTGTTGAAGATTGAAAGTTTATTGAAGCTTGAAGATGGGAATTATTCATGAAGATGAAGGTTGTTGCTGTCAAATTTTTGCTGGTTAATCATCTGTTGCTGTCAGAGCTGCTGTTTGCTGTAGGAGTTTGGTGCTGCTGCTTGGGTTGCCTCCTCTGCTTTGGGGTTTTATTTTCTGTATGGTTTGTTGGCTTGTGTAGCTTGCCCCCTAGGTTTTAGGTGAATGTTGATTCACTTTGCCTGTTGTATTGCTGCATTGCATGCATTTTACTGTATTTGCTTGTTTTCTTTTCTGTTTATCCCCTAGGATCTCTGATTTCCTCTGTGCAGGAGGGAATCATGACAGACATTAGGATTCTTATCCATGCATGACAACATTAGGTTAGTTTTTATTCCCTTTTCAACCCTAGGCTTTTTAGAGCTTCTTTCTCTTCTTATCTCAAAACAACTCAAAAATACAGTAATAAGGTTAATCGATGTCGTACGTTATGAGCCTTAAGCTATTTGAGAAAGGGTTGCTGGAGAGCTTCTTTCCAGTAGTCTGGCTGCTTAGTGTGGTACCCTTTGGGTGACACGCGACGTAGTCACTCTCAAATCATAGTCTCTAGTGCGTCAGAGATTGCAAACAAACTAAAAAAACACTTCTTTCGTAAAAGATTTAAAACAAACATCAAAGTGTCATTTTTTTCCGCTTGGACTCTTAATTAAGAAAAACCCTTTCTTAAGGTAAAAAACAGTCAGACAAGCTTGTGTCTTCCGTAGCCGAACTACGTTTGCTCTGATCTTTCATGCTGTATGAAAGTACGTAGGCATAGGATGCCGTATCCTAGCGAGCAACCTTCCCGCCTTTCCCGTAGGTAGGCGAACTACGTTGACTCTGATTTCCCATTCCAGACGGGAATACGTAGGCATAAAGTGCGATACTTTGCCGAGTCATTTTCTTTTCTTTTTAACCCAGACCTTTAGAGTAGGTAGAATAACAATCCGTACTAGAAAACAAGCGTGGATCCCATCGAGTACGACGGACGTGAGGGGTGCTAATACCTTCCCCTTGCGTAACCGACTCCCGAATCCAGGATTTGGTTGCGATGACCATTCCTTTCCTTCTTTGCGTTAGGTTTACTCTGAGCGTTTCCTTTCCCTCTGTTGGGATAAATAACACACGATGGCGACTCTTCTGTCATAGCCGGCGCCGATTTTCGCAGTAGCGACGGCTGACGACTCTGCTGGGGATTCCAACGGTTCCCTACGCGAGTCAATCCTAGCGCTTGTTTTCCCGTCATGGGTTTTGTATGGATTTACCTTTCTGTATTTACTTTCAGCATTATATTATTGTTGTTATGCTATGTAAGGGGTCATATTGAGAGATATTATTAACCCCCGAGTCAGTCGGAAGGTTGATAATATCCGAAAGATGGGCTGATGACTTTGGGCACTTTTTTAGAACCTTGTTCTGCAGGTACGACTAACCTATAGTACACTCCTTTGGGGATGGGTAGACCTTAACTCCGCTCACGTTCTTTTAACCTAGGACTTTATGTGTTTTCATGCATTGCATTCATAAAAACATCATATTGCATTAAGATTTCATGGAATTCAAACTCTATTTATGAACATTGCAGGATACCATGGATCACTCTAGGAAGCATACTTTGAAATTTACTTTTAAGGGTTTTAATTTGGAAAACCTAGAGAAGCTAAGAGATTTGGTTCAAGATCAAGAAAAGTTCCAAAACAGATATGGATGGCTATTGTCTTTGTTGAAGGTTCAAGTAAACGAAGGACTTCTTGCGACTTTGCTACAGTTTTATGATCCAGATTATCACTGCTTCACCTTTCCAGATTATCAGCTTTTACCTACCTTAGAAGAGTACTCTCAGTTGGTGGGATTACCTATCTTGGATAAGTTTCCATTCCCTTTCTTGGAGGAAGACCCTAAAGAACGAGATATTGCTAAAGCCATTTGTCTAAGGATATCCGATGTCAAAAACAATATGATCACCAAAAGGGGGACCTCCGGTTTTCTCAGGGACTTCCTAATTAAGAAAGCCCGATTTTATGCCGATCATAAAGACCTGTTTGCCTTTGAGACAGTATTTGCTTTGCTTATTTATGGGTTGCTGCTTTTTCCTAGTTTTGAGGGGTTTGTGGACCTTAATGCAATCAAGACCTTCATGAGGAGAAATCCAGTTCCAACGCTATTGGGCAATACTTATCATTCAGTACATCTCCGAAACTTTCATGGTGGAGGAATGATTACATGTTGTGTGCCATTACTATACAAGTGGTTTATTTCTCACTTACCCAAGTCCTGTCCGTTCTGGAAACCTAACCAGGAACGTTGGTCGCAAAAAGTTATGGCTTTAACTCACTCCGATATTGATTGGTATAATCGCATGTACGATGGGATATCGATCATTGATAGTTGTGGAAGCTTCCACAATGTGCCTTTGCTCAGTTTCAATGGAGGAATTAGCTACAATCCAGCCTTAGCTCGCCGACAGTTGGGATACCCCTTGAAGGAACCACCCAAAGGTATTCAGGTGGAGAAAATCTTTTTCAAAAACGACAAAAAGCTTCACGATCAGATTCTATCTTCTTGGAATCATCTGCATAGGAAAAACAAAGAAAGTTTGGGAAGGCCTAATTGTGTGTCCATGGAACCATACCTTCAATGGGTCCGAGGAAGAGCTATTGAGTTGAAGATGCCCTACTCTCGCCAGGATCCTTCACCTCAAAGAGAGGAACCTGTCCAGTATTTCATGACTGAAGCTGAGACTTTGAAGATCGCTTTGAAGAGGTCATAATGCGAAACAGAATCATGGAAGAACAAATACCATGTGATGGTCAGCAAGTACGAAGAACTTCAAAAGCAGATTCAGTCGAAGAATGATGAAATACAATCCTACAAGAAGAGAAGGCTCTACGAATATTTATTTTCCTCCGACTCTCCGTCTGCTCAGTGAAGTTGTGGAAGATGCTTCTCTAGGATTTTCTAGGCTTTTATTTAGCCACTTTGGTTGCAAGAATATTATTTGTAATTTGTCTTCAATGAATTAAAAGTTTCCTTGGTATTCCGCAATATTCGTAAATATTTGAATTCCATGAAATCTTCATTTGCATTCACATTTTAGCATCATACTTTTGCATTGCATGTGTCTCCCGATTTCTCATACTCGGTTCTCTCACCTTCCAGTTTTGTCACCCTGAGTTCTCTGCATCAATACGACCCTTCGAAAGGATGGAAGATCAAAACCAAGAGATCAACCGTGTCAGCCGTGAACTCGAAGATCTTCGAGGAAGTGTAGGGCAGATTTTAGAAATGCTACGAGCTCTTAGTGTGAAGGTGGATGCTCAGTCTACTGGTGTTTCTGAGACTAATACCGTTATGGAACCTCAACCAGCTGTTACTGTCGAGAATGTACCTCCTCACGGTCTTCAATCCGGTTTGGTGCCTCCTAGTGCTCAACCAGTTCGACGAGCTACTCCTCCAAAGTGCAAAACTCCTAACTCCGACCATGGTAAAGGACCTGCACGTTCGAGGAACCGCAAAATGGCTACTCCTCAACATTGGCAACCTCAGCAGAGTTATGTTCAAAGTTATCCGATTCAATATGGCCAGCAACCCTATGTAGCTACTGTTGCACCTCCTTTCGATCAGCAGTTTCCTACATACCAGCCTGTGCAGTCAGCTCCGGTATATCAGGCGCCAGTTTATCAGCCACCTTCCGGTTATCCGCCCGTGCAAGTTCCTGTCAACAGTCAACGGGTGCCCAACGCTCCTGTTCACCAGCAATCACAGGATCAGGGTCCTTATCCCCGTGAGAGTCAGTATAAGCCTTGTCCTCCAATTCCAATGACTTTCACTGAGTTATACCCCCATTTGGTACAACAGGGTCTGATTACCACCCGTGCTTTGGGTCCTCCGCCTAATCCGTTACCTGCAGGTTACAACGCCGCCGCTCATTGTTTATTTCATGAGGGTGCGCCCGGCCACGATCTAGAGAATTGCTATGCTCTTAAGAAAGTCGTCAGAAATTTGCTAGAAACGAAGAAGTTGTCTTTTAGCGATGCTCAGATGAAGATCGAGACTCCTCTCGGGGTCCCTCACTTGTCGGGTTCGAATTCCGCAAGGCATGCTACTCCTGTGGCAAATCAGCCGAATCCAGTAATTAGCTCGCTTCATTTCAGTAACCCTCAAGATGATATGACCGGGATCAACCAAGAATCTGGGAAAGTTATTTTGAAGCAACGACTGAAAACTGTTGAAGATGTGACCAGCATAACTGGGGCAAGCCATGACGACTCGCAGTGACCATAAACCAGACGTCCTTTCCATTGAGGCTCCGCCAAAGGAAACTGTTACTCTCGAATGCAAGATTTCATAAACATTTAGAAGGATTTTTTTCGACAGTTCATTTGTTTATTTATATGCATTTCTCTTTGATTAAGCATATTTAGCATGTACGAATTTGTTTATCTTTGATTGATTAATGCAACGCATATGTTTGTCTTGAATAAGTCCATTCGTTTCACTCATTCAAAACGTTTTCATAAATCATAATGCCAACTTTACCCGATCTCTTGTTCTGATGGAGAATTGGGGGGAGGATGACGAACCTAAAACGTCAGATTTCTTGTCGTATGCTTTCGATTGAAACCCGCTGATGATGTAAGGCATTGTTTCAAATCCCAAACACTGGAGATATAAGGATGTTAATCCCTCGTTAACCTCTTTGAGCCTTGAAGTAGGAGTTTTTCTTTCTTTTAAGAACCTTCATCCTAACCTGGGGCAGGGTAGGTTTCAGTTAAACCGATCGAGCACTTAGACTCTAAAAAAGGGAAGAGCAAACCTTCGAGAATTTATCCTTAGCATCTTAAGAAGTCCAATACAATGACTATCCCTCGGTTACCTAAGGAGTGGGGCAGTCACGAGCCTTTCAAAAGATTTACACGACTTGTGCATAAAAGAATATTAAAAAAAAAAATAAGAGCCCGCTAAGTCAAAACCTATGAAGGAGACTTAGGCAAAACTGGGGCATCCCGCTGGACTCCAAAGTCAGATCAAAAGACGTTGTCCAAGCAAAAGTTAGGGAATAAAAGCAAACAAGAGGGTACAATAAATAATCCCTAGTAAAGAACAAAATCGTGTGACCAATTGCCATTAGAAATAGGTGAGTGACTGCCATGTCCAAAGCCTTAATAAGTTCTCGACCATAGCAAATCCGCTTGAGATATGAGCGTTCGTATCCGATTAACTGAATTAGGATTGGAGAACATCACGAAGAAGGGGTGGGTATAAATATAACTTTGAGCCTATATCCTTTGTTTCTTAAACCGTGAACCGAGCCACGATACAACCTTTAAAAGACCTAATTGAAGTAGGACTTCGGTTGAAAGCATACTCGACAAGATCACGTTTCCTGACTCCTACGAGCTGTGCTCATAAAAATTCATGTTGGCATTATCGTTAAAACTTATATCCCGACTAGTGATTTCGGTCACAAGTTATTGCGATATCTTTTTCAAAACAAAAATTCAAGACAAATATATGTGTGCATTGACAAGCTCAGGATAGGCATTTCAGGCATGACGATTTTGCTTGATATCTTAGAGGGTTACATATGGATATAGCCCGTGAAACTTGAAGATCCTGCTAAACAGGGGCAGGCAGTTTCCCAGTTCGCTCACCAACGCGAGGCTGACGTTCTCAAGAGCTGTTTCTCAAAGATTTCGTCGTAACACGATTAATTTGTGCCAGTTACGTCGAGACCTGACAAATCTCTCAAAGAGTTTGAAAACAGTGGGGCAACCAGACTCCATGTTTCTCTATAAAATCCTCTTGAGATGACCATACCTCACAACACAAGTATTCTGGGGCACCATGTTTTTGAAGAAACAAATGGCGACTACTATAAGGTCCTTCAAGATCAAAACTATGTGGCTTCACAATTTTTTTCATGCACCCGAGGGATTTTACTCACGGCGGCCTTCATTCTCCAGTGAATCTCAGTGTTGCAACAGACTCCTAAACTATTGCCTCATCACAGTCCCCAGCGAGACTATAAGCTGACAACTTTTTCTTGGGTAACTCGAAAGTGTCCCTCAGGTTTCCTTCTCCCCAGGTGAAGACGTGATACTGTGCACCCAAGCAGATTACCTTCTCCCCAGAGAAGTCAGAACTTTAAAACCAGATTTGGTTCTACCATTGATCCTTCTCACCCATGATTGACGTATTGGTTGCAGAGAACGCAGGGTATCCCCGTCGAGATGTTTATTTCATCTCTCGTCCCGTCTCTAGTCTGTTCGTCAGTATACGCAAGGGCATAAGCATCACATGCCTATACATATTCATTACATATTCATTACATATTCATTACATATTCATTACATACTCATTACATACTCATTTCATAACATCTTGCATATTTAACTACATAGACGTTAACATACATTCATATTAACATATTCATTAACATACGCGTTAGCATTCACAGGTTCATTATGTTTCACCATCATTGGTTGTTACCGCCGAGTAACTGGGTTCGTCCATTCTCTCCAAATAGATTGTCAGCCCTAAGCATAAAATACATAAGTGTTTCTAGTTTCCCCACAGAGCTCGATCCTCGTGGATGACGGTTACTTCAGCTATCTTTCCTCACTAGGATAAGATATCTACCCTTCGAGATCATTCCCTCGATGGAGTCTTGATTACCAGTCTTCTTTCTAGCTCGATCCTAGATTGAATCTCAGTATTGTCGGTCGTCGAGCCCAACCGGACGTGCATTTATTTTGCACCATCTGAAGATTTTCACCATACCATGACAGATACGCGACTGTTCTCGCCCGAGAAGTTTATCACTGTACACGGATGTGCATTTATTTTGCACTATCTTTCAAGAAAATCAACCACAATCCTTTACAGATACGCGCCAGTTCACGCCTGGAAAATCTATCAGTACAACACTTGACAATCCTACATCTTACAGCATCGGTATGCGACATTTCTCGCCTGAGAAACATGTCGATATGACAACCTTACACAACCAGATACGCACCTGTTCTCGCCTGAGAAGCTTATCATCCTCTATTATCACCTCTACAAGCAGTTCTTACATGAGAGGCTTATTATTGCTACTCTTGCAAAATAAGCGACATCTCTCGCCTGAGAAGCCAATCCTATCTTCGTTATGACTCGCAGCAAATGGCCATCTCCATTGAGCAGTTGGGCTTCCATTTTCCCTGTTGTCTTGAAGTATGGGGAGGTTTGAACCAAATCGTATTCAGGAGAGCACGATCTTGAAGTACGGGGAGGTTTGAGCGGAATCATATTCAGGAGAGCACGATCTTGAAATATGAAGAAGTTCATTTACCCTTTAGTAAAAGAAGGAGCCGAATCATATTCAGGAGAGCACGATCTTGAAGTATGAGGAAGTTCAGTTTATCCTTTAGTAAAAGAAGGAGCGAAATCATATTCAGGAGAGCACGATCTTGAAGTATGAAGAAGTTCAATTTACCCTTTAGTAAAAGAAGGAGCGGAATCATATTCAGGAGAGCACGATCTTGAAGTATGAAGAAGTTCAATTTACCCTTTAGTAAAAGAAGGAGCGGAATCATATTCAGGAGAGCACGATCTTGAAGTATGAAGAAGTTCATTTATCCTTTAGTAAAAGAAGAATCAGAATCGTATTCCAGGCGCCGACCTTAAATATGAGAAGATTTATATATCAGATAAGCAGCAGCCTCTTTATTTGAGTGCTTATCCGTTTTGGCACATAAGTCCCTTCCAACGATAAGTGACGGTTCTCCCTCGAGAAGCTTATCAGGGCATTTCCCATTAAAGTCCATTTATTTTGGCATACAGCCGGTCCTTACTCTGTATTTGCTACGGATTTCCGAAAAGTCCGTTCGATCCCATCACGAAGGATAGTTTATAGAAGCTTGGATGTTATTCTTTGCTCAATGCTCCAGAGTTCTGTAATCGATCTTGCAACCGTGTAGATCCTGTTTTATTATTAGACATTCCCTGGTGGAGGTCATCTCATAGGTGCCATCTCCATTTAAGGATCTCGTTCTTAAAGTCCATTTATTTTGGCATACAGTCGGTTTTCACCCTGTATATTTGCTACGGATTCCCGAAAAGTCCGTTTGATCCTGTCACGAGGGATAGGTTACAGAAGCCTGGATGTTATTCTTTGCTCAATGCTCCAGCATTCTGTGATCGATCTTGCAGTCGTACATGATCCAGTTTTACTTTTAGATTCCCCAGTGGAGGCCGTCTCATAGGTACCATCTCCATTTGAGAATCTCGTTCCTTTTCTAAAAATGACAATTGGTCGTGTCGCACCAGTTGACCATCATTCTAGAATTCCCCAGTGTTGTACTGTGTCCCAGCGCGTCGTTTTCCCCAGTGTGTTCTTCTCGTAGCGTTTGTCCCTGTGTCGTCGTATTCGTCAGCATTTTCGCATTCATCATTCCAGCATACGCATCATATCATATTCATGGCATCGTCTGCATTAGTCTGTTCTCGCTTGGTCCATAGCATTGCATATCGCCACATATAAGGGCAAAATTTTCGGTTATCTATATTTAAATCCCTCCACCATGATTCCTCGAGTCTCCGTCACTCAAATCATCCGGTGTAGCTATTTAAATAGGGGCAACTGTAATACCCCAAATTTTACCCTTTCTTTTTTATTTTTATTTTAAATTCTGATTAACTTAATAAATTAACCTTTTTTTTTAAATCTTGTTTTTTTAACTAATAATAATTTAATTAAATTTTTTTTATAACTTTACTATTGTTTTTTATTAACTTTTTTTCTTTTCTATTTAGTTTATTTATTTAAATCATGTTAAGCTCTTCTTACTAACTTTTAGGATTTAGATTAAAATTTAACTTTTTTTTTTCTTTTCTTTAAGAGTAAATTTTTTTTTATAACCTTTTTTAAATTAATTTCTAACACATTTTTTTAATCAAATTCTAATACTTTTTTTTAAAATCTTTTTTTCTAACCTTTTTAAAGCTAAATCTTTTTTTCTAACTTTTTTAAAACTAAATCTTTTTTTCTAACTTTTTTAAAATTAAATCTTTTTTCTAACTTTTTTAAAAGATAAATCATTTTTCTAACTCTTTTTTAAAGTTAAATCTTTTTCTAACTTTTTTAAAATTAAATCTTTTTTTCTAATTTTTTTAAAAAAATCAAATCTTTTTTCTAACTTTTTTAAAGTTAAATCTTTTTTCTAACTACTTTTTTAAAGTTAAAATTCTTTTTCTAACTTTTTTTTAAAGTTAAATCTTTTTGTCTAACTCTTTTTAAAAGTTAAATCTTTTTTTTCTCTAACTTCTTTTTAAAATTAAATCTTTTTTTTCTCTAACTTCTTTTTAAAATTAAATTTTTTTTCTAACTATTTTAAAAATTAAATCTAACCTTTTTTTTATAAATTAAATCTATCCTTTTTTTTTTAAATTAAATCTAAATCTTTTTTGACACCATCCTTTTTCAAATTAAAATTCTAAATTCCTTTTAAAATTAAATTCTAACAGTTTTTAAAATAATTCTAACATTTTTTAAAATCAACATTCAAATATATTTTTTTATTTTAAAATTCTAACTCATTTTTTTAAAACTTAAAACTCTAATTTTTATTTAACTTGAAACTCTTACTTTCTTTGCTAACATTTTTAAATTTAAATCCCAACATTTTTTTATCAAATCCAATCACAATGAATCACATATGGAGTTAAATCAAATCAATCAGAGCATATCATCATCATAAGGAAATCAAATCCAGATATCATCATCACCATCATTGAATCAAATCTGAAATCATCATAAAAATTCATTCAAATCAAATCTGAGATTGAAAAAGATTTAAAAAAATCAAGTATAAAAGGACCCTCAGGAGCAACAAAACGGGAGATCGGCAAGCATCAAAAACTCTTACAGTCTTCATCAAAAGTAACTAACTCTTCTTTTTTTCTAATCTTTTTATATCTTTTTTCAAAATTTCTACCATTTTTTCTTAATTAAAATTCTAACATGCTAACTCTTTTTTTTAATTAAAATTCTAACCTTTTCTCTTTTATTTTCAAACTTTTATTTTTATTTTCTAACCTTTTTTTTAAAAACCAAATTTCGAAGTTCTAATTTTTTTGCTAACTTTTAATTCTAACTTTTAATCTATTTTCTTTTTCTTAATCACATTAAAAACTCTAACTTTTCTAAATTTCACCCAAAAAAAACCTAATTCCATTCTAACTCTTTTCTAATTACCTAAATTCTCACCGTCTCAAAACATTCATCACTTAACTTCTAATTATCGTCAATTCCAATTTTCATCCTTCATTCCTAACAGTATTATTGATTATCCATGAACCTGTTCACTAATATTTATTTATTTATTTTTGTATTTATTTTTTATATTTGTACATAATCTGACATCATCGTTGCTATTTCATATTCCATTATCACTTGTATATTATCACTATCTTCATTGCGTATCAATTTTCATTGTTTATTAATTTTTCGCTAACATCCTCATTTTTAAGATCCAAATTTCTAACTTTTTTTTCTTGTTTCGTTAAAATTATAATTTTCTACTTAAATTCCTAACATTCCCGTCTAATTTTTTGTCTAACCCCGTATAATAACAGTCTCTGTTTGTTTTGGTTTTTTGCAGCTGACTAAGTTCAATTGATTTTATTTTCAGTTTAAATATTCAATTATCATATTTGTAACTGCTTATGGGATGTAATTTTGCGAGACAATTGTCGCATTTATCTTTCCGCACTTTATTTTCTGCCGTTGTATGTATATTTAATTTCATCGCATCTTTATAATTAATTTCACTCCTCCGAAGGAATTAGGTCTAGCCGTTTGACCGCCGTGTCAATAGTCCTCAACCTCAACTTCAAACCCTTACAACCCTTACAAACCCTAATTTTCATAAATGTCTCGCGGACAAAATTACCATTTTACCCCTAGCATTAGGTCAAAGAGCCGCCGCGCTCATTTTAGGGTTTCCCGCCGTGGAATCCCTAATTTAACCCTAATTCAACTTAACATTTCAACATAGAAATTTGGAGTTTCTACACTCCACGTAAGCGTGTCCTTAAGATGCGTTTATTCCCCTTGAGACCTTGACCACAGTCAAGAAGTCTCTAACCTCCCTTTTGAGGGGAACTACGATTACTCTGATTCCACTCCCGTAAGGATACGTAGGCACAAGATGCAATGTCTTGCCGAGTAAACTTAGAATTAAACCCTTAGGTCTCTTTCCTCACTTTTAATCCTTTGTATATATACCTTAAGCAAATAAATAAAGCAAATAGTAAACATTTGAACAAAAGGTTCCTGTAGAGTACTACAGAAGTTTAGGGTGCTAATACCTTCCCTAAATTTAACCAACCCCCGAACCCTAGATCTTTCCCCGCATTGTGTTTACGATGCAAAATAGGTTTTCCCTCTTTTGACCTTTTCCTTCGGATAAATCAAAGAGCGGTTGTGAATTGAATTGCGATTCAAACTCATTAATAGTTTGTGATCCTATTTCCACCGCAACAATTCCCTTTAGCATTTTATTTGGATTTTACAACTTGTGTGTTGTTTGTGGATTTCTCCCTTGAGTGTTTGGCTTGTTCAACTTGGTTAGCCATTTTGCTTTGGCTTTTGGCTTGGTTTCTTCTTGGTGGAGCTGTGGGAGGCATTGAAGGTGCTTTGGAGAGCTTGAAGGAGCTTGGAGTTGAAGATTTCTCATCTGTTGGAATGCTTGTCAGGAGCTTAGAGAATTAGGATATGTAGGGAGAGCATTAGAATAGTTTTGTTTCTTCTTTCAAACATAGAGAGCTTCTTGTGCCTCTATTCAATCCTATGACACAAGGTCCTCCCAAATAAGTTCCATCTCTCCTTAGGAGGGATGCAGAGCAGGCTTTGGTTGAGTAGAATCTTGAGGACATCTCTCAATCATCATGTTAAGACCTTAGTGGTTTCCCTTGGTAGCCATTAAGCCTTTTTAACATATCAAACTGATCTTGTTGAATGATTCTCCCTTGGAGGTGCTTGTTGAAGTTTGGAAAAGGAAGATGAGGTAGCTTGTTGAAGCTAGGGTTTTACTGCTAGTTGAAGTTGAGGTCAGGAGCTTGTTGAAGCTGGTTACTGGTTGGGGTTTGAGCTTGCTTAAGCTGGGAGTTTGTTGAAGCCTGGTGATTGTTGAAGATTGAAAGTTTATTGAAGCTTGAAGATGGGAGTTATTCATGAAGATTAAGGTTGTTGCTGTCAAATTTTTGCTGGTTAATCATCTGTTGCTGTCAGAGCTGCTGTTTGCTGTAGGAGTTTGGTGCTGCTGCTTGGGCTGCCTCCTCTGCTTTGGGGTTTTATTTTCTGTATGGTTTGTTGGCTTGTGTAGCTTGCCCCCTAGGTTTTAGGTGAATGTTGATTCACTTTGCCTGTTGTATTGCTGCATTGCATGCATTTTACTGTATTTGCTTGTTTTCTTTTCTGTTTATCCCCTAGGATCTCTGATTTCCTCTGTGCAGGAGGGAATCATGACAGACATTAGGATTCTTATCCATGCATGACAACATTAGGTTAGTTTTTATTCCCTTTTCAACCCTAGGCTTTTTAGAGCTTCTTTCTCTTCTTATCTCAAAACAACTCAAAAATACAGTAATAAGGTTAATCGATGTCGTACGTTATGAGCCTTAAGCTATTTGAGAAAGGGTTGCTGGAGAGCTTCTTTCCAGTAGTCTGGCTGCTTAGTGTGGTACCCTTTGGGTGACACGCGACGTAGTCACTCTCAAATCATAGTCTCTAGTGCGTCAGAGATTGCAAACAAACTAAAAAAACACTTCTTTCGTAAAAGATTTAAAACAAACATCAAAGTGTCATTTTTTTCCGCTTGGACTCTTAATTAAGAAAAACCCTTTCTTAAGGTAAAAAACAGTCAGACAAGCTTGTGTCTTCCGTAGCCGAACTACGTTTGCTCTGATCTTTCATGCTGTATGAAAGTACGTAGGCATAGGATGCCGTATCCTAGCGAGCAACCTTCCCGCCTTTCCCGTAGGTAGGCGAACTACGTTGACTCTGATTTCCCGTTCCAGACGGGAATACGTAGGCATAAAGTGCGATACTTTGCCGAGTCATTTTCTTTTCTTTTTAACCCAGACCTTTAGAGTAGGTAGAATAACAATCCGTACTAGAAAACAAGCGTGGATCCCGTCGAGTACGACGGACGTGAGGGGTGCTAATACCTTCCCCTTGCGTAACCGACTCCCGAATCCAGGATTTGGTTGCGATGACCATTCCTTTCCTTCTTTGCGTTAGGTTTACTCTGAGCGTTTCCTTTCCCTCTGTTGGGATAAATAACGCACGATGGCAACTCTTCTGTCATAGCCGGCGCCGATTTTTGCAGTAGCGACGGCTGGCGACTCTGCTGGGGATTCCAACGGTTCCCTACGCGAGTCAATCCTAGCGCTTGTTTTCCCGTCATGGGTTTTGTATGGATTTACCTTTCTGTATTTACTTTCAGCATTATATTATTGTTGTTATGCTGTGTAAGGGGTCAGATTGAGAGATAAGCTGGACCTGGGCTTGAGTGCACCTAGAATTAGTTGTGGAAAGTAGTGGGCGCGTGCATGCTTTGCATGTACTAGTGTCCCGCAAAATCCACGCTCGGACGAGGTTCTTCTGGTTGACTTCTTTTTCAACCCTTTGGGTTGAGGGGGTTGTTGGTTAGTTGGATTGTCGACTCCGGGGACCGATCATTTGGAAGTTGGCTAAGTGAGGCCTCTTCAGGACATGATGATGCCACACCTTCGGGGTATCGTATCATCAGTCTTGAAAGTCTGTGACGCCGACGACCGCATAGGATGCCATACCTTGTGTCAGTTGATAGGACATCTTCTTGTGAGAGGGATTGGGACATGCAGGAAACTTGACCTCCAGACTACCCGGTTTTCTTAATATTGGATCAGTATGTGTGGTTACTTAGGTTTCTTCATCAGGACAATGTTATAGGTCTGTTGAGACCAGGTTGGAGCATTGTTATGGGTCTATTGAGACCAGGGTTGAGTAGTATTGTGGGTCTGTTGAGACAGATATTGTGGATGGATCTCTTCAGCAATATATCACTTGATCCTTGTTGCATGTTTGCATATTGCATTGTTGCATACTCATTTTGCATATCATTAACGTGTGTCTATGCTGCAGGTGCATTTCATACCCTCCGATTCTAGTTGCCCGGATTTTTGTTTGCCGCTATTATGGATACTTTGAAGAAGATTGTGGCATACAAGTTGCCTACTCCAGATGTTTCTCCTTTGCTCGGGTTGATGTCTCTAGCTGATGATGATGTGAAGAGAAGCTTCAAGAAGAGTTATGGGAAGCTGCTTAGGCTGGTTTGCAGGCCATCCACGTATGAGTTGAGCGGAGTGTACACGGTTATGCAGTTTTATGATCCCCCGCTGAGGTGTTTTACTTTCCCTGACTTCATTCTGGCTCCGACCATGGAGGAATATGCTGAGATCTTGGAGTTGACTATTCAGAACAGGGTACCCTTCATTCATATGGGTGCTGAGCCCAAGCTGGAGGATTTGGCTGTTGCTTTGCATTTGGATTCCTCAGAGTTGCTGTTAACCTCGTGGAATGGAGTGTCCGTTTTTTCTCTCAAGTTCTTGGTTGGGAAAGCACAAGAGTATGCCAAGAGTGGATGTTAGATTGTGTTTAATGCTATTCTGGCTCTGTGTATCTATGGCATTATACTGTTCCCTAATATGCCTGACTTTGTCGATTTGGATGCATTCTATATATTTGCTTCAGGCAATCCTGTGCCTACACTGATTGGGGATTTCTATCACTCTCTGCATTATAAGAACGAGAATAGGAGGGGCAAGAACGTCTCTTGCTGTGTGCCTTTGTTGTATATGTGGTTTGATAGTCACCTGCCCAAGAAGGGTATCTTTGCTGAGTCTGCAGCTACGGTGGAATGGTCCGAGCGTCTGATGGGGCTTTCTTCAGAAGATGTTGTCTGGTTCGATAGGGATTTACTGGGATTTGAGATTATCTACAGCTGCGCCGGGTATCCTAACTTTCCTCTGATTGGGAGGAAAGGGTGCATTAACTACAATCTGTCATTGTTGATCAGGCAATTTGGTTATGCTTTGAGAAGCCCGCCAAAAGAGGAGGAAGTGCAGGAATCTCTGTACTTCACAGGTGATTTGAAGGGGGAATTGCTGCCCAAGCTGCAGCATGCTTGGAATAATATCCATAAAAGGGGTAAGCCATTGTTGGGTAAGAATGATTGTCAAACCTATGCTCCGTACAAGGGTTGGATCCAAGATAGGGCAAAGCAAGCGCTGATGCCATTTCCTGCAGTATTACCTCCTGCTCCCCTCGTGATTGAGGAGCCAACTACTGTGTCTATTGAGAGATATGAGCAGGTTGTGAAGGAGAAAGAAGAGCTGATCAAAGCCAATGAGAAGTTGGAAGAAGAGCTGGTCCAACTCAGAAGCGAAAGGAATGAAGCCGTATATTCCTTCAAGCAGCAAACAAAGCTGGTGAACCAGTTAGGTACAGAGCTAACTGAACAATGAAAGAAGCGTGAACGTTTGGGGATAGATTTTAAGAGCTCTCACGACATGCTGGAGTCCAAGAAGAAAGCACTTGATGTAGCCTACCGGGAGATCTCTACATTCAACAAAACCTGGAATGCTACACTGACCAGTAACAAAGAAAGGGAAGACAAACTGAAGCTGCAGATCTCTGAACTGGAAGATCAGTTGAAAGCTAGCCAGAAAAAGTTTGAAGAAGAGGTTACACGGAGATACGACATTCAGAACTCGTTGAACAGAGTTATCAAGCGCAAGAAAGAGTCTGCATCCCAGAAGCGAAAGCTAGAGGAGTGCTTTGGAGAAGGTGTTTGGGAGGAATCCATTAGGGATCTCCAGCGTGTTATCAGGCAAAGAGACTCGCTCGTTGAAGGGTTGCTTTCCCAGCCGGATCACCCCAAGACTAAGAGATTGTTAGAAGAGTATCGGGCCTATGGTCGCTCTTGATTACCTTATGCACTGTTGTATATGCTTTATTTGCATTGTACTGGCCATCACCAGGATTGTTGGTTAAGGTCATGCCTTCTTGTTATTGTACACCCAGTGATATTGTATTTCTGTCTTGTCGGGCTTTTCAGCAATATATGAGATGTTTTTCTCCGTACATGAATCCAAGCTTCTTATCACTATCACTGCACTGGCACTTTGGCACTAGGATCAGGGGTTGATCTCCCTAACGCACAGACACATATTGCATCTGCATATTCATTTTCTGCATTGCCAGTTACTTGTTGAATCTGTATCTTATTTCCTGCATCTCACAGGTTTTTCAGGATTGACGACCAGAGAGTCCACCGCTATTCAACCAGAAACAACTGCAAGAAGATAATGGATCAAGTTCAGGTCGAGATGCAGGAAATCCGTGAGAAATTGACTCTGTTCATGCAAGCTATGGAGAGCATGGCCAAGGGCCAGGAGAATCTTTAGACCTTGGTGCAGCCGCTGCTGACGCGGGCAAACGGAAATGGCAATACTGACCACATTTCTGTTGAAACTCCTCGCCGGGAGGATGAGATACCGGCAGTTGTTACTCCACCTGTCGTGACTGTCAACGGAAACACGGGTACTGGTGCAGGTGCTGGCGCTATTAATGGTAATACTGGAAGTGGTGGTGATGGGCATGTCGTTAACAACAAAGGCAACACTGTGGATGCCGATCAAGGATTCGTTGACAACGTTGGCTTTGGAAACAATGGGTATGCCAATGTCAATCAGGGCGGGAACTTCGGGTTCAACAATCAAGGCTTTGGTAACGATGGTTACGGCAACAATCAGGGGTATGGCTACGGTAATGGTGGATTCGGTAATGTGAACGGCGCTGGAGCATTTCCCTTCAACAATGGTTTTGGACATGCTGGGATCAATCAAGGGTTCGGCAACCGAGGACATGGTCCTGTGTTCAATCAGCAAGGATTTGGCCGTAACATGGATTACGATGGGTATGGTAATGACTGGAATGTGGATCAGCAGGAGGACGCTTTTTGAGGAAGAGGTATGGGACCTGAAGGCCCTATTGACCCTGTTCAGAGGATCAGAATGCTAGAAAAGCAGATGAAAGGTGTGGTTGATCAGAACTCCGCCGGGTTAGACATGACCACTATGGGATTGGTACCAGGGCTGAGGGTGCCATTGAAATTCAAGGCTCCAACATTCGACAAATACAAAGGAGATACTTGCCCAAAGGTCCATGTACGTTCTTATTATAGAAGGATGTCTGCATATTCCAATGATGAAAGGATGCTCATGCATTTCTTTCAGGATAGCTTATCTGGACCATCATTGGAATGGTACATGGGACTGGAGCCCACCCAGATTAGGAGCTGGAAGCAGTTGGCTGATGCTTTCGTTATGCATTACAAATATAACAGCGATTTGGCGCCAAACAGAGTTCAGTTGTAGAGTCTGTCGCAGAATAGCGGTGAAAGTTTCAAAGAGTACGCGCAGCGGTGGCGCGATATGGCAGCTCGGGTGCACCCTCCTTTGGTCGAAAGGGAGATGAATGACATGTTTGTGGGGACACTTACGGGAATGTACTATGACAAGTTACTTAATGTTTCAATGGGTAACTTCTCCGATATGATCCTTATGGGAGAAAGGATCGAGAATGGAATTAAAATTGGGAAGATTCAGGCAGGCGAATCTACTTCAGCCGGGGGGCGAGAAAAGCGTTCGGCGGAAGGCGACAAGGTGATACAAGCGCTGTATTTGGTGGTAGAGGCCGGGGCAGAGGTAGAAACCAGTACAGTCAACCTCAACAAATAGCCAGTGTTACTATTCCAATTCCTCAACAACAACAACAGCAGCAGCAACCGCCGTAGCAGCAGCAAAGGCAGAATCAGGGTCAGAGAAGGTTTCAGAATGCAAAGCCGAAGAGGCTATTTGATAAGCCTCCGTCGACATATGCAGAGCTCCTTCAGACATTGCTGGGGTTGAATTTGGTTGAGAAGAGAACTTTGGAACCGCCTCCAGGACCGGCACTTCCTTATGGGTACGACGCAAATAAGCACTGCGAATTCCATTCCAGGGCGCCCGGACATGATATAGAATCTTGTCATGCTTTCAAGCATAAAGTTCAAGACTTTTTGGACAGTAAAGCCATCAACTTTGGCCAAGCGGGGCCTAATATTGTACAACAGCCTATGCCTAATCATGGGGCCAATGCTATCTTGACAGAAGAAAATTTGAACTTGGTGTTGGATGTTAATGAGTTGAAGACACCATTGAGTGAGGTGAAAAGCAGGTTGCTCAGAGGGGGAGTATTCCCTGGTTGTGATGAATATTGTTTAGAGTGCTGGACCCAGTCCGAGGGATGTACTGATTTGAAACAGGGCATTCAGGCCATGATCGACGAGGGGACCTTGCAATTTGATCGAACTGCGGTTGAGAAGCCTGTGGAGGCATTATGCGACGAGCAGAATGATATTGCAACGGTGACGATCCCGAGGAAGACTATAACGATAACAGCGCCCGCCCAGCGGCCAACTATTACAATTACCAAAGCAGGGCCTGTTCCCTTTGAAAGTACGAAAGCTGTCCCATGGACGTACGGTTTAGAAGCGTATTGCAACGGTGAAAAGATCGTGGTGAATAACCAGCCAGCTGGGGCTGTTGATAATGTTGTCGGAACGGGGGGCATGACTCGTAGCGGAAGGATCTTTACCTCACCTGAAATAGAAGCAGAGAGGTTGGCCAAAGGCAAAGCCAAAGTAAACGAAAGCGGGCCTGCTCAGTCGAAAGAAAAGGATACGTCATTCAAGGACGTAGAGGAGTTTAGGAGACTGATTCGCAAAAGCGACTACAAAATTGTTGAACACCTACAGCAGACGCCATCGAAGATTTCTATCTTGTCGTTGTTGTTATGTTCCGAAGCCCACCGGAACGCCTTGCTAAAGATTCTGGATACGTCATTTGTGCCTCAAGAAGTTTCTGTGAATCAGTTAGAGGGGGTAATGGCACATGTCAATGTTGGACATAGCCTAGGTTTCACAGATTTTGATCTAACGCCCAGGGGTCGAGAACACAACATGGCTTTGCATATATCGGTGGAGTGTCGGGGCACCGTAATGTCACATGTATTGGTGGATACTGGATCGTCATTGAACGTATTACCAAAGAAAGCCATGATGAAATTGGACATACGGGGAATTATTTGCACGCCCAGCGACTTGGTTGTGAGGGAGTTTGACGGGATGAAAAGATCGGTGTTTGGATCAATAACATTACCGCTTCAGGTGGGGCCGGAAATTTTCGATACCGAGTTCTACATCATGGATATCCATCCAGCTTACAGCTGTCTTCTTGGGTGCCCATGGATCCATGCTGCAGGGGCTATAACGTCCACATTGCATCAGAAGTTGAAGTATATGGTGGGCGATAGTGTTGTTACCGTTTGCGGGGAGGAGGATATTTTGGTCAGTCACCTGTCATCATTCAGATATGTGGAGGTCGACGGAGAAATACACGAGACCCCTTGTCAAGCCTTTGAGGGGTTGCGGATTAAAGATAAAGCTCAGGGTTCCGGCAAAATGCCAGAGGTGGCAGTGTCATCTTACAAAGAGGCTCAGGCTTTAGTACAGACTGGTGAGACTAAAGGCTGGGGGCAGGTACTGGAGATTCCCGTGAAGAATGACAAGTTTGGGCTAGGGTATCAACCGACGCCGTCAGCATCATCGTCAGGAGCGCCTAGGTTCAAGGGATCAGTCACGATTACGCCAAGTGGGGTGTGCTTTGAGACTATCAATGCTATTTCCGATGCTGAAGACGAAGATAGCGACTGCGATATGGACGCGTGGATCAAGCCAAGCATGCCAGGACAAAGTCTCTGCAACTGGTCCATCCGGGAAACTGTCCCAGTGACTTTTAAACAGTAATGATTTGTTTTCTCAATTATTGAATAATCCTATGTCATACCCGGGGCATAGTGATGTTACATAAGGGCTGCTTGATTATGTGTATTGCACTGTTTAATCATGAAATAAAGGCGTTTTTCATATTCAAATATTGTGACCCCTGTCTTTCTTGTTTTTACTTTAACAATAAATGGCAACGTGGTTATTTGCTTTGTTTGCGTGTTGAAGCGTTTAACCATTTCCTTTGCAGGACTAATATTTCAGATGACATCTCCTACGAACCGCCTATGACTCGTCTCGACTTCGAGCACCCGGTATTCCAAGCAGAGGAAGAGATTGTTGAGGATAGCGACCTGCCATAGGAGCTGACTCGTTTGTTGAAATAGGAAGAGAGAATCATTTCGCCTCATCAGGAAGAAATTGAGATTATCAACTTGGGGTCGGAAGAAGTTGTGAGAAATATCCGTATAAGGGCTGCGCTGCAGAGCGACATTAAGCAAATGCTGATTGAGATACTGCGAGAGTATGGCGATATATTTGCTTGGTCGTACGAGGATATGCCGGGGTTAGATACGGACATGGTTGTGCACCGCCTGCCACTGCGAGAGGAATGTCCGCCTGTTAAGCAGAAACTCAGAAGAACCAGACCAGACATGGCTGTGAAAATCAAGGAGGAAGTTCAAAAACAGTGGGATGCTGGTTTCCTAGCTGTTACAACTTATCCGTCATGGGTCGCTAATATAGTACCAGTGCCGAAGAAAGACGGTAAAGTGCGAATGTGTGTAGACTACCGTGATTTAAATAGGGCGAGCCCGAAAGACGACTTTCCACTTCCTCACATTGATGTGCTGGTTGATAACACTGCTCAGTTCTCCGTATTCACCTTCATGGACGGCTTCTCAGGCTATAATCAGATCAAAATGGCACCAGAAGACATGGAGAAGACTACCTTCATTACTCCCTGGGGAACATTTTGCTACAAAGTGATGCCCTTTGGACTGAAGAATGCTGGGGAAACATATCAACGTGCTATGACGACTCTCTTTCATGACATGATGCATAAAGAGATCGTGGTTTATGTTGATGATATGATTGCCAAATCCCAGACGGAGGAAGAACATTTGGTTAATCTGCTGAAACTGTTCAAGAGACTTAGGAAGTTCAGGTTGAGACTGAACCCTAACAAGTGCACCTTTGGGGTGAGATCGGGTAAACTACTGGGGTTTATTATGAGTGAAAAGGGAATAGAGGTTGATCCTGCAAAAATAAAAGCAATACAAGAAATGCCGATGCCTAAAACAGAAAAAGAAGTGCGTGGGTTTTTAGGGAGGTTGAACTACATTGCTCGGTTCATATCTCACCTAACCGCGACATGCGAGCCGTTATTCAAGTTGTTAAGAAAGGATAAGGTGTTGACCTGGAATGAAAATTGTCAAAAGGCGTTCGACAAGATAAAAGAATACTTGCAGGAACCTCCCGTTTTGATACCCCCCAGTGGCTGGGAGACCTTTGATTATGTATTTGACGGTTCTTGAGGAAAGTATGGGTTGTGTTCTCGGTCAACACGACGAGACCGGACGTAAAGAGCATGTGATCTACTATTTGAGTAAGAAGTTTACCGATTGTGAGTCCAGATACTGAATGCTCGAGAAGACGTGTTGCGCGCTAGCCTGGGCCGCCAAACGTTTGAGGCAATACATGCTGAATCATACAACCATGCTAATTTCAAAGATGGATCCAATCAAATATGTGTTTGAGAAGCAAGCACTCTCCGGGAGAATTGCCCGATGGCAGATGGTGTTAACAGAATACGATATCCAATATGTCTCGCAAAAGGCTATTAAAGGTAGCGTTCTGGCAGAATACCTTGCGGAGCAGCCAGTTGAGGACTACCAATCGATGAGGTTTGATTTTCCTGACGAGGATATCATGTACCTGAAGATGAAAGATTGTGAAGAACCGTTGTCGGACGAAGGACCAGAGTTGGGCTCCAAATGGCAGTTGATATTTGACGGAGCTGTGAATTCCTATGGTAGCGGAATAGGTGCAATTATCACCACTCCTCAGGGGTCACACATCCCCTTTACTGCCCGATTGACCTTTCCTGTTACCAATAATGAGGCCGAATATGAGGCTTGCATCATGGGTCTGGAAGAAGCCATTGATTTGCGAATCAAGCATCTGGATGTATATGGGGACTCAACTCTAGTGGTGAACCAGATTAAAGGAGAATGGGAGACACGTCAGCCCAATTTGATACCCTATATGCATTATGCAAGGAGATTCTTGCCTTTCTTTGACAAGGTGGAATTGCATCACGTGCCACGAGCAGAAAATCAAATGGCTGACGCCCTGGCAACATTGTCCTCAATGTATAAAGTTAACTTCTTGAACGAGGCTCCCCGGATTCTTATCTCTCAGCTCGATAGGCCTGCCTTCATATTTTCCATTGATGAGGCTCCCGATGGTAAACCCTGGTACTTTGACATCCAGAATTTCCTGAAGAACAAGGAGTACCCGGCTGGGGCATCCAGTCGAGATCAGAAGACTCTCAGGAGATTGGTTGGCAATTTCTATGTGAATCCGGACGGTGTCCTATACAAAAGAAACCACGACTTGGTGTTGCTACGTTGTGTAGATGAGAAAGAGGCGAAGTTGCTCATGGAAGAGATACATGAGGGTACATTTGGTACACATGCTGGCGGGCATGCCATGACAAGAAAACTGCTGCGGGCAGGTTATTATTGGCTAACTATGGAAACAGACTATTTCAAGTTTGCAAAGAGGTGTCATAAATGCCAGATTTATGCGGATAAGATCCATGTGCCTCCAAGTCCCTGAATGTGATGTCATCACCGTGGCCTTTCTCGATGTGGGGGATTAATATGATTGGTAAGATTGAGCCTACGACATCAAACGGACACCGGTTCATTTTGGTGGCAATTGATTACTTCACCAAATGGGTGGAAGCAGCATCATATGCTTATGTCACCAAACAAGTGGTCGCCAGATTTATAAACGAGATATTATCTGCAGATATGGAATCCCTGAGCGGATTATCACCGACAACAGTTCGAATTTGAATAATAAAATGATGAAAGAGTTGTGTCAAAATTTTAAGATTGAGCACCACAACTCTTCTCCTTACCGGCCCAAGATGAATGATGCTGTTGAGGCGGCCAATAAGAACATAAAAAAGATTGTTCAGAAGATGGTTGTGACGTATAAGGATTGGCACGAGATGCTACCTTTCGCTTTGCACGGTTATCGTACGACGGTACGCACATCAACCGGGGCAACCCCTTTCTCATTGGTATACGGGATGGAGGCAGTGTTACCGTTGGAGGTTGAGATTCCTTCCCTGAGGGTTTTACGTGATGTCCAACTTAACGAGGCGGAATGGGTTAAAGATAGACTGAATCAGCTCAGCTTAATGGATGAGAAGAGGCTGGCTTCTTTAGCATACGGTCGGTTATATCAGAGCCGGATGAAGAAAGCTTACAACAAGAAGGTATGCCCTCAAAGCTTTAAGACGGGCGATCTTGTTTTGAAAAAGATTCTCCCACCACAAACAGATCACAGGGGCAAGTGGACTCCTAATTACGGAGGACCCTACGTTGTCAGAAAAGTCTTCTCTGGAGGAGCCTTGTTACTATCCACCATGGATGGTGAAGACTTTAGTCTCCTGTGAATTCGGACGCAGTTAAAAAATACTTTGCTTGAAAGTGACCCGCTGGACAGTAAAAAGAGAGTCCAGGCAAAAATGGGGCATCCCGGCGAACCATTAAAAAAAATAAAAGGTTCGGGCAAAAATTAGGGATAAAATTGAAAAAATGTACACCCGCGAAGTCGAAAACCTGAAAAGGGCGATTTCGGCAAAAAAGGGTATCCCGGTGAATTGAAAACCCGCAAAGGGCGGTTCACGCAAAAGTTAGGGATTGAAAAAGCAAATGACTGCGGTCCGGATTTGATATAGCATTGCTTAGTGGTTTGGGAGCACCTGGGGGCCGCCTATCCAAAAAAACAATCTCTTCCGAAGATCGAGTACCGGGAAAGCGCAGAGTCAGGCGAGTCATAGGAGGATCAGCTCATGGTGTTTGTCTGTACCACGTTGCTGACATGTATACAAATATTGTTTTGTATTTTATTTATGCCTCTTATGCATATATGTATGTATGTTTGTGCGTAACTTCCTCTTTTCAGGAGTTGCATCCAGTGTACAAAACTTTGCCTATTCAGAGGCCCGTTATCAATAAAACATGTTATTCAGTACGTGATGTTTGTTCTTTACTGTTTTGTTTGTGAAAGACGCCGATGTTTTGATAAACTTGCACTTACATAATCTTGCTGGCCCTTGCCAATAATTGCTAAAACTTCGAATTGACTGAAGTAAGGTCACAGATGCTAACCTGGATAGATTCTATTGTATATGCTTGTTTTGTCTCGTTTGTGTTTTGTAGGGTTCTTACCTTTGGAGAAAACGGTCCGAAACTGTATTCCCCGGTCAAGGTCGCTTGATATAAGACCTGATTCCAGTTGATGTCATTCCTCAGCTAGTCGCAGCTTATCCCCCGAGATTTGAAAGGACGTTTATCCCTTCCCGAAGCAAGGAATTGTTTGTTCGCCCCAGAAGAGTGTCCTCAGGGAAGTTGTCCATAGGATATCCCCAGCAAGTCGAAATTAGTATCCCCTGCAGAGGTTGCGCTCCCCCAGTGAGTCGAAGATGTGCACGTTCAATCTCCAGCATGGGAGGCTCCCGCAGAGCTAACCAAGTTGTTGGTTCATAAGGTTTATATCCGCGAAGGATGGTTTTCTCGCTCCCGACGGGTCGTCATGCCATTGACAGGATGTTGATCCTCAGCAGTATCCGTAACTCTAAATGTGTAAACTGGGCCCAGACAATGTGTTTTGCCCAGAAGTGTCGCTTCTTCCCCAACTAAGTTTTGTTCACCAGCAGGGTGTTTGTTTTTTCCTCCCAGTGGAAATTGGTGTTTAGTCTCTCCCCGGCAGAGTTGGTTGTATTTCTGGCATTTATTTCGCCAGAATATTTTATGATACTTGTTCTCCCCAGCGGAGTTGGCTTTATCCTCAGCATTCATGTTGTTGAGACATCATTATCAGAGTGGCCCTGGCAGCTTGAGCCTGCGTTCGCATTTGCATATATCGTCATATTGGCATCTACTCAAACGCGTAGCATTTCCGTGCCGTACAGAGCATTACACCATTTTCAAACATACGCATTTTGAAACATAAATCAGGTTGGTTAACCTTTTGCTTTCAGGTATGTTCGCTCAGCAGGAGTATGGAGTTCTAGCTCAGATCTATTATCAAGCATTCGAGGTCTCACCGTGAGACGTGTGATGATACGATTCATCTTACTATTTTCCCCACAGAGTTATTTGTTTAAATTTCTCTTGTTTTCCCCGCCAGAGTGTCTTTTTGAAGTTTTTCTTATCCGGCCAGCGGATTATTTTCTTCAAATTTGTTGTTACGTCAGCATCAAAGGATTTCATGAATCAAAATCTCAGAAGTTGCCGCTGATTATCGAAACAGGCGTCCGACAGCTTGATTTCCAAATATCCCTAGTGGGGTCCGCCTCAAAGTCGCTGTCACGTCAGTGCTAAAATATTTGTAGGTTGGGACCAATGAAGTTAGCTACTACAGAGATAAGCAGAGAAACTGTATTCAGAGTATCTTCCCGTTAACAGAAGTACTTCCCCGAAAGTCACCAGAATTTTATTGCCTATGCTGATAGGAGTTCCTCGCGTTGACGAAATATGAGTCCTAACGTGGACAATTTATTCCTATATTGACGGGGTTTCTTCGTGCTAATGAAGTGGAAGTCCTGACGTAGACAAATTTATTTCCTCATGTTGGCGAGATGTGATAGTCCTGACGCGGACAAATTGATTACTCTTCGTGTTGATGAAATGGCGCCCTGACGTGGACCATTTATTCCCAACAGATATCTTTCTTTGCAATGGTGAAATGTGTGTCCTGATGTGGACAAGTTTGTGGTTCTTCGTGCTGACAAGATGCACGAGTCCTAACGGGGACGAATTTATCTCTTCGTGGTGGCGAGGCGTGAGTCCTGACGTGGACAAGGTTTATTTCCTAATGGGGAAAGGTTTATTTCCTAACGGGGAAAGGTATATTTCCTAACGGGGAAAGGCTTATTTCCTAACGGGGAAAGGTGTATTTCCTAACGGGGAAAGGTTTATTTCCTAACGGGGAACAGTTCATTCCTAATAGGGAAAAGGTTATTCTTAGCAGGGAAGGGTATTCCTAACGTGGAAAGTGTTATTCCTAACGTGGATGGTTTATTCCTGACGTGGACGGTTTATCCCTGACGTGGACGGTTTGTTCCTAACGTGGCCAGTTTGTTCCTGACATGGACGGTTTATGCCTAACATGGACAGTTTAGTCCTGACGTGGACAATTCATTTCCATGTTGATAGTATCCCCTCGTGATGACAAAATACAGACGAGTCATCCCCAGCGAAGTCGCCGGGATTTTTCCGTGTTGACGGCAGGTGGACGTGGACAAGTTGATGATGAGATTTCTTCGTGTTGACGAAACAAGCGTCCTAACATAGACAAAGTTCTATTCCTGTGATGTTGAGATGTGAGTCCTGACGTGGAAGGATTTGTGCTTATTCGTGATTGGACGAAATTTTGGATCCAGATGTGGACAAGGTTACTCTTGTGACGACAGAATCTCTATTCGTGTTGACGAATTTGTTTCTTTTTCTTGTGTTGACAAGGTTAGTCCAGTTGCGGACGAAGGTGTTTTTGCGATAATTGTTCAGTACCTGGGGTGTTACATAGGTGGTTGAAGTTGAAATCAGAATTATTATCAGACGTTGGATCAGTTGTTGCCGTAACAACCCGATTCAGTTGGCGGATGTTGTTCCCCAAGCAATTGTGCAGTTTATTTCTGCGGTTGGCAAATTTCCGGGTTTCTTGGTATTCAACCATCTCGTATATCGATTGTTTGAAGTCCGTTCACTCTTCACCCAGTCAAGTCCAAGCCGTTTGAATAGGGGCAGCTGTTGCACCCTAAATTTGCTCAACCTTTTCTTGCCTGATTTGTGTTTCATTGCATTTCATTTGTATAAGTTACATCATATACACAGTCTAATCATTTTCATATCATAGCATGGCATGCCTCCAACAGGGGATCAAAGGTGTATATCAAGAGGAGAGCCTAGCAAGAGGTGTTATCTAAGATTGGGAAGTCATTCAAATCATCAAGAAGAGATTGGAAGTCTGGAGAAGCTTGAGTGCCTACATGTGGGTTTTGCTCCTATCTTGAGGAATGTTGAGAATCATCAGTGGGATGAGAAGCATGGAATGAGAATTTGAGGTGTGTATGGATCTCATGGGATGTCTAGAGGGCCTTATTGAAGCTGAGACAAGTCATTGATTCAAGTATGAGAGCCACATTTGAAGTGCAGTCAACTAGGGTTTCATTTGGGTCAACCCTAATTCAATTGAGAAATTAGAGAGCATCAAAGCCTATCTTGAGGTCATGGGATGCATGAATTGGTATGTTGATACATGTGTGGTGTTGTGCCAAGATTAAGCAAAGAAAGATCAAGAATGTGGGAAGCTGCTAAATTAGGGTTTCAGTGTAAAATCCCTTGTTTAGTGCCTAACTTCAAAACCACATAAGTAAAAATACAAGTTTCAAATGGATCTTCGGCCAACATGAAACTTGTAGAGCTTCTCAATACCTTTAATTTGAGTACTAGAAGTCTTCAAGAAGATTTGTAGAACTCAAGTTATGGTCTTTGCAAATTACAGGTCACCAAAGGACACTTAAATTTATCTGTGAAAGTCACTTGACTTCCAAGCAACGCTTGCCCCTCAAGGAGTTTCCAAATGGATTCTTAGCCAAAATAAGAGTTGTAGGTATTGATCTTATCTTTAATTTGAGTACTATAAGTCTTCAAGGGGATTTGTGGAACTCAAGTTATGATCTTGGCAATCCAGGGGTATTTTGGGCATCTGTGATTATAGGTCATTCTCAAGCATGTGCCAAAATCTCCATCTTCCACTCCTGAAATGGAAAATTGTTCAACTAGAAAGTTTCTCAAAATAGGGTTTTAACCTTGACCATGCATCAAGGAAGGTTTGAATTGGCTTGTATGAGAAGTTGGTTTGAAGTGGTTTTTTAATGAAGAATTTAAAGTCATTTAAAAAGTCAAAATTGCAATTTCATGATTTATGGCCAAAACAAGTCCATGTGATATACCATTTTGGTCAGAAAATGTATTTTGAGAATGATGGCAATATTACATTTTGCAAATGAGGCCATTTTCAAGCACTTTCCTTTTGTTGCTTAAGATTGAAGAAACATAACCATCCAATGCCTTAAGATCAAATGCAAGGAAATTACCATTCCAATTCAGTTCTAAATACCATGAGGAGAAAAATTCAAAGGAGATGGTGAGCTGAAACAGAGCAAGGCATGGTTTTGGCATGTGAGATTTTCAAAGGAGATGAGAAATTCAAAATCTCATTTGAGCCATTCCAGAACTTTCTAGATTGATCTAACACACTCTATATAAGATGTATAACTGATTCAGTTGGTTTTTTGGGAAGGGTTGAGACAGAAACGAGAAAGAGCCATTGGAATTTCTTCATCTGCAACAGAAATCGGGTTTGAAGATTGGTGAGGAATCAAGGTAAATCATCTGTTTCAGAAGCTTGAGGAAGTGTTATTGAGTGATTCTGGAAGGAATTGGAGGCTGAATTGAAGGATTTCTCACTCTGTTCATCCACTTTTACCAGGTATGCAACATTCACTCTATAGCTTAGGTTAGAAGAAATTGACCACAATTGGAGGTGTAGATAGGTTGTAGATCGTGCCTAGGTGGATTTTGGTAGGAAAAATGGAGGTTTAGAGACAAAATTAGGGTGTTGCCATTTTCTGTTGAAGCTTGAATCTCCTTGTTCTTGAAGCTTTAATCATGTTTGAAGGTTGATATTTGATCAGGGAGAAGTGTAGTACACAATAGGATCTTTAATTTTGGAGTTTGAGGTGATTCAAGAATTGTGTTTTTTCTGCTACTACCATCGGGTTTGAAGTTGTAGGGAGAATCAATGGAAATGGAGTTGATATTCGTGATCAGGGTGAAAAAATAGGTGGAATTGGGTATTTGGTTGCACATATTGGTGAGGTTTCGAAGTTGGCTCGCCGGAGAAGATGGTGGTTTCCACCGTCGACCACCACCTGAAAATCTCCCTCTCATATTTGAATTTTGGGGGAAGATGATGATTCAACCATTAGATCTAGGTTTGACTTTGACTGGAACCTCAAACCAATGGCCAGGATTCGCATTTCAATCTGAGGAAATTTGAGTTTAGATCAAAACTCTGCGTTTCATTTAAGTTTCGTTTGGGCTTAATGATTTGTTTGCTAACCACACCTCCATCCAGGCCCAAGTCTGAATTACAACATGAATTACTTGCTATTTGACACGAGCTTTTTCCATTTTTCATTTGGTTTTTCTGAATTGTTTTAATGGGGTTTGGGCTTAAGGATCATTTGCTACATACACCCCTCTTTGGGCCCAGTCTGGAGAAGTAACTAGTTTAAATTGCTATTTGCAACGCAGTTTTATCATTTTCTCATTGTTTTTTTTATTATTTTATGTTTTGCATATAGTTAGAAAATAAATCATAATAAATAGAAAAATAATCATTTTTAAGCTAGATTTTTTTCCCTAACTCCTTAAAAAATGTAGAATTTAATAGGAGTGAAAAATAGTTAATTCATGCATTTTGTATTTTGTTTGTATTTTTTGTATTTTAATTGGTTTTATTTTTAATTTGTTTGACATGTGTTTTTGTTGATTTTATTGTGAATAATTGGTGATGAATTTAGAGTTGATTCCTTTTGGGATAGATAGCTTAGATATGCATGTACCCATAGTAAGTTTCTCATATTTTTGTGAGAGAATTTTAGGCTAGTTTGAGCATTGGACATTGTAGGTGTTAGATTTAGGGTTTCAATACAACTATCTTTAGTTGAGAACATAGTTTGAAGACTTAGTGATTGATTTAGGTCCTGGGATTTATATGGGATAATGGGTATAGGTTTAGGTTCCCTTAGCAATTTAATTAGGATTTTATGATTCCCTTTAGCATTTTATTTGGATTTTACAACTTGTGTGTTGTTTGTGGATTTCTCCCTTGAGTGTTTGGCTTGTTCAACTTGGTTAGCCATTTTGCTTTGGCTTTTGGCTTGGTTTCTTCTTGGTGGAGCTGTGGGAGGCATTGAAGGTGCTTTGGAGAGCTTGAAGGAGCTTGGAGTTGAAGATTTCTCATCTGTTGCAATGCTTGTCAGGAGCTTAGAGAATTAGGATATGTAGGGAGAGCATTAGAATAATTTTGTTTCTTCTTTCAAACATAGAGAGCTTCTTGTGCCTCTATTCAATCCTATGACACAAGGTCCTCCCAAAGAAGTTCCATCTCTCCTTAGGAGGGATGCAGAGCAGGCTTTGGTTGAGTAGAACCTTGAGGACATCTCTCAATCATCATGTTAAGACCTTAGTGGTTTCCCTTGGTAGCCATTAAGCCTTTTTAACATATCAAACTGATCTTGTTGAATGATTCTCCCTTGGAGGTGCTTGTTGAAGTTTGGAAAAGGAAGATGAGGTAGCTTGTTGAAGCTAGGGTTTTACTGCTTGTTGAAGTTGAGGTCAGGAGCTTGTTGAAGCTGGTTACTGGTTGGGGTTTGAGCTTGCTTAAGCTGGGAGTTCGTTGAAGCCTGGTGATTGTTGAAGATTGAAAGTTTATTGAAGCTTGAAGATGGGAGTTATTCATGAAGATGAAGGTTGTTGCTGTCAAATATTTGCTGGTTAATCATCTGTTGCTGTCAGAGCTGCTGTTTGCTGTAGGAGTTTGGTGCTGCTGCTTGGGCTGCCTCCTCTGCTTTGGGGTTTTATTTTCTGTATGGTTTGTTGGCTTGTGTAGCTTGCCCACTAGGTTTTAGGTGAATGTTGATTCACTTTGCCTGTTGTATTGCTGCATTGCATGCATTTTACTGTATTTGCTTGTTTTCTTTTCTGTTTATCCCCTAGGATCTCTGATTTCCTCTGTGCAGGAGGGAATCATGACAGACATTAGGATTCTTATCCATGCATGACAACATTAGGTTAGTTTTTATTCCCTTTTCAACCCTAGGCTTTTTAGAGCTTCTTTCTCTTCTTATCTCAAAACAACTCAAAAATACAGTAATAAGGTTAATCGATGTCGTACGTTATGAGCCTTAAGCTATTTGAGAAAGGGTTGCTGGAGAGCTTATTTCCAGTAGTCTGGCTGCTTAGTGTGGTACCCTTTGGGTGACACGCGACGTAGTCACTCTCAAATCATAGTCTCTAGTGCGTCAGAGATTGCAAACAAACTAAAAAAACACTTCTTTTGTAAAAGATTTAAAACAAACATCAAAGTGTCATTTTTGTCCGCTTGGACTCTTAATCAAGAAAAACCCTTTCTTAAGGTAAAAAACAGTCAGACAAGCTTGTGTCTTCCGTAGCCGAACTACGTTTGCTCTGATCTTTCATGCTGTATGAAAGTACGTAGGCATAGGATGTCGTATCCTAGCGAGCAACCTTCCCGCCTTTCCCATAGGTAGGCGAACTACGTTGACTCTGATTTCCCGTTCCAGATGGGAATACGTAGGCATAAAGTGCGATACTTTGCCGAGTCATTTTCTTTTCTTTTTAACCCAGACCTTTAGAGTAGGTAGAATAACAATCCGTACTAGAAAATAAGCGTGGATCCCGTCGAGTACGACGGACGTGAGGGGTGCTAATACCTTCCCCTTGCGTAACCGACTCCTGAATCCAGGATTTGGTTGCGATGACCTTTCCTTTCCTTCTTTGCGTTAGGTTTACTCTGAGCGTTTCCTTTCCCTCTGTTGGGATAAATAACGCATGGTGGTGACTCTTCTGTCATAGCCGGCGCCGATTTTCGCAGTAGCGACAATCCACACAGCATGAATTTACCAATTCACAAGTTTAACAAGGAAGCTAGACTTAGACAACCTTACAAAATCTATCCCGGTGCATAGCATATCCTCCAAATATAAGACACTTGGTGACAGTTAGCAATACACCAAATTTATGACAATGAGAGTTGGTTATTACAATACCATTCTGTCAAGTACTAATCAAATAGGATTTTAAAGATAGTTAATAATTTGTTAAAATAAACAACAACCAATATGAACAAATAGACCTGATAGTGATAACAAGCACACTAACACAAAGTTGATCAACAGAATGCCATAACATATCCATGTTAGTCTTTCAATAAAGACATACACATCACTGTTCAAAATTAAACAAAATGAACCTCATGCCTTTAAGTGTAAGTTTAAGGATTCAAAACAGGTTTTGGTTGCATAAAAAAAACAAGTTGTTCATAGCCACAACAATTTTGATCATCATATGCTTCAACATGTGTGAATCATCTCAACAGGGGTCATGACACCAATATGTTGCTTTTAAAATGAAGGTTACTAATTTGTCACAACAAACACCAACCAATCTTTAGTATGGAAAACAAGTTTCAAAACAACAATGCATTAAGAGCTGACAAACTTCATTTCAAAATAGTTTTGACAACAAAGATCATGATTCCAATACAACAATATCAATCCTCAATATACCATACACTTCAGCAGTCTAGTGACAACATAACCATATTGCCCTAGTGACAATCAAACATTCATTAACACATGAGTTGACAAACTCCAAGTGACTCATGACAGAACCAAAGCATAACAAAGTTGGTCCACCATACGTAACACATTTCAACAAGAGTTCCATAGTTCTACAAACAACAATTCTAACTCTAACAAAATAGTCTTGGTGTCAATGAGTATAAATTCAACATAACCATGCTAAAACTAAGTTCCTCATATACTTCCACAACCTATATCAATGCCTTTACAAAGACAACAACATTGCCCTAATAGTAGTCTAAAAACAACTATTCAAGATATTGGTTTCACACATTTTGACAGCATACTAAACAATTTTAATATGACAATGTACAAACGAATTTCAACCACAAAACAACATATGACAATGCATACTAGTGAATGAGTTCAAAATAGCATACCTCTTGTAGCCCTCTCTATGCTAGCATCCAAGAAAACCAGAGATCCTTCCTTTTGAGCAAGTTTGTGAAGTTACTTCCTTTTGAAGAAACAAGCAAATCTTGAGGACAGTTTGAGCAGATGAGATTCCAACGGTTGTTTGAGGTTTTAGACAGTTGGTATAACACAAATGGAAGGTGTTCAAAGTGTCAAAGTGGTTCAAACTATTTTAGGTAGTGAGTTTTATCACTTTGTGAAGAAAAGTCAAACTAATGGGTGTGAGAAATTGACTTTTGGTTTTGTGGTGTTTTTGATCAAAATAATGGTTAGAACACCTCCTAATGATGATTTGGAAGTTATGCGGATGATTTTTAAGGTGGTTGAATGATTAGAAAGGTTGCTGGTATGAAGTTTGCATAAGGCAGTTTTTTGGTGGTTTTGGAATTCTCTTCACTTACAAGTAAAGCAAGGCAAGAATGAGAGCTTGATTTTCTCTTGGGTTTAGAGGGCTCTGGTGTGATTGAAAGAGTGGAATGAGCTTCCTTTTTATAGGCCAAGGAAAAAGTTGGGGCAGAATTGTCATTTGGAATTGCAAGCTTGCATTTTGGTGGGAAACCTTAATATTTCAAAAGTGATTCCATGTCTGCTGGTTTGAGATTAACTCCAATAGTTAATGCCCTCACTTCCAGCTATCCTTAAGCTGGTTGTGCTATCAAAATAGAGATGCTTAAGCAAGCCATGGCAGCAGCAAACCCAATGCCTCTTACACATGTACTTTATAATAATAAATAAAGGGATTATGGTTAGATTTTTAGTTTTGCCTTGGTTCTCTCCACATCTGGTTCAAAGCTAAACTTAACACACCACACCAGACATTCCTTCATGGTTGGAAATGAACCATATGGTTGGAAGTCAAATCTATCTTGAAATTTGAAAAGTTGACAAACTAGTGCTCAGGCCCAACTTGCTCCATTCGAAACTCTCAACTCACAAGGGCTATGAAAGAGTTCTAGAACTTTTTGGAAAGCCCTCATGGAGCTCTACAACTTTCATGTTCACATGATCTCCAGATTCCAAGTAGAACTAGGTTAAAAAACCCTCCAAGTTGGCTGAAAACATGTCTAAAAGGCCATAAACTTTGAATTTTTTAAAGTGTTTTCCCCTCTTGTAATGATTTTGATCATAACTCCTAATCTACTCATTTTCTATCCATCAACCACAGTGAGACTTTTGTAGGACTTGTCAAGACCTTTCCAACAAGCTTTAAACCAACTCAATTGGATGTATGGTTAGGAAGTTATAGTCTTGCCCCTTTCAAAACCCTAATTCCCGACATTTTCCAATTACTCCTCAATCCTTGATCCAATGGTTATGATACTTCATGGATAGGTATACTATGTTATTAGGAACATTTTTGCTTCACACTTTGAGGTCAAATTCCTTATGGTTGAAGAGTTGACTTTTCGGTCAACCGAACGATCGATCGATGACTACCGAGTCGACTGTTCATATTCTGGGTCTTATGAGGCCTTGAAACTTCTTGAGTGGACCATATGAGCTTCATGGACCATAATTACATCATTGGAACACCTTTCAAATCAAAATTCAAACTACAGTTGACTTTTCCTGATCGAAAACCCTAATCGGGGATCCTAAACTGCATTGTTCTTGATCTTTGGGTGACAACCTCAAATTGGATTCATACTTGACCCAAAGGAGTATCTTTGATGATGTAGAGAATTGTTTCATGGAGAATAAATCCAATACATTGACTGATTAAACCGTCGAGACTTCGATTCTTGACTGTACGGAACCCTAATTCACCTGTATCTTTACAAAGACAAACTTGAAATAGGTTATGGTTAGATAATCAAATGAATATTGTCGCAACTGCGAAAAACAACCGGCAGAAAAAACAGAAGAGTCGCCACTTTCGTTATTTATCCCAAAGAGAGGGAAAGGAAACGATCGGAAAAACCTGACGGAAGAGGGAAAGACAAGGTCATCATAACCATGTATGGATTCGGGAGTCGGTTACGTAAGGGGAAGGTATTAGCACCCCTCATGTTCGTCATACTCGACGGGATCCATGCATTGTTGTCTATCTAAAAGGGTGTGTTAAAACTATCTAGCTAAAGGCTTAGGGACAAAAGGAAAAGAAAAGAGAAGTAACTCGGTAGAGCATCGCTGTCCTGTGCCTACGTACTCCCTCGTGCAATGGGAAAGTCATAGTCAACGTAGTTCGACTAACTACGGGTAAATAAAGGGGGAAGGTTGCTCGCTAATACATCGCGTCTTGTGCCTACGTACTTTCATCTGGTATGAAAGATCAGAGCAAACATAGTTCGGGCTAAAAGGACCACAGGCTGGTTCAAAAGTTTTTAGGTCCGAGTAGGGTTAACAAATAGTTCTAGCAGTTGGTGTATGTAGCTCGACCATTGGAGACTTAGGCGTTACCATTTGTGGTAGAACTAAGAGTTACCGACACTCTTTTATCTGAAAAGATTTCCTGATTAAGATCCCGAAGGATGAAAAAGGTTTGAAGTGTTTTCGTGTTTTTTAAAGAAGAAGTGTTTTGAACCTGATTTGTAACTCATGTTGCACTAAAGACTATGATTTAGGAGCGAATGCGTCGTATATCGTCCAAAGGACATATACTAACATTCTAGACAATTGAGAGGCAACCACCCAATCATCATTTCCCAAATAGCTTAAGGCTTGTAGCGTACAACACTTGTCATCCCTTATTAAATGTTTTATGAATGTTTGAAGATGAGACTAATCAATCCTAAAAGTTATCATGCAAAGTGGACTTAAAGTTGGGATTCAAAGGGAACTACCTATTGTTATCATGCATGGTTAGGCACCTAATGTATATCATAACCTCAAGAGGTTAGAGAACTTATGGGGAGTATGGCAAAGAAAAACAAAAGAAGAAGAAGAAGAAGAATGCATATGCAAATGAAGATGCAAACATAAGATGCACAAATAGAATGAAAGTGGGAGGAAAATAGTATGGGGCAGTAGCCTCCACAAGCTCATCTCAACCAAGCATGCATATGGAAATGCAAGAAAAGAAAAGCGGAAGAAGAGCATAAGGAGAAAACAATCAAACAAAAACAAACCACACAAAGATGCACCAAAAGTGGGATGAAATGACCTAAGTTAAACAACATCAACCACACCATCAAAACTAAACCAAATGAAAGGTAAAACAAAACCCAAAGCCAAGTGAGGATGGGAGACCAAATGAGGGCAGCAAGGGCCTCATAATAGGTACTCAACCATGAGCATCACTAACCAAGTGCAAAGGAAGCACAAAAGAGTCCTCAAGGATCCATCATTTTAGGTATACTTCAAGTACCTCCTCAAGAGGGACTAAGATACCTTAAATGAGGTTCCAAAGTCATTGGAAAGAAGGGATGAAGACAAGAAAGCTCAAAATCAATAGCAAATCAAATCAAAAGGAAAAGAAAGAAAAAGCACAAAGAATGCAAGCAAACATCACATAGAAGTTCAAGTTGAAAACTTAAAAGGAAACACACAAATGAACAAGGAAGAAACAATATCATGACCTAAAATTGAACCAACATCATCCTTAACATGTTAGCAACATGAAACAAAAGGCATTGAGGGTTCAAAGGATCCAAAAATGTCATATCCAAGTCAAACTAGGTCAAGGTACATGTGTGAACCTCCCTTGGAGGTAACTTGACTTGCAAGTTTCTTCAAAAATAGGAAAATGGTTCAAAAATAATCAAATAAAATGCACAAGGTAGATAAACATGTTGGCAAACAGAGGCCAAAAGCTCAAAGCAAATATCCCCTCAAAGCACCATCAAAAGAAAATAATATTCAAGATGTACCACTTTGAAATGGGAGAATCGAGGGTCAAAAGAAAAGCACCAAAAGTCAACCCTAAAGTCAACCAACCAGGGGAAAATGGTCCTCAAAAATCGTTCAACTCACCATGGATATGAGGATTAATTTTCATTCATTGGACCCATAGGAAGTGAGAGAAACAAATGAAAGAACAAACAAAGTCACAATTTAATCCATTTAAAAACACCTCCAATGTTTAAATATATTTAAAAATAAAAAAATAATTTGAAAAATAAAATAAAAAATGCCTAAATATAATAGACATCTCAAGGTTTGTAAAAAGTATTTTTGTGAATTTTTTAGAACATTGGAGCTATTTTTAATGAATTAAATTCAAACCAAAATAAAAAGAAAATATTAAAAGAAAAAAAAGAAAATGAAAATGCAAGAAAAACACACAGCCAATGGATCAGGAGACCAGTCAATGGATCTAGGGGAGGAGGGCGCGCCACGTAGCACCTGGGGGATTAAATGAAACGAAGCATTTCACTCATGCTCACGTGTGGTTCAATTGACTTCAGCCTACCATACGTCTTGATCTAATGCGTTCATTCAAAAAGTACACTGATCCTATGAACTAGAGCTTGCCACGTCAGAGAAACCCTAGTTAACCTAATGAAAACAAATCTCACGCGTCAGATTAACATACTAGATCAAGGGAGTCAGCCAGATCTAACAGTCAGAGGATCATCTTCCTCATTCAAATCCTCAGATGGAGGGAACACTCAGGTGGTGGCCGGAGAAGACTCTGGTCGTCTTCTCCGGCGAGAGCTACAGTGCTCTGATGTCAAACCTAACCAAATTCAACAAAATCGGTATCAATATTTTCCTCTCCCCACGTACAACAACCTGACATACTTATTTTCCATTAATTCCTCACAACAAATTCAAATCAAAGCCAAACAGATTTGTGCACCAAAATCATAAGTTCACCAAACTCACTCAATTTGGTCCATAAATCATCTACGTGTTATGGAGGTTACAGATCAAGCAACAATTAAGCAAAACATCACAAGAACAAGCCATACTAGATCAAAACAGTTTGGAGCTTCATCCAACAATCATCACAAATGCCAGTTCATTTTAGTGATTAATGATCTACATGTTGTCTAGGTCTCAAATATGCAAAAATGGCAGAGAATCATGACATAATTAGAGAGTAAGGTTGATTTGTAAATACCTAGTGGAGAACTTCCAGTGAGCCTCCAATTGATGCTTAAGCTTGAAGAAAAGTATCAAGAAACGTTCAGTGATCTTCAATGAAGCCTTTGCAACCTTTAATTTTGCTTGAATCTTGCTAAATCTCAAAAATCGTATTTCACTTGTTCTTCACTTTTTTAAAATGCTCTAGCTCCAATTCTTCACCCAATTCGTGTTCTGAGCATTTTTTCATGATGGAAAGCTTTTATGTGATGGATTTGGAAAGAAATTAAGCCCAATGGCAGCCCTTAGAGCCCAATTGCATATCCATGGAATTTGAGTTTTTTCAATTGTCATGTGCACGAAATCTGTACCAATTTGGCTCCAAAATGATGCAAATCACTTGTTGGTAACATAAGGAGTGTTAATGGCTGGGATTTAATCGTTGTTTTATCTCAATGGTTGATATTACAAGTGTGACTTAAGCTTGAAGAAAGCTTGAAAATGGCTCATCAAAACTTACCAAATTCAAATTCTAATAATGCCAATGTGTTTGAGATATAGTTTGCACTCAAAATATGTATTCATTTGCACAAAAATGATCCAACATGAATTAAATCCAATTTCCTCATTTTAAGTCCTTTTCCATGAAAATCAATTTAGGAAATCACCATTCCAAGCCAAATTCATGACTTCTTAATGCTTGGTTGAACAATTGACACCATTTGGAGCACATTTGATGTTGGAAAAATCTTCATTTGAAGTGTGCAAGTTGGTGAAATGGACCTATAATTTTATGACCTATAATTTCACTTTCCCAAAATACCCCTGACTTGCAAGCCTCATAACTTGAGTTCTACAAATCAGATGAAACACTTCTAGTACTCTTTAGAAACCTAGGACCAAGACCTATAACTTTCATGTTCACCAAAAGTTGAGGCGAAACATCCTTCTAGGTCAAAAATGGCTTGGACGTTGGTTGACTTTTGTTGACTAAAATCACATTCATCTGATGACCTATAACTTGTCTGCATCATAACTTGAGTTCTATAAATCCAATCAAGGACTTCTAGTACACAAAAGAAATCTAAGAACATGCTCTACAAGTTTCATGTTGGTCAAAAGTTGAGATGAAACTTGTATCTTGATATAGATGGTCTTGAAGTTGGGGACTAAACATGGGATTTTACACTGAGAACCCTAATTTAGTAACTTCTCACACTCTTGATCCTTGATGAATTTATCTTGAAATGATATATTAGACATCTCAACACATCATCCCATGAACATAGAGACTTGGAATTGATTTTTAATCTCCTTCAATTTCACAGTTGATTGAGGATTTACCAGATGAAAACCCTAGATGCAACATCTTGACTGTGGCTTCTTTCACATCACACAACAACTTGAATAAGCTCCAACATGGCTCTCAAAGCATTCAATGAGCTCTCTCAACATCTTATATCCATAATCATGAATTCACAATCCTCTGATGATCTTGAACTGGCCTCCAAGTTAGGAGCTGACCCACATACATCCATCAATCCTTTCACAAGACTATTGCCCACCTCTAGATGACCTGATGACCATCCAAACTTGAGTAACACCCCTTTCTTAGGCTCAAACCTCTAAGAAGACTCCTTTTCTATGCTCAACCTCTTGATCCCCTGTTCAATGCAAAATGCTATGCAATGCAAATGCTAGAAAGAAAATGAAATGAAACATAAACCAAGTTAAGAAAAGGTTGGGCAAATTTTGGGGTGCAACAGCTGCCCTTATTCAAACGACTTAGACCTGAATGAGTGAAAAGAGAATGGCTTTCATGCGATCAAGGCAAAAGACGATTGAATACCAAAGAGCCCGGAAATTTTCCAACTGCAGAAAATAAAACTGCAAACAAGGATCTCCGGAGACAACTGCTCTGATTACAAACACATTTTGCTGGGGAAAAGAGAAACTTAACAAGTAACTCTGCTTGGGAAAACCATGAAATAGGGGAATACTTCAAATTGCCGGAATATGGATATTCAACGAAAAAAATGAATCAATGAAATTCTCTGGAGCCTGGACGCTCAACGTAAAATTGACCGGAGCCTGAATACTCAACGAAAACATAACCGGAGCCTGAATGCTCAACGAAATAGCCAGAGTCTGGATACTCAACGTAAACTTGATCGGAGCCTGGATACTCAACGGACAAAGAAGTTATCACAACATGGAAACTGACCAGAGTCTGGATACTCGACGAACAAAAGGATATATCATTTGCCAATTCACCGGAGCCTGGATACTCAACGGAAAAGCCAGAGCCTGGATGCTCGACGTAAAATTGACCAGAGCCTAAATACTCAACGGACCAAAAAGTACACCATAAACTAGAATTTTATCGGAGCTTGGATACTCAACAAAATTGGAACCACGGAACAAAGGCCGGAGTCTAGATACTCAACGCACAAGAGAGATTACCACATATTGGAAATTGGTCGGAGTCTGGATACTCAACGTAATAAATCGGAGCCTGAATGCTCAACGAAAATAAACCGGAGCCTGGATGCTCTACGAAATAAATCGGAGCCTGAACGCTCAACGAAAGCGACCGGAGCCTGGATACTCAACGGACGAAAGTGATCATCACCATACGAAAATTACCGGAGTTTGGATACTCGAAGGAAAACTTGACCGGAGCCTGGATACTCAACGGACGAAACCAAATATTTCAAAACGAAAATTCACTGGAATCTGGATATTCCACAGAGAAGGAGTACTACCACAAAACTTACCCAGGTCTGGATAAATAACCGACTTTACCGGAGTCTGAACACTCAACAGAAAAAACAATGCTTCACAAATTGACCATATACCGGAGTCTGAATACTCCACGGAGAAACTGGAGCCTGGATGCTCAACGAAGATTGACCAGAGCCTGAATACTCAACGGACGAAGGAAAAATATCACAAATATACCCATCAAAAACTGAACACCACACTATCTTCACCGGAGTCTGGATACTCGACGGAAAAACACAATAATATCAATCACCATGGTCTGGATACCACAACCATCTTTACCGGAGTCTAGATACTCGACGGAAAAAGGAAAACCCTATCAACTGGGAAGGGACCGGAGTCTGGAAACTCAACGGACGAAAGAAATCACCATAAATACTTATCATGATCCTCTGAGATCCGAAGATACTGCTGGGAATAACATGAGCCGGGGTCTGGATACCACGCGGGTTAAGAGAAATCACATGGTCTGGATATCAAAGGAAAAGATCAAACCTCCGAAGATACACCTGAAACAAAGAGATAACAACTTGGCTTATATTTCACATGCATATGTTTGAAAATGGTGTAATGCTCCATACGAAATGGAAATGCTACGCATTTGGGTAGATGCTATGCACGCATGCAGATGCAATAGAACTGAACCAGCAAAATAAATGCTAGAGATACAAAAAACACCCTGCTGGGGCAAGAAAATAAGCCTGTTGAAAGAATCAACGATTCTGTCGAGGGTAGAGCACAACCTGCTCATGCTAATAACCATTGGACTTATGCCGAGAAACGGGCCTACTTCTGGGGATTGATCCGCCGGGGAACGAACCTAAACAGGCTGCAAATTACTCTGTGGAAAGAAAATCCAATCCTAACTCACTGGGGAGTGCATACAAGCATGCATCTTGCTGGGATTACATGTGCATCAACTGCCGAAGAAAAGCGTACACGCTGCCTGCTCGCTCAAACCGCATACAAACTCTACTGGGGATAAATATGTAAACTTCACTGATCGGGGAAGTAGATTCAGGCTGGGAATAGGACAAACTTCATCCATACCTTTTTCCCCAAGGGTAATGGCCTTGCAACACTGAACAAACAGACAAGATATCCTACGCAATCAGAACCATCTTAGTCATCATTCGTGACGTTGTTCAATTAATTCAAAGTTTTAACAATTATTGGCCAAGGTTTGCAAGTTTATGTTAGCGCAAGTTCATCAAAACATTGGCCGTTTTCACAAACAAAACAGTAAAAACAAAGCACACAGATCAAGTACTGAATAGTATATGTTTATTGATAAATGGCCTGGAAATAAGAAAAGTTTTACAACAGATGCAACTCCTGAAAAGAGGAAGTTGCGCAAAAACAAATACAGATATGCACAGAAATATACAAAAGTGTACAAAAATGTCGGCAACGTGGCACAGACGAACACCATGAGTTGATCCCTCTATGACTCGCCGAACTCTGACGCTTTCCCGATGCTTCGTCTTCAGAAGAGATTCATTCAGATAAACATGGCCCTCAGGTTCTCCCAATCCACTAAGCAATGAAGTTCCAATGCAGACCGCAGTCATTTGCTTTTTCAATCCCTAACTTTTTCCTGAACCTCCCTTTCGGGTTTTCGATTCACCGGGATACCCCTTTTTGCCAAAGTCGCCTTTTCAGGTTTTCGAATTTGCGGGTTTACATCTTTTCATTTTTATCCCTAATTTTTGCCCGAATCCATTTTTCCTTTTTTATGGTTCGCCGGGATGCCCCATTTTTGCCTGGACTTTTCTTTTTGTGTCCAGCGGGTCTCTTTTAAGCAAAGTATTTTTTGATTGCGTCTGCGTTCACAGGGGATGTAAAATCCTCACCATCCATGGTGGCTAACAACAAGGCTCCTCCAGAGAAAACCTTTTGTACAGCATATGGACCTTCATAGTTGGGAGTCCATTTGCCCCTGTGATCTGACTGTGGTGGGAGAATCTTTTTCAGCACAAGATCGCCCGTCTGAAAGCTTTGAGGGCGCACCTTCTTATCGTAAGCTTTCTTCATCCGACTCTGATACAACCAACCATATGCAATTGATGTCAGCCTCTTCTCATCCATCAGGCTAAGCTGATTCAATCGATTCTTTATCCATTCTGCCTCATCGAGTTTTTCGTCAACCAGAACTCTTAAAGAAGGAATCTCGACTTATAGCAGTAGGACAGCTTCCATACCGTACATTAGCAAGAAAGAAGTTGCCCCGGTTGATGTGCGTACCGTCGTACGATAACCGTGAAGAGCAAAGGGCAACATCTAATGCCAATCTTTGTAGGTAACAACCATCTTTTGCACTATCTTTTTGATATTCTTGTTGGCCGCTTCAACAACGCCATTCATCTTCTGCCAATAGGGTGATGAGTTGTGATGTTCAATCTTGAAGTTCTGGCATAACTCCTTCATCATTTTGTTGTTCAGATTCGAACCATTATCAGTAATGATTCGCTCGGGAATTCCATATCTGCAAATGATGTCCTTCTTTATGAATCTTGCTACCACTTGTTTGGTCACATTGGCATACGAAGCTGCCTCAACCCATTTGGTGAAGTAATCAATGGCAACCAAGATGAAACGATGACCGTTGGATGCAGTGGGCTCAATCTTGCCAATCATATCAATGCCCCATATGGAGAAAGGCCACGGGGACGCCATAACATTCAATGGGCACGGTGATACATGTATCTTATCTGCATAAATCTGGTATTTATGGCATTTCTTCGTGAATTTGAAACAATATGTCTCCATAGTTAGCCAATATACCCTGCTCATAATAGTTTCTAAGACATGGCATGTCTGCCGACATGTGTACCGAAATTACCCTCGTGGACTTCCTCCATAAGCAACGTTGCTTCTTTTTCATCCACACATCTCAACAACACCAAATCATGGTTCCTTCTGTATAGCACACCATCTGGGTTTAGATAAAAGTTTCCAGATAACCTCCTCAGCGTCTTCTTATCCTGAGCCGAAGCCCCTGGTGGATACTCCTTCTTCTTGAGGAAGTTTTGTATATCGTAAAACCATGGCTGGCCATCAACAGCCTCTTCAATGGCGAATACGAAAGCGGGTTTGTCCAAGCGAGAAATGATTATTCTGGGAGCATCATTCCAGAAATTCACTTTATACATCGAAGATAGCGTTGCCAAAGCGTCGGCCATCTGATTCTCTGCTCGTGGTACATGGTGAAAATCTACCCAATCAAAGAAAGGTAGCAACCTTCTTGCATAATCTCTGTAAGGAATTAGATTCGGTTGATGAGTTTCCCACTCTCCCATGATTTGATTAACCACTAGCGCTGAATCGTCGTATACATCCAAATTCTTGATTCTCAAATCAATAGCTTCTTCCAGACCCATGATACATGCTTCGTACTCAGCTTCATTATTAGTGCAAGGGAATGTCAACCTGGCAGTGAATGGGATATGAGTACCACGAGGAGTTGTAATAATTGCCCCAATTCCACTACCATAGGAGTTGACAGCGCCATCGAATATCATTTGCCACTGAGAATCCTTCTCTGGACCTTCACCGTGTAATGGTTCTTCACAATCTTTCGCTTTGAGGAATATGATATCCTCGTCAGGAAATTCAAACTTCATCGGTTGATAATCTTCGATAGGCTGCTCAACAAGGTATTCTGACAAAACACTTCCTTTGATGGCTTTCTGAGAAACATATTGTATATCGTACTCTATCAGTATCATCTGCCACCTGGCAATTCTTCCTGAGAGCGCTTGCTTCTCAAAGACATACTTAATCGGATCCATCTTCGAAATCAGCATGGTTGTATGATTGAGCATGTATTGTCTCAAACGTTTGGCAGCCCAAGCAAGTGCACAACACGTTTTCTCGAGAATTGAGTAACGGGACTCACAATCTGTGAACTTTTTACTCAAATAATAAACTGCATGCTCCTTTCTTCCAGTCTCGTCGTGTTGACCGAGAACACAACCCATACTATTCTCAAGAACCGTTAAGTACATGATTAAAGGTCTTCCAGCTACTGGGGGTATCAATATCGAAGGCTCCTGCATGTATTATTTTATCTTATCAAATGCTTTTTGACAATTTTCATTCCAGACAACCGCCTGATGTTTCTTTAACAACTTAAACATTGGTTCACACGTGGTTGTGAGATGAGATATGAACCGAGCAATGTAGTTCAATCTTCCCAGGAAACCACGGACTTCTTTTTCTGCTTTCGGTGCTGGCATGTCTTATATGGCTTTTATCTTTGCAGGATCGACCTCGATTCCTTTTTCACTGACAATAAACCCCAATAACTTTCCAGACCGAACTCCAAAAGTGCACTTATTTGGATTCAACCTCAGTCTGAACTTTCTAAGCCTCTCAAACAGCTTCAACAAGTTGACTAGATGCTCCTCCTCCTTTTGGGACTTCGCAATCATATCGTCAACATAAACTTCAATCTCTTTATGCATCATATCATGAAAGAGCGTTGTTATAGCGCGTTGATATGTTGCTCCGACGTTCTTCAAGCCAAAAGGCACCACCTTGTAGCAAAACGTTCCCCACGGTGTAATGAATGTTTTTTTTTCATGTCTTCCGGTGCCATCTTTATCTGATTATAACCGGAGAAACCATCCATGAAGGAAAACACCGAAAATTGAGCCATATTTTCAACCAATACGTCAATGTGAGGGAGCGGGAAATCATTCTTTGGGCCCGCCTTGTTCAAATCCCGATAATCAACACACATCCGTACCTTACCATCTTTCTTAGGTATAGGTACGATGTTGGCGACCCACGGAAGGTAAGTGGTTACGGCTAAAAATCCAGCGTCCCATTGCTTTTGGACCTCTTCTTTGATTTTTACCGCCGTATCTGGTCTTGTCCTTCTAAGCTTCTGCTTGACCGACGGACATTCCTCGCGCAACGGCAAGCGATGAACCACTATGTCGGTATCAAGCCCGGACATATCTTCATACGACTAAGCAAAGATGTCACTATACTCTCGAAGCATCTCGATCAGTCTTTGCTTGACATCGCTCTGTAGCGCAGCCCCTATTCGAACATTTCTGACAACTTCTTCAGAACCAAGATTATCAATCTCAATTTCCTCCTGATGAGGCAGAATGATCTTCTCTTCTTATTTCAAAAGTCTGGCTAACTCGTCAGGCAAGTCTTCATCCTCATCAATCTCTTCTTCAGCTTGATATATCGGTTGATCGAAGTCGAATCGAGTCATAGGAGGTTCTGAATCGGTGTCATCTGCAATAGGAATCCTGCAATGAAAATGGTTAAATGTTTCAAACAATTTCAAACAAGTATAAACCACATTGCCATTTTATTGTGAAAAGTAAAAATAAGAAAAATAGAGATCACAAAATTTGAATGAGAAAACGCCCTTTGATTAATTGATAAACAATGTTCAGACATAAACAAGTTAGGCCCTGAAATAAAATACCACTATGCTCCGGGTAGGACATAGGGTAGTACAATAATTGGAAAAACAAAGCATTATTGTTTTGTCGTCACTTGAATAAATTCTTCAATTGACCAGTTGCGCAGGCTCTGTCTCGGAATACACGACTTGATCCAGGCGTCCATATCACAGTCACTGTCTCCAGCTTCATCATCAGAAATGGCATTAATCTGCTCAAAGAAGACACCTCCGCTAGTAAACCTGATCGGCCCCTTGAACTTCGGCGTGCTTTGTGAAGACGATGGGCGGTACTGTAACGCCCCAAATTCTGAATTTCCCATTTTTGTTGAGTCCTTTTTAAATCATTTGGATAATTGGTATTTTAATTGTGAAGTTTATGTGTTGATATGTTTAATTTCAATATTGTGTTGTTTTACCGATTCGGAGAGTTTTCGGGGAAAATAGAGTAAAGGGTATTTTAGACATTTAGTATTAAGTGTTAAGTGGATTATTGTGTGAGAATTAATTGGTAGGTGTTTGGAAAGAAATGGAGAGGAAAGAAAATAGAACATGAGATAAGAGAGAAAAGGGAATAGATAGAAACATTAGTGGAAAAACAAGGGAAAGAAAGAAGAGAGAAGAGAAAGAGGAGAAAGAAGAGGAAAACCTAGGATTTCATCAAGGATCAACATCCAAGCTTTCAATCAATCGGGTAAGGGTGTGAAACTCTATTATACTATTAATGTGTATGATTATGTATGTTGTTGATCGTTTGATGTTGGATTGAGAAGAGTTTCTACTCATTTCCATCTTAGCGCAATATTAGGATTTAATCGGTAGAATGTGGTTTTAACCGGTTAGAATCGAGAAATGGATGGAGTAGGATAATCGGGTGTTATTGGGTTGGAGTTACTGGGGTAGTTTGGTGTTAGAATTGATTGGTTTTGTGAGGTTTGGGCTTTGGACAACCATGGAAGTTCTGAGTTCGCAGGCTCGCCAGGCGAACGGCAGCGAAGCTTCGCCAAGCGAAGCCCAGCGAGCAGCAGCGAACTAAGTCAGAAGCATCTACCCTGTCTTCGTTGGTAAGTTCGCCAGGCGAATGAGAGTGGTGAAGGTTCGCCAGGCGAGTGTGCAGGAGAGTGCTAGTAAGTAATTCCAAAATAACTCCCAGTGGTCTTCGCTGGCAAGTTCGCCCGGCGAACTAGGTAGCGAAGGTTCGCCAGAGGCTTCGCCAGGCGAAGGTTGGCGAATGCGTCAGCATTTTCCTATTTTCTGTGTTTTTTCCCTTTTCATGCGGATCTCTCTGTTCAGTTATGTTTAATCCTTATCAAATTGAATAGTTTTGTGTGTCGTGTGGTATGTTATGTACGGGTAGCCGCAAGGCGTGAATCCTAGAATGCGGAATTTTGATTGTGAAAATATATGCCTTATATGGAATGGTATGTGTTGAAATGAAGAGTATGTGTATTTTATAGAGTATAAGTATATTGTGAATGTGCATAGATTGTATGTGCTTGTATGAGATGAATATGCATAGTGATATATTTGCGAATATGTATGCATATAGAGTAATGTTGTGAGTCATTTTGCATAAAGGCATCATGATGTACATCCTAGCGATGTTGATTCCTTGGAGAATCTGCTGAACATTTGATTCCTCGGAGAATCTGCAGAGTATTTGATTCCTTGGAGAATCTGCTGAATATTCGATTCCTCGGAGAATCTGATGAATATTTGATTTCTTGGAGAATCTGCTGAATACTTGATTCCTTGGAGAATCTGCTGAATTGAGTCGGTACCGCATTTGCATCTGCATAGAGTCGTGAGTCGGTCTCTATGAGTTGCATTGGTCATCTTTATATGATGTATGGAATGAATTGAACATAATTCTAGATGTTTATGTGGAAGATGATGAGTATGTATAGACGCATGATTTGATGAATATGCTTGATTGTGTGAATATGCATCGTGATGAGATGTGGTGAGAATCTGAATTGTGTTAATCTCATGTATGTATATAGATATATAAATATGTGTATTGACTGTTATGATATTGTTTCTCACTCTTCTGCTGTTTCATAATGCTCTATGAGGCATTGCAGAGTAGGATTGCTGGAGGTCCTTTTTGTGAAGCAGATCTTCATTATTTTTGGTCGATGGCTCTGATATGTAACATCTGGGTAGTTAGGAAGCCTTTGGTTCTTTTTGGAGATACTTTTGCTTTGATTTCTTTTGTGATACATCTGCGTATGTATCTGATAATGGATGTTCGTATATATGAATTAACTGAATGATGTATATATGTTTATATGAATGTATTGATTCAATGTTTAGATGTTCCCGCTTTATTCTAAATATTGAGATGTGAGTTTTAGAACTATGTTCTTCAGATGTGAATTGCCCATTGTTGCATATCTATTTGAGCATGTGTTGTAGGTGTTTAACTTCATGATAATGTGACACACCTCTTTTATATCATGTATTAATTAAACTCTGATGAAACTTTTATCAAGTGCTTAAATGATTTAATTGTTTATTTGAGGGTATAGAAAGGGGGTGTTACATTAAGTGGTATCAGAGCCAGCGTTGAGTCAGTTGTGTCTGTCTTATTGTTGTGTTGGTTGAACGGTTGTTTAACCTTGTTATTTTTGGGAATCCTCAGAATATGGTTGGTCGTAATGACAATTCTATGGCTGCGGCGTTGGAGGCTATGGCTAGGGCGGTGCAAGGCGCACCGAATGTGAATGCGAACGATGAGTTTAGAAAGAACCAACCACCGGTATTCAAGGGAAGATTTGATCCGGATGGTGCTCAGATTTGGTTAAAGGAGATCGAGAGGATCTTTATGGTTATGAATTGTGCTGAAGGCAACAAGGTGAGACTTGGAACTCACATGCTAAGAGAGGAAGCTGATGACTGGTGGGTCGGTATGAGACAAGTTCTTGAAGTAGACGATGAGGGAATCACTTGGAATCTTTTTCGCACCGAATTTTTGAGAAAGTATTATCTTGAGAGTGTGAAGGGAAAGAAGGAGATGGAGTTCCTGGAATTGAAACAAGGCAACATGTCTGTGACAGACTACACGACTAAGTTCACAGAGTTAGTGAAGTTTCATCCTCACTATAATGCGGTGACGGCGGAATTTTCCAAATGTATTAAGTATGAGAATGGCTTGCGCCCTGAGATCAAGCAATCAGTGGGTTACCAGAGGATTAGGAGATTTTCGGACTTGACCGAATGCTGTAGAATCTTTGAAGAAGATAGTAAAGCTCGTTCCACTCACTATAAGAGTTTGAATGAGAAGAGAGGGAAGCAACCGGTAAGGAGTGGACCTTATATGACGCCTGCTGATAAAGGCAAGCATAGGGAAAACTTTGATAGGAAGCCCGGAGGAGGTTCTAGTGCGATTAAATGTTTCAAGTGTGGCGTAATGGGCCACAAGTCCTTTGATTGTGGAAAATCTGTGGAGAAGTGTGCTAACTGTGGGGTTCCTGGACATGCCACTTCGGATTGTAGAAGGAATGTGGTGAAATGCTACAACTGTGGCGAAGTGGGTCACATTAAGCCCAATTGTACTAAACTGAAGCAAGCTCCAGCGGGCGGAAAGGTATTTGCGTTAGCCGGTGCGGACACTACTAATGCGGATCGTTTGATTAAAGGTACATGCTTTATTAATAATGTACCTTTAGTTGCTATTATTGATACTGGAGCGACTCATTCGTTCATTTCTCTTGAGTGTGCCGAACGTTTGGATTTGTGCATGGTTTCTTTGAGTGGTGGCATGGTTATTGAGACTCCCGCTTCGGGGTCGGTAACTACTTCCTTGGTATGCATAAGTTGTCCTTTGACCATGTATGGTAAAGACTTTGTTATGGATTTAGTGTGTTTGCCGTTGGACGGTTTGGATGTGATTTTGGGTATGAATTGGTTGCAATATAATAAGGTTCATCTGGATTGCTATCACAAGTTGGTAAGATTTCCTTATTTGGAAGATGATGGAAGTGAGAGTTTTCTATCCACTAAAGAGTTGAAGAAACTTTTAGCGGACGAAGCTCAATTGTTTGGTTTGTTTGCATCCTTGTCGGTAGAGAGTAAAGTGGAACTGGAGGTATTTCCCGTAGTGCGAGAATTTCCAGAAGTGTTTCCGGGAGATATTAAGGATGTGCCGTCGGAGAGAGAGATTGAGTTTTCTATTGATCTAGTTCCGGGTACTAGACCGATTTTGATGGCACCGTATCGTATGTCGGCATCAGAATTGGTAGAGTTAAAGAGGCAGTTGAATGACTTGTTGGATAAGAGATTTGTAAGACCAAGTGTTTCTCCTTGGGGTGCGCGGTATTGTTAGTAAAGAAGAAAGATGGAAGCATGCAGTTGTGTATTGATTATCGGCAGTTGAATAAAGTGACGATTAAGAATAAGTATCCGCTTCCAAGAATAGACGATTTGATGGATCAATTGGTTGGAGCCCGTGTTTTTAGTAAGATTGACTTGAGATCGGGTTATCACCAGATTCGGGTGAAAGAAGAAGATGTTTCAAAGACGGCCTTTAGGACACGATATGGTCACTACGAGTATACGGTGATGTCGTTCGAAGTTTCTAACGCGCCAGGTGTGTTCATGGAATATACGAATCGTATTTTTCATTAGCAGTTAGATCATTTTGTGGTGGTGTTCATCGACGACATCTTGATTTATTCTAAGTCTCAAGAAGAGCATGAGGGGCATTTGAGAATTGTGTTGCAGATTTTGAAAGAGAAGCAATTGTATGCCAAGTTGTCGAAGTGCGAGTTTTGGTTATCGGAGGTGAGTTTTCTTGGACATATTATTTCTGGAAATGGTATTAGTGTTGACCCATCCAAGATTGATGCGGTAATGTAGTGGGAAGCTCCTAAGTCAGTTACGGAGATTCGAGGCTTTTTGGGATTAGCCGGTTATTATCGGAGGTTTATTGAAGGATTTTCGAAGTTGGCACTTCCATTGACTCAATTGACTTGTAAGGGAAAGGCTTTTGTTTGGGATATTGATTGTGAGAAGCGTTTTGTTGAGCTTAAGAGAAGGTTGACAACGGTGCCGGTTTTGATTTTACCGAATCTGACGGAGTCATTTGTGGTTTATTGTGATGCTTCTTTATCCGGTTTAGGTGGTGTTTTAATGCAAGATGGGAAAGTTGTGGCTTATGCTTCAAGACAATTGAGAGTTCATGAGAAGAACTACCCTACGCATGATTTGGAGTTAGCAGTCGTGGTGTTCGTTTTGAAAATTTGGAGGCATTATCTTTATGGTGCAAGATTTGAGGTTTTTAGCGACCACAAGAGTTTGAAATATTTATTTGACCAGAAAGAGTTGAACATGAGACAAAGGAGATGGCTAGAGTTTTTGAAAGACTACGATTTTGGTTTGAATTACCATCCGGGTAAGGCAAACATAGTGGCCGATGCTTTAAGTCGAAAGTTGGTTCATATGTCAACGTTAATGATAAGAGAATGGGAATTGTTGGAGAGTTTTAGAGATTTGAGTTTGGTTTGTGAAGTGACGCCGAGAAGTGTGAGACTTGGTATGCTTCATATTACGAATGATTTTCTTACGACCGTTTGTGAAAAAAAATTGGATTTAAAGTTCGTGGATTTGATGATGAATGAGAATGAAGATTTCAAGGTTGATGAATTTGGTGTTTTGAGATTCCGTGGTCGTATTTGCATTTCCGACGATGTGGAGTTGAAAAAGATGATATTGGAAGAAGGTCATCGGAGTAACTTGAGTATTCATCCGGGAGCGAATAAGATGTACCAAGATTTGAAGAAGATCTTTTGGTGGTCCGGACTAAAGCGAGATGTTGCTCATTTTGTGTATTCGTGTTTGACGTGTCAAAAGTCGAAGGTGGAACATCAGAAGCCTAGTGGATTGATGCAACCGTTGGATATTCCGGAATGGAAATGGTATAGCATATCGATGGATTTTGTTACGGGATTTCCGAATACGCAAGGAAGTCATAATGTTATTTGGGTGATCGTTGATAGACTTACTAAATCTTCTCACTTCATTCCGATTGATATTAGTTATCCTTTGGAGAAATTAGCCGAGATTTATGTTCGTGTGATTGTAAAGTTGCACGGAGTTCCTAAGAGTATTGTGTCAGATAGAGATCCTAGATTCACTTCAAGATTTTGGGAAACTTTTCAAGGTGCCTTGGGTTCTAAGTTGAGGTTGAGTTCGGCTTACCATCCGCAGACGGACGGTCAAACCGAGAGGACAATTCAGTCGTTAGAAGATTTGTTGCGTGCTTGTGTGCTGGAACAAGGTGGTGCTTGGGATGGTTATTTGGCGTTGATTGAGTTCACTTATAATAACAGTTTTCATTCGGGCATTGGTATGGCACCATTCGAGGCTTTATACGGTCGGAGATGTCGAACACCTTTGTGTTGGCATGAGATGGGTGAGAGGGCAGTAGTTGGACCGGAGATGGTACAGCAGACGATGGAAAAGGTGAAGTTTATTCGGGAAAAGATGAGAGCTTCTCAGAGTAGGCAGAAGACCTACCATGATAAGAGGAGGAAGGACCTTGAGTTTCAAGAAGGCGACCATGTCTTTTTTAGGGTTACACCGGTTACGGGAGTGGGTCGTGCCTTGAAGTCGAAAAAGTTGACTTCTCGTTTTATTGGTCCGTATCAGATTATTGCACGTGTGGGTGTTGTGGCGTATCGTGTGGCGTTCCCTCCGAACCTTTCGAATTTGCATGATGTGTTCCATGTTTCGCAACTTCGAAAGTATGTTCCGGATCCATCACATGTTATTCCTATGGACGAGGTTGAAGTAAGAGATAACCTTACGGTTGAGGTTTTACCGATTAGTATTTTGGATCGTGAAGTTAAGAAGATAAGGGGCAAGGATATTGCACTTGTGAAAGTAGCATGGGGAGGTGATGCAGAGGGTAATATGACTTGGGAATTGGAGAGAAAGATGCGAGAGTCGCATCCAGAGTTGTTTGCATCAGGTAATATTTTCGAGGACAAAAATTTCTAAAGTGGGGGAGAGTTGTAACGCCCCAAATTCTGAATTTCCCATTTTTGTTGAGTCCTTTTTAATTCATTTGGATAATTGGTATTTTAATTGTGAAGTTTATGTGTTGATATGTTTAATTTCAATATTGTGTTGTTTTACCGATTCGGAGAGTTTTCAGGGAAAATAGAGTAAAGGGTATTTTAGACATTTAGTATTAAGTGTTAAGTGGATTATTGTGTGAGAATTAATTGGTAGGTGTTTGGAAAGAAATGGAGAGGAAAGAAAATAGAACATGAGATAAGAGAGAAAAGGGAATAGATAGAAACATTAGTGGAAAAACAAGGGAAAGAAAGAAGAGAGAAGAGAAAGAGGAGAAAGAAGAGGAAAACCTAGGATTTCATCAAGGATCAACATCCAAGCTTTCAATCAATCGGGTAAGGGTGTGAAACTCTATTATACTGTTAATGTGTATGATTATGTATGCTGTTGATCGTTTGGTGTTGGATTGAGAAGAGTTTCTACTCATTTCCATCTTAGGGCAATATTAGGATTTAATCGGTAGAATATGGTTTTAACCGGTTAGAATCGAGAAATGAATGGAGTAGGATAATCGGGTGTTATTGGGTTGGACTTACTGGGGTAGTTTGGTGTTAGAATTGATTGGTTTTGTGAGGTTTGGGCTTTGGACAGCCATGGAAGTTCTGAGTTCGCAGGCTCGCCAGGCGAAGCCCAACGAGCAGCAGCGAACTAAATCCGAAGCATCTACCCTGTCTTTGTTGGTAAGTTCGTCAGGCGAATGAGAGTGGCGAAGGTTCACCAGGCGAGTGTGCAGGCGAGTGCTAGCGAGTAATTCCAAAAATAACTCTCAGTGGTCTTCGCTGGCATGTTCGCCCGGCGAACTAGGTAGCGAAGGTTCGCCAGAGGCTTCGCCAGGCGAAGGTTGGCGAATGCGTCAGCATTTTCCTATTTTCTGTGTTTTTTCCCTTTTCATGCGGATCTCTCTGTTCAGTTATGTTTAATCCTTATCAAATTGAATAGTTTTCTGTGTCGTGTGGTATGTTATGTACGGGTAGCCGCAAGGCGTGAATCCTAGAATGCGGAATTTTGATTGTGAAAATATATGCCTTATATGGAATGGTATGTGTTGAAATGAAGAGTATGTGTATTTTATAGAGTATAAGTATATTGTGAATGTGCATAGATTGTATGTGCTTGTATGAGATGAATATGCATAGTGATATATTTGCGAATATGTATGCATATAGAGTAATGTTGTGAGTCATTTTGCATAAAGGCATCATGATGTACATCCTAGCGATGTTGATTCCTTGGAGAATCTGCTGAACATTTGATTCCTCAGAGAATCTGCAGAGTATTTGATTCCTTGGAGAATCTGCTGAATATTCGATTCCTCGGAGAATCTGATGAATATTTGATTTCTTGGAGAATCTGCTGAATACTTGATTCCTTGGAGAATCTGCTGAATTGAGTCGGTACCGCATTTGCATCTGCATAGAGTCGTGAGTCGGTCTCTATGAGTTGCATTGGTCATCTTTATATGATGTATGGAATGAATTGAACATAATTCTAGATGTTTATGTGGAAGATGATGAGTATGTATAGACGCATGATTTGATGAATATGCTTGATTGTGTGAATATGCATCGTGATGAGATGTGGTGAGAATCTGAATTGTGTTAATCTCATGTATGTATATAGATATATAAATATGTGTATTGACTGTTATGATATTGTTTCTCACTCTTCTGCTATTTCATAATGCTCTATGAGGCATTGCAGAGTAGGATTGCTGGAGGTCCTTTTTGTGAAGCAGGTCTTCATTATTTTTGGTCGATGACTCTGATATGTAACATCTGGGTAGTTAGGAAGCCTTTGGTTCTTTTTGGAGATACTTTTGCTTTGATTTCTTTTGTGATACATCTGCGTATGTATCTGATAATGGATGTTCGTATATATGAATTAACTGAATGATGTATATATGTTTATATGAATGTATTGATTCAATGTTTAGTTGTTTCCGCTTTATTCTAAATATTGAGATGTGAGTTTTAGAACTATGTTCTTCAGATGTGAATTGCCCATTGTTGCATATCTATTTGAGCAGGTGTTGTAGGTGTTTAACTTCATGATAATGTGACACACCTCTTTTATATCATGTATTAATTAAACTCTGATGAAACTTTTATCAAGTGCTTAAATGATTTAATTGTTTATTTGAGGGTATAGAAAGGGGGTGTTATAGGTACCCCAGACCGAACTTGTCTTGCTTCTGAGGTATATCAATCACCTGCCCCCAGCCTTGGGCTGAACCATCTTGCACCACAACCTGTGCTTCTGTAAAGGAAGACATAGCCACCTCAGGCTCTTTACTCACAACAGGAGACTTGTCTTTAATCTTGACCGCTTCGAAGGCCTGGAAAATAGTTTCATGGATCTCTCCGTCCACTTCAACATATTTAAAGGATGATAAATGTCTGACCATGATATCCTCCTCCCCTCAAACCGTAACAACGCTACCACCAACCATGTATTTCAGCTTTTGATGCAGCGTAGAGGTTATAGCTCCCGCTGAATGAATCCATGGACAACCTAGTAAACAACTGTAGGCCGGATGGATATCCATGATGTAAAAAACTACATCAAAGACTTCAGGTCCAACCTGAATAGGAAAAGTTACCTCCCCAAACATAGATCTTCGGGTTCTGTCAAACGCACGCACCACCAAATCACTTGGCGTGCAAATCAACCCCTTCATATCTAACTTCATTAGAGCCTTCTTCGGAAGCACGTTTAAGGACGATCCCGTATCCACCAACACATGAGACATGATAGCCCCTTGGCATTCCAAAGATATGTGCAGCACACAATTATGATTTCTGCCTCTGGGCGTCAAATCCAGGTCTGTAAAGCCTAAGTCGTTTCCTACGTTTACATGCGCCACAACTCCCTCAAGTTGATTAACTGAAATTTCCTGCGGCACGTAAGCAGTGTTTAGTATTCTTAGTAATGCATTCATATGCGCCCTAGAGCAAAGGAGTAACGATAGGATGGATATTTTGGAAGCAGTTTGCTGCAAGTGATCGACTATCTTATAGTCGCTTTTCCGAATCAGCCTCATAAATTCCTCCGCGTCTTTCAACAAAGATTCTCTTTCCCCAGATTTAGAAGTCTCCTCCACTATCGGTCTTTTCCCCTTGTCCACCTTATCAACAATCACTTCAAGCGACGGAAAGACTCGGCCACTGCGAGTAATACCTCCTTCTCCCACTAGATTGTCAACTGAACTTGCAGGGGGATCATTCAATTTTATCTTCTTCCCATTACAGTACACTTCGGCTCCGTAATTCCACAAAATAGCCTTAGTGCTTTCAAATGGCACAGGACCTGCTTTTGTGATAGTTACCATTGGCGGCTTTGGTGCACAGATAGTAACAGTCTTATACGGGATGGAGATTGTCGCAATCTCATCCTTTTATTCAGCCACCAAATCCTCAGACTCTCTTCCAACATAACGGTCAAATTGTAAAACTCCGTTATCCATCATCTCCTGAATACATCTTCTCAATAATCCACATCCTCTCTCAGGATCAGCGGAACATTCAACACAGTCCTTAGCACAACCAGGGAAAACACCCCCCTTTAGCAATCTGGCTTTCACAAAGCTTAAGGGTGTTTTCAGTTCATCAACATCCATCACCAACTTCAACACCTCCTCCTTAATAATTGCATTAACCCCAGCCTGCCCATGATTCGGCATGGGATTCTTCACCACATTGGGAACATCATTGGAAAAATTAATCGCCTTACTATCAATCATGTCTTGCACTTTATGTTTGAAGGCTTTACAATTATCAATGTTATGTCTTGGAGCACTCACAGCGAGCATTTGCATCGTACCCAGGTGGAGGAGGTCCGGTTAAGGGAGCCAAAGTCCTTTTCTGAATCAATTGCAGTTGTAGCAAAGCCTGCAATAACTGAGGGTAAGGCATAGGAGGTGCATCAAAATGCCTATTTGCTGCCCGACCTCTGTCTTGGTATCTGCCGTACCCCTGTTGATTTTGTTGCGGTCGTTGTTGTTGTTGTGGTTGTTGAACTTCTGGAATAGTGATGCTGGCAATTTACTGATGTTGTCGATTCTGACCTCTATTTCTTCCCCTTGAAATGGATACAGCGTTAGTATCTCCCTCTCATCTTTTGTTTCCAAACACCTTTTTATTCCCTCCAGCTGAGGGCATCTCACCAGCATTAATCTTTCCTAACTTAATTCCATTCTCCACCCTTTCCCCGGTGATTATCAAGTCAGAAAAACTGCCTGACATGCTGCTTATATGCTTTTCATGATACACTCCGAGTAAAGTAGCAACAAACATGTCAACGAGCTCGCGCTCTACCATGGGAGGCTGCACTCTAGCAGCAAGCTCTCGCCACCTCTGGGAGTATTCTTTAAAGCATTCATTGCTCTTCTGGGAAAGATTATGCAGCTGGACTCTATTTGGAGCAAGATCACTATTGTATTGATAGTGCCTTACAAAAGCTTCGGCTAGGTCTCTCCAACTATGGACATTAGCGGGCTCTAAGCTCATATACCATTCTAGTGAGGGACCGGATAGACTATCCTGGAAGAAGTGTATAAGTAGCTTCTCGTCATCAGAATGCACCGACATCTTGTGATAATAAGACCTCAAATGAACCCTAGGGCAAGTGGTGCCCTTGTACTTATCAAAGTCTGGGACTTTGACTTTTGGTGGCACTCTCAAGCCTGGGATCAGCCCCAGGTTAGACATATCTAGCCCCATAGAGTTTTGGCATTCAAGAGACCTCATCTTCTCTTCGATCATCTTAATCCTCCTATCAGCCTCAGAAGGTAATTCAGCAGCTACAACTCTTGGAGAAAACACATCCTCTTGTCTATCCTCATTCCAGATATGGTCCATATTACCGTGTGTTGCACACGTGGTGTCGAGACCATAGCCATTTCCATTACCATTACCGCCATTAGCAAAACCAGCATTACCACCATTTCCAGCACCAGCAGCGTGGCCACTCCCTCCAGCGGTAGGGATGACTAAAGTTGGCATAAAATTGTCTGCCCTAGGAGTTTCAATGTGAGGAGGATTAGCATCAATCCCACCGTGTAACACACCATCACCATCCACTCGTGCAATCAAAGGTTGCACTAAAGTCTGAAGTTGCGCCTGGCCACTAGCAACCCCTTGCATGACCTCTATCAGTTGTTCCATCTGATCTCTCATCTCTTTCATTTCTGCATGCATCTGATCCATCAGTCTTTTCTGGTTTCTTCTGGTACTGTACCGGTGAGTTGTCACGTCAGCAATCCTGAAACACTAGCAAACCACAGGAGAAATAAGGTTAACAGTTCCGGTGCACCTGCAAATGCGAGAAATAGGCTAAAATACAGACATGTAATTATGCAACAGGGACATTTCCCCCTCGATTCTAGTTTCCAGAAAAAACATAACAATGGAGAACCCTACGGACAAGCATAGAACGCCAACTCCTCGTATATAGATCAAAAGCCAACAAGCAATGTACAAGCTACAACTAAGTACAATAAGGAAAAAGACCTCAACCAACAAGTCTGGCGATGGTCAATACAACAAATAAACAACAAAAACTACAACAAAAATAGATAAAATAGGTCAAGCAGGATAACGTGATCGGAAATCCTCTAACATCCTCAGCGTCTCAGGGTGATCCGGCCTAGCAAGTAGTCCCTGAATAAGCAAATCCTGCTGGCTAACAGTATGCTGTAGACTATCAACGTGATCCTCCAAAGCTTCTTCCCCGAAACATGCCTCAAGCCTGCGTCTCTTGGAGTCAGCTCTCAACCTGAGATCCTTCAAGTTCGCGATCGCTTCATTCAACATGTACTCACTGTCTCGTCTAAGTGATGCTTCTGCTGCAATTTCCCCATCTTTGGCATTAAGCTGAGCCTTCAACTTGTTGATCTGAAGTTTTAACCTGTCTTCACGCTCCTTGTTGTTAGTGAGCGTGGCATTCCATATTGACTCAAACTTGGAGATCCTCAAGTAAGCCCTATCCAACTCTTCCTTCTTGGTGACAAGAACACTGTGGACAGCGTTCAAGTCTCGGCCTGTGTGCTCTCTATCACTAGTCTCCTTAGTCAGATCCGTACCCAGTTTGTTCACAAGCTCGGTTTGTCTTCTGAAAGAATGAACTGCATCTATCTTCTCACTTTGAAGCTGGATAATCTCTTTCTCCAATTCTTCATTAGCTTTTTTCAATTCTTCCTTCTTAAGCAAAACCTGATTATACTTCTGAATGTCTACTTTAGTAAGCTCTGCAATCTCAAGAGGGTGCACAGGCTTAGCAGACGGATATGGCATCATCAGCTCCTTGGCTCTACTCTGAATCCAAACCAAATAAAGAGTGTACACTTGATTATTACTCTTTCCCAAGGCAACCTTTCCTCTCCTGTGGATATTACTCCAGGCATGTTCAACTCTAGCTAAGGTATCCCCCTCTAACAAACCAGTGAGATACAGAGATTCCTGTATCTCTTCATCCTTCGGAGGACCTCTCAGTGCATACCCAAACTGTCTGATAGCAATGGACGGGTTATAGTTTATGCAACCCTTCCTTCCGACTAGCGGGACGTTAGGAAAGCTTCCACAACTATAAATAATCTCAATGCCTAATATATCCCTATCAAACCAAACAATGTCTTCGGCGGACAATCTCATTGTTGCACCTTAAATTTTGACCCCTTAGATCTTCATCATCATTTTAGGATCATATTCATTTGATTATCTAACATCAACATATTTCAAGTTGGTCTTTGTTAAGATACAGGAATCAGGGTCCCGTACAGCCGAGAATCGAGGTTTCGACAATTAATCAGTCAACATATTGGATCAATTCTCCATGAAATAGGTCTCCACATCATCAAATATACTCCATTGGATCAAGTGTGAATACAATTTGAGGTTGTCACCCAAGGATCAAGAACAGTGCAGTTCAGGATACCCGATTAGGGTTTTCGATTAGGAAAAGTCAACTGTAGTTTGAATTTTGATTTAAATGATGTTACAATGGTGGGATCATGGTCCATTAAGTTCACATGTCTTAGTGAATTCTATTCAAGAAGTTTCAAGGCCTCAAAAGACCCGGAATATCAACAGTCAACTCGATAGTCATCGATCGATCGTTCGGTTGATCAAAAAGTCAACTCTTAAATCATAAGGAATTTGACCTCAAAATATGAAGAAAAAATGTTCCTAGTAACATATTACACATGTCCATGAAGTTTCATGACCATTGGATCAAGGATTGAGGAGTAATCGAAAAATCAGGAAATTAGGGTTTTGAAAGGGGCAAGACCATAACTCCCTAACCACACATCCAATTGAGTTGGTTCAAAGCTCATTGGAAAGCTCTTGACAAGTCCTACAAAAGTCCCACTGGTCCATGAGCAGAAAATTCATAGATTTTGAGTTATGGCCAAAGTCATTACAAGAGGGAAAAATAACTTAGAAAAATTCTAAGTTATTGGCCTTTTTAGGCATGTTTTTCAGCAACTTTGAGAGGTTTTTTGACCTAGTTCCATTGTAATATGAAGATCATGAAAAGATGAAAGTTGTAGAGCTTCATGAGGGCTTTCCAAAATGTACTAGAACTCCTCCATATCCCTTATGAGTTGAGAGTTATGGATACAACAAGATGTGGTTTCAACACTTGAGTCCAACATTTTCACTTTTTCACAAACTCACCTTTTGATCACTTGAACCATTCTCAACCATTGGATCACGTTTCTATCTTTTATTTATAGATTATGAGGAGAAGAAATGCATAAAATTAAGAGGTTTAATGAGTCTTGCAAGTTGGAGGCAAGTTGTATTATTTTAATCAAAGAAAATCAAAATGAAGAAAGAGAAACTTTATGGAAATCTTGCAGCAGCAGTCCTCCTACTACCTAGCCACACTTCAATCACTTCTATGTCATTCATGCCACTTGACTTATGCATCAGCTTGAGCCAAAGACTTGAACTTGCAGCTGCAGCTGCAGCAAATCTCAAGCAAGATTGCATTTTCAAAACTCCCTCCAAAAGTGCCAAAGTACCAATCTGCCCCAAGCCTTTCCTTGCCTATAAATAGAGGCTCCCTATATGTTTCTCCTCACACCAGAGCACTCTAAAACCCAAGAGAATACCATTGCTCTCATACTACCTTGCATTTTCTTACAAGTGAAGAAAAAACTATCCTAAAATACCTCAAAAATCTGCCTTGAGCAAAACAGCTTCCAAAACCATTTTCACCCACTCAAAATCACCACAAACCATCCACAAAATCCAAAAATGATGTGTGGGAGGTGTTCAAACTCTTAAACCAGTCAAAACCCTCATTTTCCCAAAAGTCAACTCTCAAACAAGCAAAGTTTGACTTCACACACAAAATCTGCCAAAGCACTGCTCAGACCTGTTTTGATCATTGTAAACCTCCAAACACCTTAGGTTTATGATGTACCAACTGTCCATAACCTAAAATACCATCATCATCACTTTTTTCAAGTTCTGGTTCAAGATTCACTTGTTTACTTCAAGTGTAAGAAAGACTGCATTTTCACCAAGGCATTGGATTGGATCTTATTTGGAGGCTTCAAGGTTTTCCCTTCTATATTAGCTTGCTTGGAGGTCTACAAGAGGTTAGTAATCACTATCCTATTGTTTAACTGTCATGAACATGATTAGTGTACATTGGTTGGAACAGTTTTGAATATAAGTGCAACTCATGTATGAATCTGCCATGACTGTTTGTTTTGCTCACCAATATGTTTAAATACATTTCTGTGATGCTATGTGTTTGTTCTTGGAGACTCTCTTAAACATTTCCCTATGTCATGTATGAACATGTGAATAATTGCTTGCAACTGTCTTGGAGATTGATGCTGGATCTAACTGTTGATCTTTTCCATTAATGAATCATGTTGTTGTTTCTGTCTAGATTAAGTATTATGCTCATGTTTAGAATGGTTGGTAAACCATCTTTCATTTGAAGACCCTTGGTGGATTATGCTTAATATTGCTCTTGATATACTTGACATTTTCTATTTGAGTCTAGGTTAGGGCAGTTTTTATTTTAGTTATTAAACTGTTTTGAACTATCAACATGAGAGGCCTAGGTCAGTGGAAATATTAAGTGTGGTCATGTCTAATATTTCTCAGTAGAAACATAACCTTGTTCATACTTGGACCTTTCTAACTTAGTTGGAGCTTGCATTATTTGTTGTCATTCCGTTTCTTTATTTAAAGGGTTGCTGTTAGCGTTTATGTGAAGATGGATTTATCAATCCATGATGAGATACTTAGGGTGGTTGGACCTTTGCATTTAGCTTCCTAGGCATTGTAATGTCAAGCTCCTGCATGTGTTTAGCTTTAGTTCAGAGTTGTGACTTTAAGCTTAGTTTGATGGTTGGAGCTGGGATTCAAACAATATCCATGACTGTTTCAGCTGTTGCTAGTTTGTGTTTTCATGAAAAGCAGTTTGGGAGGCTGAAGCCAGATTTGTGTTAATAAGGTCTTGTGTGGACTGTTGGATTGTTGTGAGCATGTTTTTTTTCTTGGTTTGATTGTTCAGAGAATTTTGGTGGTATTTGGTGAGAGTCTTTTGGTGCTGTTAAGCATTAGTGTGTAGTTTAAGTGGGATAGCAGCATTAGATTCTTTGATTGAGGTGCATTCTCATTTTGTTGTGTGCCTCTCTTTTGGAGGCCTGGCCTGGTTCATGTTTCTGGACCAGTCTAGCTTTTAGCATGGTCATGACCTGTTGAGGCCTGCTGCTAGGATGTTTTGAGTTTAGGCTGATAAGTTCAGTAGGAGATCTTCCATTTTTGCTCTGATAGGAGAGGGCCATTAGCTTATTGCTTTGAGTGAACCCCTTTTAGCTTGAAAGTCTGTTAGACATTTTGAGGCACAGAATTAATGCATAATGCTAGCATAATCATATTGAATTTCATAGTAGTATTTCCAGGGTTGTCTATGTACATCTGTTGCCATAAGCAAACTTTCTGATCATGACAGTTTTTGCTCCTTTTGCTGTTGGTAACAAGGAACTTTGTTTGTTTAATGATGTTTAAGTCTTGGTTTAACCTCACTGTCAAGATTTCAGCTTTGTGAAGTCATGATATTTTGAATCCCTCCTTTATATGTCATGATTGAACTTAGACTATATGCTTGCCTCAATTTGAAATTGCCTTAAGAGTTGTTTTTTTGTAATAGCCATGCTGTCTAGAACCATGTTCTATGTTTACCTTTAAGTGAGGATGTATTGTTGTTAGAATTCACTTATAGGTCATTTTTGAATGAGCAAGATCTCTGTCTAGTGCAGGTTGGGTGCTGTTTACCAACCATGCTGTCTAATGTTCTCATAGGTGTTGAGATCTCTAGGATTTTTTAGGTCTTATTTCTGGTTATGAGTTCATGTTGGTTTGACCTAAGATCTGCTTCATATGATTACTGTTTGTTTGTGTCTTGATGACATACATGTTTTAGTTACATCGCAACTGCTTGAAATAACTTTGTCCCAGCTGCATAAAGCATTGCACTCAGAGTCTTATTTCTATCCTTAAGGTGGGATATGTGAAGGTCAATTGTAGGCCTGCTGTTTTGGTTGGAACATCATGCATTGGTAATTGATCTATGCTATCCAGTTTTGAACCTTGTCATAGCAACTTGTGCAACAGCTGCAGTTCATGTGCCTTTTTCTGATTTGAGTTGGTTTTGAGTCCTCTTTAAGTTTGAGTTTCATAAACCATGTATTTGAAGTATGTACAAGCTTTTGATTGGCCTGAACATGTCTTGATTTGAGCTGTAGCTTTGAAAAATCATTTCAAACCCTTAGCCTGCATTTACAATTGAATTTCACTTTGTGTTCATTATTTTGAAAAACTGAGAGCACCATTGTGATCCTTGTTAAAATTCAAGTGAGTTAGAATCAAATTTTGCTAGATTTGGTTGAGATTTGATCAAGTTTGAGATCAATCCGTTTGGACTTGCCTTGCTTGTTTTCCTCTTTGATTTTGGCCCAGAATATTTGCTTAGTTAGGTATATGTTTTATTTGGGGTGGCATAATCCTTGGATGTATCGCCACCCCAGTGGTTATGCCTTTACTCTCATATTGCCTTGCCATGTACCAAACCTGGGTTCGATCCGTGTGGAGATCAACCCTTTTTATTTATTTTCATATTTTCCTTGTTTTCACTCTTCTCTTTATTCTTCTCTCAATCATCTCACGCGCGCCTCTAGTAGATTTGGCAAGGTTTTAAACCTGTGACTCAAAGGTGGTGGGTTCAACACCCACGAAGCGCCCTCCTATCTTTTTAATCATAAAAATCTTTGGTTTTTATTTAATTGTCATTAAACTTCCAAAAATCATAACTTCATCAATTTTTTTTATTTTTGATTGGTTCTTTTTGCAAATATCTCATATTTTTGCATATTTTCATGTGGTATATGAATATTCTAAAATTTTCATTTTGGAAAAATATTTTGCATTAAAAGAAGCTACGCTGCATTTTTAGGGTTTTTACCCTCCTCTCTTGCATCCTTTCATTCAAACTTTTGAACTCCTTCTTAAGCTTTGTTTGTCAACTCATTCGTGCATGTGATTATAACTACTATGGCTTGTAAGCATTGTGTTTGTTCCATTTCATTTTTAAATCCCCATGAAGTTTTGAACTTCTCCTTTATATTTGTTGTGACATTTGTTTAGGCATGATGCCTGTAAGTATACATGTCATCTTGTAAGCCCTATTGAAACCCCATCTTTGTTAAGATGCATCTTTGTTAAGATCCCCTTCCGTCTTTATTAAGATGTACCCCATTCTTCGTTAAGATATGCTTTGGTTTTCACCTGTCATTAATTCTTGTAAGAACTTCCCCCTTTCATGATATTGTGATATCTTGATACTTGCTTTGGTCATAACCATTTATCGTGATTGAAATCATTGGTTGATATTGTAATATCTTAAATGCTTGCTTTGGTTGTAACCATTCATATTGATTCAAATACTTGCTTATTGTAATATGCTTGCTTATTCTTGGTTGTAACCATATCCCTTATATTCATCATGTGTGAATGATTATGCTTTGTTAAGTTTATTTCCCCCAAGGGATGGAACTTTTTATTTCTCACCCAAGTTGCCTAATCTTTTCCCTTTCAAAGGAAAGTCTCTCTGTTGACCCTTGGGTCATAGATAGCTCATTAACTCATAGGTCTGGATAGAACCTTCTTCCCCTTTTGGTCTGGATAGAACCAATAGGATTTAAACTCATAGGTCTGGATAGAACCTCTTCCCCCTTTTGGTCTGGATAGAACCAATAGGATATAAAATCATAGGTATGGATAGAACCTTCTTCCCCTTTTGGTCTAGATAGAACCAATAGGATTTAAACTCATAGGTCTGGATAGAACCTTTTTCCCCTTTTGGTCTGGATAGAACCAATAGGATTTAAACTCATAGGTCTAGATAGAACCTCTTCCCCCTTTTGGTCTGGATAGAACCAATAGGATATAAAATCATAGGTCTGGATAGAACCTTCTTCCCCTTTTGGTCTGGATAGAACCAATAGGATTTAAACTCTTAGGTCTGGATAGAACCTTCTCCCCTTTTTGGTCTAGATAGAACCAATAGGATTTTAAATCATAGGTCTGGATAGAACCTTCCCTCCTTTTGGTCTGGATAGAACCAATAGGATATAACCTCTTAGGTCTGGATAGAACCTTCTCCCTCTTTTTGGTCTGGAAAGAACCAATTGATCCTTATTCTGTAGTTCGTGCCCGAACTACGACCGCTCTGATTTCTCATTGGATAATGAGAATACGTAGGCACAAGATGCGATATCTTGACGAGCAACATTCCCCCTTCTTCCACCTTTTGGTCTGGATAGAACCAGTTGATCTTACAACATAGAGATAGGTAGAGTTTGGTTAACTCTATGTAAGAATCATGGAGATGATTACTTACTCCCCTTTCTTGAGCGTTCAATGTAGATCTAGAGAGTTTTCTTAAACTCTACACAAACATTGTAATGTCTGTTCCCCCTTGAACCTTGATCATAATCAAGTGTTCTTTACCCCTAGTGAAGTGAACTACGATTGCTCTGATTCTATCCTAGTAAGGATACTTAGGCAAAGGACGCGATGTCTTTGCGAGCAAACTTAGAAACTATCTTTAGATCTTAACCTACACCTTTTACCCAATCCCAAACCATAGCAAACTTAGCATACAAACAAACAAAAGGTTCTTGTAAAGTACTACAGATGTTTAGGATGTGAAATACCTACCCTAGGCATAACCAACCCCCGATCCCCGAATCTCTTAGCGTTGTTGTTACATCGCGCAAAAGGTCCTTTCTTTCTTTAGACCTTTCCTTTGGATAAATTAAAGTCCGGTTGTGAATTTAAGAATTAAAGATTCAAGTTAATCAATAGCTTGGTATCGCGATTCTCACCGCAACAGAAATGGCGACTTCACTGGGGACGACACTTAAACTTGAGGGTTTAGCCTATTTTTGTTTGATTATATGCTATATTTGTGAATATTTGCTTAACATGTATATTTGTCAATATATTTGTTTGAATGTTCGATATTGGGTACTTTGAGTGGTGAGGCAGTCCTATACCCGGACTTGAGTGCAATTATGATAGGATGGTGGTATATTCAAGAAGGCTTATAGGGAGTTGATTCCCGACCAAGCTAACTTGAGAAACCACCGCTCAGTGGAGGCCCTTTTTTAGAGTGGTTTTGTTAAACGAGTATTCGTGAAAGCAATACTACTTTCAACCTAGGAGCCCGTGACACTGTGGACTTTTAGATTACACTTTACCCCACTTTGGCCTTATTAGGACGTAGTGCGATGGCTATAAGCAAGTATTTTCGAAGTAGTTGATACGCGATACTACACTCGGAAGTGACTCTTTTGAGAATATTATCGATTACCGAGTGATTTGGGAAATTAATAATATCCGAAAGATGGGTTGTTGACCCTGGGAACTTTGTTAAGAACTCGTTCGGCAGGTACAAATTAACCCATAGTACAAATCCTTGGGGATGGGTAAAATTTTTGACTCCATTGCTTGGGCTTCAAGTTTAGGGAGCCTTTGTGTGTGCAACGCATTGTATTTGTGAATATTTTCTTACATATATATTTGTCAATATATTTGTTTGTGTGTTGTGGATATTGGGTGCCTTGAGAGTTGAGATAAATCCTAACCCGGATTTGAGTGACCCATGAGATAGGATTGTGATATGATCAATAGTTGGGCTATTGGGAGTAGTCCCAGTATGCCTAACATATGATGTAATCGCACTCAGTGGAGACTCTTTTGAGATGATTAGTAATGCATGAGTAGTCGTGTATTCGCTAATTACTTCAATATGAGTCCGTGAAGCTGGGAACATTTAGTAACACTTTTACCCCACTTGGCCTTTTTAGGAGTAGTGCGGAAACTGTTAGGGAGTAGTCCCTCAATAGTTGTCACGCGGTGCTACACTCAAACGAGTTTATCTTGAGAATATTGTTAACTCACGTGAGTAGTCGCGTTAGTTGGCAATATCCGAAGGATTTACTATGACTTTGGGAACTTTTGTTAGAACCCGTTTGGCAGGTACAAACAGCTCATAGTACAAATCCTTGGGGATGGGTAGACCTTTGACTCCTTGCTTTGATCTTGAGCCTAGGAGGTCTTTGTGTGTGCATGTGTATTTGTGAATACTTGCCTTTGTGTTATGTGTACATCATCCCATCATATCACCATAAGCATATCATATCGCAACTAGTTTTGTAAAGCTCAGTCGATCTCTGGTATTTTTAAAAGTTGTAACTTTTCCCATGATTGATGAAATGAGGGTTTTGATCTAATCAATCTTCTGAGTTTTGTAAAACCAGTTGCATTTTTTTCACTTGCATCAGCATTTTGCATATCATACTTCGTTGCGTTGGTCTTTTGGTTCATTCTATGTTCCGTTGATATCAGAGAGATAGAGAGGGAATACCTAGCACATATCCGAGACAAATGGCAAAAATGGAGGGACTTTTGAAAGCTCAGGAAATGCTGAAAGAGGACATCAAAATTCTCAAGTGTCAGATGAATTAGGTTCTAGAGACATTGCAGAACATGATGACAAAAGAAGTTCACTCCAACCATGTGACGTCCAGAGAAACTAGGGATGTATTATCTCCGATGATTCCTCCAACTCAAGGACATTCTCGGTATCAACAACCAGATAACCGTCAACCGCGTCAGCACGCTCAACAAAAACCAAGGAAACCAGAGAGTCTGTTTCCAATGTCTCACGATCAGATATTTCCAGACTTGATCCAAGGTGGATTGATAATACCAAAGGAACTGGAACCAGTAATTCCTCCTTACTCTCTGAACTTTGATACCAACGCTAAATGGGACTATCATACTAGGGCACTAGGGCGTTCAACTGAAGACTCTCAGTACTCAGTGTTTGTTCCTCCTCAAGTTTCTCAAAGCCGGAGTTTGAACAAGAAGAATCATGTCAGGAAAAATAAGACTCGCTGTAAGCCAACTCCAGTACCGTTAAGCAAACTTTACCCGCTACTGATTCAGAACTCACTAGTGACTCCGCGATTATCCAATCATGTGCCAGGACCATGGCATAATGCGAACCTGAACTGTGAATTTCACAAAGGAGCTGAAGGACACAACTTAGATGCATGTATATTGTAACACCCCGTTCCCAAAATAAAATAAAACAATTAAATAAAACACATATCAGAGTTTCTCTCCCAGACGGGATGCCACAATACACATCAAAATTTCTACAAATATTTTTCCAAATAATTTTTAACTGAATTTTTCAATAAAATTGCAGCGGAAAATGATATGGCCTGTCATAACACAAAATATTATATACATACACCATCCATATCCATCTTCATCATCATATATAAAATAACGGCCATTTGCCCCAAACTACACAACATCATCAAACATCACCACACATATACCAAAAACAGATACGCCACAGGGGCACACGTATCAACATCGACAATAAAACTCCCAAAACGCCCCGGTGTTACGTATCAGAGCAGCCCTACGGAGACACCACAATCCAACAAGCTAAACACCTGGATTGTCTGTACTTCCGAAGAAGCACAGACCACAACAGCAACAAAGGGGTGAGAATCACGATTAAATAATAATGGTATAATAGTACATGAAATAAAATGCAGAAATCAATAATAATACTATTTCATATACATGTCATCCGGACTCACAGTCCCACCATCAACCACAACACACTATCACGCAACAATGCACCCACACAACTCTAAACATACGGTACCGACTCACAATCACGATGGACACCAGGCCATCAACCCTCCACGCAGGAGCACATATCAACGATGGGAACTTGGCCATCAACCCTCCACAATGGGAGCACCACAACAATAACGATCAGCACCTGTCCATCACCCTCCACAACGGGAGCACATCTCCGATGGACACCTGGCCATCACCCTCCACTACGGGAGCACCTCATCAACATCGATGGACACTTGGCCATCACCCTCCCCACCGGGAGCACAACACAATAACATCGATGGACACATGGCCATCACCCTCCCCACCGGGAGCACAACAAAATAACATCGATGGACATATGGCCATCACCCTCCCCACCGGAAGCACAACACAATATTCACACGCATCAAACATCTAGCACACCAAGTGCACACCGATCCTATTGATCCACCCCACACACAAGATATACGTATACACGATGCACAAGGCGTACCGATCCCACAGATCCACTCACATCATAAAATACATACATAATAAGCACACACAGTGCGTCGATCCCACGGATCCATTCACCACACAACTTATCACATACAATGCACACAAGGCATGTCGGTCCTACTGACCCAATACATTATATAACAGCACACAATTGCAACACATAATAAGTGTATCTATCCTCACGGATCCACTCACCTCATAAAATACATACATAATAAGCACACACAGCACACCCACAGTGCACACATCTCACGTGCACAACCGCATCGGTTCATACATAACGCATAATTCAACGATTATGCCACTTGCGATAAACACTGGCCAAACAGCCCTACAACCACCAACATACGCTTGCCTCAGCTCTCCAGCAAGCATTTCATCGCACAAGACCAACGAGGGTCCAAGTCCACAAAGGAAACAACACAAAACAGCAGCAAAAACACAAACTGCTGTCGGGATCGCTGGCACATTCGCCCGGCGAAGCCCCGCAGCGAACACTCGCTGCCATTCGCCTGGAGAAACCTCTAGTGAAGCCAAACAGTAGCTTCTGCCAGCACTCGCTGGCTAGTTCTTCCGGCGAAGCCTGGCGAAGGCTCGCCCCCTATTCGCCCAATGAATACCTGCGTACTCGGAAAAAAATCTGCGCACCAGAATCATCATCCACTCCCGATTCCGCCCGATTAAATCAAAACTCGCAACTAACAATATGCTACAACTGAGCTACGGGTCTATTCCCGATTCTATCCATTAAAACGCATCATCTGCTTAAGTTACCGATTTCCGGCATAACTCCGAAACTACTCAAAAACCCCAAATTCACTCAAACATCATCCCCCAGCACATGCAAACGAAATTAACATAATCTAACACAATAACCTCAGCAACAACAACGTGCAATAGCATCAATTCATCATCAACATGCAAATTATTCATACATGGGGTTAGGGATTCCCCTTCTACCAACATTCATGTAAAATACCATTTAACCGTTAAATTCCCCCCCCCCCCTTGCCTCAAATTCGTGTTGATGATGGAAGAGCTTCACAAATCTCAGCCTTGATGATCCTGTTGCTTCAGCTCCAATTCTTGCTCACTCTTTCTCCTCCACATGCGTGCATGTGTTCTCCTTCAACCATGTTCTTCTTCCCCCTTTCTCTTCAATTTCCAATAATGCCCTCAATTCCAATAATTCCCTTATTAATCCAAATAACTCCTTTTAATAATAATTCGTCATAATATTTTTATTCCAAAAATCCAATTAATAACATTTTCTCATTTATATTAATATTAACAATAATAATGATAATAATTAATAATAATTTTTACATTACTATCAATTATCACATTTTATCACAATTTATTAATATTATGAGTTCTTGACCTTCCACGATAATTCTCAAAATACAACCGCGAATAAAATAATCACAGAAACCAAAAATAATTAAAATGGGCGTTACAACTCTCCCCCACTTTAATTATTTTCGTCCTCGAAAATACCTGATGGAAACAGCTCCGGATATGCTTCCCGCATCCTGCTTTCCAATTCCCAGGTCACACTGCCACCAGTAGCACCTCCCCAAACCAGTCTCACCAACGATATCTCTTTCCCTCTGAGTCGCTTCATCTTGCGATCCTCGATCCTCAACGGCAACGTCTCCACAGTTAGGTTCTCTCTAACTTGGACTTCATATCTCTGAATCACATGAGACGGATCGTGTACATACTTCCGAAGTTGCAACACGTGAAACACGTCATGCAAGTTCGAAAGCTCCGGCGGCAACGCCACCCTATAAGCCACAACACCGATCCTCTGTAAAATCTGATACGGTCCGATAAACTTCGGGTCCAACTTCTTGGACTTCAAAGCACGTCCAACACCCGTCACTGGGTTAACCTTCAAGAATACATGGCCACCCTCACTGAATTCCAACTCTTTCCTACGGTTATCATAATAACTCTTTTGTCGATCTTGAGATGCTTTCATCTTTTCACGGATCATCTGCACTGTCTCAGTAGTCTACTGTACCATCTCTGGTCCCAAAACCACACTCTCACCCGACTCATACCAACACAAAGGAGTCCTGCACCTCCTACCATAAAGAGCCTCCAACGGTGCCATCCCGATACTAGAATGGTAACTGTTATTGTACGTGAACTCTACCAAAGGCAAATGAGTATCCCACGTACCACCTTTCTCCAACACACAAGCCCGCAACAAATCCTCTGAAGTCTGAATAGTCAGTTCCGTCTTCCCATCCGTCTGCGGATGATAAGTTGAACTCAACTTCAACTCAGTACCCAAAGCCTCTTGTAAACTCTTCCAAAATGCAGAAGTGAACCTCGGATCTCTATCCGACACAATACTCAACGGTATACCGTGCAGCTTCACAATTACCCGGATATAAATCTATGCAAGTTTCTCCAACGGAAAGCTAATACTGATCGGTACAAAGTGTGCAAACTTCGTAAGCCGATCCACAATCACCCAAATGTCGTCAAATCCTCTCGCCGTATTCGGAAAACCTGTAACAAAGTCCATAGCAATACAATCCCACTTCCAAACCAGAATCTCTAACGGTTGCATCATCCCAGAAGGTCTCTAATGCTCCACTTTCGATTTCTGACAAACCAAACAAGCATAGACATATCGAGCAATATCCTTTTTCATGCCCGACCACCAAAACAACTTTTTCAAGTTCTGATACATCTTCGTAGCTCCTGGATAAACACTCAGGCTACTACGATGTCCTTCGTTCAAAATCGACTTCTTCAACTCATCATTATCCGGCACACAAATTCTGCCCTGAAACCTCAATACACCCGCACTATCCAACCTGAAATCACTACCGGAGTCACTTCCGGCTTCTTGCGTCAAATCCACAAGTTTCACATCCAATTTCTGATGTTCCTTAATCATGTCCAAGAAATCATTCTTTACTTGCAATTTACCCAACGTCACACCATCCGATGTAAACTCACAAACCATGCTCAAATCCCGAAATTGCTCAATAAGCTCCATCTCTTTTACCATCAATGCCGACATATGAATTGTCTTTCTGCTCAACGCATCCGCAACCACATTCGCTTTCCCTGGGTGATAACTCAAACTAAAATCATAATCCTTCAAGAATTCCAACCATCTCCTCTGCCGCATATTTAGCTCCTTCTAATCAAACAAATATTTCAAACTTTTGTGATCACTGAATACCTCAAACCTCGAACCATATAAATAATGTCGCCAAATCTTCAACATAAAAACTATCGCAGCCAATTCAAGGTCATGAGTAGGATAGTTCCGCTCATGCACCCTCAATTATCGCGAAGCATAGGCTACCACTTTTCCATTCTGCATAAGAACTCCACCCAATCCCATTTTGGACGCATCACAATATACCACAAAAGGCTCACATGGATTCGGTAACACCAACACCAGCGTTGAAGTCAATATCTTTTTCAGTTCCTCAAAACTCTCTTCACAAGTCGCATCCCACACAAACACTTGATCTTTCCTGGTCAACTGAGTCAACGGCAAAGCCAATCTAGAAAAGCCTTCAATGAATCTTCGGTAATACCTTGTTAAGCCCAAAAAGCTTCTAACCTCTGTTACCATCTTTGGCGGTTCCACCTGTAACACCGCACTCACCTTATATGGATCCACAGAAACACCATCACTCGAAATAACATGCCCCAGAAAACTCACCGTCTTCAACCAGAACTCACACTTTGATAACTTAGCAAACAACTTGTTATCCTTCAACACTTGCAAAGCGATCCTCAAATGTTCCGCATGCTCTTCCTCAGACTTAGAATAAATCAGAATGTCATCAATGAACACGATAATAAACTGATCCAAATAAGAATGGAAGATACGGTTTATATATTCCATAAACACACCCGGCGCATTAGACACTCCGAAAGGCATTACTGCATACTCGTAATGTCCATATCGAGTCCTAAATGCTGTCTTCTGAATATCACCTTCTCTCACTCTTATCTGATGATAACCCGAACTAAAGTCGATCTTACTAAACACACGAGCTCCCACCAACTGATCCATCAAATCATCGATCCTTGGAAGAGGATATTTGTTCTTGATGGTCACTTTGTTCAACTGTCGGTAGTCAATGCACAAACGCATGCTACCGTTCTTCTTCTTCACTAACAATACTGGAGCTTCCCACAGCGACACACTTGGTCTAATAAACTTTCTATCCAACAACTCTCCAATCTAAGATTTCAACTCGGTTAACTCCATTGCCGACATCCTGTACGGCGCCATAGAAATAGGCCTCGTACCAGGTGTCGCTACGCGAAAAATGACACAGAGTCGCCGCCGGATTTTATTTATCCCACGGGGGGAAAGGGAAATAGAGATAAAACCTTTGGGAGAAGAGTGTGGTCATCGCAACCAAGTCTTAGGGTTCAGGAGTCGGTTATGCGAGGGGAAGGTGTTAGCACCCCCTCGCATCCATCGTACTCGATGGGAACCTCCTAGGTTATTTAACGTGAATGGGTGTTTTTATTAAGAGTTTGCTTGTTTAGAGAAAAGAGGGGTTGGTTTATTTATTTTAATGCTCGCCAAGGATTGTGGCCCTTGTGCCTATGTATCCTCACTTAAAAGAAGTGAAGAATCAGAGCTCCGTAGTTCGGAGGCTTACGAAATAGTTGTTTGTTGGTTGATTTTATACCTTGAAAAAGGGTTTCTGGATTGATGCCCTAAGGCGAAAATAGGTTTGATGAGTTGATGTTATTTTTAAGTTTCTTAAGAGAAATTATTCTTCATTAGGATTATACACAAAAGACTTTGGATAGAAATGAACGTTTCGAATAACCAAGTCGAGCGCCTTGTATCCAAAACATTCAGAACGAGTGTAGGAGGACTCCATTCTAATTCCTTTTCTACCACTTTAAAGTTCGTGGTGCATAATTCTAATCGTTTATGTTATTGTGTTTTGGATTTTTTATGAGAAAAGAGAACCACTTGACGTTGGATCAAGGTTTATTGTTTGTAAAAGTATTTGAGGTGATACGAACAAGGTCGATGGTGGACGCACAAGGCGGCCGACTTACAAGGGTTGAAAATGGCTCGATAAAATCGAGAGTTTGTTTTTGAAAATGGTTTTTGGAATCAAAAGTCACCAAGGACAATAGCAACATTCATACTAAAATCATACAAACATATGGGATTAGTCGGCTAAAAAAATCGAGACATGCAATAAAAACGGGAAAAAAATTTTTGGAGGTAAAATATCGAAAAAAGTAGCAAAACAGTGGTGTAACACGGGTGGCCGTGTTGTGTGACACGGCCCATGTCATAGGGTACCTGCAATGTGGGTTTTTAGGGCGTGACAGAGGTGTGACACGGGTGGCCGTGTTGTGTGACACGGCCCGTGTCATAAGGTCTGGGAGAAAAAATATTTTTAGGGCAAACAGAGGTGCAACACGGGTGGCTGTGTTGTGTGACACGGCCCGTGTTGTGAGGCCTGGGGTTTTTGGACGTTGAAATCTCAAACAGAGGTGCAACACGGGTGGCCGTGTTGTGTGACACGGCCCGTGTTGGGCGACACGGGTGGCCGTGTTGTGTGACACGACCCGTGTCAGGCTACCAGAGTGAAAAAACCTAACTTTTTCTATGTTTTTCTTTCGTGTTTGTGGTTTCTTGAGAATGGTTTCTTGGTCCCTTTGGAACCTTACATGATACATACAATACAACAACACATAAAAGGGTAAACAAAATGAATGTAAATAGCAAAAAAAGTAAAGAGAGAAAGGTTGGAGGAAATGGATACCCAAGAGCTTTCTATCCTTCTTGCAAGTCCTCCTTGGTCTTGGTTGAATGTACCTCACTCTTCTTCACTCTATGTTGTGAAGGTTTTGTTTCTCTATGATCCTCTTGGTTCTATATCATTCTCTTTTTCTGGTTTGCAAAGCTTCCTATTTTTCTGGTTTTTAGGGTCTTGTTTGCTCTCTCTATTTTTTGGTTTTGCAATGTGTGTCTAGAATGAATGTTGAATGAATGAATTCTCTTGTTTACAGCCCCCTCCTCTTATCTCAGCTCCTAGGGTTTTCTCTTCCCCCCAAACATCAGATTTTTTCATGGGGCAATGTCTCTTGCCACCTTTTCTCATGTCACTCTCTTTCTTTCCATTTCCATGCAACTTATTATGCTGCATTTTCTGCACTACTTTCCTATACTATTTGCTGCAGCACCTTGTGCCTTGCACCCATTTTGTTGGTTTGTGTTTGGACAGCTCCTCTTGGTCAATGCCACCAACTCTTGACAGTATTTTGAAAATTCTGATATGTAGAAGCATTGTCACATGTTATTCCCTTGGTCTTGTGACATGTAGATTTTGTGACATGAGGTAGTTTGCCTCCTCTTGCATGGGGCTGTTTTGTTCATGACTAACATGCATAATCTTGGTCCTAAAACATTCCAATGTTGATTTAATCCTTGCATGTTTCTTGGATGTTTGTAAGCATAATGTAGACTTGGTGTGGCATTACCATAACATGAATTTGACTAGAGACTTGAATGAAGATTAGAAATAAATTAATTTCTAAACATTACTTAGAGTTGGAAATCTTGCAACAAATGACATTCTTGTAATGTCATAAAACTTCTCTTTGTAATATTTTTGCCTTTAACCTTGAATTCATGATGGATTTCGTTAGAACCATTAAGCTTGAAATGGATGAAGTCTTGAATTATGGATTTGTGATCTTGACCCATGCTTTGCAAATTTGAACTCCACTTGATCAAGAATTTAAAACAAAATTGGATGAAGCAATCTTGAATTATGCCTTGCATTTCATGGTCATTAGGAATATATCTTGAATATCCTAATATTTTGTCAAGTAACTTCACTTTGAAGAAATCTACAAAGTAGACTTTCCAATTTAGATCAAACCTTAAATGATGAACCTTTCCTTCCATGTAGTCCAAGATAGACAAGTTATCTTATTTGAAATGGAAAATTACAAATCGACCCAATCCGTACCCACATGCTCGATATGCAATAAAATGATGTATGATATAGCGAATGTAGGGTATAAAGGATAAAGGCAAAAATGAGGGTGTGACACCAGGAACAAGATCCATGTTAAACTCAACCTCTCTCTTCGGAGGCAACTCTGTAATATCATCCGGGAACACCTCCGGAAACTCATTCACCACAGCTAACTCATCCAACAATGCCTTGTTGTCAACAGATAGTGATGCAAATAAAGCAAACACATGTGCTTCATCTTCCAACAAGGTTCTCAATTACTTACCAGACAAGGAATCTGCCAACGCTTCCTCTTCAGGAGTCAAAAACAATAACACTTTCCGAAAACAATCGATGTACACTCAGTTAAACTCCAACCAGTTCATACCAAGTATAACATCCAAACCACCAAGTGGCAAACAGATCAGATCCACACCGAAGTCTCGGCCAAAGATAGTCAGTGGGCACTTCAAACACACAAGTGAAGTAGTCACTGAACCAAGCGAGGGAGTTTCAATAGTCATCCGCCGCTCAAGAGTAGTCGGCACCAAACCTAACCTCTTCACACAATCAACAGAGATAAATGAGTGGGTCGCACCCGTATCAATCATAGCAGTCAAAGGAGTGTTATTGATAAAACAAGTACCTATGATCGAACGTTCTCCATCTTCCGCTTGAGTTCCCACAACTGCAAATACTTTACCCACCACCTGAGGCGCCTGAGCCCTCCTCGGCTTCTCACAATGAGTACTAATGTGGCCCTTCTCACCACAGTTATAACAAGTAGGCATATTAGTCCTACAATCTGCCATCACATGGCCCGACTTCCCACACTTGAAGCACTTTTTCGCATCAGGAAGACAATCATTGGCACGATGACCCATGCCACTGCACCGGAAACACTTCATACCAGCCACCGCCCTACCCTCTCTGGGCTTCCTATCAGAAGCACCCTTGAACTTCCCCTTACCAGTCGGAACACTGTAAGGAGTACCACCGAACCTTTGTTTACCCTTACGATCACTCGCCACCTTGTAGTGTGAGATCCTTGCACGGTTATCGTTATCATAGATACGACTCCTACTCACCAACTCAGGATAGCTCCTGATTTTCTGACATGCGATTCCCATTTTGATCTCTGGCCTCAGCCCATTCTCAAATTTCAGACACTTCGAAGTCATAGCTTCCTTAGTATTGTAATGAGGACAATATTGAGCCAGCTCCTCAAACTTAGCCGCATACTCGGCTACCGACATACTGCCCTGTTTCAATTCCAAAAATTCCACCTCTTTAGCACTTCTGACATCTTCTGGAAAATACTTCTCCAGAAATCCAGACCGAACCACCTCCCAAGTAATCGGAGTCCCCGAAGTTTCCATCCTCTTACGGCAATTATCCCACCAAGCCTCGGCCTCCCCCTCGAGCATGTGAGTACCGAACCTTACCTTCTTCTCGTCACTGCACCCCATGGTTCTGAAGATCTTCTCTATTACCTTCAGCCATTTCTGTGCAACTACCGGATCCAGAATTCCACCTTCAAACTTTGGTGGCTTGTTGCTCTGGAACTACGTCAGGTCTCTAAACTGAGCTCCCACAACCAGATTCTGGTTAGCCACCACTTGTGTCATAGCCTGCATCGCCGCAGCCAACGCCGCGTCATTTCTCCCAGCCATACTGCTCAACAACAACAATCCAGGTTAACAGAAAGCAAGCAACGCTATCCTATAGACAGACTCAACACACTACACTGGCCGGACCGACCGACCTGCTCTGATACCAACTTGTAACACCCTGTTCCCAAAATAAAATAAAACAATTAAATAAAACACATATCAGAGTTTCTCTCCCAGGCGGGATGCCACAATACACATCAAAATTTCCACAAATATTTTTCCAAATAATTTTTAACTGAATTTTTCAATAAAATTGCAGCGGAAAATGATATGGTCTGTCATAACACAAAATATTATATACATACACCATTCATATCCATCTTCATCATCATATATACAATAACGGCCATTTGCCCCAAACTACACAACATCATCAAACATCACCACACATATACCAAAAACAGATACGCCACAGGGGCACACACATCAACATCGACAATAAAACTCCCAAAACGCCCCGGTGTTACGTATCAGAGCAGCTCTACGGAGACACCACAATCCAACAAGCTAAATACCTAGATTGTATGTACTTCCGAAGAAGCACAGACCACAACAACAACAAAGGGGTGAGAATCACGATTAAATAATAATGGCATAATAGTACACAAAATAAAAGGCATAAATCAATAATAATACTATTTCATATACATGTCAACCGAACTCACGGTCCCACCATCAACCACAACACACTATCACGCAACAATGCACCCACACAACTCTAAACATACCGTACCGACTCACAATCACGATGGACACCAGGCCATCAACCCTCCACACAGGAGCACATATCAACGATGGGCACTTGGCCATCAACCCTCCATAATGGGAGCACCACAACAATAACGATGGGCACATGGCCATCACCCTCCACAACAGAAGCACATCTCTGATGGACACCTGGCCATCACCCTCCACTACGGGAGCACCTCATCAACTTCGATGGACACTTGGCCATCACCCTCCCCACCGGGAGCACAACACAATAACATCGATGGACACATGGCCATCACCCTCCCCACTGGGAGCACAGCACAATAACATCGATGGACACATGGCCATCACCCTCCCCACCGGGAGCACAACACAATATTCACACGCATCAAACATCAAGCACACCAAGTGCACACCGATCCTATTGATCCACCCCTCACACAACATATACGTATACACGATGCACAAGGCGTACCGATCCCACGGATCCACTCACATCACAAAATATATACATAATAAGCACACACAGTGCGTCGATCCCACGGATCCATTCACCACACAACTTATCACATACAATGCACGCAAGGCATGTCGGTCCTACTGACCCAATACATTATATAACAGCACACAATTTCAACGCATAATAAGCGTATCAATCCTCACGGATCAACTCACCTCATAAAATACATACATAATAAGCACACGCAGCACACCCACAGTGCATACATCTCACGTGCACAACCGCATCGGTTCATACATAACGCATAATTCAACGATTATGCCACTTGCGATAAACACCGGCCAAACAGCCCTACAACCACCAACATATGCTTGCCTCAGCTCTCCAGCAAGCCTTTCATCGCACAAGACCAACGAGGGTCCAAGTCCACAAAGGAAACAACACAAAACAGCAACAAAAACACAAACTGATGTCGGGATCGCTGGCATATTCGCCCGGCGAAGCCCCGCAGCGAACACTCGCTGCCATTCACCTAGCGAAGCCAAACAGAAGCTTCTGCCAGCACTCGTTGGCTAGTTCGTCCGGCGAAGCCTGGCGAAGGCTCGCCCCTTATTCGCCCAGCGAATACCTGCGTACTCGGAAAAAAAATCTGCGCACCAGAATCATCATCCACTCCCGATTCCGCCCGATTAAATCAAACATCGCAACTAACAACATGCTACAACTGAGCTACGGGTCTATTCCCAATTCTATCCACTAAAACGCATCATCTGCTCAAGTTACCGACTTCCGGCATAACTCCAAAACTACTCAAAAACCCCAAATTCACTCAAACATCATCCCACAGGACATGCAAACGAAATTAACATAATCTAACACAATAATCTCAGCAACAACAACGTGCAATAGCATTAATTCATCATCAACATGCAAATTATGCATACATGGGGTTAGGGATTCCCCTTCTACCAACATTCATGTAAAATACCATTTAACCGTTAAATTCCCCCCCCCCCCCTTACCTCAAATTCGTGTTGATGATGGAAGAGCTTCACAAATCTCAGCCTTGATGATTCTGTTGCTTCAACTCCAATTCTTGCTCACTCTTTCTCCTCCACAAGCGTGCATGTGTTCTCCTTCAACCGTGTTCTTCTTCCCCCTTACTCTTCAATTGCCAATAATGCCCTCAATTCTAATAATCCCCTTATTAATCCAAATAACTCCTTTTAATAATAATTCCTCATAATATTTTTATTCCAAAAATCCAATTAATAACATTTTCTCATTTATATTAATATTAGCAGTAATAATGATAATAATTAATAATAATTTTTACATTACTATCAATTATCACATTTTATCATAATTTATTAATATTATGAGTTCTTGACCTTCCACGATAATTCTCAAAATACAACCGCGAATAAAATAATCACAGAAACCAAAAATAATTAAAATGGGCGTTACATATATCATTGGGTTACCTTGTACAAGAGCTGATCATTGACAAACACTTGATCTTTGAGGAAGACCACCCAAGAGTGGAATGTGGATATCATACTAGGACAACAGGGCACCTAGTTGAAGAATGTGAAGGTTTTAAACTGAGATTGAAGGAGTTGCTGAAACCTCATGAGGATAAATCAAATAACAGTACTACGATTCTTAAATGCAAAGGCAAAGGACCAGCGAGACCCCTCATAATTCTATATCACAAGAAGCATGTGGTTGTTGAAGGTGTTTCCCCGCATAGGGCCTGAAATTTGTTTTGTTAAACAATTTTAATTCCCTAAGACTGACAGCTATAGACTGTTTCAACATTTTGTTGTGTTTTCTTTGCATTTGAATTGCTTGTAAGTTGTTGTTCATTTTGAATTGGCAAGGTTAATGAAATGTTTGTGCATCTTTTGATTAAGTCCATTCGTTTCACTCTTTCTCTTTCCTTTCATTGTTATGAGATAATGAAAAATGCAAAAGTTTCTTTTCTTTACTAAACTGTTGTTTAAAGCAAAGATTGGGGAGGATGATGAAAACTATATCCATAACTGTTGTTGATATGCTTTCAATTTAACTTTGCCGATGATGTAAGCCATTGTTTCAATCAATAAACACTGAAGAAATAAGGAAGATAATCCCTCGTTAAACCCTTCGAGCCTAGAAGTAGGAGTTTTCTTTCTTTACAAAAAAACAGAAACCTTAAATTTCAAACCTGGGGCGGGTAGTTCTCAGTTAACTTGAAGATATGTGCATACAAGACACTTTTCATATAAAGGTGGTGCACTCAGGTTTTTTCTTCGCACACAACAACCAAGTGTCGAAATTCAAAAGACGATGATGGTTCACCGTAGCCATTAAACTAGGTAGTCACCTCCTTTCTCAAAAAAAAAAGAGAAGAAAAAAAAGGAAAATTGAAAAGCCCGCTAAGTCAAAACCTATGAAGGAGACTTAGGCAAAAATGAGGCATCCCGTTGACTGTATATTCGAACAAAACAGTTCAGACAAAAGTCAGGGATAGAAAAAGAGAGGAATTATGTAAGAGTTATCACTCTTAAAAATCCTCAAATAGCAAAAAGCTATCAAATACTGTAAGGGAGTTGTGACTACCTTAGGTTTGTAAGCCATCACCAACTATCATCAGTCCAAATTTTAAGCCTGTAAGAACCTGAATGTATAGTTTGAGTTAACTGAGCGTAGGATTGGAGTTCATCATGGAGAATGGGTGGGAAAAATAACTTTGAGCCTTTATCCTTTGTTTCATGAACCGTGAACCAGACCACGTTACAACCCTTAAAAGACCTAATTGAGGTAAGGTTATTTTGAAAGCATATTACAGCAAGGTTGGATAACCTGACTCCTAACGATCTTTGATGTTTGTGTGTGTTAATCACTTTATCCATCATCTGTAAAATGATTGGAGCACTTTCACTTTGATCATTTGATCACTCCGCCGTGTATGTTTCATCAAAAAATGTTTTCAAAAGATTGCATGAATTTTACATTGAAAATTGTCAACTTTTAATGAATAACATTGCGTGCAAGACGATCCAATGTCAAAGGAATCCCAACAAACGCTGTCAGCTAGGGAATTTGATTTGATAAAGGAAGCTTAGCCTGGGGCACCCAAGTTGAAGGATTTGTTAATCATTTGTCATAACATTCAGTTAATCAGAGCCGACCAGGTCAAGATCAGTTGAATCTCTCAAAAGAGCAGTTTAGTCTGGGGCAACTATGTTGCAGTTACCAGCTAGCAGGGGCAAGTTTTTTCCCCAGTCGTTACTTCCACATTCCGAGACTTTGTTGTGCAAGCACCGTTAAGCTGGGGCAATCACGTCGAGATTTGTAAATCTCTCTCTATAAGAGTTTGAAGACATTGAAGCATCTTTATGCTGATTCTTTTATAAAAATCTCTTGATGGTTTCTTCCCACTAACCATGTAACCTGGGGCAGAAAGAGTTGAAGAATGTTTGTCGTAAGAGCCATTGCTCACTTGAAGAGGATTGTTATACTATCGAGGGGCAGGAGTGTTTTATTCTCATGATACCTTTTTGTCAGCTCTCCGTTTAAGTTGTTACTTCGGTTGATCTTGGAATTTCCCTTGGTGATTTTTCCTTCAACAAAGAATTCAAACTCATGATGGCAATCCGAGTGAAGTCATGATGTTGCGTCCTAAGTAGATTACTCTCTCCCAGAGAAGGTTGTAACTTTGTGGAGGAAGTGTTGATCATCCCCGTTGATGTCCAATTCAGGTGATGTTGGCTGGGTATCCGTGTCGAGATGTTTATTTCATCTCCTGTTTTGTTTTGTCTGTTTTGTCAGCAAAAACATAAGCATGGCATAAAGCATATGCATAGCATCCGTGCATTTTTGCTATCTCTGGTTATTACCTGTTCCTGTTTCACTTTGGTGTTTTTCACCAAGTGATTGGGTGTGTTGTCTCTCTCCAATAGAGTTGTCAGCCCTTAAGCATAAAATGTTCATCCTTTCTCAATTCCCCATAGAGTTTAATCCTCGTGGATGATGGTTGCTTCAGTTATCTTTTTCCATGATTGGATAAGATGTGTCCCCATTTGAGTTCATTTCTCAATGGTTGGAGTCTTGTTTGACAGTTCCTTTCTAGCTTGGCTCTAGATTGAACTTCGGTCCCTATCGGTCGCCGAACCTACCTGGACGTGCATTTATTTTGCACTATCTATCAAGAAGAGCATTTTGCATTGCCTTACAACGATAAGTGACAGTCTCTGTAGAGAAGCTTATCCATAAGTGGCAGTCTCTATAGAGAAGCTTATCAATAAGTGGCAGTCTCTGTAGAGAAGCTTATCCATAAGTGGCAGTCTCTGTAGAGAAGCTTATTTATCTTCAACAATAAGTGCCAATCTCTGTAGAGAAGCTTATCCATAAGTGGCAGTCTCGCATGAGAAGCTTATCTTGTTTCATTATATCCAGCAACAAGTGGCCATCTCCCTCGAGAAGCTTGTTTCCAGTACGTTTTCCAGATAAGTGGAAGTCTCTCCAGAGAAGCTTATCAGTTTATTCGTACCCCCCCCCCCCAGATAAGTGGTGGTCTCCCACGAGAAGCTTATCTTAGGGACGTTGAGGCACGATTGTGACCAGCATTGTTTGAAAAATCCACTGGATACTGGTATAGTTAATTTGGTGGTGACCAATCATATTTCGAGAAAGGCCAGTTGGTAATTGGCATTGGGAAAACCCATGGATAACAGGTACTGACGATTTGGTTGTGTATCATTCCAAGTGAAGTCACGCTTTGTTTCCATTCCAAGCTCAAGTTGTTCACCTTTGGATATGTTTGCCTCCAAGCTCAGGTTGTTCACCTTTGGATATGTTTGCCTCCAAGCTCAGGTTGTTCACCTTTGGATATGTTTGCCTCCAAGCTCAGGTTGTTCACCTTTGGATATGTTTGCCTCTAAGCTCAGGTTGTTCACCTTTGGATATGTTTGCCTCCAAGCTCAGGTTCTTCACCTTTGGATATGTTCGCCTCTAAGCTCAGGTTTAGTACCTTTGGATATGTTTGCTTCCAAGCTCAGGTTGTTCACCTTTGGATATGTTCGCCTCTAAGCTCAAGTTTTGTACCTTTGGAGATGTATACTTCGGATTCCGAGTTCAGGAATTTCCAGAGACTCGAATGTTGCATTTGCGTGAAATCTTTGATGTATCCTAATGCTTTGAGGATATTTGACTTTTTTCCTAAGGTTTTGAGGGATATATCTGTACGTCCTGTTTGAAGAGCTGGTCGTCACCAGATCATTTAAAGAGCCTAGTGGTTACTGGTATTGCCTAAAACCAATTATTATTGGTACCGTTTGACTCAGTTGTTACTGTCCATTCTAAGTCTAGTGGTTCCTAGCATTGTTGGAAGATCCAACGGCTATGGGTGTTTGACTTAGTTGTTACTAATCTCATTCTAAATCTAATGGTTACTAGTATTGGTAAAACCAGTTTTTGACATACCTATGATTTGGTCGTCACCAGTCTGTCTAGGTCCAATAGTTATTAGCATCACTTAAATCTAATTGTTATCGTCACTTTGATATGGTTGTTACCAAACCCTTTGAAAATCCAGTAATTAATGGTTATTGGTCTCCCTTGACTCGGTCGTTACCAATCTCCCCAGTTAAGTCTAGTAATTGCTAGCATTATCTTAACCCAATTGTTATTGCTATACCTTGATTTGGTCATCACCAGTCCCCTCTAAGTCTAGTGGCTATTGACATTGCTTGAAAACTAATCGTTATTAGTACCATGAGTTGGTTGTTACCAACTTCCCCAGCCGAAGTCCTGTATTTTACCAATGCTGTTTGGAATTCCCAACTAATTATATATTGTAACTTTGGTCGTCACCATCACCCCCTGTAAGTCTAGTGGAAATTAGCACTATTTGAATTGTTTGTGTTCTGGTTGTCACCAATGTTCCCAGCAAAGTCGTTGCTTTTCCCATTCGAGTCTCGGAGATCTAGTGGATACTAGCATCCCCAGTGCGTCTGGTCTTGTTTCTGTTCTTTTCCTTAAGATCTCGTTCGAACTCTTCATTATAGGAAATTCCTCATTTGGTTATCACCAGTGGGGTTTGCGTCTCTTTTCTTTCGTTTCCCCGGTGGAGAATTTCCTTCTTCCCCAGTGGAGTGTATGTCTCCTTTTCCCCAGTGAAGATTTGTCTTCCCCGGTGGAGTTTGCGTCCCCTGTGTGAAAGATTCCCCTTGAACAATATCTTTAGTCATGTTTGAACTATTTTGTTTGCTTTGCCTTGGATCTTTCCCCAGCGTGTTGGGGTCCCCCCGTGAGTAGTTACTCGTTGTATTGCCGTTCTTTTATCTTTGCTCGTGTGTCTGCATCTGTCTTTCATTCAAACATCATAAAGCATCATTTAGATTCATGGCATATTCGCATTTGTCCTTTTGCATACCATCGGATCTAAGGGACAACATTTCTGGTTTGCTATATTTAAATACCTTTCATTACGATTCTATGAGGATTGTCATCTCTCATTGCCATCTAGTGAAAATATTTAAATAGGGACAACTGTTGCACCCCAAATTTTGACCCCTTAGATCTTCATCATCATTTTAGGGTCATATTCATTTGATTATCTAACATCAACATATTTCAAGTTGGTCTTTGTTAAGGTATAGGAATCAGGGTCCCCTACAGCCGAGAATCGAGGTTTCGACGGTTAATCAGTCAACGTATTGGATTGATTCTCCATGAAATAGGTCTCCACAATATCAAATATACTCCATTGGATCAAGTGTGAATCCAATTTGAGGTTGTCACCCAAGGATCAATAACAGTACAGTTCAGGATACCCGATTAGGGTTTTCGATCAGGAAAAGTCAATTGTAGTTTGACTTTTGATTTAAATGATGTTACAATGGTGGGATCATGGTCCATGAAGTTCATATGGCTTAGTGAAGTCTATTCAAGAAGTTTCAAGGCCTCAAAAGACCCAGAACATCAACAGTTAACTCGATAGTCATCGGTCGATCGTTCGGTTGACCAAAAAGTCAACTCTTCAATCATAAGGAATTTGACCTCAAAGTATGAAGAAAAAATGTTCCTAGTAACATATTACACCTGTCCATGAATTTTCATGACCATTGGTTCAAGGATTGAGGAGTAATCGAAAAATCGGGAAATTAGGGCTTTGAAAGGGGCAAGACCATAACTCCCTAACCACACATCCAATTGAGTTGGTTCAAAGCTTATTGGAAATCTCTTGACAAGTCCTACAAAAGTATCACAGTGGTCCATGAGCAGAAAATGCATAGATTTTGAGTTATGGCCAAAGTCATTACAAGAGGGAAAAATAACTTAGAAAAATTCTAAGTTATTGGCCTTTTTAGGCAACTTTGAGAGGTTTTTTGACCTAGTTCCATTGGAATATGAAGATCATGAAAACATGAAATTTGTAGAGCTTCATGAGGGCTTTCCAAAGTGTACCAGAACTCCTCCATAGCCCTTATGAGTTGAGAGTTATGGATCCAACAAGATGAGGTTTCAACACTTGAGTCCAACGTTTTCACTTTTTCACAAACTCACCTTTTGATCACTTGAACCATTATCAACCATTGGATCATGTTTCTATCTGTTATTTAGAGATTATAAGGAGAGAAATGCAGAAAATTAAGAGGTTTGATGAGTCTTGCAAGTTGGAGGCAAGTTGTATTATTTTAATCAAAGAAAATCAAAATGAAGAAAGAGAAACTTTACGGAAATCTTGCAACAGCAGTCCTCCTACTACCTAGCCACACTTCAATCACTTCTATGTCATTCATGCCACTTGACTTATGCATCAGCTTGAGCTAAAGACTTGAACTTGCAGCTGCAGCAAATCTCAAGCAAGATTGCATTTTCAAAACTCCCTCCAAAAGTGCCAAAGTACCAATCTGCCCCAAGCCTTTCCTTGCCTATAAATAGAGGCTCCCTCTATGTTACTCCTCACACCAGAGCACTCTAAAACCCAAGAGAATACCATTGCTCTCATACTACCTTGCATTTTCTTACAAGTGAAGAAAAATTATCCCAAAATACCTCAAAAATCTGCCTTGAGCAAAACAGCTTCCAAAACCATTTTCACCCACTCAAAATCACCACAAACCATCCACACAATCCACAAATGATGTGTGGGAGGTGTTCAAACTCTTAAACCAGTCAAAACTCTCATTTTCCCAAAAGTCAACTCTCAACCAAGCAAAGTTTGACTTCACACACAAAATCTGCCAAAGCACTGCTCAGACCTGTTTTGATCATTGTAAACCTCCAAACACCTTATGTTTATGATGTACCAACTGTCCATAACCTAAAATACCATCATCATCACTTGTTTCAAGTTCTGGTCCAAGATTCACTTGTTTACTTCAAGTGTAAGAAAGGCTGCATTTTCACCAAGGCATTGGATTGGATCTTATTTGGAGGCTTCAAGGTTTTCCCTTCTACAATAGCTTGGTTGGAGGTCTACAAGAGGTTAGTAATCACTATCCTATTGTTTAATTGTCATGAACATGATTAGTGTACATTGGTTGGAACAGTTTTGAATATAAGTGCAACTCATGTATGAATCTTCCATGACTGTTTGTTTTGCTCATCGATATGTTTAAATACATTTCTGTGATGCTATGTGTTTGTTCTTGGAGACTCTCTTAAACATTTCCATATGTCATGTATGAACATGTGAATAATTGCTTGCAACTGTCTTGGAGATTGATGTTGGATCTAACTGTTGATCTTTTCCATTAATGAATCATGTTGTTGTTTCTGTCTAGATTAAGTATTATGCTCATGTTTAGAATGTTTGGTAAACCATCTTTCATTTGAAGACCCTTGATGGATTATGCTTAATGTTGCTCTTGATATACTTGACATTTTCTGTTTGAGTCTAGGTTAGGGCAGTTTTTGTTTTAGTTATTATACTGTTTTGAACTATCAACATGAGAGGCCTAGGTCAGTGGAAATATTAAGTGTGGTCATGTCTAATATTTCTCAGTAGAAACATAACCTTGTTCATACTTGGACCTTTCTAACTTAGTTGGAGCTTGCATTATGAGTTGTCATTCAGTTTCTTTGTTTAAAGGGTTGCTGTTAGCATTTATGTGAAGATGGATTTATCAATCCATGATGAGATACTTAGGGTGGTTGGACCTTTGCATTTAGATTCCTAGGCATTGTAATGTCAAGCTCCTGCATGTGTTTAGCTTTAGTTCATATTTGTGACTTTAAGCTTAGTTTGATGGTTGGAGCTGGGATTCAAACAATATCCATGACTGTTTCAGTTGTTGCTAGGTTGTGTTTTCATGAAAAGCAGTTTGGGAGGCTGAAGCCAGATTTGTGTTAATAAGGTCTTGTGTGGACTATTGGATTGTTGTGAGCAGGTTTTTTTCTTGGTTTTATTGTTCAGAGAAGTTTAGTGGTATTTGGTGAGAGTGTTTTGGTGCTGTTAAGCATTAGTGTGTAGTTTAAGTTGGATAGCAGCATTAGATTCTCTGATTGAGGTGCATTCTCATTTTGTTGTGTGCCTCTCTTTTGGAGGCCTGGCCTGGTTCATGTTTCTGGACCAGTCTAGCTTTTAGCATGGTCATGACCTGTTGAGGCCTGCTGCTAGGATGTTTTGAGTTTAGGCTGATAAGTTCAGTAGGAGATCTTACATTTTTTTCTCTGATAGGAGAGGGCCATTAGCTTATTGCTTTGAGTGAACCCCTTTTAGCTTGAAAGTCTGTTAGACATTTTGAGGCACAGAATTGATGCATGATGTTGTACCCCAAAATTTGCTCAACCTTTTCTTGCCTGATTTATGTTTCATTGCATTTCATTTGCATAGTTACATCATGTACATAGTTCAATCATTGGCATATCATAGCATAATATGCCTCCAACAAGGGATCAAGGGTGTCTATCAAGAGAAGAGTCTAGCAAGAGGTGTTATCCAAGTATGAGAAGTCATCCAGGCCATCAAGAAGTGACTTGAAGTCTTGAGAAGTTTGAGTGCCTACATGTGGGTTTTGCTCCTATCTTGAGGAATATTGAGAATCATCAGTGGGATGTGAAACATGGAATGTGAATTTGATGTGTGTATGGATCTCATGGAATGCCTAGAGGGCCATATTGAAGCTAAGACAAGTCATTGATCCAAGTACAAGAGCCATAGTTGAGGTGCAGTCAACTAGGGTTTCATCTGGGTCAATCCTAGGTCAATTGAGTAATTGAAGAGCATCAAAGCCTACTTTGAGTTCATGGGATTCATGGATTGGTATGTTGATACATGTGTGGTGTTGTTCCAAGATCAAGCAAAGAAGAATCAAGAATGTGGGAAGTTGCTAAATTAGGGTTTCAGGGTAAAATCCCCTGTTTAGTGCCTAACTTCAAAGCCACATAAGTCAAAATACAAGTTTCAAATGGATCTTTGGCCAAAATGAAACTTATAGAGAATCTCAATACCTTTAATTTGAGTAGAAGTCCTCAAGAGGATTTATAGAACTCAAGTTATGGTCCTTGCAAGTTACAGCTCATCAGATGACTATGAAATTTATCTGTGAAAGTCACTTGACTTCCAAGAAACTTTTTCCCTTCAAGGAATTTTCAAATGGACTTTTGGTCAACATGAATGTTGTTCCTTATCCTCTTATGTTTCCATAGAGTACTAGAAGTCCTTGATAGGATTTGTAGAACTCAAGTTATGATCTTTGCAAGCCAGGGGTATTTTGGGAAAGTGAGATTATAGGTCACTTTGGATTATAGGTCCATAACTCCAATTGCAAACTTCAAATGGAAAATTGTTCAACATGGAACTTGTTCAAAATGATGGTTTGAGTGCAACCAAGTGGTCATGAGAGCTTGGATTGGCTTGGAACACAAAATCATTTGAAATGGCTTAAAAAGGAAGAAATTAAAGTCATTAAAAGGCCAAAAAATGGAATTTCTTGATTTATGGCCAAACAAAGTCATGTTATATGTCAAATTAATCAGAAAACACATTTTAAGAGTGATGACATTGTTACATTTGGCATTTGGGGTCAATTTCACTCACTTCCATTTGGTAACTTCATGATGAAGCAACACTTGAATTATACACCATTGGATCAGAAGCAAGGAAGCTATCACTCCCATTCATTTCTAAATCTCATGAGATATTCATTGCAAGCCAAATTGAGAGCTGGAGCAGAGCAATGCACGACTGTTACATATGAGAAATTGGAAGAGAATGAGAAATTCAAAATCTCATTCAGTTAGTTACAGAAAGTTCTAGAGTGTTCTAACACTCTCTATATAATATTTGCAATGTGTTCAGATGGTTTTTTGGGCAAGAATTGGAGAGAAACAAGAAGGGGCAAGTTGAAATTGCATAGCTGCATCAAGAATCGTGTTTTGCAATTGGTGAAGATTCTGAGCAAATTGCTTGGTGCAGAAGCTTTAGGAGTTGATATTGAGTGATTCTGGAGAAGATTGGAGGCTAAATCGAAGGAAATCACTATCTGTTCATCTCTCAAATCCAGGTATGCACTTTTCAACTTTCAGCATAATTTGTAGTGAATTGCTTAGGTTTTGATAAGAGGATAGATTAGTGATAGTGCTAGGATGGATTTCAGCATAGAATTGGAGTGATTAGAGACAATGTAGGATGGCAAGATTTCTGTTGAGAAGCATAACTCCTGGTTCTTGAGGTATTAATGGTGTTTAGATGGTTAGAATTGATGACTAAAGCGTGTAGATGAGAATAGGATCATTAATTTTAAGTTTTGAGTGATGCAAGGTTTGAGCCATTTCTGAACTTTCAATCGGTTTTTGAGTTGGATTGAGAATCAATGAAATTGGAGATCATATTTGAGTTCAGGGCGAAATTTGGAGTGAGATAGGGTGCTTAGTTGTGTTGATTGATGCACTTTGGTGTAACCCTCGCCGGAGACGATGGTGGCGCTGCAGCTCAGGCCATCGTCCCAAATCTCCCTCCCATTTTTAAACATTTGGAGAAGATGAACAAGGACTCGTTGGATCTTGTTTGACCCTTGACTAAAGTAAAGAATACACGGCCAAGATTGCAAGTTGAGTTTCTGAAGAGAGTTGAGTTTCATACAAAACTCTACCTTTCATTAAACGCATTTGGGTGGGCTTAAGTGAAGTTTTGCTACCAACACCCCCCTTTAGGCCCAGACCTGGATTACAACGTGATTTTATTGCTATTTGCCACGATGTTTTATTGATTTTTGGTATATTTCTTTTATTTTGTGATTTGCATATAGTTTAGGAATTAATTCACCATAAATAGAAAAATTAAGCAATTTAGGTGAGATTTTTTTCCTTGACTCCTTAAAGAGTGTAGAATTTAATAGGATAAAAAAATCGATAATTCATGCATTTTATATTTTAATTACATATTTTACATTTTAATTGCTTTTATTTTGGATTTGTTTGGTGCATGATCTTGCTGATTTTGGTATGAATGATTGGTGTAGAATTTTTAGGTGATTCTTTTTGGGTTATGTAGCTTAGAAATGCATGTACCTCTAGCAATTTTTTCATATTTTTGTGAGATAATTTTAGGTTATTTTGAACATTAAGCATTAGGTGTTGTAGTTTTAGGGTTTTAAGATAGTACCCTTAGGTTTAGGGCATAGTTTTAGGTCTTAATGGATGGTTAACCCCCTGGTTTTTGTATGGATATATTCTTAAGATGTTTAGGAACTCTTAGAATTTTTTATAGGATTTTGCAATCATTTTTGGTATTTTAATTAGATTTAGTTTCAAGTCTAACTTTTAGGTGTTTCTAACACACTAACTTGACTAGTTCATTTCAATAGTTCCCCTTAGATTAGGGTGGTGGTTCTCTTGTGCTTGGGTGAAGATGAAGACCAATTGAAGATGCTTTGGAGAGCTTGAAAGAGCATGGACATGAAGAATTTCTCATCTTGTGGAGTGCTTGTCAGGAGCTTAGGAAAACTAGGGTTTTAGGAAGAGCATTAGATTAGTTTTGCTTGTTTCTTCAAACATGAAGTATATTGTTCATATCCATTCAATCCAATGACATAAAGTCCTTTTAAAGAAGTCACATCTCTCCTTTGGAGGGATGAATGGCATGCTTTAAGAGTAGAACTTTGAGGATGTCATTCTCTTACAATGTTAACCTGATCTTGTTAAGTGATTCCCCTTTGGAAGTGTTTGTTGAAGCTTGTTGAAGCCTGTTGCTTGTTGAAGCTGGTTGCTTGTTGAAGCTAGGGTTTTGCTGCTTGTTGAAGATGAAGTTAGGAGCTTGTTGAAGCTGTTTACTGGTTGAAGTTTGCTGGTTTAAGTTGGTTGCTTGTTGAAGTTTGAAGCTTGTTGAAGCTTGGTGCTTGTTGAAGAGTGAAAGTTTATTGAAGCTTGAGGATAGGAGCATTCATGAAGATGAAGGTTGTTGCTGTCAACTTTTTAATGGTTAATCAACTGTTGCTGTCAGAGTTGCTGCTTGTGCTGTCAACTGTAGAAGTTTGGTGCTGCTGCTTGGGCTGCCTCTTCTGTTTTATTTTGGTTTTTCTGTATTGTTTGTTGGCCTGTGTAGCTTGCCCCCTTAAGGTTTGAGGTGAATGTTGATTCACTTTGCCTGTTGTTTTCCCAGGTTCGAGGTTGAGCGAGACTCCCTTGCCTCGCTTGTATTGCTGCATTGCATGCATTTTACTGTATTTGCTTGCTTTCTTTTCTATTTATCCCCTAGGATCTCTGATTTCCTCTATGCAGGAGGAAATTATGACAGACATTAGGATTCTTATCCATGCATGACAACATTAGGTTAGTTTTTATTCCCTTTTCAACCCTAGGCTTTTTAGAGTTTCTTTCTCTTCTTATCTCAAAACAACTCAAAAATACAGTAATAAGGTTAATCGATGTCGTATGTTACGAGCCTTAAGCTATTTGAGAGAGGGCTGCTGGAGAGTTTCTTTCCAGTAATCTGGCTGCTTAGTGTGGTACCCTTTGGGTGACACGCGATGTAGTCACTCTCAAATCATAGTCTCTAGTGCGTCAGAGATTGCAAACAAACTAAAAAACGTTTCTTTCGTAAAAGATTCAAAACAAACATCAAAGTGTCATTTTTGTCCGCTTGGACTCTTAATCAAGAAAAACCCTTTCATAAGGTAATAAAAAACAGTCAGACAAGCTTGTGTCTTCTGTAGCCCGAACTACGTTTGTTCTGATCTTTCATGCCGTATGAAAGTACGTAGGCATAGGATGCCGTATCCTAGCAAGCAACCTTCCCACCTTCATCCGTAGTTAGCCGAACTACGTAGACTCTGACTTTCCCATTGCACGAGGGAATACGTAGGCATAGAGCGGCGAAGCTCTATCGAGTCTCTTTTCTCTTTTCTTTCCTTTTGTCCCTTGACCTTTAGAGTAGATAGAATGTAATCCGTACCAGAAAACAAACGTGGATCCCGTCGAGTACGGCGGACGTGAGGGGTGCTAATACCTTCCCCTAGCGTAATCGACTCCCGAATCCAGGATTTGGTTGCGATGACCATTCTTTTCCCGTTTTGCATTAGGTTTACTCTGAGCGTTTCCTTTCCCTCCTTTGGGATAAATAACGCACGATGGCGAATCTTCTGTCATAGTCGACACCCATTTTCGTAGTAGCGACAACTGGGGACTCCAACGGTTCCCTACGCGAGTCAATCCTAGCGCTTGTTTTCCCGTCGTGGGTTTTGTATGGATTTACCTTACTGTATTTACTTTCAGCATTATATTTTTGTTGCTATGCTGGGTAGGGGGTCAGATTGAGAGATAAGCCGGACCTGGGCTTGAGTGCACCTAGAATTAGTTGTGGAAAGTAGTGGGCGCGTGCATGCTTTGCATGTACTAGTGTCCCGCAAAATCCACGCTCGGACGAGGTTCTTCTGGTTGACTTCTTTTTCAACCCTTTGGATTGAGGGGGTTGTTGGTTAGTTGGATTGTCGACTCCGGGGACCGATCAATTGGAAGTTGGCTAAGTGAGGCCTCTTCAGGACATGATGATGCCACACCTTCTGGGTATCGTATCATCAGTATTGAAAGTCTTTGACACCGACGACCGCATAGGATGTCGTACCTTGTGTCAGTTGATAGGACACCTACCTGTGAGAGGGATTGGGACATGCAGGAAACTTGACCTCCAGACTACCCGGTTTTCTTAATATTGGATCAGTATGTGTGGTTACTTGGGGTTCTTCATCAGGACAGTGTTATGGGTCTGTTGAGACCAAGTTGGAGCATTGTTATGGGTCTGTTGAGACCTAGTTGGAACAGTGTTGTGGGTCTGTTGAGACCAAGTTGGAGCATTGTTATGGGTCTGTTGAGACCAGGTTTGAGCAGTATTGTGGGTCTGTTGAGACAGATATTGTGGATGGATCTCTTCAGCAATATATCACTTGATCCCTGTTTGCATGTTTGCATATTGCATTGTTGCATACTCATTTTGCATATCATTAACGTGTGTCTGTGCTGCAGGTGCATTTCATACCTTCTGATTCTAGTTGCCCGGATTTCTGGCTGCTATTATGGATACTTTGAAGAAGACTGTGGCTTACAAGTTGCCTACTCCAGATGTTTCTTCTTTGCTTGGTTTGATGTCTTTAGCTGATGATGATGTGAAGAGAAGCTTCAGGAAGAGTTATGGGAAACTGCTTAGGTTGGTTTGCAAACCATCCACGTATGAGCTGAACGGATTATATGCGCTTATGTAGTTTTATGATCCCCCGCTGAGGTGTTTTACTTTCCCTGACTTCATTCTGGCTCCGACCATGGAGGAATATGCTGAGATCTTGGAGTTAACCATTCAGAACAGGGTACCCTTCATTCATATGGGTGTTGAGCCCAAGCTGGAGGATTTTGCTGTTGCTTTGCATTTAGACTCCTCGGAGTTGCTGTTAACCTCGTGGAATGGAGTTTCTGGTTTTTCTCTCAAGTTCTTGGTTGGGAAAGCACCAGAGTATGCCAAGAGTGGCTGTTGGATTGTGTTTAATGCTATCCTTGCTTTGTGTATATATGGCATTGTACTGTTCCCTAATATGCCTAACTTTGTGGATTTGGAAGCATTCCATATATTTGCTTCAGGCAATCCTGTGCCTACACTGATTGGAGACTTCTATCATTCTCTGCATTATAAGAACGAGAATAGGAGGGGCAAGAACGTCTCTTGTTGTGTGCCTTTGTTGTATATGTGGTTTGATAGTCACCTGCCCAAGAAGGGTATCTTTGCTGAGTCTGCAACTACGGTGGAATGGTCTGAGTGTCTGATGGGGCTTTCTTCAGAAGATGTTGTCTGGTTTGATAGGGATTTACTGGGATCTGAGATTATCTACAACTGCACAGGATATCCTAATGTTCCTCTGATTGGGAGGAAAGGGTGCATTAACTACAATCCTTCATTATTGATCAGGCAATTTGGGTACGCTTTGAAAAGCCCGCCAAACGAAGAAGAAGTACAGGAATCTCTGTACTTCACGGGTGATTTGAAGGGAGAATTGTTATCCAAGCTTTAACATGCTTGGAATAACATCTGCAAGAAAGGGAAGCCGTTGTTGGGTAAGAATGATAGTCAAGCCTATCCTCCGTACCAAGTCTGGATCCAGGATAGGGCAAAGCAGGCGCTGATGCCGTTTCCTGTAGTATTACCTCCTGCTCCGCTCGTGGTTGAGGAGCCAACTACGGTGTCTATTGAGAGATATGAACAGGTTGTGAAGGAAAAGGAAGCTTTGATGAAAACCAACGAGAATATGGAAGAGGAGTTGATGCAACTCAGAAGCGAAAGAAATGAAGTCGTACACTCCTTCAAACAGCAAACAAAGTTGGTGAACCAACTAGGTACAGAGCTGACTGAACAACAAAAGAAGCGTGAACGCTTGGGGATAGATTTCAAGAGCTCCCATGATATGCTGGAGTCTAAGAAGGAAGCACTTGATACAACCTACCGGGAGATCTCCACATTCAACAAAACCTGGAATGCTACACTGACCAATAATAAAGAAAGAGAAGACAAACTGAAGCAGCAGATCTCTGAACTGGAAGATCAGTTGAAGGCTAGCCAGAAAAAGTTTGAAGAAGAGGTTATGCGGAGATACGACGTTCAGAATTCGTTGAACAAAGTTGTCAAGCGTAAGAAAGAGTCTGCATCCCAGAAGTAGAAGTTGGAGGAGTGCTTTGGAGAGGGTGCTTGGGAGGAATCCATTGGGGATCTCCAGCGTGTTATCAGGAAAAGAGATTCGCTCGTTGAAGGGTTGCTTTCCCAGCCGGATCATCCCAAGACTAAGAAATTGCTAGAGGAGTATCGGGCATATGGTCGCACTTGACTACCTTATGCACCGTTGTATATGCTTTATTTGCATTGTGCTGGCTGATGCGTGTTTTTCGCAAGTGTACGAATCACGTCAAAGTAATATAAAAGATTATCGAATCCACAGAGACCAAGTGTCAATCTATCGTACCTGTTGTTATGGTGTTTATCTAAGGCAACTATTTTTAAGGGCTTTAGTAAGGGTGCAATGGTAAATAAAATTATAATTTTAAATAATAAATAAAAGACAGGCTCGAATGTAATTCACGTAATCAATGATAATCCAGTACTTGTTAATGGAACTACTTATGGGCAATGTTTTCTCCTTTGAAAAGAACTAATTTAACAGGAACTGTCGCTTTCGCGTATTCAGAACCGAGTTGTACTCTCTAATCAACCCCTCCTATTGTCACGGATAAAAAGGTGCGTACTGCGTTAGAGTAGTAAACCTATTTTTAAGAAATATAGTTTCTTAACAAAGTTGAAAAGTATTTTAACCTGGACTTCTTAGCAAAAAGAGGTTCTTATGAACCAGACTCTAAATCTCATAACGCGTCCGAAAATCGTTTTAAAATCTCTTTTCTTTTTAATCTAAAAACTCCTAATGAACTACACAAAGCGCTTTTGGCTGTTTTTGAAATAGTTAAAAACAATTACTTGAATTGAAAGATAAAATAGCCCTTAGGTGTTTCCACGAACAATTATACTGATTACTGGTTTAATTACGATCCTTACATTCTAACCTTTATGGGATTAGTTAGACATGATAAAGTAAATATTCTTTTTATAGATTTTCATATGAGTAATTTAAAGCGAGTGCAGGAAGTAAACAAAGTAAATGTGCGAGTGCGGGAAATAAACAACGTAAATGTGCGAGTGCGGGAAATAAACAACGTAAATGTGCGAGTGCGGGAAATAAACAAAGTAAATGTGCGAGAAAATAAATAAAATTAAAGCAATGCGGAAAAATAAAATACTAACTGGAATTAAAATGGCGGCAGGATTAACTTCCTCCAGAGTGCTCCAAAACTCGAACCACAGACAGATTACAGACTCGATCACTCGATTTCAGAGGCACCCCGATGTGGAATGGCAACTGCTTTATAACTGATATATGCCTAGAGAATTCTAATTCTGGATGCAGAAAAACGAAAATCTAAGGTCCTATTTATAGGAGAAACTGGAAGCACGAAATGACCGGGACGCCCCTCCACTAAAAAGTGGAGGTTGAGGATTTTTGCCTTGTGGCGCCCGCCACAGGCCTATGGCGCCCGCCACGGTCCCTACAGGGGATGATGTAGTGGGGATCGTGGGTCTTGGAGGTTGAGGAGTGGTCTTGAGACGTGGCCACGTCATGGCTAACCCCATGGCGCCCGCCACAGTGGGTGCCGTAAGTGCAAAATGCTGAATTTCTAGGTTTTCGTCCGTTTTCACTCCTTTTTCGCTCCTTTTCCCGATTCCAGCTCCGATTATTATAAAAACCTGAAAACATAAGAAAACAAAGCAATAACAAAGCAAAACAACAATAAAAGCTAAGAATGCATGCGAAATCGGAGTCAGAAATACGGTGAATTTTAGTGTGATCAAATTCTCCCACACTTAAACCTTTGCTTGTCCTCAAGCAAACATTAAAGCTTAAGAAAATATGGTGTCAACACTTGTCTTTGGGCTAAAGGGATTCTAAGTTCAAGTCAGGATGCAGTGACAGATACTAACTAAGTGAACCAAGGGTACCATAGTAACACAAACACAGACTTCAATCCTATATTAACCACTCCATGTCATCCCACGATACCTAGGCCTATCTTCTCATCTTTTTGTGTCCTTTTCATTCAGGCGCAATCACATTAAGCCCGTTATCCGTACATGCTTCATAGTAGAGTGACCGGTTAGTGATTCTGATCCATAACATAAGGTTTCTGGCACATAAGCATGTGTAAACCTGTTTTTATTTCGCCTAAATGTAGCTGCGGGGGATCGGATCGTAATCCGCCCTACCAAGTTCAGTGCCAGATACCTCTGAACCAACTAACAATAGGTGACTTGCAATTTTTTTTCTTTTTGTGGCAAAAATTTTTTTCTTCTCTTTTTTCGGTTTAAATGACTTTGTGAGGGTCACCTATACCAGAGTTTGCCTTTTTTTTTTTTCTCTTTTTTTATTAGCACTGGATCATTCACTTATATTCATCGGCCCCCTACGTAGAGTATGCTTAGGCCGGAGCTGACTGCTAAAATAAACTACTTAGGACAATTTTTTTTTGAATGATAGTAAAGGCCATGGTGGTGGGGTTTAGGAGTGATTCCTATATTCAAGAGGTCTATGGTGCTAAAATGGTTCTGATGTTTCAAAAAGTTGACCTAAGTCACCACATCCTAATCTAAACCTGTCTCAAAGCCCAAAAAACATGTGAAACAACATTGTTTTCTTTTTATAAAAAATTTCTGGTAAGGCTAAGGAAATGGGAAAAAATGAAGATGAACTAAAAAGACACTATACTGGTGACTCGTCAGACTCATGCATTATCTAAGAAAAATAAATTACTGAAAAGGGAAATAACTGAAAGGAAATTAACTAAAAAGGGAAATAACAGAAAGCAATAAAATCCCCTCCCACACTTAAATCGAACATTGTCCCCAATGTTTCGAGATAAGATAAGGGGGGTAACCTGGAAAAAGACTACTGAGGAGGGGCACTGGTGCCTTCGCCGTCCTGATGTGATGGTCTGGAACGACGGGATCTACTACGATGCTGGTCCCTCCGGTCGAGTCGTGCTGATAAAGCAGCCTGAGCACTCCGGATCTCTCGAAGGTTACCCAAGATGGAACCCTGAGTAGCCTCTACAAGCTGGTAGTGTCGGCTGTTGAACTCTCTCTGACGGTTCTGCTCTAATGAAATAGCGTTCAAGGTACGGCAAACGTTGCTATAGGAACGATCCGAAACCAATCGCGATTGTTGCATGAAGTTCATATTGTCCGTCAGCTGTTGTGAAATAGTAGAGAGAAGGCCATCACGCCTTTCTTCTCTAGCTGTCATATCACGCCACATCTCCTCGGTGACAAAGAATCCAGGAGCAGTACCTGCAACAGGGTTAGAGGAAGATGGTGCAGTGTGTGACTGTGAAGGACGATGGGGGGACACGTGAGGGATGGGAGACTGCTCTCTCCGATCATACTCATCATCAGTGTCATGTGCCTCCCCATCGGGAATATTAGGAGGAAGTGGACCCAAAACACGTGGAGCATTAAGATCATAGGTCCAGTTCCTTTCATCACGTACATCAGTACGTCTACTGCATGGTAAAGTAACAGATGGGATAGCTACCCCATGAACCATTAACTCATAACCACCTTCTCTCCTTGTTCGGCACAATTTCATGTCTTTCAGAAATTTTAAATTAATTGTGCGAGGAGGTAGTGGTTCAAGTGTAGCTATCTCATCATTCAGGCCAAGAGCCCGAGCAATAGACGTAACAAGCCCTCCAAAAACAATCGGTCCTGTTTTATTAGTAAATAAAGTCATGTGGGCAAGCATAAACGGGACCGGATTGATGTGGGTTCTAGTGAGGCATCCTTGCAAAAATAGGAGTTCACGAGCATTAACCTTGTTTGGACTTTCCCGGCCAAAAATAGTACATGCCAAAAGAAGTCTAAAAACTCTTATGGCCGGGTTGTGAATGGTCGACGCAAGTATCCCTTCAAAAGAATTAATTGAAGTACTTGAAAGCCTTAGCCAGAAGGTAAATACCTCGGCCGACCATTCAGCATCCAAAGGTGCCTCACAAATTGAACCTTCCCTATGAGGGATTCCTAACAAATCTGCTAGCTCATTGGTACTGAATTCATATTCAATTCCAAATAGTCTAAAAATAACAGTACCGACAGTGCTAGCAGTGTCAGGACTGACAGTGTATATCAAAGAACTCAAAAACTCAGTTGTCAGCCTCTCATAGGTAGGTTCCTGATTAATGAAAATATTATGCAAGCCTAGAAATTCTAATAAATTAAAAACACTATGATAAATACCCAAAGCATACAGACAGTTATCGTCGACGTACCTAGTCGAGAGGATTTCTCGACTTTGAAGCCTCTGAATAATTTTCCGTTGCCTTTCTCCCGGTCTTCCATCACGAAGAATAAATCCGTTGAACTCCATTGTTGAAAAGCTCCTTAGGTAGAGAAAATAGTAGAAAAGTGGTTTATGAGGGGAATGATAAAGTTTTGATTTTTTTTTGGTTTTTGATGGATGAAAATGGAAATGGATGTTGGATATGTTTTATGGATGGAGGGTATTTTGGAAATGGGGGAGCTTTAATGGGGTTCAAGGAGGATTTGGAAGGTTGGAAAAATGGGTTTTTGGTGAAGAAAGGGATGAAAATGGTGGAAATGGGGATTGAATCCCGTATTTGGTGATGACAACGGTGTGGCGCCCGCCACAGGGCCTATGGCGCCCGCCACAAGGCCAATTCCTGGGCCTTGTGGTTTTGGATCCTCCTTTTGGTCCTTCCTTGCACCTTGGTCTTCGGGGGGTCTGAATAGCGTTTTCTTCTTCTTTTCAAGGCTTGAGGCTTGCATATTTTTTTTTGTAAAGACAAAAATGAAAATATTTTTGTCTTATATTTTTTTCTTTTGCACGACAAAAAATAAAATACTTAAAAATCAAAAAAGAAAAAGAAAAATTAGTGCATAATATGTATGTATATAAGGAATTCAAAGTGCATGAAAATATAAAAGTGGAAATGCGATAAATAAAACGAAGTTAAATACTAGGGTAGTGCTGTCAGGGTGGAATGAGTCATGTGGTAGGTTTCTTATCCTGGCTTGATCCACGAATCTCAGCTATCTCCCTCCGAAGCTCGTCGATCGCCTGATGTAGAGCATCGGTCTCTGAGGCATGAGTGAGATCAGAAACCTGCATCTGTAACTCTAAGTCTGCCACTTCCTGCTTGAGCAGGGCAGTCTCCTTGCGGAGCTCATAAATCTGTGTTTGTAGGTCAGGTGGCTGCAGAGACATATTGTTAGACATAACAGTGATTCGGGGAGTAAGAGGTGTAGGAGTGTACTCAGCGGCGGGAGGCGATTTCGGCTCTTCGACAGTCTCTCCATAACCCTCTAGAGCATAACTCCAATTGGCAGGATCATGGACACTGGTCATCAGCGGATCTGGTAATGTAAAGTAGTGTATCGCTTCACCGTCGATCAGCAATCTAAACATGTTGGGCTCAAAAGAAGCCCTCCTCATCAGTCCTCTATCAAGACAAAAATCAATATCCAGGGTGGTGTAGCGGCAGAAGGTCCTGAGGTGCAATAGCTTGCGAGACAAACCCAATGCAGTAGCAATCTGTGTAACAATCCCACCGACATGGATGATTCCTACTGATGATCTGGCAACACTAGCAAGGCCCTTCAGTAGAAAGTTGCCACAAGCAACAGGGCGAGACTGAGTCGCACAAAACAGTAGGAAAATCTCCTCTTCACTTAGCAGTGTCTCTGTATCTGGAAAACCTAGGAAAGAATGTGCTAGAATCATCTGGAAGTACCTCAATGCAGGGTTGTGGATTACCTGAGAAAATTGGGTAGAAGGATCTTGGCTCCCTCCGCCTGATATTTTAGTCCAAAACTTTTCCACTTCTCTGCTCATAAAATACCCCATCGGAGTCTCTGGAATAGCATCAGGAGTAGTCTGGAAACCTAGTAAATCACCAAACCCTTTGTGAGAGAATGAGTAGTCAATCCCGAACAACCTGAAAACAGCGAGTCCATCGGGTCCAGCCCAAGGGTCATGATGAAACGAGCTGAGGAACTCAAGAGTCAGGTTCCTATAAGTGTCGTTCCTGTCGTCAAACTGGTCCCACTGGAGTTGATGGCATAAAAATCTGACGCTTGGCTCTATCCCCAAGGCATCCATGCAGTCATGGTCAGGGTACCTGGTAGGAGCCATAGGGCGTCTCATGTGAACATAGTAACGCTCTCTCTGTGCATCATCTCTAAAGGCCACGTGCATGTCATCTGGGTTCTGCATTCTGTACAAGGTTAGTAAACAAGTCCTGAAAGCACATAAAACATTCAATCGTGAGTCCTGACATAATAATAAAATAAACAAATTAAAATAAAGTAAAAAAAAGTACAAAAATAAGAAAAACCATGGGTTGCCTCCCATGCAGCGCTTGTTTAACGTCATTAGCTCGACGGCCGATATTTAAACATCATTGGAAGGATATGGTGGATCACTCAGAGAATGACAGGTGTATGTTGTTGGAATGTCACCTCCTTCGTAGGGCTTCAACCTCTGTCCATTGACTATGAACGGTTTACATGTTTGGTTCTTGATTTCAATAGCACCGGATCTCAGGATCTTAGATACTTCGAAAGGGCCAGTCCATCTCGAACGGAGTTTACCTGGAAATAGTCGTAACCTAGAATCGAACAGGAGAACAGGATCGCCTATTTTGAAGTCTCTTCTTATGATTCTTTTGTCATGCCAAGCTTTTGTTCTTTCTTTGTATATGATGGCATTTTCGTAGGCAGATTGTCTGAGCTCTTCTAATTTGTGGATATCAAGGATACGTTTCTCGCCAGCTGTCAAGTAATCCAAATTCAAAGTTTTGATGGCCCAATAGGCCTTATGCTCCAACTCAAATGGTAAGTGACATGATTTTCCATAGACCAGTTGATAAGGGGTTGTTCCTATAGGAGTTTTGAAAGCGGTTCTATAGGCCCATAATGCTTCTTGAAGTTTCTGCGACCAATCTTTTCTAGATATAGAGACAGTCTTCTCGAGGATTTGTTTTATCTCCCTATTAGATACTTCTACTTGTCCATTGGTCTGTGGGTGGTATGGTGTTGCTACTCTATGCTTAACTCCATACTTGCTTAAAAGTTTATCAAATATTCTCGATATGAAGTGTGATCCTCCATCACTTATGACTAAACGGGGTGTTCCAAACCTGGGAAATATATAATTCTTGAATAATTTGATGACTACTCTGGTGTCGTTTGTGGGTGCGGCGATAGCTTCAATCCATTTAGACACGTAGTCAACAGCTACTAATATGTACTGATTTCCAAAAGATGGTGGGAACGGTCCCATAAAGTCTATACCCCATACGTCGAAGAGTTCTACTTCTTGGATATTTCTTAACGGCATTTCATTACGTCTTGAAATATTTCCTGTGCGTTGGCATCTGTCACACTTGACAATGAAAGCATGGACATCACGCCACATAGTAGGCCAGAATAGGCCAGCTTGAAGAATCTTGGCGTAGGTCTTAGATGTGCTTGCATGTCCACCATAGGGTGCAGAGTGACAATGCTCAATTATATTATTTACCTCTTCTTCTGGAACACAACGGCGGAAAATGCCATCTTTACCTCTCTTGAAAAGAAATGGATCGTCCCAGTAGAAGTTTCTCACATCACTATAGAACTTCTTCTTCTGGTGGTAGTTTAGATCAGGGGGTATGATGTCAGCGGCTAGGTAATTAACAAAATCTGCATACCAAGGTACATTGCTTATAGCTAAGGATTTATGAAATTGCTCATGAGGGTCTGGGTTATCATCTTCAATGGTTTCTAGTTGGGCTATCAGTCTATCGTAGGCAAAATCGTCATTTATGGGTACTGGATCAGGTTTCAGGTATTCTAGCCTAGATAGGTGATCAGCTACCACATTATCGGTGCCTTTCTTGTCACGGATATCCAAATCAAACTCTTGTAATAATAGAATCCATCGAAGTAACCTAGGCTTGGCATCCTTTTTGCTTAGTAAGTAACGAATGGCAGCATGGTCGGTGTAAACTATAATCTTGGCTCCTACTAGATAAGATCTAAATTTGTCTATTGCAAAAACTACAGCTAGGAGCTCTTTTTCGGTTGTTGCGTAGTTGAGCTGTGCAGCGTCTAGGGTTCTACTGGCATAATAAATCACATGTAACTTCTTATTTTTTCTCTGACCTAGAACGGCTCCAACAGCATAATCACTGGCGTCACACATTATCTCAAACGGTTCCGACCAATCAGGGGGTTTCATTATAGGTGCTGAAATCAGAGCTTGCTTCAGAAGATTAAATGCTTCAGTACATTTTTCATCGAAGATGAACTCAGCATCTTTCATTAAAAGACCAGTTAAGGGCTTTGTTATTTTGGAGAAATCCTTGATAAAACGTCGGTAAAATCCGGCATGTCCAAGAAAACTTCTTATCTCCCTGATAGTCTTCGGCGGTTTTAGATTCTCTATGACTTCTATTTTTGCTTTATCTACCTCTATACCTTTTTCGGAAACTATATGTCCTAAAACAATCCCTTCGGTGACCATGAAATGACATTTTTCCCAATTTAGCACAAGGTTTACCTCCACACATCTCTCCAGGATTTTCTCAAGGTTGACAAGACAATTTTTGAAATCTGACCCACAAACTGAGAAATCGTCCATAAATACTTCCATGATTCCATCCAAATAATCAGCAAAGATAGACATCATGCAGCGTTGGAAAGTTGCAGGAGCATTACAAAGTCCAAAAGGCATTCTTCTATAGGCAAAGGTTCCAACTGGGCATGTAAAGGTAGTTTTTTCTTGATCTTCGGGGTGAATAGGTATTTGGAAGAATCCTGAATATCCATCTAAATAACAAAAGTAAGAGTGTCTGGCTAGGCGCTCCAACATTTGGTCTATGAATGGTAATGGGAAATGGTCCTTCCTAGTTGCTTTATTTAATTTTCTATAATCTATGCACATACGCCAACCTCCATCAGTTCTTTTTGCTACAGGTTCGCCCTTCTCGTTTTGCACGACTATGATGCCTCCCTTTTTAGGTACTACATGCACAGGACTCACCCATTTACTGTCCGAGATCTGATATATTATACCTGCCTCTAGTAACTTAAGAACTTCAGTCTTAACTACAGTACTCATTATAGGATTTATTCTACGTTGGTGTTCTCTAGAAGGTTTTGAATCTTCTTCAAGCAAAATCCGATGCATGCATACGGATGGGCTTATTCCTTTTAGATCAGAGATCTTATATCCTAAGGCTGAGGGGTACCTACGTAAAACTTCTAATAATTGATCGGTTTCTTCTTGGTTTAAGGTAGCACTGACTATAACTGGACGGTTCATATCTTCATCAAGAAATTCATATCTCAGGTTTTTAGGCAGTTCCTTAAGTTTTACGGTCGGTTTTATAGGGCAAGGCATAGGATCTGGGGTAAGAGATAAACATTCGTGAAGGTTATCATCAATGTAGGGTGTTTTATAATTGTCATCTTCCAAAATAAGGGTTGATGGCAATTTTATAGATTCAGTTTCTTCTTCTTGTTCTAATTCCCTAATACATTCTTCGATGATATCTAAGGCATAACAAGAATCTCCTATCACAGGTGCCATAAGAAATTTTGACAATATAAATTCTATCTTCTGGCCACCTACCTCAAAAGTTAGTTTTCCCTTTTTAACATCTATTACGGCTCCAGCAGTCGATAAGAACGGTCTACCTAGGAGGATTGGTATGTCGTCATCTTCTTTAATGTCCATGACAACAAAATCAGTAGGTATAAACAGCTGACCTATCCTAACAGGGACGTCTTCAAGTATGCCTATAGGGTATTTAATGGATCTATCGGCTAATTGAAGTGACATCTTAGTAGGTTGTAATTCTCCTAAGTTTAATCTCTCACAAACTGCTAAAGGCATTAAGCTCACACTAGCTCCTAAGTCTAGAAAAGCTTTTTCGATGACATGATTCCCCAAAACACAAGGAATGGAAAAATTTCCGGGATCTTTATCTTTCTTTGCTAACCTATTTTCGGAAATAGAATTACATTCCACGGGTTTCGGATCTTCGAGTCTACGTTTATTTGTAAGTATGTCTTTGAGAAACTTAGCATAAGAAGGTATTTGGGTGATGGCTTCTGTAAAGGGGATTTCTACGTGAAGTTTTTCTATAACCTTAACGAATTTTTGATATTGATTATCGATTTGGGTTTTCTTTAATCTTTGAGGGTAAGGTATTGGTGGTTTGTATGGCGGTGGCGGTACATAGGTTTTATTTTTAGGTTCTTCTCCTTTTTCTTGACTTTCCGGGGTTTCAGGCTTCTCTGGTTCCTTTTCCTCATTCCTCTCAGAAGTTTCGGGCTCACTTAATCTAGGGTTTAAAGGTTCCTTATAAGCGGTTCCACTTCGTAGAGTAATGGCATTAGCTTGCCCTTTCGGGTTTTGTTGAGGTTGTCCAGGGAACTGTCCTCCAGGTGTAGTCTGTGGGGCTTGGTTTAACGCTACCTGAGAGATCTGGGTTTCAAGCATCTTATTATGAGTAATAATTTGATCAACCTTGGTTCCTAACTTGGTAATTAGTTCGTTAACATGAACGTTATGGTTCATGAACTCTTTGTTTTGTTGTTTTTGAGCAACGATAAAATCTTTTACAACTTCCTCGAAGCTCGGGCTAGGTGGTACAGGTTGCATAGGTTGATTTGTTCTAGGGGCTTGGTAACCTTGTTGTCTCGGAGGTGCGGTATTTTGGATAGGGTTATTATTTTTGTAGGAGAAGTTTGGGTGATTCCTCCATCCAGGGTTATATGTGTTTGAAAATGGGTTCCCTTGGGTATAGTTCACTTGCTCAGTGTTGGTTTCATTCAACAGATTGCATTCGGCGGATTGGTGTCCTTGCGTTCCACATATCTCACAATTCGGCGAAACTGCGGCAACAGTATTCGGAGTTGTACACATATGTTCGACTCTAAGGGCCAACGCGTCCATTTTAGCCTGCATCATGTCTATAGAGCTTAGCTCATGTATTCCTCCTTGGGCTTCCTTCTTTTCCACTGTCGCTCGTTCTACTCCCCATGATTGATGGTTTTGGGCCATATCCTCGATAAGGGCACTAGCTTCAGGGTAAGGTTTGTTCATCAGTGCGCCACCAGCGGCAGCGTCGATGGTCATTTTAGTGTTATAAAGAAGTCCATTATAGAAGGTTTGGATGATTAGCCAATTCTGTAGGCCATGGTGTGGGCATGCTCTTAATAGTTCTTTATATCTCTCCCAGGCTTCGAACAACGACTCTCCTTGGTGTTGGGTAAATCTAGTTATTTGGTTTCGAAGAAGAGCGGTCTTACTTGGGGGAAAATATCTAGCAAGGAAAACTTTTCTAAGGTCATCCCAAGTTGTTATTGAATTGGGTGGAAGGGAATCTAACCATGATAGAGCTTTATCTCTGAGGGAAAAGGGAAATAATCTTAAGCGTATTGCCTCAGGAGAAGCTCCATTGGTTTTAAAGGTGTCTGCTAATTGAAGAAAGTTTTTTAAATGTTGGTTCGGGTTATCAGTAGCGAGACCTGCGAATTGTCTCTGTTGCACTAATTGCAGCAGGGATGGTTTAAGTTCAAAATTAATGGCTGGGATAGCGGGGTTTACTATACTGGAACTAGGTTCCTCGTTTGATGGTTGGGCGAAGTCCTTAAGAGGTCTTCGGTTTTGATCTTCGGCCATAACTCTCCTATTCCTATGGAAAAATAAACGTGCGCGAGCGTAACGTTCAGGTTCAGCTAGAGGGTCTACTAAACTTCCGGCACTGCGAGTCTTTCGCATTGACCGGTGGGTAACAACCTTAGTCTAAACGGTATAACTACAGGGTAATGAAATTTGACGATATTGGTCCCCGGCAACGGCGCCAAAAACTTGATGCGTGTTTTTCGCAAGTGTACGAATCACGTCAAAGTAATATAAAAGATTATCGAATCCACAGAGACCAAGTGTCAATCTATCGTACCTGTTGTTATGGTGTTTATCTAAGGCAACTATTTTTAAGGGCTTTAGTAAGGGTGCAATGGTAAATAAAATTATAATTTTAAATAATAAATAAAAGACAGGCTCGAATGTAATTCACGTAATCAATGATAATCCAGTACTTGTTAATGGAACTACTTATGGGCAATGTTTTCTCCTTTGAAAAGAACTAATTTAACAGGAACTGTCGCTTTCGCGTATTCAGAACCGAGTTGTACTCTCTAATCAACCCCTCCTATTGTCACGGATAAAAAGGTGCGTACTGCGTTAGAGTAGTAAACCTATTTTTAAGAAATATAGTTTCTTAACAAAGTTGAAAAGTATTTTAACCTGGACTTCTTAGCAAAAAGAGGTTCTTATGAACCAGACTCTAAATCTCATAACGCGTCCGAAAATCGTTTTAAAATCTCTTTTCTTTTTAATCTAAAAACTCCTAATGAACTACACAAAGCGCTTTTGGCTGTTTTTGAAATAGTTAAAAACAATTACTTGAATTGAAAGATAAAATAGCCCTTAGGTGTTTCCACGAACAATTATACTGATTACTGGTTTAATTACGATCCTTACATTCTAACCTTTATGGGATTAGTTAGACATGATAAAGTAAATATTCTTTTTATAGATTTTCATATGAGTAATTTAAAGCGAGTGCAGGAAGTAAACAAAGTAAATGTGCGAGTGCGGGAAATAAACAACGTAAATGTGCGAGTGCGGGAAATAAACAAAGTAAATGTGCGAGAAAATAAATAAAATTAAAGCAATGCGGAAAAATAAAATACTAACTGGAATTAAAATGGCGGCAGGATTAACTTCCTCCAGAGTGCTCCAAAACTCGAACCACAGACAGATTACAGACTCGATCACTCGATTTCAGAGGCACCCCGATGTGGAATGGCAACTGCTTTATAACTGATATATGCCTAGAGAATTCTAATTCTGGATGCAGAAAAACGAAAATCTAAGGTCCTATTTATAGGAGAAACTGGAAGCGCGAAATGACCGGGACGCCCCTCCACTAAAAAGTGGAGGTTGAGGATTTTTGCCTTGTGGCGCCCGCCACAGGCCTATGGCGCCCGCCACGGTCCCTACAGGGGATGATGTAGTGGGGATCGTGGGTCTTGGAGGTTGAGGAGTGGTCTTGAGACGTGGCCACGTCATGGCTAACCCCATGGCGCCCGCCACAGTGGGTGCCGTAAGTGCAAAATGCTGAATTTCTAGGTTTTCGTCCGTTTTCACTCCTTTTTCGCTCCTTTTCCCGATTCCAGCTCCGATTATTATAAAAACCTGAAAACATAAGAAAACAAAGCAATAACAAAGCAAAACAACAATAAAAGCTAAGAATGCATGCGAAATCGGAGTCAGAAATACGGTGAATTTTAGTGTGATCACTGGCCATCACCAGGATTGTTGGTTGAGGTCATGCCTTCTTGTTATTGTACACTCAGTGATATTGTATTTCTGACTTGATGGGCTTTTCAGCAATATATGAGATGTTTTCTCCATGGATGGATCCAAGCTTATTAGCACTGTCACTGCACTGGCACTTTGGCACTAGAATCAGGGGTTGATCTCCCTAACGCACAGACACGCATTGCATCTGCATATTTCATTTTGCATTGCCAGTTACTTGTTGAATCTGTATCTTATTTCCTGCGTCTCACAGGTTTTTCAGGATTGACGACCAAAGAATCCACCGCTACTCAACCAGAAACAACTGTAAGAAAGAAATGGATTAAGTTCAAGTCGAGATGCAGGAAATCCGTGAGAAGCTGACTCTGTTCATGCAAGCTATGGAGAGCATGGCCAAGGGCCAGGAGAGCCTTCAGACCTTGGTGCAGCAGCTGCTGACGCGGACAAACGGAAATGGCAATACTGACCACAATTCTGTTGGAACTCCTCGCCGGGAGGATGAGATACCGGTAGTTACTCCACCTGTTACGACTGTCAATGGAAACACTGGTACTGGTGCAGGTGCTGGCGCTGGTAATGGCAATACTGGAAATGGTGGTGATGGGCATGTTGTTAACAACAAAGGCAACACTGGGGATGCCGATCAAGGATTCGGTGACAATGCTGGCTTTGGAAACAAGGAGTATGGCAATGTCAATCAGGACAGGAACTTCGGGTTCAACAATCAAGGCTTTGGTAATGACGGTTACGGCAACAATCAGGGGTATGGCCACGGTAATGGTGGATTCGGTAATGTGAATAACAACGGCGCTGGAGCATTTCCTTTCAACAATGGTTTTGGACCTGCTGGGGTCAATCAAGGGTTCGGCAACCGAGGACAGGGTCCTATGTTCAATCAGCAAGGATTTGGCCGTAACCCGGGGTACGATGGGTATGGCAATGACTGGAATGTGGATCACCAGGATGACGCTTTTTCAGGAAGAGGTATGGGACCTGAGGGCCCTATTGACCCTGTTCAGAGGATTAGAATGCTAGAAGAGCAGATGAAAGGTGTGGTCAATCAGAACTCCGCTGGGTTAGATATGACTACTGTGGGGTTGGTATCAGGGCTGAGGGTGCCATTAAAATTCAAGGCTCCAACATTCGACAAATACAAAGGGGATACCTGCCCAAAGGTCCATGTACGATCTTATTTTAGAAGGATGTCTGCATATTCCAATGATGAAAGGATGCTCATGCATTTCTTTCAGGATAGCTTATCTGGACCATCATTGGAATGGTACATGGGACTGGAGCCCACTCAGATTAGAAGCTGGAAGCGGTTGGCTAATGCTTTCATTATGCATTACAAATATAACAGCGATTTGGCGCCAAACAGAGTTCAGTTGCAGAGTCTGTCGCAGAAAAGTGGTGAAAGTTTCAAAGAGTACGCGCAACGGTGGCGCGATATGGAAGCTCGGGTGCACCCTCCTTTGGTTGAAAGGGAGATGAATGACATGTTTGTGGGGACATTTACAGGAATGTACTATGACAAGTTACTCAATGTTTCGATGGGTAGCTTTTCCGATATGATCCTTATGGGAGAAAGGATCGAAAATGGAATTAAAATTGGAAAGATTCAGGCAGGTGAATCTACTTCAGCTGGGGGTGCGAGAAAAGCGTTCGGCGGAAGACGACAAGGTGATACCAGCGCTGTGTTTGGTGGTAGAGGCCGGGGCAGAGGTAGAAATCAGTACAGTCAACCTCAGCAAATAGCCAGTGTTACTATTCCAATTCCTCAACAACAACAACAGCAACAACAACCACAACAGCAGCAAAGGCAGAATCAGGGTCAGAGAAGGTTTCAGAATGCAAATCCGAAGAGGGTATTTGATAAGCCTCCGTCGACATATGCAGAGCTTCTTCAGACACTGCTGGGGTTGAATTTGGTTGAGAAAAGAACATTGGAACCGCCTACAGGACCGGTACTTCCTTATGGGTACGACGCTAATAAGCATTGCGAATTCCATTCCGGGGCGCCCGGACACGATGTAGAATCTTGTCATGCTTTCAAGCATAAAGTTTAAGACTTGTTGGACAGTAAAGCCATCAACTTTGGCAAGGTGGGGCCCAATATTGTACAACAGCCTATGCCTAATCATGGGGCAAATGCCATCTTGACAGAAGAAAATTTGAACTTGGTGATGGATGTTAACGAACTGAAGACACCATTGAGTGAGGTGAAAAGCAGGTTGCTCAGAGAGGGAGTATTCCCTGGTTGTGATGAATACTGTTTAGAGTGTTGGACCCAACCTGAGGGTTGTACTGATTTGAAGCAGGGCATTCAGGCAATGATCGACGAAGGGACCTTGCAATTTGATCGAACTGCGGTTGAGAAGCCTGTGGAGGCATTATGTGATAGGCAGAATGATATTGCAACGGTGACAATCCCGAGGAAGACTATAACGATAACGGCTCCCGCCCAGCGGCCAACTATTACGATTACCAAAGCAGGGCATGTTCCCTTTGAGAGTACGAAAGTTGTCCCGTGGACATACGGATTAGAAGCATATTGCAACGGTGAAAAGATTATGGTGAATAGCCAGCCAGCTGGGGCTGTTGATAATGTTGTTGGAACGGGGGGTATGACCCGTAGCGGAAGGATCTTTACCTCACCTGAAATAGAAGCAGAAAGATTGGCCAAAGGCAAAGCCAAAGTAAATGAAAGCGGGCTTACTCAGTTGAAAGAAAAGGATACGTCACTCAAGGACGTAGAGGAGTTCATGAGACTGATTCGCAAAAGTGACTACAAAATTGTTGAACTCCTACAGCAGACGCCGTCGAAGATTTCTATCTTGTCGTTGTTGTTATGTTGCGAGGCCCACCGGAACGCCTTGCTAAAGATTCTGGATACGTCATTTGTGCCTCAAGAAGTTTCTGTAAATCAGTTAGAGGGGATAATGGCACATGTCAATGCTGGACATAGCCTAGGTTTCACAGATTTTGATCTAACACCCAGGGGTCGAGAGCACAACATGGCTTTACACATATCGGTGGAATGCCGGGGCACCGTAATGTCGCGTGTGTTGGTGGATACTGGATCGTCGTTGAATGTATTTCCAAAGAAAGCCATGATGAAATTGGACATACGGGGAATTATTTGCACGCCCAGCGATTTGGTTGTGAGGGCGTTTGACGGGACGAAAAGATCAGTGTTTGGGTCAATAACATTACCGCTTCAGGTGGGGCCAGAAATTTTTGATACCAAATTCTACATCATGGATATCCATCCAGCTTATAGTTGCCTTCTTGGGCGCCCATGGATCCACGCTGCAGGGGCCGTAACGTCTACATTGCATCAGAAGTTGAAGTACATGGTGGGTGATAGTGTTGTTACCGATTGCGGGGAGGAGGACATTTTGGTCAGTCACCTGTCATCGTTCAGATATGTTGAGGTCGACGGAGAAATACACGAGACACCTTGTCAAGCCTTCAAAGGGTTGCGGATTAAAGACAAAGCTCAGGGTCCTAGCAAAATGCCAGAAGTGGCAGTGTCATCCTACAAAGAAGCTCAGGCTTTAGTGCAGACTGGTGAGACTAAAGGTTGGGGGCACGTACTGAAGATTCCCGTGAAGAATGACAAGTTTGGGCTAGGGTATCGACCGACGTCGTCAGCGTCATCTTCAGGAGCGCCCAGGTTCAAGGGACCGATAACGATTATGCCAAGCGGGGTGTGCTTTGAGACAATCAACGTTATTTCCGATGCTGAAGACGGAGATAGTGACTGCGATATGGACGCGTGGATCAAGCCAAGCGTGCCAGGACAAAGTCTCTGCAACTGGTCCATCCAGGAAACTGTCCCAGTGACTCTTAAACAGTAATGATTCGTTTTGTCAATTGTTGAATAATCCTATGTCCTACTCGGGGCATAGTGATTTTACCTTAGGGCTACTTGATTATGTGTATTGCACTGTTTTAATCATGAAATAAAGGCGTTTTTCATATACAAATATTGTGATCCCTGTTTTTCTTGTTTTTTACTTTAACAATAAATGGCAACGTGGATATTTGCTTTGTCTGCGTTTTGAAGCATTTAACCATTTCCTTTGCAGGACTAATATTTCAGATGACATCTTCTACGAACCGCCGATGACTCGTTTCGACTTCGAGCACCCGATATTCCAAGCAGAGGAAGAGATTGTTGAGGATAGCGACTTGCCAGAGGAGCTGACTCGTTTGTTGAAACAGAAAGAGAGAATCATTCTGCCTCATCAGGAGGAAATTGAGATTATCAACTTGGGGTTGGAAGAAGTTGTGAGAAATATCCATATAGGGGCTGCGCTGCAGAGCGACATCAAGCAAAGGTTGATTGAGACACTGCAAGAGTATAGTGATATATTTGCTTGGTCGTACGAGGATATGCCTGGGTTGGATACGGACATGGTTGTGCACCGTCTGCCGTTGCGAGAGGAATGTCCGCCTGTTAAGCAGAAACTCAGAAGAACCAGACCAGACATGGCTATGAAAATCAAAGAAGTTCAAAAACAGTGGGATGCTGGTTTCCTAGCCGTTACAACTTATCCGTCATGGGTCGCTAATATAGTACCAGTGCCGAAGAAAGACGGTAAAGTGCGAATGTGTGTAGACTACCGTGATTTGAATAGGGCGAGCCCGAAAGACGACTTTACACTTCCTCACATTGATGTGCTGGTTGATAACACTGCTCAGTTCTCCGTATTCTCCTTCATGGACGGCTTCTCGGGTTACAATCATATAAAAATGGCGCCAGAAGACATGGAGAAAACAACCTTCATTACCCCATGGGGGAACATTTTGCTACAAAGTGATGCCCTTTGGTTTGAAGAACGTTGGGGCAACATATCAACGTGCAATGACGACGCTCTTTCATGACATGATGCATAAAGAGATCGAGGTTTATGTTGACGATATGATTGCCAAATCTCAGATGGAGGAGGAGCATTTGGTTAATCTGCTGAAACTGTTCAAAAGACTTAGGAAGTTCAGGTTGAGACTGAACCCTAACAAGTGCACCTTTGGGGTGAGATCGGGTAAACTGCTGGGGTTTATTGTGAGCGAAAAGGGAATAGAGGTTGATCCTGCAAAGATAAAAGCCATACAAGAAATGCCGACGCCTAAAACAGAAAAAGAAGTGTGTGGGTTTTTAGGGAGGTTGAACTACATCGCTCGATTCATATCTCACCTAACTGTGACATGCAAGCCGTTATTCAAGTTGTTGAAAAAGGATCAGGTGTTGACCTAGAATGAAAATTGTCAAAAGGCGTTCGACAAGATAAAAGAATACTTGCAGGAACCTCCTGTTTTGATACCCCCAGTGGCCGGGAGACCTTTGATTATGTATTTGACGGTTCTTGAGGAAAGTATGGGTTGTGTTCTCGGTCAACACGACGAGACCAGACGTAAAGTGCATGCGATCTACTATTTAAGTAAGAAGTTTACCGACTGTGAGTCCAGATACTCAATGCTCGAGAAGACGTGTTGCGCGCTAGCCTGGGCCGCCAAATGTTTGAGGCAATACATGCTGAATCATACAACCATGCTAATTTCAAAGATGGACCCAATCAAATATGTGTTTGAGAAGCAAGCACTCTCCGGAAGAATTGCCCGATGGCAGATGGTGTTAATAGAATACGATATCCAATATGTCTCGCAAAAGGCTATTAAAGGTAGCGTTATGTCAGAGTACCTTGCTGAGCAGCCGGTTGAGGACTACCAATCGATGAGGTTTGATTTTCCTGACGAGGATATCATGTACCTGAAGATGAAAGATTGTGAAGAACCGTTTCCGGACGAAGGACCAGAGTTGGGTTCCAAATGGCAGTTGATATTTCACGGAGCAGTTAATTCCTATGGTAGCGGAATAGGTGCGATTATCACTACTCCTCATGGGTCGCACATCCCATTTACTTCCCGATTGACCTTTCCCGTTACCAATAACGAGGCGGAATATGAGGCTTGCATCATGGGTCTAGAAGAAGCCATTGATTTGCGAATCAAGAACCTGGATGTATACGGAGACTCAACTCTAGTGGTGAATCAGATTAAAGGAGAATGGGAGACACGTCAGCCCAATTTGATACCCTATATGAATTATGCAAGGAGATTGTTGCCTTTCTTTGACAAGGTGGAATTGCATCATGTACCGCGAGCAGAAAATAAAATGGCTGACGCCCTTGCGACATTGTCTTCAATGTATAAAGTTAACTTCTGGAACGAGGCTCCCCAGATTGTTATCTCTCGGCTTGATAGGCCTGCCTTCATATTTGCCATTGACGAGGCTCCCGATGGTAAACCCTGGTACTTTGACATCCAGAATTTCCTGAAGAACAAGGAGTATCCGGCTGGGGCATCCAGTCGAGATCAGAAGACTCTCAGGAGATTGGCTGGCAATTTCTATCTGAATCCGGACGGTGTCCTGTACAAAAGAAACCACGACTTGGTGTTGCTACGTTGTGTAGATGAGAAAGAGGCGAAGTTGCTCATGGAAGAGATACATGAGGGTACATTTGGTACACATGCTGGTGGGCATGCTATGACAAGAAAACTGTTGCGGGCAGGTTATTATTGGCTGACCATGGAAACAGATTGTTTCAAGTTTGCAAAGAGGTGTCATAAATGCCAGATTTATGCAGAAAAAATCCATGTGCCTCCGAGCCCTCTGAATGTGATGTCATCACCGTGGCCTTTCTCGATGTGGGGGATTGATATGATTGGCAAGATTGAGCCTACGGCATCAAACGGACACCGGTTCATTTTGGTGGCAATCGATTACTTCACCAAATGGGTGGAAGCAGCATCATATGCCAATGTGACCAAATAAGTGGTAGCCAGATTTATCAAACGAGATATTATCTGCAGATATGGAATCCCTGAGCAGATTATCACCGAAAACGGTTCAAATTTGAATAATAAAATGATGAAAGAGCTGTGTCAGAATTTTAAGATTGAGCATCACAACTCTTCTCCTTACCGGCCCAAGATGAATGGCGTTGTCGAAGCGGCCAATAAGAACATAAAGAAGATTTTTCAGAAGATGGTTGTGATGTATAAGGACTGGCACGAGATATTACCTTTCGCTTTGCACGGTTATCGTACGACGGTACGCACATCAACCGGGGCAACCCCTTTCTCATTGGTATACGGGATGGAGGCGGTGTTACCGTTGGAGGTCGAGATTCCTTCCCTGAGGGTTTTACGTGATGTCCAACTCGACGAGGCAGAATGGATTAAAGATAGACTGAATCAGCTCAGCTTAATGGATGAGAAGAGACTGGCTTCTCTAGCATACGGTCGGTTGTATCAGAGCCGGATGAAGAAAGCTTACGACAAGAAGGTGTGCCCTCGAAGCTTTCAGACGGGCGATCTTGTTTTGAAAAAGATTCTCCCACCACAATCAGATCATAGGGGCAAGTGGACTCCCAATTACGAAGGTCCCTACGTTGTCAGGAAAGTCTTCTCTGGAGGAGCCTTGTTACTATCCACCATGGATGGTGAGGACTTTACGTCTCCTGTGAATTCGGACGCAGTTAAAAAATACTTTGCTTGAAAGTGACCCGCTGGACAATAAAAAGAGAGTCCAGGCAAAAATGGGGCATCCCGGCGAACCCTAAAAAATGAATAAAAGGTTTGGGCAAAAATTAGGGATAAAATTGAAAAGATGTACACCCGCGAAGTCGAAAACCTGAAAAGGGCGACTTCGGCAAAAAAGGGTATCCCGGTGAATTGAAAACCCGTAAAGGGCGGTTCACGCAAAAGTTAGGGATTGAAAAAGCAAATGACTGCGGTCCGGATTTGATACGGCATTGCTTAGTGGTTTGGGAGTACCTGGGGGCCGTCTATCCAAAAACAATCTCTTCCGAAGATCGAGTACCGGGAAAGCGCAGAGTCAGGCGAGTCATAGGAGGATCAGCTCATGGTGTTTGTCTGTGCCACGTTGCCGACATGTATACAAATATTGTTTTGTATTTTCTTTATGCTTCTTGTGCATATATTTATGTGTGTTTGTGCATAACTTCCTCTTTTCAGGAGTTACATCCAGTGTACAAAACTTTGCCTATTCAGAGGCCCGTTATCAATAAAACATGTTATTCAGTACTTGATGCTTGTTCTTTACTGTTTTGTTTGTGAAAGACGCCGATGTTTTTTATAAACTTGCACTTACATAATCTTGCTGGCCCTTGCCAATAATTGCTAAAACTTTGAATTGACTGAAGTAATGTCACAGATGCTAACCCGGATAGATTCTGTTGTATAGGCCTGTTTTATCTCGTTTGTGTTTTGCAGGGTTCTTACCTTTGGAGCAAATGGTCAGGAATTGCATTCCCCAGCCTAGGTCACTTGACGTAAGACCTGACTCCAGTAGATGTCATTCCTCAGCTAGTCGCAGCTTATCCCTAGAGAGTTGAAATGACATTTATCCATTCCCGAAGGAGGGAATTATTTTCCCCAGGAGAGTGTCCTCATGGAAAGCCGTCCATAGGATTAACTCCAGCAAGTCAAAATCAATGTCCCCTGCAGAGGTTGCACTCCTCAGCGAATCGAAGATGTGCGCGTTCAATCTCCAGCATGGGAGATTCTCGCAATAGTTAACCAAGTTGTTGGTTCGAAAGGTTTATATCTGCGAAGGATGGTTTTCTTACTCCCCACAGGTCGTCTTGCCTCCGTCGGGATGATGGTCCCCAGCAGAGTGGTAACTCTGAATGTGTAAACTGTGCCCAGACAGTGTCCTTTGCCCAAAAGTGTCGCTTCTTCCCCCAGCTAAGTTTGTTCACCGGCATGGTGTTTGTTCTTTCCTCCCAGTGGAAATTGATGTTTAATCTCTCCCCGGCAAAGTTGACTGTGTTTCTGGGATTTATTTTACCGGAATACCTTATGATACTTGTTCTCCCCAGCGGAGTTGGCTTTATCCTCAGCATTCATGTTGTTGAGACATCACTATCAGAGTGGCCCCGGCAGCTTGAGCCTGCATTTGCATTTGCATATATCGTCATATTTGCATCTACTCAAACGCGTAGCATTTCCGTGTCGTACGGAGCATTACACCATTTTCAAACATACGCATTTTGAAACATAAATCATGTTGGTTAACCTTTTGCTTTCAGGTGTGTTTTCTCAGCAGGAGTATGGAGTTCTAGCTCAGATCTATTACCAGGTATTCAAGGTCTCGCCGTGAGACGTGTGATGATACGGTTCATCTTACTATTTTCCCCACAGAGTTGCTTGTTGAAGTTTCTCTTATCCGGCCAGCGGATTATTTTCTTTAAATTTGCTGTTACGTCAGCGTCAAAGGGTTTCATGAATCAAAATTTCAGGAGCTGCCGCCGGTTATCGAAACAGGCGTCCGGCAGCTTGGTTTCCAAATACCCCTAGTAGAGTCCTCCTCAAAGTCGTTGTCACGTCAGCGCTAAAAGGTTTGTGGGTTGGGACCAGTGGAGTTAGCTACTGCAGAGATAAGCAGAGAACTGTATTCAGAGTATCTTCCCATATGGATAAACAGATGTATTTCCTACTGGTTGACAGAAGTACTTCTCTGGAAATCGCCAAAATTATATTGCCTATGTTGATAGGAGTTCCTCGTGTTGACGAGATATGAGTCCTGACGTGGACAATTTATTCCTGTATTGGCGGGATTTCTTCGTGCTGGCGAAGTGGGTGTCCTAACGTGGACAGATGTATTTCCTCGTGTTGACGAGATGTGCTAGTCCTAACGTGGGCAGATTTGATCTCTCCGTGTTGACGGAATGTGCAGTCCTGACGTGGACAAATTAATTACTCTTCGTGTTGATGAAATGATGTCCTGACGTGGACCATTTATCCCCAGCAGATATCTTTCTTCGTATGGGCAAAATGTGCATCCTGACGTGGACAAGTTTATAGTTCCTCGTGTTGACGAGATGCGCGAGTTCTGGCGTGGAAAAATTTATCTTTCTTCGTGTTGGCAAAACGGTGTCCTGACGTGGACAATTTACTCCTATGTTGATAGGATTTCCTCGTGTTGACGAGATGTGAGTCCTGACATGGACAAATCAAGTTACCTTCCCTCGTGTTGACGAGATGCGAGTCCTGACGTGGACAAGTTTACCGTTCTTCGTGTTGACGAGATGGAATCCTGACGTGGACAAATTTATTTCTCTTCATGGTGACGGGTTTATTTCCTCGTGTTGACGAGATGTGAGTCCTGACGTGGACAATTTATTCCTATGTTGATAGGAGTTTCTCGTGTTGATGAGACGCAAATAAGATTTTATTGCCTATGTTGATAGGATCTCCTCGTGTTGACGAGATGCGGACAACTCATCCCCAGCGAAGTCGCCGGGATTTCTCCGTGTTGACGGAATCATGAGTCCTGATGAGGATAAGTTTTATTCCTATGATGATAGGATTTCTCCGTGTTGACGGAATGAGGAGTCCTGATGAGGACAAGTTTTATTCCTATGACGATAAGATTTCTTTGGGTTGACGAAATTTGAGTCCTAACGTGGAGAAGTTTATGATGGGATTTCTTCGTGTTGACGAAGTGTGCGTCCTAACGTGGACAAAGTTTTGCTCCTGTTGAAGGGATTTCTTCGTGTTGACGAAACAAGCGTCCTAATGTGGACAAATTTCTACTCCTATGTTGATAGGATTTCCTCGTGTTGACGAAATGTGAGTCCTGGCGTGGACAGATTTGTATGTATTCGTGATTTAACGAAATTTGGGTCCAGATGTGGACAAGGTTACTCCTGGGACGACAAAATCTCTATTCGTGTTGACGAATTTGTTTCTCTTCTTGTGTTGATAAGGTTAGTCCAGTTGTGGATGAATGTGTTTTTGCAAAAATTGTTCAGTACCTGTGGCGTTACACAGGTGGTTGAAGGTGAAATCAAAATTATTATCGGACGTTGGATCAGTTGTTGCCGTAACAACCGGATTCAGATAGGGGATGTTGCTCCCCAAGCAGTGCAGTTTATTTCTGCGGTTGGAAAATTTCCGGGTTTCCTGGTATTCAACCGTCTCGTACCTCGATTGTTTGAAGGTCGTTCTCTTTTCACCCAGTCGGGTCCAAGCCGTTTGAATAGGGGCAGCTGTTGTACCCCAAAATTTGCTCAACCTTTTCTTGCCTGATTTATGTTTCATTGCATTTCATTTGCATAGTTACATCATGTACATAGTTCAATCATTGGCATATCATAGCATAGCATGCCTCCAACAAGGGATCAAGGGTATCTATCAAGAGAAGAGTCTAGCAAGAGGTGTTATCCAAGTATGAGAAGTCATCCAGGCCATCAAGAAGTGACTTGAAGTCTTGAGATGTTTGAGTGCCTACATGTGGGTTTTGCTCCTATCTTGAGGAATATTGAGAATTATCAGTGGGATGTGAAACATGGAATGTGAATTTGAGGTGTGTATGGATCTCATGGAATGCCTAGATGGCCATATTGAAGCTGAGACAAGTCATTGATCCAAGTACAAGAGCCATAGTTGAGGTGCAGTCAACTAGGGTTTCATCTGGGTCAATCCTAGGTCAATTGAGTAATTGAAGAGCATCAAAGCCTAATTTGAGGTCATGGGATTCATGGATTGGTATGTTTATACATGTGTCGTGTTGTGCCAAGATCAAGCAAAGAAGAATCAAGAATGTGGGAAGTTGCTAAATTAGGGTTTCAGTGTAAAATCCCCTGTTTAGTGCCTAACTTCAAAGCCACATAAGTCAAAATACATGTTTCAAATGGATCTTTAGCCAACATGAAACTTGTAGAGCATCTCAATACCTTTAATTTGAGCACTAGAAGTCCTCAAGAGGATTTATAGAACTCAAGTTATGGTCCTTGCAAGTTACAGGTCATCAGATGACTATGAAATTTATCTGTGAAAGTCACTTGACTTCCAAGAAACTTTTTACCTTCAAGGAGTTTTCAAATGGACTTTTGGTCAACATGAATGTTGTTCCTTATCTTCTTAGCTTTCCATAGAGTACTATAAGTCCTTGATAGGATTTGTAGAACTCAAGTTATGATCTTTGCAAGCCAGGGGTATTTTGGGAAAGTGAGATTATAGGTCACTTTGGATTATAGGTCCATAACTCCAACTTGCAAGCTTCAAATGGAAAATTGTTCAACATGGAACTTGTTCAAAATGATGGTTTGAGTGAAACCAAGTGGTCATGATAGCTTGGATTGCCTTGGAACATAAAATCATTTGAAATGGCTTAAAAAGGAAGAAATTAAAGTCATTAAAAGGCCAAAAAATGGAATTTCTTTATTTATGGCCAAACAAAGTCATGTTATATGTCAAATTGATAAGAAAACACATTTTAAGAGTGATTACATTGTTACATTTGGCATTTGGGGTCAATTTCACTCACTTCCATTTGGTAACTTCATGATGAAGCAACACTTGAATTACACACCATTGGATCAGAAGCAAGGAATCTATCACTCCCATTCATTTCTAAATCTCATGAGATATTCATTGCAAGCCAAATTGAGAGCTGGAGCAGAGCAATGCACGACTGTTACATATGAGAAATTGGAAGAGAATGAGAAATTCAAAATCTCGTTCAGTTAGTTATAGAAAGTTCTAGAGTGTTCTAACACTCTCTATATAACATTTGCAATGTGTTCAGATGGTTTTTTGGGGCAAGAATTGGAGAGAAACAAGAAGGAGCAAGTTGAAATTGCATAGCTGCATCAAGAATCGTGTTTTGCAATTGGTGAAGATTCAGAGCAAATTGCTTGGTGCAGAAGCTTTAGGAGTTGATATTGCGTGATTCTGGAGGAGATTGGAGGCTGAATCGAAGGAAATCACTATCTGTTCATCTCTCAAAACCAGGTATGCACTTTTCAACTTTCAGCATAATTTGTAGTGAATTGCTTAGGTTTTGATAAGAGGATAGATTAGTGGTAGTGCTAGGATGGATTTCAGCATAGAATTGGAGTGATTAGAGACAATGTAGGTCATGGCAAGATTTCTGTTGAGAAGCATAACTCCTAGTTCTTGAGGTATTAATGGTGTTTAGATGGTTAGAATTGATGACTGAAGCGTGTAGATGAGAATAGGATCATTAATTTTAGGTTTTGAGTGATTCAAGATTTGAGCCATTTCTGAACTTTCAATCGGTTTTTGAGTTGGAGTGAGAATCAATGAAATTGGAGATCATATTTGAGTTCAGGGCGAAATTTGGAGTGAGATAGGGTGCTTAGTTGTGTTGATTGATGCACTTTGGTGTAACCCTCGCCGGAGACGACGGTGGCGCTGCAGCTCAGGCCACCGTCCCAAATCTCCCTCCCATTTTTAAACATTTGGAGAAGATGAACAAGGACTCGTTGGATCTTGTTTGACCCTTGACTAAAGTAAAGAATACACAGCCAAGATTGCAAGTTGAGTTTCTGAAGAGAGTTGAGTTTCATACAAAACTCTGCGTTTCATTAAACGCATTTGGGTGGGCTTAAGTGAAGTTTTTCTACCAACACCCCCCTTCAGGCCCAGACCTGGATTACAACGTGATTTTATTGCTATTTGCCACGCAGTTTTATTGATTTTTGGTATATTTCTTTTATTTTGTGCTTTGCATATAGTTTAGGAATTAATTCACCATAAATAGAAAAATTAAGCAATTTAGGTGAGATTTTTTTCCCTTGACTCCTTAAAGAGTCTAGAATTTAATAGGATAAAAAAAAATCCATAATTCATGCATTTTATATTTTAATTACATATTTTACATTTTAATTGCTTTTATTTTGGATTTGTTTAGTGCATGATCTTGCTGATTTTGGTATGGATGATTGGTGTAGAATTTTTAGGTGATTCTTTTTGGGTTATGTAGCTTAGAAATGCATGTACCTCTAGAAATTTTCTCATATTTTTGTGAGATAATTTTAGGTTGTTTTGAACATTAAGCATTAGGTGTTTTAGTTTTAGGGTTTTAAGATAGTACCCTTAGGTTTAGGGCATAGTTTTAGGTCTTAATCGATGGTTAACCCCCTGGTATTTATATGGAGATATTCTTAAGAGGTTTAGGAACCCTTAGAATTTTTTATAGGATTTTGCAATAATTTTTGGTATTTTAATTAGATTTAGTTTTAAGACTAACTTTTAGGTGTTTCTAACACACTAACTTGACTAGTTCATTTCAATAGTTCCCCTTAGATTAGGGTGGTGGTGCTCTTGTACTTAGGTGAAGATGAAGACCAATTGAAGATGCTTTGGAAAGCTTGAAAGAGCATGGACATGAAGAATTTCTCATCTTGTGGAGTGCTTGTCAGGAGCTTAGGAAAACTAGGGTTTTAGGAAGAGCATTAGATTAGTTTTGCTTGTTTCTTCAAACATGGAGTATATTGTTCATCTCCATTCAATACAATGACATAAAGTCCTTTTAAAGAAGTCACATCTCTCCTTTGGAGGGATGAATGGCATGCTTTAAGAGTAGAACTTTGAGGATGCCATTCTTTTACAATGTTAAGTTCTTAGTGGCTTCCTTTGGTTGTCATTAAGTTACTTAACATTTCAACCTGGTCTTGTTAAGTGATTCCCCTTTGGAAGTGTTTGTTGAAGCTTGTTGAAGCCTGTTGCTTGTTGAAGCCTGTTGCTTGTTGAAGCCTGTTGCTTGTTGAAGCTAGGGTTTTGCTGCTTGTTGAAGATGAAGTTAGGAGCTTGTTGAAGCTGTTTACTGGTTGAAGTTTGCTGGTTTAAGCTGGTTGCTTGTTGAAGTTTGAAGCTTGTTGAAGCTTGGTGCTTGTTGAAGAGTGAAAGTTTATTGAAGCTTGAGGATAGGAGCATTCATGAAGATGAAGGTTGTCGCTGTCAACTTTTTGCTGGTTAATCAACTGTTGCTGTCAGAGCTGCTGCTTGTGCTGTCAACTGTAGGAGTTTGGTGCTGCTGCTTGGGCTGCCTCGTTTGTTTTATTTTGGTTTTTTTGTATTGTTTGTTGGCCTGTGCAGCTTGCCCCCTTAAGGTTTGAGGTGAATGTTGATTCACTTTGCCTATTGTTTTCCCAGGTTCGAGGTTGAGCGGGACTCCCTTGCCTCGCTTGTATTGCTGCATTGCATGCATTTTACTGTATTTGCTTGCTTTCTTTTCTGTTTATCCCCTAGGATCTCTGATTTCCTCTGTGCAGGAGGAAATTATGATAGACATTAGGATTCTTATCCATGCATGACAACATTAAGTTAGTTTTTATTCCCTTTTCAACCCTAGGCTTTTTAGAGTTTCTTTCTCTTCTTATTTCAAAACAACTCAAAAATATAGTAATAAGGTTAATCGAAGTCGTACGTTACGAGCCTTAAGCTATTTGAGAGAGGGTTGCTGGAGAGTTTCTTTCCAGTAGTCTGGCTGCTTAGTGTGGTACCCTTTGGGTGACACGCGACGTAGTCACTCTCAAATCATAGTCTCTAGTGCGTCAGAGATTGCAAACAAACTAAAAAACGTTTCTTTCGTAAAAGATTTAAAACAAACATCAAAGTGTCATTTTTGTCCGCTTGGACTCTTAATCAAGAAAAACCCTTTCATAAGGTAATAAAAAACAGTCAGACAAGCTTGTGTCTTCCGTAGCCCGAACTACGTTTGCTCTGATCTTTCATGCTGTATGAAAGTACGTAGGCATAGGATGCCGTATCCTAGCGAGCAACCTTCCCACCTTCATGCGTAGTTAGCCGAACTACGTAGACTCTGACTTTCCCATTACACGATGGAATACGTAGGCATAGAGAGGCGAAGCTCTATCGAGTCTCTTTTCTCTTTTCTTTCCTTTTGTCCCTTGACCTTTAGAGTAGATAGAATGCAATCCGTACTAGAAAACAAGCATGGATCCCGTTGAGTACGGCGGACGTGAGGGGTGCTAATACCTTCCCCTGGCGTAATCGACTCTCGAATCCAGGATTTGGTTGCGATGACCATTCCTTTCCCGTTTTGCGTTAGGTTTACTCTGAGTGTTTCCTTTCCCTCCTTTGGGATAAATAACGCACGGTGGCAACTCTTCTGTCATAGCCGGCGCCGATTTTCGCAGTAGCGACACATGATGCTAGCATAATCATATTGAATTTCATAGTAGTACTTTCAGGGTTGTCTATGTACATCTGTTGCCATAAGCCACCTTTCTGATCATGATAGTTTTTGCTCCTTTTGTTGTTGGTAACAAGGCACTTTGTTTGTTTAATGATGTCTAAGTCTTGGTTTAACCTCACTGTCAAGATTTCAGCTTTGTGAAGTCATGATATTTTGAATCCCTCCTATATAAGTCATGACTGAACTTAGACTATATGCTTGCCTCAATTTGAAATTGCCTTAAGAGTTGTTTTTTTGTAATAGTCATGCTGTCTAGAACCATGTTCTGTGTTTACCTTTAAGTGAGGATGTATTGTTGTTAGAATTCACTTATAGGTCATTTTTGAATGAGCAAGATCTCTGTCTAGTGCAGGTTGGGTGCTGTTTACCAACCATGTTGTCTAATGTTCTCATAGGTGTTGAGATCTCTAGGATTTTTTAGGTCTTCTTTTTGTTGATGAGTTCATGTTGGTTTGACCTAAGATCTGCTTCATATGATTATTGTTTGTTTGTGTCTTGATGACATACATGTTTTAGTTACATCACAACTGCTTGAAATAACTTTATCCCAGCTACATAAGGCATTGCACTCAGAGTCTTATTTCTATCCTTAAGGTGGGATATGTGAAGGTCAATTGCAGGCCTATTGTTTTGGTTGGAACATCATGCATTGGTAATTGATCCTAATGCTATCCAGTTTTGAACCTTGTCATAGCAACTTGTGCAACAACTGTAGTTCATGTGCCTTTTTTTTATTTGAGTTGGTTTTGAGTCCTCTTTAAGTTTGAGTTTCATAAACCATGTATTTGAAGTACGTACAAGCTTTTGATTGGCCAGAACATGTCTTGATTTGAGTTGTAGCTTTGAAAAATCATTTCAAACCCTTAGCCTGCATTTACAATCGAATTTCACTTTGTGTTCATTATTTTGAAAAACTGAGAGCACCATTGTGATCCTTGTTAAAGTTCAAGTGAGTTAGAACCAAATTTTGCTAGATTTGGTTGAGATTTGATCAAGTTTGAGATCAATCCGTTTGGACTTGCCTTGCTTATTTTCCTCTTTGATATTGGCCCAGAATATTTGCTTAGTTAGGTATATGTTTTATTTGGGGTGGCATAATACTTGGATGTATCGCCACCCCAGTGGTTATGCCTTAACTCTCATATTGCCTTGGCATGTACCAAACCTGGGTTCGATCCGTGTGGAGATCAACCCTTTTTTTTATTTTCATATTTTCCTTGTTTTCACTCTTCTCTTTATTCTTCTCTCAATCATCACGCGCGTGCCTCTAGTAGATTTGGCAAGGTTTTGAACCTGTGACTCAAAGGTGGTGGGTTCAACACCCACCAAGCGCCCTCCTATCTTTTTAATCATAAAAATCTTTGGTTTTTATTTTATTGTCATTAAACTTCCAAAAATCATAACTTCATCAATTTTTGTTATTTTTGATTGGTTCTTTTTGCAAATATCTCATATTTTTGCATACTTTAATGTGGTATATGAATATTCTAAAATTTTCATTTTGGAAAACAATTTTGCATTAAAAGAAGCTACGCTGCATTTTTAGGGTTTTTACCCCCCCCCCCCCCCCCCCTCTCTTGCATCCTTTCATTCAAACTTTTGATTCCTCCTTCTTAAGCTTGGTTTGCCAACTCATTTGTGCATGTGATTATAATTACTATGGCTTGTAAGCATTTTGTTTGTTCCATTTCATTTTTAAATCCCCATGAAGCTTTGAACTTCTCCTTTATATTTGTTGTGACATTTGTTTAGGCATGATGCCTGTAAGTATACATGTCATCTTGTAAGCCCTATAGAACCCCATCTTTGTTAAGATGCATCTTTGTTAAGATCCCCTTCCGTCTTTATTAAGATGTACCCCATTCTTCGTTAAGATATGCTTTGGTTTTCACCTGTCATTAAGTCTTGTAAGAACTCCCCCCTTTCATGATATTGTGATATCTTGATACTTGCTTTAGTCATAACCATTTATCGTGATTGAAATCATTGGCTGATATTGTAATATCTTAAATGCTTGCTTTGGTTGTAACCATTCATCTTGATTCAAATACTTGCTTATTGTAATATGCTTGCTTATTCTTGGTTGTAACCATATCCCTTATATTCATCATGTGTGAATGATTATGCTTTGTTAAGTTTATTTCCCCCAAGGGATGGAACTTTTTAGTTCTCACCCAAGTTGCCTAATCTTTTCCCTTCCAAAGGAAAGTCTCTCTATTGACCCTTGGGTCATAGATAGCTCATTAACTCATAGGTCTGGCTAGAACCTTCTTTCCCTTTTGGTCTGGATAGAACCAATAGGATTTAAACTCATAGGTATGGATAGAACCAATAGGATATAAAATCATAGGTCTGGATAGAACCTTCTTCCCATTTTGGTCGAGATAGAACCAATAGGATTTAAACTCATAGGTTTGGATAGAACCTTCTTCCCCTTTTGGTCTGGATAGAACCAATAGGATTTAAACTCATAGGTCTAGATAGAACCTCTTCCCCCTTTTGGTCTGGATAGAACCAATAGGATATAAAATCATAGGTCTGGATAAAACCTTCTTCCCCTTTTGGTCTGGATAGAACCAATAGGATTTAAACTCATAGGTCTGGATAGAACCTTCTCCCCCTTTTGGTCTGGATAGAACCAATAGGATTTTAAATCATAGGTCTGGATAGAACCTTCCCCCCTTTTAGTCTGGATAGAACCAATAGGATATAACCTCTTAGGTATGGATAGAACCTTCTCCCTCTTTTTGGTCTGGAAAGAACCAATTGATCCTTATTCTGTAGTTCGTGCCCGAACTACGACCGCTCTGATTTCTCATTGGATAATGAGAATACGTAGGCACAAGATGCGATATCTTGACGAGCAACCTTCCCCCTTCTTCCACCTTTTGGTCTGGATAGAACCAATTGATCTTACAACATTGAGATAGGTAGAGTTTGGTTAACTCTATGTAAGAATCATGGAGATGATTACTTACTCCCCTTTCTTGAGCGTTCAATGTAGATCTAGAGAGTTTTCTTAAACTCTACACAAACATTGTAATGTTTGTTCCCCCTTGAACCTTGATCATAATCAAGTGTTCTTTACCCCTAGTGAGGTGAACTACGATTGCTCTGATTCTATCCTAGTAAGGATACGTAGGTAGAGGACGCGATGTCTTTGCGAGCAAACTTAGAAACTATCTTTAGATCTTAACCTACACCTTTTACCCAATCCCAAACCATAGCAAACATTTAGCAAACTTAGCATACAAACAAACAAAAGGTTCCTGTAGAGTATTACAGATGTTTAGGATGTGAAATACCTACCCTAGGCATAACCAACCCCCGATCCCCGAATCTCTTAGCGTTGTTGTTACATCGCACAAAAGGTTCTTTCTTTCTTTAGACCTTTCCTTTGGATAAATTAAAGTCCGGTTGTGAATTTAAGAATTAAAGATTCAAGTTAATCAATAGCTTGGTATCGCGATTCTCACCGCAACACTCATCAAGCGCTCGGACCATTCTGATGCACCTGTAGTATCAGAGAACGGGCCAGTCATGGGAAGGTGGCTCATGAACCATATATATAGTAAAGGTGCGGAGCTAGATACACTTTTCCCTCTCCTGTTCTCATTCTTGTAATGTACGAAATGATAAACATCACCCAACAGAGTAGGTATGGGATTCTTCGAAGCAAAGATATGGAATGCATCCACATCTACAAAGTCTGGGATATTCGAGAATAAAAGAATGTCATAAATACATAGGGTCAATATAGAGCTGAATACCACCCAACAACCTTTCTTAGCAAACTGTCGAGCCTTATCCACAAGAAAAGCTAGCGGAAACCCAAACATACCATTCCTACTAGCTAACTTCCCTTTCAACTCAGAGGCATCCACATGTAAGGCTTTAACAAGTTCAGCCAAATCTGGCTCTCCCTTAACATGATAGAATGGTATCTGGTTCAAAATGAGAACTCCTGGCAGTGCAGAGAACTCCTCCAACGTTGGTGCCAGCATATAACTCTGAAAGGTGAAGCCTCGCAACTGAGGATCATAGAATTGCAGCAACGTCTGAAAGCCATTCAATTCATCCAAAGAAGGTTTGCAAACAACACTAAAAAGCCTCCCATAAGACTGTCTGAAGTCTTCCATAACCTTCTTGTCAGCTAAAGAAATCAAACTTCGCAGAGTTCTAATATCAGGCGTAGGAAACTTGTAGGTCAGGGTCCTTCTCAAGGGCTCCATGTCAGCAATAAGAGAACAAGATCACCAGAATCGAAGAGGAAATATACACTTGCAACATAGGCACATGTTAATGAAATGTAAATGAAAATGCAAATGCAAATGCAAACAGGGGACCAAGACTGTTGTGTTGTTGGTCGAGAAGAACCAGCGCTTCGCCTTAGCAAGAACAAGGTACTGATGGCAGGACCCACTGATAAACAGATTCACACTGTAAAGAACTGGGTATTCTGAAAGCCATGGTTTCCTGCATAACCCAATCCCTCTCACAGGTATGGACCTATCCACGGACAAGGTTCGGCATCCTATGCGTTTATCAGCGTCACAGACTTTCGAAAAATGATGATACGTTTACCATTTCTGGTTTGGTATCATCATCTCGCGAAGAGGCCTTACTTAGTTGAATCACAGATGATCGGTCCCCAGAGTCGACAACCCTCAAATCTGAAATCCTCTCAACGGCCCACTGGGCTGGAAAGAAAGTCATCAAAGAGAATCTTGTCTGAGCGCAAATTTCATGGGAACTAGTGCATGCCTAACATACAGGTTCACCACTACTTTTCGCTTCTAATACTAGGTTTATACTAAGCCCAGGTCCGGCTTATCACTCAGTGGAACTTCCCTCCCCACAGCATAGCACTAATGATATATGATGCTAAAAATAAATGCGAGAAAGATAAATAAAGCACATGTATACAACACCCAAAAATAAGCAGACAAGTGCTAGGATTGACTCGCATAGGGAACCAGATGTCCCCAACAGAAGAGTCTCCACTTTTGTTATTTATCCCAAAGAGAGGGAAAGGAAACGATCGGAAAAACCTGACGGAAGAGGGAAAGACAAGGTCATCGCAACCATGTCTGGATTCAGGAGTCGGTTACGCAAGGGGAAGGTATTAACACCCCTCACGTCCGTCGTACTCGACGGGATCCACGAATTGTTGTCTATCTAAAAGGGTGTGTTAAAACTATCTAGCTAAAGTCTTAGGGACAAAAGGAAAAGAAAAGAGAAGTGACTCGGCAGAGCATCTCCGCCTTGTGCCTACGTACTCCCTCGTGCAATGGGAAAGTCAAAGTCAATGTAGTTCGACTAACTACGGGTAAAGAAAGGGGGAAGGTTGCTCGCCAAGACATCGCGTCTTGTGTCTACGTACTTTCATCTGGTATGAAAGATCAGAGCAAACGTAGTTCAGGCTAAAAGGACCACAGGCTGGTTCAAAAGTTTTTAGGCCCGAGTAGGGTTAACAAATAGTTCTAGCAGTTGGTGTATGCAGCTCGACCATTGGAGACTTAGGCGTTACCGTTTGCGGTAGAACTAAGAGTTAACGACACTCTTTTATCTGAAAAGATTTCCTGATTAAGATCCCGAAGGATGAAAAAGGTTTGAAGTGTTTTGTGTTTTTTAAAGAAGAAGTGTTTTGAACCTGATTTGTAACTCATGTTGCACTAAAGACTATGATTTAGGAGCGAATGCATCGTATATCGTCCAAAGGACATACACTAACATTCTAGACAATTGAGAGGCAACCACCCAATCATCATTTCCCAAATAGTTTAAGGCTTTTAGCGTACAACACTTGTCATCCCTTATTAAATGTTTTATGAATGTTTGAAGATGAGAAGAGAAGAGGGAAAACTAATGGGAGACTAATCAATCCTAAAAGTTATCATGCAAAGTGGACTTAAAGTTGAGATTCAAAGGGAACTACCTATTGTTATCATGCATGGTTAGGCACCTAATGTATATCATAACCTCAAGAGGTTAGAGAACTTATGGGGAGCATGGCAAAGAAAAACAAAAGAAGAAGAAGAAGAAGAAGAAGAAGAAGAAGAAGAATGCATATGCAAATGAAGTGACTTAAGTCAAACAACATCAACCACACCATCAAAACTAAACCAAATGAAAGGTAAAACAAAACCCAAAGCCAAGTGAGGATGGGAGACCAAATGAGGCCAGCGAGGGCCTCATAATAGGTACTCAACCATGAGCATCACTAACCAAGTGCAAAGGAAGCACAAAAGAGTCCTCAAGGATCCATCATTTTAGGCATACTTCAAGTACCTCCTCGGGAGGGACTAAGATACCTTAAATGAGGTTCCAAAGTCATTGGACAGAAGGGAGATGAAGAGAAGAAAGCTCAAAAGCAATATCGAATCAAATCAAAAGGAAAAGCAAGCAAAATCACAAAGAATGCAAGCAAACATCACATAGAAGTTCAAGTTGAAAACTTAAAAGGAAACACACAAATGAACAAGGAAGAAACAATATCATGACCTAAAATTGAACCAAAATCATCCTTAACATGTTAGAAACATGAAACAAAAGGCATTGAGGGTTCAAAGGATCCAAAAATGTCATATCCAAGTCAAACTAAGTCAAGGTACATGTGTGAACCTTCCTTGGAGGTAACTTGACTTGCAAGTTCCTTCAAAAATAGGAAAATGGTTCAAAAATAATCAAATAAAATTCACAAGGTAGCTAAACATGTTGGAAAACAGAGGCCAGAAGCTCAAAGCAAATATCCCCTCAAAGCACCATCAAAAGAAAATAATATTCAAGATGTACCACTTTGAAATGGGAGAATCGAGGGTTAAAAGAAAAGCACCAAAAGTCAACCCTAAAGTCAACCAACCAGGGGAAAAATGGTCCTCAAAAATTGTTCAACTCATCATGGATATGAGGATCAATTTTCATTCATTGGACCCAAAGGAAGTGAGAGAAACAAATGAAAGAACAAACAAAGTCACAATTTAATCCATTTAAAAACACCTCCAATGTTTAAATATATTTAAAAATGAAAAATAAAATAAAAAATAAAATAAAAAATTCCTAAAAATAATAGACATCTTAAGGTTTGTAAAAAATATTTTTGTGAATTTTTTAGAACATTGGAGCTATTTTTAATGAATTAAATTCAAACCAAAATAAAAAGAAAATATTAAAAGAAATAAAAGAAAATGAAAATGCAAGAAAAACACACAGCCAATGGATCAGGAGACCAGTCAATGGATCTAGGGGAGGAGGGCGCGCCACGTAGCACCTGGGGGATTAAATGAAACGGAGTGTTTCACTCATGCTCACGTGTGGTTCAGTTGACTTCCGCCTACCATACGTCTTGATCTAATGCATTCATTCAAAAAGTACACTGATCCTATGAACTAGAGCTTGCCACGTCAGAGAGACCCTAGTTAACCTAATGAAAAAAAATCTCACGCGTCATATTAACATACTAGGTCAGGGGAGTCAGCCAGATCTAACGGTCAGAGGATCATCTTCCTCATTCAAATCCTCAGATGGAGGGAACACTCAGGTGGTGGTCGGAGAAGACTCAGGTCGTCTTCTCCGGCGAGAGCTACAGTGCTATGATGTCAAACCTAACCAAATTCAACAAAACCGGTATCAATCTCTTCCTCTCCCCATGTACAACAACCTGACATACTTATTTTCCATTAATTCCTCACAACAAATTCAAATCGAAGCCAAACAGATTTGTGCACCAAAATTAAAAGTTCACCAAACTCACTCAATTTGGTCCAGAAATCATCTACGTGTTATGGAGGTTACAGATCAAGTAACAATTAAGCAAAACATCACAAGAACAAGCCATACCAGATCAAAACAGTTTGGAGCTTCATCCAACAATCATCACAAATGCCAGTTTGTTTTAGTGATTAATGATCTACATGTTGTCTAGGTCTCAAATATGCAAAAATGGCAGAGAATCATGGCATAATCAGAGAGTAAGGTTGATTTGTAAATACCTAGTGGAGAACTTCCATTGAGCCTTCAATTGATGCTTAAGCTTGAATAAAAGTATCCAGAAACGTTCATTGATCTTCAATGAAGCCTTTGCAACCTTTAATTTTGCTTGAATCTTGCTAAATCTCAAAAATCGTATTTAACTTGTTCTTCACTTTTTCAAAATGCTCTAGCTCCAATTCTTCACCCAATTCGTGTTCTGAGCATTTGTTCATGATGGAAAGCTTTTATGTGATGGATTTGGAAAGAAATTAAGCCCAATGGCAGCCCCTAGAGCCCAATTGCATATCCATGGAATTTGAGTTTTTTCACTTGTCATGTGCACGAAATCTATACCAATTTGGCTCCAAAATGATGCAAATCACTTGCTGGTAACATGAGGAGTGTGAATGGCTGGGATTTAATCATTGTTTGATCTCAATGGTTGATATTACAAGTGTGACTTAAGCTTGAATAAAGCTTGAAAATGGCTCATCAAAACTTACCAAATTCAAATTCTAATAATGCCAATGTGTTTGAAATATAGTTTGCACTCAAAATATGTATTCATTTGCACAAAAATGATCCAACATGAATTAAATCCAATTTCCTCATTTTAAGTCCTTTTCCATGAAAATCAATTTAGGAAATCACCATTCCAAGCCAAATTCATGACTTCTCAGCGCTTGGTTGAACAATTGACATCATTTGGAGTACATTTGATGTTGGAAAAATCTTCATTTGAAGTGTGCAACTTGGTGAAATGGACCTATAATTTTATGACATATAATCTCACTTTCCCAAAATACCCCTGACTTGCAAGCCTCATAAATTGAGTTCTACAAATCAGATGAAAGACTTCTAGTACTCTTTGGAAAGCTAAGACCAAGACCTATAACTTTCATATTCACCAAAAGTTGAGGAGAAACATCCTTCTAGGTTAAAAATGGCTTGGAATTTGGTTGACTTTTGTTAACTAAAATCACATTCATCTGATGACCTGTAACTTGTCTGCATCATAACTTGAGTTTTATAAATTCAATCAAGGACTTCTAGTACTCAAAAGAAAGCTAAGAACATGCTCTACAAGTTTCATGTTGGTTAAAAGTTGAGATGAAACTTGTATCGTGATATAGGTGGTCTTGAAGTTGGGGACTAAACAGGGGATTTTACATTGAGAACCCTAATTTAGTAACTTCTCACACTCTTGATCCTTGATGAATTGATCTTGAAATGATATATTATACATCTCAAAACATCATCCCATGACCATAGCGACTTGGAATTGAGTTTTAATCTCCTTCAATTTCACAGTTGATTGAGGATTTACCAGATGAAAACCCTAGATGCAACATCTTGACTGTGGCTTCTTTCACATCACACAACAACTTGAATAAGCTCCAACATGGCTCTCAAAGCACTCAATGAGCTCTCTCAACATCTTATATCCATAATCATGAATTCAAAATCCTCTGATGATCTTGAACTAGCCTCCAAGTTAGGAGCTGACCCACATACATCCATCAATCCTTTCACAAGACTATTGCCCACCTCTAGATGATCTGATGACCATCCAAACTTGAGTAACACCCCTTGCTTAGGCTCAAACCTCTGAGAAGACTTCTCTTGCTATGCTCAACCTATTGATCCCCTTTTCAATACAAAATGCTATGCAATGCAAATGCTAGAAAGAAAATGAAATGAAACATAAACCAAGTTAAGAAAAGGTTGGGCAAATTTTGGGGTGCAACAAATAAGATCCTAGAATGATGATGAAGATCTAAGGGGTCAAAATTTGGGGTGCAACAACAGCAAGTGGCCATCTCCATCGAGAAGTTGGTTTCCATTGCCCTTTCATCTTGAAGTGTGGGGAAGTTTTGTTTACCCTTTAGTAAAAGAAGAAACTGAGACCTATTCAGGGCACCAGACCTTGAAGCATGGGGAGGTTTATTTTACCCTTTAGTAAAAGAAGAAACTGAGACCTATTCAGGGCACCATACTTTGAAGCGTGGGGAGGTTTATTTTACCCATTAGTAAAAGAAGAAACGGAGACCTATTCAGGGCATTAGACCTTGAAGCGGGGGGAAGTTTATATACCCTTTCTAAATGAATCATTTAGTTAAAGAAAAAGTCAAATCATATTTTGATCATAGAGGCTTATCAATCATTATATCCGTTATCCCCAGATGATCGACAGGCTCTTTATTTGAGAAGCTTATCCGTCCATTTTGGCATGTAAGTCCCTCGCGGCGATAAGTGGCAGTTCTCTCTCGAGAAACTTATCAGGGCATTTCCCATTGAAGTCCATTTATTTTGGCATACAACAGGTTTTTTTTACCCTGTATCTTTTCTGATGGTCCCTAAAGATCCTGTTGATCTCTTCATTTAAGGAATTTCCCGAAGTTTGTATGTTATTCTCGCTTGAAGACTCCAGCATTTTTGTTTACCTGATCCTACTGCCGTGCGGATCCTGTGTTACCTTTTCATCCTAAAGTGTTAGTCGGTCATGCCTGGACCTGTTGAGTAGTTACTCTTGGATATTTCCCTAGTGGAGGCTGTCTCGCCGGTGCCATCTCCATTGAGGATCCCCTCTTACCTTTCTTTCTAAAGTGGCAATTGGTTGCGCTTGTACCGGTTGGTCATCATTTTAGAATTCCCCCAGTGTCGTGCAGTTTCCCCAGTGTATCATCTTCCCTGGTGTATGGTTGCTCACTGCGCCTGTACCCTGTATCATCTGTCGTCTGCATCCCTGCATTTATATTTTTTCATACGTCTCATATTAGATTCATGGCATTGTAAGCATTGTCAGCATTATAGTCCATTTCCGTTTTGTCCATCGCATTGCACATCACTGCATCTAAGGGCAAAAATTTTGGTTATCTGTATTTAAATCCCTTTCACCATGATTTCTCAAGCCTTCGTTGCTCAAATCATCCGGTGAAGTTATTATAGGGGCAACTGTCATACCCCAAATTTTACCCTTAGACCATTAGGCTCATTTCGCATTTCACTTTGTTCTGTATTTCGTTTTAACTAACTGCTAACCGGTTTGCTCAGTCTGTTTGTTTTGCAGGAAAAATAACATTGTGTGCGCTTTAATTTAGGAAGTGCGGAAAGGGTCGTTAATTTACAGTCTGTTGACGATTATGAAGCAAAGTCATTATGAGAAATTCCTCAAACGATTAGGGTTTCTATCCTCGAATTATGCGATTTTGGTTTGAGAATGGGTTGGATGTCTACGACAGTATTGACGTCAGATCCCTCGGTACAGTTTCTCCATAGTCAAAAATTGGACTGCTAGCCGTCATATGAAGTGTGGGTTATTAATTGATTTGACTTGTTCGATCTGAGGATTTTAAGGTCTGGCGGATTGGGATTGGATCAGTGCGAGAATCGTTTCAAGGAATTTATTTTAACAAGTGCACTCATTCATTTTTTCTTCCTCTACTGGTTACGAGCTTAAAATTTTAGAGGCGTAGTGGGATTATAATGAATATCAGGCTGGATAGTCGCGAGTTTCAATTGATTTCGAAATTCAAATTACAAAATTCAGCGTTGTTCGTATGGAGATATGGCTCTGAATTAATTTCGGAATAAAGTTCATATTTTATTAGAATTCTAATTTGAATACATGATTCAAGTGTGCATTTCATTACAAAATCCGAAGTTACATTTTGAGGGATTACAGATTACAAAGTCAGGCCCTAATCCTAAATTTTTTCCTAAACTTCTAATTCTGATCTTCAACTTCCGGGTTTCTTCACTTCCGAAGCTTCCGGAACCTGCAAAAGAACCAAACAATGTCAGAGGAAAATATATTCAGTGGGGTTTAATTAAATTTTCGGATCGAAAATGGTTTTTTTATTTGTTTCGGACCCTCAGAAAATTATCATCATCGGGCATTTCGGGAGGGGCAACAAGTGAATGCTGCCAAACCCCCCGCTTTCCGTTTCCGACCTCGGCAAATCCGGCAGATTTCTGTTCGATTTCCGAGAGAGAGAGAGAGAGAGAGAGAGAGAGAGAGAGAGAGAGAGAGAGAGAGAGAGAGAGAGAGAGAGAGAGAGAGCTTTTGTGAAAAATGATTTTTCAGCCAAACGGGTCCTTAATACATATCCAAATCCATAATCCAAGATCTGGATCAAAAATCCAACCAATAAGTTAAATCTGGGTTTCATCAACTAAAATCCATATCCAAAGAATATCAGAAACCCCAAATCAAATATGGACTTTATCATCGAGAACCATGGATCAATAAAAAGGAATTAGAAAATAATATCACAAAAAAAATTCCAGTAAGACCAGATCCGCGAATCCCATCATCATCAAGTAAGAAAAATCAAATCTGGACATATCCAAACCATCAGCCAAATCAATCTCAGATTTTATCAAAAATAATGTAAATCACAAGTCCAGCCCAAAACAAGTTCAAAAAAGAGGATTTATAGAACAACATAAAGATCATTAAAGGCATCAGTATACAACAAAAGAACGAAACCCTAACGAGGGATCATCCAAAAAGCGGCAAAAAGCCCAAAGCATCACCATCAGAATTCGTCCAAGGCAACACCATCATCAAAACCGCAGTCGGACTCAGAGAGACGAAGCCAACGTCGTCTCATCATCATCGTCATCAGACCATCACCCAACCGACCACCATCAAACCCACAGCCCAGAATCATCACCACGACCGCCAATCTACCTCCAAATCTGAAGCTCATCATCATCGTTTGGGTAATGGTCAAAACTAACCCATATGTTTGTTTTTTTCCAGGAAAAAGAAGAGGGTGACGGAATCATGGCGAACGGCGGATAAAAGAGAGGAGCAACGAGAGATTGAGAGGCGAGAAAGAGAAGACGAGAAGAGTTGAGAGTGAAAGGGAGGGGGGCGACAGCGGACAAGCAGAATGAGGGGGAGAGTGTTAAACTAGGGTTTTTGTTTTTTCTTTATATTATATTGCTAAATAATTCTGTATGTGCAAGACCACGACATTACCATGCACAATCACCATCATGGCCGCACACCTTTCATGGACCATCATCATGTGGTCTATATATGCATGCCCACAGTTTGTCCATACACCTGCCCTACACCGGATCATCCGCCGCCACCCTTTTCTTTTTCTTTTTTAATTGATAATAATAAATAACATAACTTTTTTTTTATTAAACCTTTTTTAATAATTCACCATTATAAAATCAGTTTTTTATTCAAACTAACTTTTTTTATTTATTTAAATAAAATTGCTAAAATAAGTTATAGTTTTAATTCTAACATAAATAAAAATAAACCTTTTTTAAAAATTAAGATTGTGACTTTTTAGTTAAAATAAACATTTTCCAAAAACCTAACTTTTTTTTTAATAATTGAAAATCCTTTGTTAAAATTTAAAATCTAACTTTGTTTTTAAACATAAATTTATTTTTCTTAATTTAATCTTCAATTTTATTAAAACTCCAACCTAATAAACCTTTTTAAAAATCTACTCTAACTTGTTAAAATCAACATTTTTTCTTCTAAATTTTAATCCTAACTTTTTTTATTCTAATTTTCCTTTTCATTCTAACATTTATTTTATAGTTAAACTCTAATTATTTTTCCATTTACAATATTTCTAACACTTAATTTCTAATTTTTTTTATTCTACCATGTCGGCTAAATTCCTAACCTCGTCCTAATTAATTTTCGTCTAACTTTTATTTCATTCCTAACATTATTCTCGTTTGTCCATGTTCACAAATCTTGTGTTTCTGTATTTAGTTTTATGGTTGTAAATTATCTAACTATATTGTTGCTTCTTATCTCGTTATCATTCACACTTGTATATTATTTCAACATCGTCATAATTATTAATTTTCACTGTTTATTATATTTTTACTGTTATTCCCCTCTGAAGGAAAGATCTAACCGTTTGACCGCCGTGTCAATAATCCTTAACCCTCGTCCATCTTTTACCTTTCAAACCGTAAGACGTGGAGTCACCGTACTCATGCATAGGTGTTCCGCCGTGGATAATTTTACCCCTTACCCTAGCTTTAGGAATAGGAGTCGCCGCACTCCATGCAAAGTTTCCGCCGTGGAATATTTTAACCTTTTAATTCAACTTTACAACGTAGAGATAGGAGTCTTCGCACTCCATGTAAACGCTTCCCTATGAACGTTTATTCCCCTTGGAACCTTAACCACAATCAAGAGGTTCCTCACCTCCCTTTCGAGGGGAACTACGATTACTCTGATTCCATCCCTTACCTCGGATACGTAGGCACAAGATGCGAGTCTTGGCGAGTAAACTTAGGTCTAACCCTTAGGTCTTTCCTTACCTTTAACCCTTAGCATTACCCTTGAGCAGATAACTTTAGCAATTAGCACATTAAAACAAGAGGTTCCTGTAGAGTACTACAGAAGTTTAGGATGTTAATACCTTCCCTAAGTTTAACCAACCCCCGAACCCTAGATTTTTCCCCGCATTGCGTTTACGATGCAAAGTAGGTTTTTCCTTTCTTTAACCTTTCCTTCGGATAAATCAAAGACCAGTTGTGAACTAAATATGTGATCCAAATTAATCAATAATTTGATATCATATTCTCACCGCAATACATGTAATACATTTTGTTTTCCTGTTTCTTCGTCCTCGCCCGATACGAGTGGATAGCTTGTAAGGGCCTCGCGTTTTTGAAACATTATGTGATCAATAAATAAAAGTTTTTTTTTGCTTTCAAATCATGCTCTTATTTATTTCTTTATTTTACTTTTTCACAAATAAATAAATGGCAAAGTTTCTTTTTTTTGTTTCACCTTTCAAATAACTTCATTCTAAACGTAATTCATAAACATGCAGAACAAATAATTGCATTTATAACAACTTGGCAAACATTCGTTGTAATTATGGGATTCCTATTAACCAAGCCAAAGAAGATGGTGAGAAAGATTGTGAATTACCGGTTGAACTAGCAAGGCTCCTTGAGCACGAGAAGAAAGAGATTCAGCCACACAAAGAGCCAGTGAAAGTTATCAATCTTGGTACTAATGATATCAAAATAGAAGTCAAGATTGGGGCATCCCTCGCTAAGCATTTACACTCCGAGTTGGTCAAGCTATTGAAAGAGTATGTTGATATTTTCGTCTGGTCTTATCAAGATATGTCTGGATTAGATACCAACATCGTTGAACATCACTTGTCACTCTAGCCTGATTGTCCTCCTGTCAAGCAAAAACTCAGAAGGACCAGACCCGACATGACACTTATACTCAGAGAAGAGGTAAAGAAGTAGTTTGACGCTAGGTTCCTAGCCACTTCCGAGTATCCTAAATGGATTGCCAACATCTTCCCGATTCCAAAGAAATATGGGAAGGTCCGAATGTGTGTGGACTATCGAGATCTCAATAAGGCGAGCCCGAAAGATGATTTTCCTCTGCCTCATATCGATGTTTTGGTAGACAATATAGTGCAATTCGCTGTCTTTTCGTTCATGGATGGTTTCAGATATGCAAAAATGTGAAATGAATAAAACACAAGCCAGTTACAGTTAAAATGAAAGGGCAAATTTTGGGGTGTTACAGCTGCCCCTATTCAATCGACTTGAACCTGAAGGGATGACAGCAACGACTTTCAAACATTCAAGGTAGAAGGTGATTGAATACAAAAAGAACCCAGAAAATTGTAGTCTATGGGGGTGTACACATTTAGAGCCCAGACACACATCGTCAAAATAATTTGACGGAAAAAAAACATACCCAAAGAAATAATAGTGAACCTCAAAACCGCATTGTCAAAGGGATTTGACAGAAAGAGAACCTGTCTGGAGAAACACATCGTCAAAGGGATTTGACGGATAGAAAACATGACCGAAGTAACACATCATCAAAGGGATTTGACGGAAAGGAAACATATCCAAAGAACCACGTTGTCAAAAGGATTTGACGGAAAGAAGACATATCCAAAGAACCACGTCATCAAAGGGATTTGACGGAAAGAAAACCGAACCTGAGAACCACATCGTCAAAGGGGTTTGACAGAAAGAAAATCGAACCAAATATCACATTGTCAAAGGGATTTGACGGGAAGAAGACATATCTAAAGAAACAAATTCTCAAAGGGATTTGACGGAAAGAAAACATATCCGAAGAACCACATCGTCAACGAGGTTTGACAAAAAGAAAACCATATCCAAAGAATCACATCGTCAAAGGGATTTGACGAAAATAAAACTATATCCAAAGAATCACATAATCAAATGGATTTGACGGAAAGAAAACCATATCCAAAGAATCACATTGTAAAAGGGATTTGATGGAAAGAAAACCGAACCGGAGAAACACATCGTCAAAGGGATTTGACGGAATGAAAACCATATCCAAAGAATCACATTGTCAAAGGGGTTTGAAGGAAAGAAAACATATCCAAAGGATCACATTGTCAAAGGGTTTTGACGGAAAGAAAGCCTGATCGAGAGAATGTGTGCCAGCGATATGTCACTATCTTGATTAATAGATGATTCGGGCTTCGCGCACGGCACCAAATATGGCTTATGCTTCGCATGCATATGTTTGATTTTTATTTCTATGGCATAATGCTCCATATAAAATGGAAATGCTATGCGTTTGAGGATGCAATGCAATGATGCTTATGATATGCAAAAGGACCGCTCTGTCGGGGAAAGAAGGATATACCAAGTATGAGTGGACTTTGTTGGTAAAGACGGGTGAACCCTGATGGAAGGTGATATTTTATGGCTACCAATGGGGATTTGGATTTTTGAATGAGGTGATGTCAATAGGGATTGAACTTTGGAATGAGGTGATGCCAATAGGTATTGGACTTTGTGTTGCACCCCAAAAGTTGCCCAACCTTTTCCTTACCTAGCTTATGTTTCATTGCATTCATTGTTTCATTAGCATGTGCATTGCATTGTTATTTGTACAGGGGATCAAGAGGTGTGCTCATCAATAAGAGGCTACCAAAGGTTCTAGGGCTATTCAAGAATCTATAGTCAAGTTATCATCCTCACCAAGTCACCAGAAGAAATCAGAACTCTCTGGAGAAGGAGATGGATACAAGTGTGCCTACCTCCTATCTTGGGGGTCAATGAAGATTATCTGATGATATTGAATCCATGGCTATGGGTGGAATCCACTATGAGAGCTCATTGAATTCCTTTAGGGTCATCAAGAAGCTTGTTCAAGTCATTATACAAAGTACAAGAAGCCACGGCCAAAAGTGGTACAACTAGGGTTTTCATCTGGTTAACCCTAAGTCAACAGTGAATTGGAAGGAGATTAAGACTCAATTCCAAGTCTTTGTGATCATGAAATGTTGTGTTGAGACACATAAGAGATTATTACAAGATCAATTCATCAAGATTCAAGAGTGTGAGAAGTTGCTAAGCCAGGGTTTCTAAGCTTGATAGCGTAAAATCCCCTGGTTAGTGCCTAACTTCAAGACCACATAACTCAAGATACAGGTTTCATCTCATCTTGACTCCAACATGAGACTTGTAGAGCATGTTTCTAGATTTCGCTTTAGTAATAGAAGTCAATCATCTGATTTCTAGAACTCAAGTTATGAAGCTGGCAAGTTACAGGTCATCATATGAATGTGATTTTCGTCAACAAAAGTCAACCAACTTCCAAGACACTTTTGACCTAGAAGGATGTTTCTCCTCGTCTTGACCCAAACATGAAAGTTGTTCCTTATGATCTTAGATTTCTAAAAAGTACTAGAAGTCCTCAAGCTGATTTGTGAAGCTCAAGATATGAAGCTTGCAAGGCAGGGGTATTTTGGGAAACTGAGATTATAGGTCACTTTTCATTATAGGTCAATTTCACCACTTTGCACATCTCAAATGGAAATCTTTCTAACATCAAACTTGCTCCAAATGGGGTCAATTGCTCAACAAAACATCAATGTACCATTGATTTGACTTGGATGGGAGATTGAATGAAGGAATTTCCATGAAAGGAAGCTTTAAAAGGCCTAGAATGGATCAAACTCATTTGGAACCACTTTCCTTCATATGTGTGCATATTTTGAGTGCCTCAAATAGTATAAAGCACAATATCAAAATCATAAACCAATTTTAAGGTCATTTCCATGGCTAAATTCAAGGTTACTTCATCTTGAAGTAACACGTTCCAAATCAACCATTGATTCCATTTCAAGGAAGAAACCTCCACCATTGGATCACTCACATTACCAACAACATGAATGAACTAGTTTGGAAGAGTTTCAAGCTCTGCTTTCATGAATTGGAAGTTTTCTAAACCAAGAAATTTTGGATTTTGAATTGGGCCATAGAAGCTATAATTGGGCTTCAAAGTGATCAGGATCCATTGTATATAACTCCATCATCATTCACAAGCTTCCATAACTGAATTTGGATCAAGGAATAATAGAATTCTGTTGAGAAAAAGTGAAGGAAAATTGAAATTCGTTTTTGGAGAATCGTCCATTTTCCGGCCAAATCAAGATTGCTAAAAGCTCTAGGGGGATTCAAGGAAGGATTCTGCAACTTTTGGTCAAGCTTCATAATCGTTTGAGGGCTCAGTGGAAGCACTCCACTAGGAAAGCTTCCAACCAAAATTGCTCTCTGTTTAGGAATCATTCACATGTCATTGTTGCATATTTTTGATGTCCATGGATAATAGATTGTTTCTGTATAGGTCTTGTTCATTTTCTTGAACTTTTGTGACTTGACCTTCAATCTTGCAAGCTTCGATTTGGATTAATTATAGGCTAAAAATGAAAATGGATGTTGGATTAGTAACCTAGACAATGAGACAAAGAGATTGGTACCAAAAATTATGAGTTTTGTTGAGTTCTTGAAACTGGTACAATTCATCATGGCAGGAGAAGATGGTCGTTGTTAATCCGGCCACCGTCTGTGTAATTCTCCCTCCATGTGAGTTTTAAATCCCAGCGTGCATCCTGGCCTTTGGATCTCTTGTTGGACTTTGACTCAAGCACCATCCTATGGCCATGATTCGTTCTCATATTATGTTAAGTTGTTGAAGCTTACGTGTCTATTTCATAACCCTAGGATTACATAACTTGTTTCATATCCAGTGGCCACGATTGCATCTCATGGATTGACTTCCCTTTTAATGAAACGATGTGTTTCATTGGCGTGCACCACCACCATTAGATTACTTGACCAGTCTCAAGATGGAAGGTTGTGATTCAATTCCAATTTACACTTTGATGCTGATGCACGCGTGTCTTTTCCTTGGCCATTGGATAATTGACTAGTAATTGCAATGAAGGGATCAGATTTAATCTTGGTTTAGTTGACTGAAGTCCAGTGGATTGGGCTTTTTCGCTTTTAACACCCCCAAGCGTCTAAGCCCCTTAAAAACAACATCAATTCCTTGCTATTCCCACCCAGCTTTTTTCCAATTTCAATTTCTTTTTCTTATTTTCTTTTATTGCATCTGTTTGCATTTTAACTCATTTAAAAATGTCAAATAATCCCAAAAATCATGAAAAAATACATTCATATAGTTTGACATGTGATTTAATTTTGCATATTTTTTAATTGAATTTTCCATTTCTTTTTCATTTAATTGTGTATTTTCCTTTTAATATGCTTTTTGTAAATATGAAAAATGACATATCTTCTTGCTTGATTTTATTTTGTGATCAAAACATCAAATAAATTCATGATATTTTTTTTGCTTATTCTTGATACTTTAATTGACATTGTAACATTTTTCTAATTATTTTTAGGTATCATTTTATTAGGTTTTAGATAGTGCCTTTAAAACCTTCTCTTTTTGCCTTATCCATAGAGCACCCTAGGCTTTTTCCTTCTGTGTGCATACCTATACTTAGAATTTTCTTCCCAAATTTGGACTAGTTCCTAAGACCAGAGGGGTCCCCTATGAATTTTCTTAGATTTTTTAGAGGTGTTTTACTAATTTTGGTAGATTTTGCATTCCGGCTTACATTTGTGTGATTTCAACCTTACCACTTGCCTAGTTTGCATTTTAGTTGAACTTTTTGCAATACTTGTGCATCCAATCCTTGCATATTCATATCGTATACATGTTGAAGCATTTGTATATTAATTTTCAAGTCATTATCATGTTCATAGATTGCTTAGTTTAGGCATCCTTTAGGACATGGCATTTAGGGTTCCTTAGAAGCATATAGTGATGGTTTTTCTCCCTAATGTGATTCTTTTGCCTTGATTTTCATTATTCTTTTCCACACTCTTCTCATTCCAAGTCCTATAATATTAGGATCCTTCTTGTGAGAGCCTAGTTCCTCCTGTGCAGGAACCAAGTGCATTCCATGAGAAGTTGAGCCTTTGATGGGCTCAAGTACTTTGTACACTCATTCCTTTTTGTCCTTCAATCTTAGGATCCTTCTTGTGAGAGCCTAGTTCCTCCTGTGGAGGAACTAAGTGCATTCCATAAGAAGTTGAGCCTTTGATGGACTCTTGTGTTGATGCACATTGAACATAGTGGGTTCCTTTGGTTCTCACTGTGCTTCATTCATTCCTCCAAATCCTATAATCTTAGGATCCTTCTTGTGAGAGTCTAGTTTCTCCTGTGGAGGAACCAAGTGCATTCCATAAGAAGTTGAGCCTTTTATGGACTCTTGTGTTTGTACATATATTCTCCTTCTCTGTCCTACAATCTTAGGATCCTTCTTGTGAGAGCCCAGTTCTTCCTGTGGTAGAACTACGGGCATTCTATAAAGAAGTTGAACCTTTGTGGACTCCTGTGTTGATACACATTGAACTTAGTGAGTTTAGTTCTCTTTTTGCTTTCCCATTATTCTGTTTATCCTCTCCCTTGCATATTAGTTTGGTTTGGTGCATTAGGATAGAAGTGCATGTGTAGGCATTCTTTCTCTTAAGTCCATGTTTGCATTAAAGGTTGAGGTGTCCTCCCTTGCTTGTACTTTTGCATTGCATGTGCATTCATTCACATTTTACATTTCAGTTGGATAATCATGATGATTTTATGTTGTTTCCTTTCCATTTCCATGTTCCCTTAGGGTTCTCACATCCTTGTTTAAGGATAGTGATGATAGACACTAGGTTCTAACCCTTTGCATGATAACAATAGGATAGATTCCCTTTCTAAATTCAACCTTAGGACCATCTTGCATGATAATATTAGGGTTTTGACTTAGTTTCCCTTAGAGTCCTTTCTCTCTTCTCATCTTCAAACAATAATAAAACACCTAATAAAGGCTAATGAGTATTGTGCGTTACGAGCTTCTGAGTGTTGTGTGCAAACCATCTCTATTTGAATTGAATGGTCTTCATACTTTGCTACAGTTTTATGATCCTCAGTTGCGATGCTTCACGTTTCCAAGTTATGTGTTGGCTGTAAGTACAGAGTATGCCTAAGAGGGGGGGTGAATTAGGCTTTTAGGGACTTTTTCCGGTTTTTCGGTATTCTTGAAATTTACTGGTTAGGTTCTTGGTGATGAATGCAGTAGAAAGTAAAAGGAAAGTGGACACCAAGATTTATAGTGGTTCCCCTCACAATCCGAGAGTACTCCACTCCCCTTTCAACACGAAAGAGAGTTTTCACTATTGTTTAATAAAGTACAACCTATCACACCATCAACCGGTGAGGCCTACTATCAAACAATAAAAATCAACAAGTGTACAAGAACAATCCTCTTGTAAACACTCACCCTTGTGTCCAACAATCCTGGATCACAAGTCAAAATACAAGTAATCTGAATACTTTGATTTGAGAGTAATAATGGTAATATCAATGCTGAGATTGATCTTCTCCTTCTGATCAAAATTCACTCATTTAATTTCAACACAAGTGTTCAATGCTATGCATATGAAAGATATGATCAATATGAACACTTTTGAAAAGATTTGAAAAGTATTTGAAAGTGGTGAATTTGATTCAAAGAATGTTTTGAAAATGATTATTGGAGGTTGTTTTTCAATTTGAAAAACTCAGAATTTATATGTGTAAACACACCTTTTCCAACAGGTATATTTGAGTATAATTCAAAATATGAACTGGTATAATATTCAAACCATTTTTGAACTTGAAACAAAGCCATTTTTCAAAATACGTTCAGTGTTAATCAGTTAACCTATATGGTTAATCGGTTAACACTGGAACGTTATACCAGAATATTCAAAATTTGAAATGGTTAATCGGTTAACCTATATGGTTAATCGGTTAACACTGCTATTTTTCAGAAAAATACTTATAAAAATAGCGTTATACCAATTCTAATAGTTTAAAAAATATGCTTATGCAATGTGATCAAATGATAAAGATGTTGAACACTTGTATATCAATTAAATTAATGGATTTTGATATACCATAGCTTGTGTCCAAAACTTGAAAATTGATCAGTCAAATGTTCATGAAGCTTTGAATGTTGATCACTTCCATTCCACTTGATCTTGTCCTTTTGAAAGCGTTTTCCTTTTTGCACAGATGAAATATTCTTGATCTTGATGTTGACGTCATCAAAACTTTGAGATGAAGCTTGCTTCTACATTGGCACCTACATTGGAAGAGTTCTCTGCATTACTAGAAATACCCATCCTTGATCAAGTACCTTTCTATCATACTGACGATGAGCCTAATCTGGCTAGTATTGTTGTAGCTTTGCATATAGAGGTCTCTGAGTTGAAGGGAAAAGTAATCAAGAGAAACGGAGCTCCTGGATTCCCATTGTCTTTTCTGGCTGACAAGGCCCGACACTTTGCCAAAGAGGGTTGTTGGGTGGTGTTCAAAGCTATCCTGGCATTATGCATTTACGGTATCATGTTGTTCCCCAATATTCCAAACTTTGTAGATGTGGATGCGCTTCGTATTTTCATCTCAAAAAACCTCATACCTACATTACTAGGGGATGTGTATCATTTGGAGCATTATAAGAACGAGAACAGAAGGGGGAAGAGTGTGTCTTGCTGCGCATCACTGTTATATCTATGGTTTGTGAGCCATCTTCCTAAAACTGGCTCTTTCTCTAAAACTGTAGATACAAAGGAGTGGTCTGAGCGCCTGATGGGCTTATCTGCTAAAGACATCATTTGGTTTGACAGGGGTATCCTGGGGATTGAAATCATTTATAGCTGTGGAAATTTTCCTAACGTCCCTCTGGTCGGTAGGAAAGGCTGCATCAATTACAATCCATCTATCGCCATCAGACAATTTGGATATGCCTTGAGGGGCCCTCTGAAGGACGAGGAGGTACAGGAATCCCTGTACCTTACTAGTACATTGGAAGGGGATGATTTGGCCAGATTTGAACATGCCTAGAGCAATATCCGCCGGAAAGGGAAGACCTCGTTAAGGAAGAGCAATAGTCAGTCTTATGCTCCTTACGTGACCTGGGTACAGAGCAGGGCAGAGAAGGTAATGATGCCCTTTACATCCGTCAAGCAGGATTATGATCCAGTGGTTGAAGAGCCTACCATGATTGAAGTTCAGAAGTATAATCAGCTTCAGGCTAAGAACGAAGAGCTGAAGAAAGCCAATGAGGAGTTAGAAAAAGAAATTGTTCAGCTCCGGGGAGAGAAGAATGATTGTTGTATACTCTTTTAAAAAGCAAACTGAACTTGTGAATCGATTGGGTACAGATTTGACTCAGCAGATCGACACTCGTGAGCGCTTAGGTTTGGACTTGAAAGTTGTTCACAATGTCTTACCACCAAGAAGCAGGATTTGGACAAAGCCTATTTGAAGATCTCCAAATTCAATACTCAGTGGAATACCACCTTGTCTAACCACAAATAGCGCGAAGACAAGTTGAAGCAGCAAATTGCCAAACTGAAGATCCAGCTTGAGGCCAAGAACGAGAAGATTGAAGTTGAGGCATCACTCAAGCGTGACACTGAGCACCGTCTGAATGAGGTTGTAGCAAACCTGAAGGATTGTAGACTAAGAGCTGATTCCAAGAGGTGTAAATTGGAAGATTGCTTCGGAGAGAAAGCCTGGGAAGACTTTGATAAGGACATCCAGAGCACCATCAGACAGAGAGAGCTGCTTATTCGAGGATTGCTCACCAAGCCTGATCACCCCGAGACGAAGGAACTATTAGAAGATTTTCGTGCCCGCTGCCGCACTTGATTTCTTTTGTATCTCTTTTTAGCTTTCATTCATTGTTGTGTTGTGGACCATCACCAGGCTTGTTGGTTGAGGTCGCTTCATTACCGTTGATTCAGTTGTACTCGGTTACTCCTGTATGCTGCCTATGTGGGCTCTTTATATATATATATCAGATATTGATCGTCTCCGTGATTGGTTTCTTATTTGCCTCGTTGTTATTCTGGAACTAGAATCGAGGGGGAACTTTCCCTAATACATAGATACATGTCTGCATTTGCATAAGCGTTCTTTTGCATAACAGGTACCTTGGACTTGTTTATCTGACCCCCTGTGTTTACTCCACTAGCTGTGTTTCAGGATTTACCGTAGACCAATTCACCGTTACTCTACCCGAGCTAATCAACTCAGAGCTATGGAGCAAGTTCAAGTAGAAATGCAAGAGTTTAGAGAGAGGATGTCCCAGTTCATGGACATCATGCAAGTGGTTGCTAGCAGTCAGGAGCAACTACGAACCCTCGTGCAGCCCTTGATTGCGCGCGTCGATACCAACGGGGTTTTGCACGGAGGTGAAACTACAAACCCTCCTCATGTTGAGACTCTTCGGGCTGACAACTCTGGACCAACTGTGGTCATTCCCAACACTGTGGGCAATGGGAACGCTAGAATGGGTACTGGACACGCTGGGGCTGGTAATGGCACCATTGGGGTTGCTAATGGTAACATTGGTACAAGTGGTAACAACGCTGGAGTTAATGCTGGCAACACTGGAAATTTTCAAGGACCTGAAGCTGCAGGTATCGTCCTTGGAAATGTTCATCAACCCTAGAATGAGGATCGTCAAGATGACGTATTCTTCATGAGGGGCGTTGAGGCTGAGCTACCTTCTGAGGCTCGCCAGAGATTCAAAGCACTTGAGGATAAGATGAAGAGCTTTGAAAATATGAACTCTATGGGTCTCGACATGGCCAACCTGGGGCTGATCCCCGACCTCAAAATACCACCAAAATTTAAAATGCCAGACTTTGATAAGTACAAGGGTACCACTTGCCCTCGTGTCCACTTGAGGTCTTACTACAGGAAAATGTCGGCGTACTCCGACGACGAGAAGTTGCTGATGCATTTCTTCCAGGATAGTCTATTTGGGCCATCACTTGAATGGTACATGGGATTAGAACCTGTGAGTGTACATAGCTGGAAAGATCTTGCTGAAGCTTTTGTAAAACACTACCAGTACAATAGCGACCTTGCTCCCAACAAGGTCAGCGCCAGAATCTGTCACAAAAGAATGGGGAATGTTTCAAGGAATACGCCCAGCGGTGGCATGAACTGGTAGCCAGAGTTCAGCCTCCTATGGTGGAGCGAGAGCTAGTAGATATGTTTGTGGCTACTCTGCCGAGTGTTTACTATGAAAAGTTAATCAGCAACATGTTAGGGAGTCTGACTTAATCATCACTGGCGAGCGAGTTAATGGGATCAAGCTGGGTAAGATCCATGCCAGTGAAAATTCCTCAACTGGAGGAAAGAAAGTGTTTGGAGGAAAGAAAAGAGAAGGTGAAGCCAACTCTGTATCCAGTTCCTGAGGGAACAAGAAGCAAACGCAGAACCGTCAACAACAAAGGGTCGCAAGAATTACTATCCCTGCTGCCCCACCGCAGCAACAGCAACAACAGTCACAACAGAACCAGCAGGGGTACTGGAGGTACCAAGGCAAAGGGCCGCTGGCAAATCGCCACATTGACACTCCACCTATGCCTTATGGTCAGCTATTGCAGGAACTACTACAACTACAGCTCATTCAGAAAAGAACCATGGCTCCCTTGACAGGGCCGCCATCACCACCTGGGTACGACGCGAACGCCTGCTGTGAGTTTCATTCAGGGGCACCAGGCCACTCGATCGACAACTGTAAAGCGTTCAAGCACAATGTGCAAGACATGGTTGACAACAAGACAATAAACTTCTCCAACGATATTCTGAATGTTATGCAAAACCCTATGCTTAACCATGGGGCAGCTGCAGGGGTTAACGCAGTTATCGAAGATGAGGATCTGAATCTGGTAAAAGATGTTGGGGATTTGAAAACACCACTTAGCTTTGTCAAAGCTAAACTATTGAAGAAGGGTGTGTTCCCTAGATGCGGGGAGTTTTGTATCGAATGTGCAAGCCATCTGAATGGTTGCAATCAGTTGAAGGTCGATATTCAGAGTCTGATTGACGAAGAGGTCCTATAATTTGATCGGAAGATTGAGAGCAAGTCCGGAGAAGTGTTGACCAAGCAGAACGATGAAATTGCTACAATCACCATCCCATATAAGACCGTCACCATTTCTGCTCCCAAACCACCCACGATTACTATAACTAAGGTTGGCCCTATACCGTTCGAAAGTACCAATGTCGTCCCATGGAATTATGGAGCAGAGGTTTACTGTAACGGGTAGAAGATGGACTTAAAGTGCCCACCGGTAGAGTCTGTGGATAACTTAGTTGGATCAGGGGGAATCACTCGCAGTGGGAAAGTGTTCTCGCTGCCTGAATTCTTTGCCGACAGGGCGGATAAGGGTAAAGGAAAAGCATTCGTTGAAGAGACCTCTCGGGAGGTAGGAAAAGACTTGCTGGTAAGGGATGCTGAAGAGTTCATGAGATTAATCAAGAAGAGCGACTACAAGATAATTGACCACTTACAGCAGACGCCTTCAAAGATTTCTATACTAAACTTGTTGCTTTGCTCTGAAGCACACCGCAACGCCTTGCTGAATATCTTGAATGCAGTGTATGTGCCTCAAGAAATTTCTGTCAACCAGATCGAAGGAGTGGTTGCACATGTCGATGTCGGTAATGGTTTGGGCTTCACTGATCGTGACTTGACGCCTAAGAGCAGGAACCATAATAATACCCTGTACATATCACTAGAATGCAGGGGAACTGTTATGTCACACGTGCTCGTGGATACCGGGTCTTCCTTAAATGTATTTCCGAAGAAGGCGCTTATGAAGTTGGACACTCGTGGGCTGTTGTGTACACCTAGTGATCTAGTAGTGAAGGCTTTTGATGGGACCAAGCGGTCGGTTTTCGGAGAAGTAACATTGCCCATTCAGGTGGGGCCAGAAACCTTCAACGCATTATTTTACATCATGGATATCCAGCCCACCTACAGCTGCTTGTTAGGCCGGCCCTGGATCCATTCAGCGGGAGTTGTGACCTCTATGCTACATTAGAAATTGAAGTATGCTGTAGGTGGCAGCATCGTCATTGTATGCGGGGAGGAAGACATTATGGTGAGCCATTTGTCATCTTTCAAGTATGTGGAAGTGGATGGCGAGATCCATGAAACCCTCTGTCAGGCATTCGAGACAGTCAAGGTCAAGGATGTATCTCCTGTGGTAAGCAAAATGCCTGAGGTGACCCTCTCTTCCTTCAAGGAAGCTCAAGCTGTAGTACAGACTAGTTCAGCCCAAGGCTGGGGGCAGGTGCTGGATATCCCCAACAAACAAGATAAGTTTGGTCTGGGGTACCATCCCTCTTCTTCTGCTTCATCCTCTCAGAGCATGTCGCGCTACAAGGGGCCAGTGTAGTTCACCAAGGGCGGAGTCATCTTTGAACGTGTCAACGCTGTGTCCGATGGGGAAGGAGATAGCGATTGTGATATGGATGCATGGATCCAGCCGTGTAAGCCAGGGAAGAGCCTCGACAATTGGTCCGTCCAGGAGTTCATCCAAGTGACGAGAAAAGAGTAATTCTTTGTTTTTTCCAATTATTGTACAACCTTATGCCCTACCCGGGGCATAATGGTTTTATTGTCAAGGCCTTTCCTGCTTATGCATGTACATATTATCAATAAATCAAAGGGTATTTTCTTTGCATTCAAATTTTGCGATCTTTGTTATTCTTGTTTTGTTTTGTTTTAAACAATAAAATAGTAATGTGGTTTGTGCTGACCTGCACATTATTTTTAAGCATTTAACCGTTTTCACTGCAGGATTCACACTACAGATGACATCGATCCAGAACCTTCTATGACTCACTTCGACTTTGATTGCCCGATATACCAAGCTGAAGAAGAGATTGAGGAGGATGAAGACCTTCCGGAAGAGTTGGATCGACTATTGAAACAAGAAGATAAGATCATTCTGTCTCACGAGGAAGTTATCGAGATTATTAATCTGGGGTCTGAGGAAGTTGTCAGAAACGTCCGAATAGGGGCTGCATTACAAAGCGACGTCAAGCAAAGACTGATCGAGATGCTTCGAGAGTACAGTGACATCTTTTCTTGGCCTTATGAAGATATGTCCGGACTTGACACTGACATAGTGGTTCATCACTTGCCATTACGCGAAGATTTCCCTCCGGTCAAGCAGAAGCTTAGGAGGACAAGACCAGACATGGCTGTAAAAATCAAAGAAGAGGTCCAGAAGTAGTTGGATGTTGGGTTTTTAGCCGTTACTACCTACCCTTTGTGGGTCACCAACATAGTGCCTGTACCGAAGAAAGATGGTAAGGTACAGATGTGCGTGGATTATCGGGATTTGAATAGGGCGAGCCCTAAAGACGATTTCCCGCTCCCTCATATTGACGTGTTGGTCGACAATACCGCCCAATTTTCTGTGTTTTCGTTCAAGGATGGCTTCTCTGACTATAACCAAAATCAAGATGGCGTCGGAAGAATGGAGAACATAAAACAAAAGGGAGAAAAAAATAAGAAGCCAGGGAGGAAAAGAGGGAAAATAAAGGCATTAACATTACACCAAGGGGAACGTTCTGCTATAAGGTAATGCCTTTTGGGTTGAAAAACGTCGGGGCAACTTACCAGCGGGCTATGGTCACTTTGTTTCATGATATGATTCATCACGAGATTGAAGTTTATGTTGATGACATGATAGAAAAGTCCTAAACGGAGGAGGGACATTTGGTCGATTTGCTGAAGTTGTTCGAGAGGCTTAGGAAATTCAGGTTGAGGCTGAATCCTAACAAATGTACCTTCGGGGTACGGTCCAGAAAACTACTGGGGTTTATCATGAGCGAAAAAGGCATTGAGGTTGATCCTGCAAAGATAAAAGCTATACAAGATATGCCAGTGTCGAAAACAGAAAAAGAAGTGTGTGGTTTCTTGGGGAGATTGAACTACATTGCTCGGTTCATATCTTAACTCACGACCACATGCGAACCAATGTTCAAGCTGTTGAAAAAAGAGCAGGCGGTTGTCTGGAATGAGGATTGCCAAAAGGCATTTGACAAAATAAAACAGTATTTGCAGGAGCCTCCAATTTTGGTACCCCGAGTTGCTGGAAGACCTTTAATCATGTATTTGACGGTTCTGGAGAATAGCATGGGTTGCATTCTCGGTCAGCACGACGAGACTAGAGGAAAGGAGCACGCCATTTACTATCTGAGTAAAAAGTTCACAGATTGTGAGTCCCGTTACTCAATGCTGGAGAAAACATGTTGCGCACTCGCGTGGGCTGCCAAACGTTTAAGACAGTATATGCTCAATCACACAACCATGCTAATTTCGAAGATGGATCCAATTGAATACGTCTTCGAGAAGCAAGCCCTTTCAGGGAGGATTGCCTGATGGCAGATGGTACTGACAGAATATGACATCTAATATGTATCCCAGAAAGCCATGAAGGGAAATGTTCTGTCCGAGTACCTTGCTGAACAGCCTATCGAATACTATCAGCCGATGAAATTCGAGTTTCCCGATGAAGATATCATGTTCCTTAAGATGAAGGACTGTGAAGAGCCACTACCCGACGAGGGGTCAGAGAGGAGTTCTTAGTGGAGATTGATATTTGATGGTGCTGTTAATTCGTACGGAAGTGGAATTGGGGAAATTATTATGACTCCCTAAGGGTCTCACATCCCATTCACTGCCAGATTGACATTTCCGGTCACCAACAAAGAAGCAGAATATGAGGCATGCATCATGGGTTTAGAAGAAGCCATAGATCTACGGATCAAAAATCTTGATGTGTACGGAGACTCAGCGCTTGTTGTCAATCAAATCAAAGGAGAGTGGGAGACTCGTCAGCTCAATCTAATTCCCTACATGAATTATGCGAGAAGGTTGTTGCCTTTCTTCGATCGGGTAAAATTCCACCACGTACCTCGAACGGAGAATCATATGGCAGAAACCCTGGCTATGTTGGCTTCAATGTATAAAGTGAACTTCTGGAATGATGCTCCCAGAATTGTCATCTCTCGTCTTGACAGACCTGCATTTGTATTTGCAATTGAGGAAACCTCTGATGGCAAGCCGTGGTTCTATGATATCCAGAACTTCCTCAAGACCAAGGAGTATCCGGTGGGGGCGTCGACCCAGGATAAGAAGACTCTTAGGAGGTTGTCAGGCAACTTTTATCTGAACCCAGATGGTGTTCTCTACAAGAGGAACTATGATTTAGTGCTACTCATATGTGTGGAAGAGAGAGAAGCAGGTTTGCTTATGGAAGAGGTCCATGAAAGCATATTTGATACGCACGCCGGCGGACATGCCATGACTCGGAAGATATTACGAGTAGGGTACTAGTGGCTAACGATGGAGTCAGTTTGTTTCAAATTCGCGAAGAAATGTCACAAATGCCAGATTTATGCAGACAAAATTCATGTGCCGCCGTGCCCATTGAATGTTATGTCGTTCCCGTGGCTGTTCTCCATGTGGGGCATCGATATGATCGGCAAGATTGAGCCCACTGCATCCAACGGACACTGCTTCATCCTGGTGGCCATCGACTACTTCACCAAGTGGGTGGAGGCAGCGTCGTACGCTAATGTGACCAAGCAAGTGGTAGCATGATTCATAAAGAGGGACATCATCTGTCGATATGGAATTCCCGAGCGAATCATTATTGACAATGGTTCGAACTTGAACAATAAGATGATGAAGGAGTTATGCCAGAACTTCAAAATTGAACATCACAACTCATCACCCTATCGGCTGAAGATGAATGGCGTTGTCGAAGCGGCCAATAAAAATATCAAAAGGATAGTGCAAAAGATGGTTGTCACGTACAAATATTGGCATGAGATGTTGCCTTTTTCTCTGCACGGTTATCGCACGATGGTATGCACATCCACCGGGGAAACTCCTTTCTCGCTAGTATATGGTATGGAAGTTCTCCTACCGCTAGAGGTCGAGATCCCTTCTTTAAGAGTTCTGGTCGACGTGAAGCTCGATGAGGCAGAATGGATAAAGAATAGATTGAATCAATTGAGCCTAATGGATGAAAAGAGGTTAGCCTCCATTGCATACGGTTGGTTGTATCAGAGTCGGATGAAGAAAGCTTATGACAAGAAGGTGCACCCTCGAAGCTTTCAGACGGACGATCTTGTGCTGAAAAGGATTCTCCTGCCACACTCAGATCACAGGGGCAAATGGACTCCCAACTACGAAGGTCCATATGTCGTCAGGAAGGTATTCTTCGGAGGAGCCTTACTGTTATCCACGATGGATGGTGAAGATTTCACGTCCCCTGTGAACGCGGACGCAGTTAAAAAATACTTTGCTTAAAATGACCCGCTGGAAAGAAAAAAGAATATCCAGGCAAGAATGGGGCATCCCGGTGAACCAAAAAAAAATATAAAAAAATAAAAGGTTCGGGCAAAAGTTAGGGATATAAACGAAAAGATGTACACCCGCAAAGCCGAAAACCTGAAAGGGCGGCTTTGGCAAAAATGGGTATCCCGGTGAATCGAAAACCCGAAAGGGCGATTTAGGCAAAAGTTAGGGATTGAAAAAGTAAATGATTGCGGTCCATGTATGAACTTTCATTTCTTAGTGGTTTGGGGAGACCTGAGGGCCGTTTATCTAAATCAATCTCTTCTGAAGACGAAGCGTTGGAGAGGTATCGAAGTCGGGTGAGTCATAAAGGGATCAGCTTATGGTGTTCGTCTACACCATATCGCCGACATTTGTATATATTTCTGTACATATCTATATGTATTTTGCGCGGCTTCCTCATTTCAGGAGTTTGCATCTGTTGTAAAAAACATTTTTCCTATTTTACAGGCTCGTTCATCAATAAACATACTATTCAGTACTTTGTTTGCTTGGTGTTTGCTTTAGCTTTTATCTGTTTTGTTTGCGGAAAAATGCCCGATGTTTTTGTTAAATGCGCATACATAAACTTGCAGGCCTAGGCCGATAATTGTTGAAACATTGAATTACTTGAACATTGTCACAGATGATAACCTTGATAGGTCCCTTTGTGAAGGGTATCTTGCCTGTTTGTTCATTTTTTGTTGCAGGGTCGCCACCCTCAAGGCAGTGTGCCAAAGATGCATCCTAGGCAGGACATCATATCTCCAGCTGAGTCATGTACAGAATTGAATATCCAAGTGTGTACACTTGTTCCCAGTAGTAGGTTGGTATACTCAATGTTTGGCCTGACCAGCGCTAAATCCTCTCTGTTGGGCTTCCCTATTGTTACCCTCAAGAAGATCATATGACTGTGTCTCCATCACCAGCAGTCGACTGGTGCACACTTAATCTTCTTCGAGTACAGGTGTGAGACCTACTCTTCAGCAGGATAAAGGTGGCTAGGAAAGTATGAAGCCTCTCCCGGCAGGCAGGGTTTTGACTTCCTTGCAAAGTCTGAACACACGACGGTGTCACTAGTATGCTTCCTCGAGCAGGATCGGTGTTTCCCCTGGAGGCATTTCTCAGTTAAGACAGGTAAGAGTGGTATTCTCCAATGGGTAATCTCTGGCGAAGGTAGATTCTTTTCCCCATCCAAGCAAGTCCCTAGTAAGTCCGCAGAGTGGGATCGTTTCCAAATGTTGTTATGTACCCTGGGACGACTTCGGTATTCTAGAAGGCCAATCAGGGCTATTCTCCCCGGAAAATTAGCTATTTCTCAGTGGTCGATCCTGATTCTCCCTGCAGAGTTGTATTCTCCCCGGCAGGTAAGATTTATTCCAACGTCTGGGTGTCTATCCTCGGTCGAGTTTGCAGTTCCCCAAGAGAGCTGAATCCTGGAACGGCGTTCAGGCCATTGTTGGTCTTCTCCAGCAGGTGAGAGTAGTTGAATAGATGTTGCTATATTTCCCCATCGGAGTCCGTATCTTCAGGAAAGTTCTATCTGCGAAGGCCGTGCATGGCATCTTTTCCTCAGTAGTTCGTGGTTCGTATACCCAGTTGAGCAGGTACAGGTTCTCGTAGAACTTTGGTTCCCAGCGGAAAGGCCGCCTGAGGCTCGTTTCCCCAGGTTAAGTCCAATTGAAATTGGCGTGTTTCACCTCCCCAGTAGGATGATTCCTTCGCCCCGGCAAGGTGGTTCTCCCTTCAGCATTTATTTTGCTGATTTGGTTCCGTAGCATTTTTGCATGCATGCATAGCATCTACCCTAAACGCGTAGCATTTCCATTTTGTATGAAGCATTACGCCATTGTCGAAGATATACACGTGAAACATGAGTTAGGTGGGTACCGCTCTTGTGTGCAGGTATTTCTCCAGCGGAGTTACTCGGTTAAGTTCGTCGGAGTCCAAAGCAGAGTTATGGGGTTAAATTTCTCTTTGGCTCCTCGAAGTAGCGTGGTTGAAACCGCTCTTTGCGAGTGTTTAGCAATGATGTTAGTAGCTACCTAACTCAGATGACGTGTTTATCTTCGGGTATGCGGTTCGCTTTTATTTAGCGAAGATATGACGGTGAGGTCAGATGTGTTCTCGGTAACGTGTTTATCTGACGGTGAGGTTGGAAGGTTATCGATGGAGTTTTGACGGTGATGTCAAACATTTACCAAGATTGTGGCTCTCCATTTACTTGGCAGTGATGTCAGGATGTTATTGGATGATGGTTTGCTCGACGGCAAGGCCAGTGGTTCATCAGCTTCGTGTTTTATTTGGCGGTGATGTCAGTGGTTGTTATCAACTTAGTGGAAGCCTGGTGACGAGGTTAGGGACATTATCCCCAACAAAAGACTGATGGTGATGTCAGATGTTTCCCTTCGACTTGAGGTCGATAGTTAACGGAGTTACTTGAGGAAGTTCTCCAGAATCCCCAGCGGAGTCCGAAGTTTCCCTTAGACTTAATGAGGAAGTCAGACAGAGATGTCAGGAAATTTCATCCTTAGCAGGTTTCATACGGAGAATTCAGAAATTTCCCTTAGACTTGATGACGAAGTCCGACTCAGACTTGATGACGAAGTCCACCAACGACTTGATAACGAATTCCGACTCAGACTTGATGACGAAGTCCACCAACGACTTGATGATGAAGTCCTACAATGACTTGATGACGAAGTCCGTCAGTGATGCCAAACGTTCTTACAGACTTGATGATGAAGTCCAGCAATGACTTGATGATGAAGTCCAGCAATAACTTGATGACAAAGTCTGACAACGATGTCAGAAATTTCTTCCCGACTTGATGATGAAGTCAGACAACAATGTCAAATTTCCTTACCGACTTGATGACAAAGTCCGGAGGCGATGTCAAGAAATTCTTCCAGTTTGATGCAGAGTGCCTGACGGCAAAATCAGCTATCCTTTATCAATGATTGTATAATCAGTGGTTTCTTCCCAATTTGGCATTGAAGCCTGATGGCAGTGTCGGATAATCTTTCAGACTTAGTGTCAAAGATTTGAAATAGTAATTCACCAGCGAGTTGCCATGCAACTATCATTTCAGTTTCTGGAGATCTCGTCCTTAATCAGAGTTTGCAGTTTGTTTCTGCGGTTGGAAATTTTCCAGGTTTGTTGGTATTCAACCGTCTTTTACCTTGATTGGTTGAGAGTCGTTCGCTTCTCACCCATTCAGGTCCAAGCCGCTTGAATAGGGGGCAGCTGTTGCACCCCAAAATTTGCCCAACCTTTTCCTTACCTAGCTTATGTTTCATTACATTCATTATTTTATTAGTATGTGCATTGCATTGTCATTTGTGCAGGGGATCAAGAGGTGTGCTCATCAAGAAGAGGCTACCAAAGGTTCTAAGGCTAATCAAGAAGCTATAGTCAAGTTATCATCCTCACCAAGTCACCAGAAGAAGTCAGAACTCTCTGGAGAAAGGGATGGATACAAGTGTGCCTACCTCCTATCTTAGGGGTCAGTGAAGATTATCTGATGATATTGAATCCATGGCTATGAGTGGAATCCATTATGAGATCTCATTGAATGCCTTTAGGGTCATCAAGAAGCTTGTGCAAGTCATAATACAAAGTACAAGAAGCCACAGCCAAAAGTGGTACAGCTAGGGTTTTCATCTAGTTAACCCTAAGTTAACAGTGAATTGGAAGGAGATTAAGACTCAACTCCAAGTCTTTGTGATCATGAAATGTTATGTTGAGACACCTAAGAGATTATTCCAAGATCAATTCATCAAGATTCAAGAGTGTGAGAAGTTGCTAAGCCAGGGTTTCTAAGCTTGATAGTGTAAAATCCCCTAGTTAGTGGCTAACTTCAAAACCACATAACTCAAGATACAAGTTTCATATCATCTTGACTCCAACATGATACTTGTAAAGCATACAACTTCACACTTGCAACATCCTGGAGAAACACAAGTTTCTCCTCCACTTGGATCATTCTCACTTATGCAGACAAAGGCTAGACAACAAACACGTACCAACAGTGTTGCACACACATGTCGCATACAAAGGAACAACTAACATTAGACAACTTGGCCGGATGGGCCGACCTACTCTAATACCATTAATGTAACACCCTTCTAACCCCACATAAAAATACATAATTAATCAGAGTAAATTAACATGCTTTCACAAAAAGGCGTCACACAATCCTACAAATCTCAAACACTCACCTGTCATACTCATGTAACATTGAAATAAATAGTCATGTTGTTAAATTTTCATCTTGCATGTAGCAGCGGATTCAATTTATTTACATAATTCTCTTCACATAACATTCATGTTCATTACCTAATCATCAACACTTAGGCACTGAGGCCAACATCATAATATTTCAAATAATTTAAAACACAACATAGAATACATAATATATCTCTAAGGCATAAACCCCGCGATCCCAGTGTTACATAACCAGAGCATGACTTGACCCAACATAATTAAATACTAAACAGCTGCACCAACAGCGGACTCGCAACTACTAGCAGTACTACTCCTTGATACCTGCACGATGCCATATAGGACACACGATGCCATATAGGACATCATTCCAGCAGAAGGGTGAGAAACATTACCATAATAATCAATGCACATAATCATATATAAATGCACAAGTACAGAATACATATATTCCACCTTTTCTCACACAATGCATATTAACACAATAACCAAGCATATAATATATTTCTATAACATAGAATATCCATATTATACTTCTTACCACAATACATCACCACTCACTAACATACATTACACTGTATACATACATATATATATATATATATATATATATATATATATATATATATATATATATATATATATATATATATATATATATATATATATATATATATATATATATATATATATATATATATATATATATATATATATATATATATATATATATATATATATATATATATATATATATATATATATATATATATATATATATATATATATATATATATATATATATATATATATATATATATATATATATATATATATATATATATATATATATATATATATATATATATATATATATATATATATATATATATATATTAATATATATTATATATATATATATATATATATATATATATATATATATATATATATATATATATATATATATATATATATATATATATATATATAATATATATATATATATATAAAACCAAGCATCTCATCATGCATACATTCACGATTCACTCATATACATCGTTATCTATATATAAACAAATATGGATAATCATCAAGCATATTTATCATGCGTACATCCATAATTCCAATCAATCCATATAACATACAAAATATGTTCTTTTCATCACCAATTCACATAAACATCCACATTCATGTTTATTTCACCAATGCATCATATAAAGATGATAAATGCAACTCATAGAGACCGACTCACGACTCTATGCAGATGCAAATGTGGTACCGACTCGTTCAGCAGGTTCAATTGAAGAACCAAAATGGAACCATCGCTCGTTACCGAAGTAACTCCCCGTCGGGCCTATGATATTCACCCATCGCTCACACCCCACATGGGCACACGATGTTTCTGGATTGCTCACACCCCACATGGGCACACAATCCGATTGCTCACACCCCACAAGGGCACACAATCGTTCTGCAGATTCTACACGGAATCAATTATAACCATCGCATCATACGAGGTTCTACAGATCCTACACGGGATCAAATATAACCATTGCTCACACGAGGTTCTGCAGATCCTACACGGGATCAAATAACACAAATGCATAACATGATGCTTCACATGCAAACATGACTCAATCAACTATAAACCATCGCTCACACCCCACATGGGCACACGATGTTTCTGCAGATCCTACGCGGGATCAATCAACACAAAATGCATATATATTCGCAAATATATTATTCATGCATTCTACATATATTATCACATACAATCATCATACATCACATATCAGCACGTATATTCAATATGCATTCACAATATGTATATATATATATATATATCACAATGCATATATACATATGTTCATCATTCATCTCATATCGTTTCATACTAGATTCTCATTTATAACTCACAATTCAACAATTCATACACATCAGCATCCTTCATACAACAATGATATTTATGTCATATGGCTCATATAAAACTCATCAATTAACACCAATCCCCTTTTGGGAGTATGGGTACATCACGTATACCCTACAGGAACAACATCTCAGTTATTCTACCCCGGTAATTATTCCACCAGGAACGACATCTTAGTCATTCTACCCCGGTGTATACAACCACGACATTATACCTCACTAGGAATAACATCCTGTTATTCTACCCCAGTGATTACTCCACTAGGAACGACATCTTGCCATTCTACCCCAGTGAGTACGACTCAACACATATACATATTTCCAACATCATTCTTACATTACCAAACAATGCACATGTACTCGCAATATATATTCTCATGCATTCTTCACTCACCATTGCATACAAGCAATATGCACTTACAAATATTGTGCCAAACGGCAACAAACTTAATCACATTCATCATGCATTTTAATCAATTTAAATAATGCATCACACATGCCAAAAGGCTACATATTCACAATCGATTCATAATCTAGGATTCACGCCATACGGCTACCCACAGCATATCATATAACAGCACACAAGCTATACGCTACATAATTATATCAAATACATCAATATTGGATGGAACCAACCAAAATAAAACAAATGATGTCATATTCGCTGACCTTCGTCTGGCGAAGCATTCTAGCGGATGCTTGTTGCCTCATTCGCCTGGCGAACTCGCTGGCGAAGCTAGTCAGTAGCTACTAGAAGTATTCGCTACCACTCGCTGGATTCCTTCGCCTGGCGAACCCTCGCCATTAGCCTTCGCCTGGAGAACCCTCGCCAGCGAAGACTGAGTTTAGCTACTGACTTGGTTCGCTGCCCACTCGCTGGGCTTCGCCTAGCGAACCTGCGAACTCAGAATCCCTAACTGTCCAAAATCATCCTGAAATCAACCGATTCAAACCCAACGACTTCAGTAGTCTTAGCCCAACATCACCCGACTAAACTACGCCGTCAATTTCAGATTCTAACCGTTCAAACTCGGTTTCTACCGATTAAACTCATTTCGACCTAAAATGGAAAATGTAGAAAACACCCAACAAATCCAAACACACACACATACATAATCATACACATTGATTAAGATAGTAAGATTTCACACTCTTACCTTGATTAATCGGAAGCTAGAGGATGTTCTTGATGATTCCAAGCTTTTCTCTCTTTTCTCCTCTTCCTATTTCTTTCTCTTCTCTTATATTTTCTATTCCTTTCTTTCCACTTCCTCATATATATATATATATATATATATATATATATATATATATATATATATATATATATATATATATATATATATATATATATATATATATATATATATATATATATATATATATATATATATATATATATATATATATATATATATATATATATATATATATATATATATATATATATATATTATATATATATATATATATATATATATATATATATATATATATATATATATATATATATATATATATATATATATATATATATATATATATATATATATATATATATATATATATATATATATATATATATATATATCTTTCTCTTTATTTCTTTCCAATATATTTCCTTTCTCAAAACATCTACCAATCCATTAAACAATCATCTAATTATTCAAATAATTAGAATAATCCAAATAAATCAATTAATTAACACAAATAATTAATTATTGAAAATTGGGTTGTTACAGTTTCTAAGCTTGATAGTGTAAAATCCCCTAGTTAGTGCCTAACTTCAAAACCACATAACTCAACATACAAGTTTCATATCATCTTGACTCCAACGTGAGACTTATAGAGCATGTTTCTAGATTTCGTTTTAGTACTAGAAGTCATTCATCTGATTTCTAGAACTCAAGTTATGAAGCTGGCAAGTTACAGGTCATCAGATGAATGTGATTTTGGTCAACAAAAGTCAACCAACTTCCAAGACACTTTTGACCTAGAAGGGTGTTTCTCCTCATCTTGACCCAAACATGAAAGTTGTTCCTTATGATCTTATCTTTCTAAAACATACTAGAAGTCCTCAATCTGATTTGTGAAGCTCAAGATATGAAGCTTGCAAGGCAGGGGTATTTTGGGAAACTAAGATTATAGGTCACTTTTCATTATAGGTCAATTTCACCACTTTGGACATCTCAAATGGAAATCTTTCCAACATTAAACTTGCTCCAAATGGGGTCAATTGCTCAACCAAACATCAAGGTACCATTAATTTGGATTGGATGGGAGATTAAATGAAGGAATTTCCATGAAAGGATGCTTTAAAAGGCCTAGAATGGATCAAACTCATTTGGAACCACTTTCCATCATATGTGTGCATATTTTGAGTGCCTCAAATAGTCTAAAACACAATGTCAAAATCATAAACCAATTTTGAGGTCATTTCCATGGCTAAATTCAAGGTTACTTCATCTTGAAGTAACACATTCCAAATCAACCATTGATTCCATTTCAAGGAAGAAACCTCCATCATTGAATCACTCACATTACCAGCAACATGAATGAACTAGTTTGGAAGAGTTTCAAGCTTTGTTTTCACGAATTGGAAGTTTGCCAAACCAAGCAATTTTGGATTTTGAATTGGGCCATACAAGCTGTAATTGGGCTTCAAAGTGATCAGGATCCATTGTATATAACTCCATCATCATTCACAAGCTTTCATAACTGAATTTGGATTAAGGAATAACATAATTCTGTTGAGAAAAAGTGAAGGAAAATTGAAATTCGTTTTTGGAGAATCGTCCATTTTCAGGCCAAATCAAGATTGCTAAAAGCTCTAGGGGGTTTAAGGAAGGATTCTGCAACTTTTGGTCAAGCTTCATCATTGTTTGAGGGCTCAGTGGAAGCACTCCACTAGGTAAGCTTCCAACCAAAATTTCTCTCTGTTTAGGAATCATTCACACGCCATTGTTGCATATTCTTGATGTTCATGGATAGTAGATCGTTTCTGTATAGGTCTTGTTTATGTTCTTGAACTTTTGTGACTTGACCTTCAATCTTGCAAGCTTCGATTTGGATTAATTATAGGCTAAAAATGAAAATGGATGTTGGATTAGTAACCTAGGCAATGAGACGAAGAGATTGGTACCAAAAATTATGAGTTTTGTAGAGTTCTTGAAACTGGTACTATTCATCATGGCCGGAGAAGATGACCGGTGTTAATCCGGACATCGTCTGTGTAATTCTCCCTACATGTGAGTTTTAAATCCCAGCGTGCATCCTGGCCTTTGGATATCTTGTTGGACTTTGACTCAAGCACCATCCTATGGCGATGATTCGTTCTCATATTGTGTTAAGTTGCTGAAGCTTACGTGTCTATTTCATGACCCTAGAATTATATGACTTGATTCGTATCTAGTGGCCACGATTGCATCTCAGGGATTGACTTCCCTTTAAATGAAACGGTGTGTTTCATTGGCGTGCACCACAACCATTAGATTACTTGACCAGTCTCAAGATGGAAGGTTGTGATTCAATTCCAATTTACACTTTGATGTTGATGTACGCGTGTCTTTTCCTTGGCCATTGGATAATTGACTAGTAATTGCAATGAAGGGATCAGATTTAATCTTGGTTTAGTTGACTGAAGTCCAGTGGATTGGGCTTTTTTTCTTTTCACACCCCCACGCGTCTGAGCCCCTTAAAAACAACATCAATTCCTTGCTATTCCCACCCAGCTTTTTTCCAATTTCAATTTCTTTTTCTTATTTTCTTTTATTGCATCTGTTTGCATTTTAATTCATTTAAAAATGTTAAATAATCCCAAAAATCATGAAAAAATACATTCATATAGTTTGACGTGTGATTTAATTTTGCATATTTTTTAATTGAATTTTCCATTTCTTTTTCATTTGATTGTGTATTTTCCTTTTAATATGCTTTTTGTAAATATGAAAAATGATATATCTTCTTGCTTGATTTTATTTTGTGATCAAAACATCAAATAAATTCATGATATTTTTTGTGCTTATTCTTGATACTTCAATTGATATTGTGACATTTTTCTCATTATTTTTAGGTATCATTTTATTAGGGTTTAGATAGTGCCTTTAGAACCTTCTCTTTTTGCCTTGTCCATAGAGCACCCTAGGCTTTTTCCTTCTGTGTGCATACCTATACTTAGAATTTTCTTCCCAAATTTGGACCCCTAGTTCCTAAGACCAGAGGGGTCCCCTATGAATTTTCTTAGATTTTTTAGAGGTGTTTTACTAATTTTGGTAGATTTTGCATTATGGCTTACATTTGTGTGATTTCAACCTTACCACTTGCCTAGTTTGCATTTTAGTTTAAACTTTTGCAACACTTGTGCATCCAATCCTTGCATATTCATCTTGTATACATGTTGAATCATTTGTATATTAATTTTCAAGTCATTATCATGTTCATAGCTTGCATAGTTTAGGCATCCTTTAGGACATGGAATTTAGGGTTCCTTAGAAGCATATAGTGATGGTTTCTCTCCCTAATGTGATTCTTTTGCCTTGCTTTGCATGATTCTTTTCCATACTCTTCTCATTCAAAGTCCTATAATCTTAGGATCCTTTTTGTGATAGCCTAGTTCCTCCTGTGGAGGAACCAAGTGCATTCCATGAGAAGTTGAGCCTTTGATGGGCTCATGTACTTTGTACACTCATTCCTTTTTGTCCTTCAATCTTAGGATCCTTCTTGTGAGAGCCTAGTTCCTCCTGTGGAGGAACCAAGTGCATTCCATAAGAAGTTGAGCCTTTGATGGACTTTTGTTTTGATACACATTGAACATAGTGGGTTCCTTTAGTTCTCACTGTGCTTCATTCATTCCTCCAAGTCCTATAATCTTAGGATCCTTCTTGTGAGAGCCTAGTTCCTCCTATGGAGGAACCAAGTGCATTCCATAAGAAGTTGATCCTTTGATGGACTCTTGTGTTTATACATATATTCTCCTTCTCTGTCCTACAATCTTAGGATCCTTCTTGTGAGAGCCCAGTTCTTCCTGTGGTAGAACTAAGGGCATTCCATAAAGAAGTTGAACCTTTATGGACTCCTGTGTTGATACACATTGAACTTAGTGAGTTTAGTTCTCTTTTTGCTTTCCCATCATTCTGTTTATCCTCTCCCTTGCATATTAGTTTGGTTTGGTGCATTAGGATAGAAGTGCATGTGTAGGCATTCTTTCTCTTAAGTCCATGTTTGCATTAAAGGTTGAGGTGTCCTCCCTTGCTTGTACTGTTGCATTGCATGTGCATTCATTCACATTTTACATTTCAGTTGGATAATCATGATGATTTTCTGTTGTTTCCTTTCCATTGCCATGTTCCCTTAGGGTTCTCACATCCTTGTTTAAGGATAGTGATGATAGACACTAGGTTCTAACCCTTTGCATGATAACAATAGGATAGATTCCCTTTCTAAATTCAACCTTAAGACCATCTTTCATGATAATATTAGGGTTTTGACTTAGTTCCCCCTTAGATTCCTTTCTCTCTTCTCATCTTCAAACAATAATAAAACACCTAATAAAGGCTAATGAGTATTGTGCGTTACGAGCCTTAAGCTACTTGGGAAATGATGATTGGGTGGTTGCCTCTCAATTATCTAGAGTGTTAGCGTATGTCCTTCGGATGATATGCGACACATTCGCTCCTAAGTCATAGTCTCTAGTGCAATATGAATTACAAATATTCATTTAAAACACTTATCATAAAAGACAAAAACAAACAGTCAAACTTCCTTTTGCCTTTGGGGCTCTGTTTAATCAGTGGAAAATCTTTTTAGATAAAACAGTGTTGTTAACTCTTAGTTCTACCGTAAACGGTAACGCCTAAGTCTCCAACAAGCGAGCTGCATACACCAAACTGCTAGAATTATCTGTTAACCTTACTCGGATAAAAACAGTCGAACAAACATGTGTCCTTTTTATCCCGAACTACGTAAACTCTGATCTCTCATACCTTTTGAGAGTGCGTAGGCAAAAGATGCGATATCTTGGCGAGCAACCTTTCCCCGTTCACCCGTAGTTAGTCGAACTACGTTGACTCTGACTTTCCCATTGCACGAGGGCATACGTAGGCCCAGAGCAGCGACGCTCTGTCGAGTCCTGTCCTTTTCCTGTTTCTTTAACCCAGACCATTAGTTAGATAGATAAACAAACCTTTAGATAAACAACACAAGCGTGGATCCCGTTGAGTACAACGGGCGTGAGGGGTGTTAATACCTTCCCCTTGCGTAATCGACTCCCGAACCCGAGATTTGGTTGCGATGACCGATCTTATCCCTTTTCGCTAGGTTTTTCCTGATCGTTTCCTTTCCCTCCTTTGGGATAAATAACGATAAGTGGCGACTCTTCTGTCTTTGTCGACACCTTTTTTCACAGTAGCGACACTTTGGAATAAGGTGATGCCAATAGGGATTAGACTTTGCTTTGAAGGGGATGCCAATAGGGATTGGATTTTAGGTTATCTGTTTGGTTTCCCAAGGCCCCATGCTATGCTATGAAAGATGATATGCAATGATTATGCAATGGTATGACGGCTCAATGGTGGTTTTGAGGTAGGTCAGGTACGGTTGACGTGTAAAAGCATCTTGTCTGAATACAAGATTTCTTGTTGAAAGATTAGGGAATGGTTAACATGACTTCCCGACATTCGTCTTGAACTCGAAGGTTGACAAAACTTGCTTGAGTAGCTCTGAAAATATTGAGATGTGAATTTGATTAACATTTTTCTAGAGAGGATAACTCTTCGGGCTCTTGCAGCGTCCTGCCCCAGCCTTGAAGTGACTTTGCCCCTGATTGGCTGATTTGTGAAGGAGTGCCTCTGACTAACTGACCTTCGAGAGATTTAGTGAATTCTGACCTGATTTCCCCAAATTAACCGATCCTTAGAGATTTCTTGACGTAACTACCCCAAATTGGCATCCTCTGACAGAGTCTCTTGGTCACATGCTCCCCAACATATTTGTCCAGAAATTTCCTCCTGGCAAGATAAGACTTCTTGACTGACATTCATTATGTAAACCTCATTGATGACAAATACTTGTATGCAAGCAAATAATGTTTATTTTAGGAATGATAATTCTAATGCAACGCATGTGCTAATCTTGAAGTTTTTTTTAAAAAAAAGATGTCACCAAACTTTGTGAACAGGTCATTAGTTAAAATGCGACACTGATTTTTGAATGAAAGACATCATGCACATGCAAAACCAACAAAGTCTTTTAGCGTAACTCATGGGAGTCAGGAACGCTATCTTGTTGAAGTACGCTTTCAAAATAAACCCTGCTTCAATTAGGACTTTTGAGGGTTGTAACATGGCCTGGTTCACGGTTTCAGAAAAAAGTATTTTTGGCTCAAAATTTATTTGTACCCACCCATTCTCCTTGATATTCTCCAGCCCTATATTCAGCTAACTTGGCACAAGCACTCACCTTTCAAAACGGTTATTGAATGGTATAAGTGACGGTTAATGAACCCACAAGATTTTCAGAGCGACGGTCACCCCTTTTGTCTTTGGTGTCTGCAGTCGCACGACTTTGTTCTTTATCGAGGATTTTTCTTTCGTCCCATTTTTCATTTTCCGTTGTTTTCCCTAATCTTTCCTGGACTGATTCTTTTGAATTTTCGATTTTGAAGTCCAGCGGGATGCCATAATTTTTTCCTAAGTCACTTGTTTTCAAGGTTCGACTTAGCGAGCTTCTTTCTTTTTTTTCTTTTTTCTTTTTTTTTATTCTTTTCTTGGAAGAAATCATGTGACACTGGCTGTCTTGATTTCTATAAAAGGGTTGATTGCCTCATTCCTTGGTTAATGAGATATAACCATTGTGGGGTTGTGAAGGATAAAAGGTAATGGATCCTTGAATGCACACTCCTTTTGAAATTTGAACGCTTGGTCAAATTAACTGAAGACTACCCTTCCCCAGGTTAAGATTGAGGTTTTTTTCGTTTTCATAAAGAAACTCATGCTTCTAGGCTCCTCAAAGAGGTTGATAAGGGATTATCTTCCTTATATATTTGGTGTTTGAGGATTTGAAACAATGCATGTACATCATCATCAGGGTTTTATCCAAAAGCATACGACCATAGATTTTGCGTTTTCGCTTCATCATCCTCCCTCTAAGAGTCTAAGCAAGAAAGTTGATATTGCAATGCACAGAAATATGATATAAGTGAACCCAAATGGATTACTTCAAGAAAAACATACTCATTGCACTAAGATCATCATTCAAAAACAAACAAGTTTTTAGATGCAAACAGAGCATTAACAAACAATGAAAAATACAAATGAAAAATGCAGCAAAGAAAATTGATAATTACCATTGTTGAGGAAGGTTGGCTTCCCCTGGACTGATTGATTCTGATGATGTCCTTGCAATCTCAAGTGCTCACTTGGAAGACTTCAACTAAGGCACAGACCTTTGATGTTTTTTCTGGGAGCCAGTCAGTTGTTGATACCGATTAGGGCATTCCTTTTGTTTAGGTACTTTCATCCTTAGAATTGTTCGAGGAACAGGAAACAACTGAGGGCGTGGAGATTCTGAAACCAAAGACTGTAAGATACACCCCTGACTTGATGCAGCTTCAGGATAGAAAACAAGAATATCCACTTCTTTCATAGCAACTAGGAAAAGACCACCTTGTACACTTATATCGTCCGGCGTGAACTCAACTGTCTTTGAATCGATTAAGTCCTGGACTTGGTGCTTAAAGGCGTTGCACTTCTCCATATTATGCCCCGATGCCCCAGAATGGAAATCACAATGGGCACTTGCATCATAGCCTGGTGGTGCCTTACCAGCAAATGGAGCCAGAGTCTGAAGTTCAACCAATTGAAGCTGAAGCAAATGTTGCAGCAGTTGAGCATAAGTCATATGGAGCTAGTCAAAGATTTTTTCGGGCTGCTTCAGCCTTTGTGCGTACTTTTTAACCTTAGTATTATCTTGGGAAATAGGAGACATTTGCAAACGAGGAAATTCTAGAACCCCAGGTCGTGAAAAAGATCTACGAGGCACATCACGCTTCGGGAGAGATTCCACAGGCAAGGGTAGAACGACCATTTTTGCCTCGGCTTCAGGCATATGATTTCCTTCCTTTCTTATCATGTTTCTCATGAATTCCATAATCAGGCCCATTTAAGTCTTCAGTTGATGAACTTCCTCTCCCAGCATTTTCTGATCCTGAGATAAAGCTTACATGTCCACCATGAATTATCCCATCTGACTATGTATTTCCTTCAACTCTGCTTAAATTTGCTCCATAGACAACTTCTAGCTTCTTTGAAGAGTTAAGTTTGAAATTCTGAAGAAAACCAGATTAGGATAACAAAAGACCAGCCTCGAACACCTGGCGTGCAAATGAACATAAAAAATGCAATGCAAACATATTTATATATCTCATTATCACTATCAATCGAAAACAAACAAGTTTTACAAATAAGTTTGCACTTTAACAGAAAATATACTACACATGCAAATAAATGACATGATATAAAAGATTGCCAACTTTGGGGAACAGGGCTTTCCAATCTTGATTCACTACGGGGCTAGCCATCTTCAAAATTGCTCATCAAAGTCAGTCTGATACTCATCTAAACATCTACTCTCAGTGAAGTCTTCTATAATGAGGACTGATGAATCCACATGACTGGATGAAGGAAGATTGTTGATCTAAATACTCAGAGGTGTGAAAGAGAATATAATGGAATCAAGCAGATTTTGAATCTTGCTCTTAAGCACCTTACAGTCTTCGGTTGAATACCTCTGTGCCCCAGCATGGTAATCATAACGGGCGCTACCATCAAAACCTGGTGGATATGGAGGAAGCACTGGATTTATCTCCTTCGGCACTATCAACCCACCTTTGATCAATTTGGCAACATCTGATTATACAACATTGGCATCTGAGTGAAATGTCTCTCTGGCTTCCTTGGTCTCTGTCAGGCGTGCTGACGTGGTTGACGGTGATATGAACGTTGACTCTAGGAAGATCCCTGATTCGGAGAAGTATATCGTCCCTGTGGAGAGAATGGTATCTGATATGGTGACCCGGAAGATTACTGACTTTGAATACTTGAAATATTTGAATACTGAGGCTTCTCCCATTCTTCCTGAGAGTTGACAACTGATTCACTTTCACCAACTGAGATGTCTGGGACGTCTTGAATATTTCCACTTTTGAGTGCGCTCTCGATACGTTCCCTAACTATTATCAAGTCAGAAAAGTTTAATGTCCCATTGCTAATCAGCTTGTCCAAGTATGGACCTTGCAAAGTATCCATGAACAGGTCAACCAATTCTCTATCTAGAAGTGGTGGTTGAACGCAGGCAGCTAACTCTCCATCTCTGAGCATACCCTCTGAAGGATTCATTGTCCTCTTGAGATAAGTCTTGCAACTACATGCGGCTGGGAGCCATGTTAAGATTATAATTGTATTGCTTCACAAATGCGTTGGCTAGGTCTGGCCATGATCGGATGCAACCACTCTCTAACTACATATACCAACTCAATGATGCCCCACTCAGACTGTCCTGGAAACAGTGAATCATAAGCTTGTCGTTGTGGACATATGAGGTCATTCTTTTGCAAAACATTACAAAATGTTACTTTTGACAGCTATCCCCTTTGTACTTCTCAAAATTCGATGTCTTAAACTTCGAAGGCATCACAAGGCTAGGCACCAAACACATGCTTGAAGCATTTAGATTAAGAGTATCATGACCCTCTAGGGTGTCAAGCTTCTCCTCCAATACACGATACCTTTTCATAAACTCAACGGTCCATGGGTCTTTAGATTTCATCATTGAAACTACCCCTTAGAAATCTGGAACAGAGAATGCAAAGCTCTGATAGTCCATGTCATTAAGAAAAGAGGAATGTCCATCTTGGACAATGGTACGCTCTTGTACAACTTGATCCTCAACATGAATCCGCACATGCTGAGCTTGAGCAACATTGCTCACTGGAGGTGGAATAACATTCCCAGTAACTGGAGTCCTCTAAATATTGGTCTTTCCCCTTGTCATGGTTTTCGTGGCTCCCACAAGTTGATCCAACTGATTCTTCATCAATTCAACATTTGCCCTTGTCAAAAACTGGTTTTGACCTCCTAAATCCATGATTCTTCCAAAAGCTAATTCAAGTCCAATACGAGTGTCGGGAAATCAACTGCAGGTTGGGAAAAAGATGGATGAACTCTGATGTTTCTGGCTGAGGAAGGATATGCAAAATAGATGCATAAATGCTTATGCAATGCAATATGAATGCAACAGACATGGGATCAAAGCTTTCACAAAGCTCTTAATAACTAATGTGTCGCCGACTGAATAGGCTCATGAGTCTGCTCTAATGAGAAAATACCGGGACACCATAATACTAGAATAACCAAAATACTAGAATAATCGGAATACCAGGTTGATAAGTTCACACTGATAAGAAAACCAGAATATCGGGTTGGTTGAAAGCCAAGGTTTCCTGCAAAACCCATCCCCTCTCACATGTGGGTTCTAGTCTTGGACAGTACAACATCCTATGCAGGTCATCAGTATCATAGACTCTCAGGTCGAGAAATAAGTATACGATCACCATTTTTGGTTTGGTATCATGGTCAATCAAGGAGGTCGCAACTGACTTCCCAATGAACGGTCTCCAGAGTCGTTAGTTTTTCTAAGTCAAGACTCCCCCAACTGCACCAGACGTGTAGGATAGAGTATCTCCAAAGAAAAACTTCGTCTAGACGTGAATTTTGCACGAGCTATTGCATGGCCAGATGCCACACAAGCTCCCGCTACTCTCCACACTAATCCTGTATGTATACTCAGGCCTGGGTATTGGGCTTATCTCTCATGGAACATCCCACCCAGCAGCAAAATGTAATATGCAGCAGTAAAATGCAAATACAATAATATACCAGATAATGTACATAAGAACAAATAACTGCACAAAAGTAAACACCCAAAGAAACAGAAACAAACAAGCGCTATGATTGACTCACATAGGGAACCAGAGATTCTGGGTTCGGTCCCCAGCAGAGTCGCCATCTGTTGCAACTACAAAAAACACCCGGCGAAAAAACAGAAGAGTCTCCACTGAATGTTATTTATCCCAAAGAGAGGTAAAGGAAACGATAGAAGAAAACCTGAAGAAAGGGAAAAGACAATGTCATTGCAACCAAATCTTGGGTTCGGGAGTCGGTTACGCAAGAGGAAGGTATTAGCACCCCTCACGTACATTGTACTCAACAGGATCCATGCTTGTTGTCTAATCAAAGGGTGGGTTTATCTATAAGCTACTGCTAAACGGAAACGAGAACAAAAGAAAAAAGAAAGAGACTCGATAGGACATCATTGCCCTATGCCTACGTATTCCCTCGTGCAATGGGAAACTCAGAGCCAACGTAGTTTGGAAAACTATGGGTGATGGGGGAAGGTTGCTCGCTAAGGCACCATCGTCTTGTGCCTACGTATCCTCATCTGGTATGAGAAATCAGAGCAAACGTAGTTCAAGTAACTAGACCACAGGTTGGTTAAGTGCTTTTTATGAGAGACTTTAAGTTCCCCTTCCAGCAGTTAGGAACAATGTCTGTTTGCAGTAGAATGGAAAAGTAACGCACTTTTTTCGGAAAATTAGTTTGGAACGCAAATACTGAAGGATAAAAAGGTTTGAATTTTGTTTTTTGAGTTTTAGTGAGGTGAATTAGTTTGTTTGAGATTCACGTTGCACTAAAGACTATGACATAGGAGCGAATGCGTCGCATATCGCTCAAAGGGCATATGCTAAACACTCTAGACAAGTGAGGAGAAACCCCCCACTCATCATTTCCCATGTGCTTAAGGCTTGTAGTGTACAATGTTCATCGTATTTATTAGATGAGTTAGAATGTGTTTTGAGATGAGAAGAGAGACGCACGGAAGGTCAAAGGGAAACTAGGCCCTAACGTTGTCATGTAAAGTGGTCCTAAGGTCGAGATGCGAAAGGAGATTCTATCCTAATGTTAGCATGCGAAAGATGGACCTGAGGTTGAGGTTAAAAGGGACTATCCTACTTGTTATCATGCATAGATTGCAATCCTAATGTCTATCCTACTCCAAATTTAATCAGAAATTAAATTGGAATGAGAATCCTAAGGGAGCATGAAAAGACAAAGCAAAAAGCAAGAAAACAAGGTAAAAAAAGTAGCTACAACAGCACCTCCTGCACAAGACAGCAGTAAAATCCAGCAGACATGCAAGACAGCCTATAACAGCACGTGTTTCAGCACAAAAGTAGGTGTAAAGAGGCAGGCAGCAAGTAAGCAAAGACAGTATGCATAATTCAAAACAACCACAGCTGTGAAAAGTGGACAACAAGTATGTGCAAATGCAATTAATCAAGAGCAAACACCAACCATGAATAGGTATCATGCAAGTATGAACATGTTTCAACAATCAAATATAATTGATCAACAACATTGCATCATTAAGAATCGACAAGATCATCATGTTTTTTCAATTCAAATTGAACGATCGACCGATCAATCAAACGCGTGACAAAGCAGAGTCGGGAACAAATGCAAACGTGCATCAAACATCCATAAAAGCAAACAATTAATGATAACCAATTAACATGATATAATCAAGAAAATCATGTGATCATTCATCAATCAAGCAACAATAACATGTTATGCACTCAAATGGAAATCGGACGCTACGTGTCGAAGAATCAAGATCAAACATTCAAGAACAATGAAATATGTCAAGAACAATGAAATATGTCAAAAATAATCCACATAAATGCATCATATCAAATTATGAAGTTTTGAGATGGAAAGAACCACAAACAAGCAAGAAAAATGCAAAAACAAAGCATTTTGTTCAGTGGTAATCGGTTACTATAATCAGGTAATCGGTTACCTGTTGTAAAAAATTTCTGAAAACGTGAAAATTATGAAGGGTAATCGATTACCCTATAGTGGTAATCGGTTACCACTGAACCAAAAATAGAAGAACCCCTTTCAAAACCAGTTTTCACCATTGAACAACTTATCCAATCAATCACATGAACATGTTATCAATTAAGCACGAATTTATCATCAAGAATCAGTAATCAAGCATCATATAAACACAATCAAACATTGAAATCACAAATCACAAAGATCCAAGTCATCCAAATGGATCAAAATGCAACAAAAGCCATGGATCTACATTGTGATTATGAAAATAAGTTCACAACTGAATTAGATCTAGAATTACCAACCTTCAAAGCTGAGATTTGCTTTGGTGAGTGTTGATTCACTTGAAATTAACAGATCCAAGCTAGAAACCCAGAGAATCTTCAAGATCCAAGAGCTTCCTTATGGTAGAAATGAAGGACAAGCAAAATCAAGCAAAGTTGAGTCAACAAAGCACTTCCAATCTAGCTTCCAAACTCAGAGCCAAACTCAAACGAGAATTGAATGGTGAATTGAAGATAATGAAAATGAATGATGGAGGTTTAGCTCTATAATTCAAGGATTCCAATGAAGAATCAATAAACTCAAATGGAAAGAGCTTTAATGGAGGTTTTGGGAGTGAAAAAGTTGAGAGAAAGTTGAGATGAAATTTTGAAATTGAGATGAAGAATGAGAGCGAATTGGTGTGTATGAAGGTGGTGTGGAGCAAAACAAGTGAATTGGTGTGTATGAGGGAAATGGTGAAAATTGAAACAATTCTAGATCCTTCCAATGATGATCATGCGAAATTAATGGTTGAGAATGATTGGAAATTTGCAATGCTGAAAATTTGAATACTTTGGCATATTTCGCTTGAGGTAACCGATTACCCATATGTGGTAACCGGCTACCATATTCAAAAAATGCCAATTTTGGCGTCAAATGGAGGGAAACTTGCGTAATCACTTGTTGCCATCTGTTGTGAACCTTGTTAAGCCTCTAAAACGTGTCCTTTGACATTATAACTGTGAGAATGCCTGAGATAACCTGTGAACTGCCTCCTGTGCTCAAAATTACTTGTTGAAGAATATAATCGGATGCTCGATTGCTGAGCAAAACAAATGTTGAAGCCTCTGATGCTTGTTGTTCTAAAAACTTGCAATAAAAAGAAAGTCTTAACCCACAGAAACACTTTGATCCCATGTCTCGAGAGCCAATGCCACGATATGCAAAAATGAAAAATGAAAAAAACACAAGCCAGTTACAGTTAAAACGAAATGGAAAATTTGGGGTGCTACAATGTAAAGAAAAGTTTAGTGTTTAAATGGCATGTGAAAGTTCTTGGGAGATGTAATCATTGCCCCAATTCCATGTCCATAAGTATTTGAAGCACCATCGAACATGAGAGTGTTGCACCCCAAGTTTTGACCTCTTAGATCTTCATCATCATTCTAGGAGCATTATCATTTTTTATCTAACCTTAACCTATTTCAAGCTTGTCTTTGTTAAGATACAGGTGAATTAGGGTTTCGTACAGTTGGAAATCGAGGTTTCAACGGTTTAATCAGTCAATGCCTTGCATTGATTATACATGAAGAATGTCTCTACACCATCAATAATACTCCATTGGGTCAAGTATGAATCCAATTTGAGATTGTGACCCGAAGATTAAAAACAGCGCAGTTCAGGACCCCCGATTAGGGTTTCTGATAAGGAAAAGTCAACTGTGGTTTGAATTTTGATTTAAAGGTGTTACAATGATGGAGTTATGGTCCATGAAGCTCATATGGATTAGGTAAGTCCACTAAAGAAGTTTCAAGGCCTCAAAAGACTCACGACACCAACAGTCGATTCAGAGGTTTTCGATCGTTTGGTTCGTCTGACTGAAAAGTCAACCCATTGACCAACAGGGTTTTAACCCAAAATTAAAGCCAAATATGTTCCCAACATCATTTAATATATAATCATGAAGTTTTGTGACCAATTGATCAAGAATTGAGAAGTAATCGAAAGTTGGGGAATTAAGGTTTTGAAAAGGGCAAAGCCATAACTCCTTAACCACACAAGGGTTTTTGACCTAGTTTCAAGAGGAATGAGTTCCTAACACAAACATAAATATTGTATTACCTAACTGGGGCTTTCTAAAAAGTACAAGTGGTTTCCATAACTCTTCCTGGTTAGAGAGAACCAAGGTCCACAAGTTGGCAAAAACTCACATTGGCAAAATCAGATCAACATGAGTTTTTTGATTCCAAAACCTCTCCAAATCGATGATAATCAAAGACTAAGTCTAATTTATGATGTTTATATTGATAATGAACATTTGTACATCAATTCCCATGAAAATGGTACAAAGATCAAAGGAAATCATTATTTAATGCAAGTTGCAAAAGTGAATAGTAAAGAAAGAGAAAAAAGGTGGCTACCCTTGTCAAATCATCAAATTTAATTCAACAAGTCACCTCCTATCCTATCAAGCATGATGAAAAAAATCTATGGGGTATTGAGAATATCTTAGTAGAGTGGCTTAAAGACAAAGATGAAGATTGCATTGAAAAACTCAAAGATTTTCATGATGGAAGGTTAAAATTGGCAATTTGCTTCACTTTTGCCCATACCTTGATCCAAGGCCTTTGGCTATAAATAGAACTCACTTCCTACATCATAAACACACAAGTTTCATGCTATAAACCAGCTAGTACTCCATTCCTTACACAATCACAAGTTCTTGCAAAATTTCATTAAGTTTCCAAAATCCCTCAAAATCTACTTTTGCAAAATACCTTTCAAAACCATTTCCAAACTTCTTCCAACTCAAGAAACACTTCAAACACATCAAATATGATGTATTGAATCTATCCAAATCACTTCCACATTTATGTAACAAGGTTCTAGTGAGTTGGTCTTTGAAATCTTTGGATTTTGGAGATTTTCCTTCATTTACAAGGCATTTCGTCCACTAGCTTGCTTGGAGGTTGTTTGGAGCATCTATTCATCATCCTAGAAACATTTGAAGATCTTGGAAGATCTTTCAAGATATCTGGTTTTCTTATTGATTAATCTTTCTTCAAGAGGTAAACCTAAAACTCAAAAATGTGAACTTTCCATTTGCGTTTCACATGCTACCATGACTGTTTTTAGGGTTTTTACCATGATGTTCTTAAACTTTTTCAACTTGTAACTTGATTTTTATTGTGATATTGATCTTGTATTATTTATAAATGTTTTTTAACATGTTTAAATAATCAAATTTGTTTTATTCATTATCTTACCATGTGCATTTTGTTCTTTTTATCATTTAGATTTTTATGTTTTGTTCAAAAACATAAAAACCACATAACTTCTCCATTTTAAATCATTTTTAAGTGGTTCTTTTTGCAAAATTCTTGTGTTGTAACATATTTATATATAATTTTTAAAGAATTCTAAAAATCCTATTTTAGAAACACTTTTCATTATGAGAAAGTTATAACCCGTTTTAGAGTTTTCACCTTCCTATCTTTCCTTCTTTATTTCAAACATTTGGATTTCATTCTCTTTGAGTTTTTAATTTGAGATTATGAACATGGATTGTTAGATTCCTTGGGAATTTAAATTTGAATTTCAAATTTGCTTGTACACATTTAGGTGGTTCACCTTTAAAAACTTTTGATTATCCCTATGAGGTTTTGAACCTTTTGTTTACATTGTTAAGACATTGATGGTTTACATATGATATCCTTTACCTTTACCCCTTTATCCTAACCTTAGGATTGGATTCGTTATGCTCTATTTAGCGTCCCGCCGTGGACATTCTTTACCTTTTATCCTAACCTTAAGATTGGAGTCGCCGTGCTCTATTTAGCGTTCCGCCATGGACATCCTTTACCCTTTACCCTAACCTTAGGATTTGAGTCGTCGTACTCACTTTTAGCGTCCTGCCATGGACATTCTTACACCTTCCTAACCTTAGGATTGGAGTCTCCGTGATTTATATAGCATCCCTCCGGGGACATTCTCTCCCCTTTATCTTAACCTTAGGATTGGAGTCGTCGTGCTCTATTTAGCGTCCCGTCGTGGACACCCTTTATCCCTTTATCCTAACCTTAGGATTGAAGTCACCGTGCTCTATTTGGCATCCCTCTGTGGACATACTTTATCCATTATCCTAGCCTTAGGATCTGAGTCTCCATACTCATGTTTAGCGTCCCGCCGTGGACATTCTTTACCACAACAATCTCAACGTAGATTCAGGAGTCGCCGCACTCCATGTAAGTACTTCCCTATGAATGCTTACATCCCCCTGGAACCTTGACCACAGTCAAGAGTTCCTCCCCCATTAGTTAGGGGGAACTACGAACGCTCTGATTTCTCGATGAGAATACGTAGGCACAAGATGCGACGTCTTGGCGAGCCAACTTCACATTTTTCCAATTAACCCATTAACTCACTAACAACTAACTTCATGTTAACATTTACAATTTAGAATTGGAGTCGCCGTGCTCTATTTAGTCATCCCAATGTGGATATTCCCTGTGTTTATCTTTATAACTTAAGCTTGGAGTCGCCGTGCTCTATTTAGTCGTCCCGCTGTGGACATTTCCTTCTTTGCTAACTTAACCTTAGTTTAGAGTCGCCGCACTCTATGTAAGTGTCTCGCTGTAGACATTTACTTTCCCTTTGGAACCTTGACCACAGTCAAGAGTTCCTTACCTTAACCAGGGGAACTACGGTTGCTCTAATTCCATTCCCGTCAAGATACGTAGGCACGAGATGCGATGTCTTCGCGAGCAAACTTTGTACATACCTTACCAAACTTTGTATATACTTTACATATTTTTACCCTTAGCACATTTCCTTTAGCAAGCAAACTTTAGCAAACACAAATATTAACAAGAGGTTCCTGAAGAGTACTACAGATGTTTAGGATGTGAAATACCTACCCTAGGCATAACCAACCCCCGAACCTTTAGATCTCTCTTTGCTTAGCTTTAGGCATTTCTTTTTGCTTTGCATTTTTATAGGTTTTTCTTTCTTTAAATATTTCCTTTCTTGGATAAATTAAATTCCGATTGTGAATTTAAGAATTAAGATTCAAGTTAATCAATAGCTTGGTAACACAATTCTCACCACAACAGAAATGGCGACTTCACTAGGGACATCCCCTAAGAGGGTTAAGCCCACCTTGTTTATATTTGTGTTTGCTTAATGTTTGCTTGCTTTTATGCTTGTATATTTGTATATATTTGTACATATATCTGTCTGTGCCTGGGTTTGCTGTGTGCAGAGTTGTTACTTTGTGTGAGGATAAAAGTCCTATACCCATACTTGAGTGCACTTATGATAGGAAGGTTGTATATTCAAGAAGGCTTATAAGGAGTTGATTCCCGACCAAGCTGACTTGAGAAACCACCACTCAGTGGAGGCCCTCTTGAGAGTATCTTTGTTTAACGAGTATTCGTGAAAACATTACTACTTTTAACCTAGGAGCCCGTGACACTGAGGACTTTAGTTACCTTTTACCCCCACTTGGCCTTTTAGGACGTAGTGCGATGGCTATGAGGGAGTATTCCCGAAGTAGTTGATACGCGATACTACACTCAGACGAGACTCTCTTGAGAATATTATTGATTTCCAAGTAGCTGGTGTGTCGATAATATCCGAAAGATGGGTCAAGGACTTTGGGAACTTTGTTAGAACCCGTTGTGCAGGTGCTTTACCCCTAGTACACACGCTATGGTTGGTTCTTTACCCAGACCTCATATTGTGATCTTGAACCTTTGATCTTGTTATGTGTGTTTTGCATCCTGTCTTGCATAGCATTGCATTGCATTTGCATCTTTGCACAGTTTGTTGCATACCTCTGCTTCTCCAGTCGTTCATCTCCAGCTGTCTTCATCATTCCAGTGTGCCTTTGAGTCGTCAAGCTGATTCCTCGACACCGATATCAGACTAGAGCTAATTACAGATTCCGAATGTCCAGAACAATCCCTTGTTAGTACATCAAAGGTGAAGCTTCAGACTGACTTCAGCAGGCTATCTTCCTAAACGCCAGTGTTTCAGACAAGACGACTCATCCTTGTCCTGATTTAGTCACTAGGCATTTTGTTTCTCATTGTTTGTACTTTCCTTCATTTTGTTTAAGTTGTTTGCTTTTAATTAGTGTTTGTACTTTCATACCAATGAAATGAGCATTGTGACTTTTGATTTCAAATTCACTTTGTCTATTACTTGCACTTTTATACTTTATATTTAAATTATTTACTCTTTGTCCAAATTTTTGATTATGCAAATATTTTAGGGAGGATGATGAAAATGTTATACCCATAACTGCTGTCAGTATGCTTTCAATCAAACTTTGTTGATGATGTAAGGCATTGTTTCAACTCCCAAACACTGGAGAAATAAGGAAGATAATCCCTCGTTAACCCCTTCGAGCCTAGAAGTAGGAGTTTCTTTCTTTACAAAAAAAACCATAATCTTAACCTTGGGGTGGGTAGTTCTCAGTTAACTCGGTTACGAGACACCTTTCATATAAAGGTTGAATTCACTAGTTTTCCTTCGCACACAACAAACAAGTGTCGAAGACGTTTTTCAAGCCAAAAAGTCGATGATGGTTCACCGTAATCATTAAATCCAGACAGCCACTCTCTTTCTTTCAAAAAAAATCAATCAAAAGAAAAGCCCACTAAGTCAAAACCTATGTAGGAGACTTAGGAAAAACTGGGGCATCCCACTGACTGTAAGCTTTAAAAGAAATAGTTCAGGCAAAAGTTAGGGACAATAAAAGAGGAGATCTTTAAATCCTTTACCCTGAAAATCCTCAATGTCAGATGTTAGGAGGAGGCAGTGACTGCCTTTTCAAAAAGTCTATTGACTTCTGAACCATCATCATGGCTATTATTAGTGCAATTTCCCACCTTTTGGGAACCTGAGTGTGTATTATGAGTTAGCTGAGCATAGGACTGAAGATCATCACGTAGATTGGGTGGGCACAAATAAACTTTGAGCCTTTATCCTTTGTTTCTTAAACCATGAACCAGGCCACGTTACAACCCTCAAAAGACCTAACTGAAACAAGGTTAATTTGAAAGCATACTACAGCAAGGTTGCGTAAACTGACTCCAAAGATCTTTGCAGATCATTTGTTTCGTCATCATACCTTTTTGCTTTACCTTTAAACTTTGAGTGTCTTGAACCACCGTGTTCTGACCAATGACTCATTTATTTTGCATCTTTCAAAAATGATTTTGATTTCAAAAGTTGCATGAGCTTTGCATTATCGTGTTGGTATGAACACTTTTGTTTGCAAACTGGCTTTCCTCTCAAGGAATTTTCAAACAGTTGAGAAACTTGGTCGGTGATCCTATCAGGGGCAAGTTCTTTTCACATCCTGTCAAAGAATCAGTTCAATATTTGTTCAAGGAAAGGTCTTCTCAAATGTG